>OY039071.1:6247581-7447581 GCA_955850985.1 Elophila nymphaeata
CAGGCTTAATCAAAGGTGGCAGCGACGACCGACAAAAGTTAGTTTCGACTGACTTGGCCAGGGACCAGAAAGCTTTGCTCCAGGACGGAAAGGAGGCCAATCTGGTACCAATTCGGCCAATGTGGTTGAAGCGGGCCTTGCGAAGAACACCTTTGCAGGACTTGGCGGCAATGTTATAGGCTTTCTTCAGTTTCCGTACGTTCAGTGATTTACAAGCTCGAGCATCCGCCCAGGATTGGTAAGCGGCATGCTTAAGCGCCTCGGCTTTAGCACAATCCGCGTTAAACCAAGGGCGGGCGCTGAACCGGTGTGATAGAATAGAATAGAATATAGCTTTATTGTACATCAACCAATTAGACAAAGACATGCGACAAAACAATTAAGAAAGATTTGTACAAAGGGCGACCTTATCACTAAAAGCGATCTCTTCCAGGTAACCTTAGGATGGACAGGATTTTAAAAATGTATAGAATTTGTGGGAAGATGGCGATGTATCAAATTAAGATAAAACAAGTAAAATATCATAAACATACATATACTAGTACTTACCATAAACAAATACAAATATACATATATGAAGCATAATATATACTTGAAAAATGCACTGAAAATTTTTTTTTTAGTATTAATATTTACGCGTTTGTAAACGCAAAAATAAAATTATTCCATAATATATACTTACTATATATACCTAATATATACATACACACATATATACATAATTGTAAATACATACATACTTGGCTATCTATTATGATACATAATGATTGTATAGGTAATTACAGTGATAACTAGTACTCATGCACCAGTTTTTTAAAGGTGTTCAGGGTTTGTGCTTGCCGTATGTGAACAGGCAAGGAGTTCCACAATAAAACAGCCTGCACAGTAAAAGACTTATTGTAGAATCTGGTGAAGTGTGCTGGAGTCTCTAACCTCAAATTCTCCGACGATCTCAAATTTCGCGAGTGCGTGTCGTTAAGGAACTTGAATCGGTCTTTTAGGCAAAAAGGAGTGTTGGGGTAAAACAGGATAGTATAAAGAAGGGAAACAATGTGTGCATCCCGGCGAAGGCGAATTGGCAACCACTTGAGTTTAGTACGAAATTCAGAAACGTGGTCATATTTACGTAAACCAAATATAAACCGTATGCAGAAGTTTTGGAGTCGCTCAAGTTTATTTAGTTGTTCTTCGGTTATATTAGAGAAACTGGAGTCAGCATAATCAAGGATTGGAAGAAGGAGAGATTGAGCAAGTGCAACTTTAGTAGTAGTGGGAAGGAAATTGCGAAGTCTCCTAAGAGAACCCGCTGAAGCAAAGACTTTCCTGCTGACTTCTTGTAAGTGTGAACTCCAAGACAAATTTACATCGAAGTACAGTCCTAGGTTCTTCACCGTATTACTGAAAGGAATGTGAGTTCCGTCGAAGACAACCTTAGGCGCTACAGTCCCATCAATTCTAGAAGTCATTCGAGGGCTACCTATAACAATTACTTGTGTTTTAGTAGGATTCACTTGGAGACCGTAACATTTACTCCACTTACAAACCTGAACTAAGTCACTATTAATTTGTTTACTGCGTCTGTGAATTGCTCTGGTGGCGCTTGACAATAAATTTGTAAATCATCTGCATAAAGGTGGTAGGACGAAGACAATTGATTAGAGATAGAGTTTATGAAAATAGAAAAGAGTAAGGGAGATAAAACGCCACCCTGCGGAACCCCAGCAGAAGTATAGCACCATCGAGATACTGAGTCTTCAGTACATATTCTCTGCCGGCGTCCAAACAGGTAACTACGAAACCAATCAATTGCCGTTGGACATATGTTAATAGAGCGTAGTATACCTAGGAGCACATCGAAATCCACGGTATTAAAGGCATTACTGAAATCAAGGAGAGAGAGTATAGTTATAAAGCCTTTCTCCATGCCCCATCTTATATCTACTACTAAGTCTACTGTGCGGATCGTACTGTGCGGATCGCTCTTTGTGATTATTTTTATAAATTGGATTATTGTATCTCTATAAATATGGAAATATCACTAAAATGAACTTCTCGAGGTGATATTTTCGAGATGATATTTGGTGAGTTCGTAACGCATCAACTTTAGATAAACTGTCATAAGTTTTTTTTATATAATATTTTTTTAATTTAGCGTACAAAATTATAAGGCTTAAAATACGAGAATTTAAATATATACTTTCAAAATGTTAGGGGTCTTAGAACAAAAACTATCGCCTTTTACAAAAATGTATTAAGTTGCGATTATGACATAGTTGTATTATGTGAAACATGGTTATTTGATTCGGAATTGTTTTGTGATCGGTACGTGGTGTATCGGCGCGACCGCGAAACCAGCGGCTTTCATCAACATAAGTCTGGTGGTGGGGTACTCATTGCTGTATCTAAGCGAATTCACTCCCGTAGGTTATTTCATTTTGAGAGTAAATGCGAAGACCTATGGGTAGAATTAGATATACGTCAGAAAAATAAACCTCCGGAAAAACTTTTGCTGTGTGGCACTTACCTACCACCACCAATTCAAAAACACATTTTAGAGCACTTTGTTGACAATGTTAATCGCGTATTTGTGTCAAATACCAAAATGCTTATGCTAGGTGACTTTAACCTTAGTAATATTATTTGGAACGATTTAGGGACGTCCTCTGATAACCCAAGTAAAACCCCTAATAGAAAACATTTTTCTTGATTTTGTAGCATTAAATAATCTGACACAATATAACCAAACTCAGAACGCAAAAAATAAAATTTTAGATCTAGTACTATCAAACTTTTCCTCGCTGAATGTAACACACAGCAATAGTATACTTAGTAATTTAGATGCTTATCACCCTCCTCTAAAGGTATCGTTATCTTTTGACATTACAGCCACATTGCCTAAATGTACGTCCAATGTAAAGCGTAATTTTTATAGGGCCGATTATGAAAAAATTACATCACACTTAAATTCGATTCCTTGGGAACAAGAGTTGAGTGCTTGCTCTACAGTTGACGAAATGACAGAAATATTTTACAACATATTAAAAGGCACTATCCTACAGTATGTCCCCAAAAGCAAACCGATGTCCACAAGATTCCCGCCGTGGTACACAAAGGATTTAATTCGTCTTCTGCGTGAAAAAAATAAACTTAGAGTAAAATTTAATAAATATAAGAATCCACTTGATCAACTGGCCCTCTTAACTATCAAGAAAAGATGTTCTACTTTAATTGGATCATGCTATCAAAATTATATTATAGACCTGGAAAAATCTTTATCCTCAAACCCGAAAAAGTTTTGGACGTTTTTAAAAAATAAGAAGCACAATAGTAATTCATATCCTTCCACAATGTATTTCAAAAACGAAGAGGATTCGTCTGGCACTGGCATCTGTAACCTTTTTGCGTCTTACTTCGCATCAGTATACAGACCATCCCTGTCACACACTGTAGCTGTAGGTGAGCCGTTGAGCTTAACTTCGGACTCCCTTGGACGTATCTCAGTTTGTCAGGATGTAGTTTTAAAAACACTAAAGTCCCTAGATAGGACAAAAGGAGCTGGATCAGATGGAGTCCCCTCTTTGTTTGTCGCTGAATGCAGTCAAGCGCTTTCTTTGCCACTAACGATTATTTTTAACTTGTCTTTGGCAACGGGTACCTTTCCGTTAATCTGAAAAAAAGCAAGAATTGTTCCTGTCTTTAAATCGGGCGACGCATGTTCTGTGCAAAACTACAGACCCATCTCTATACTGTCGATCTTTGCGAAGGTTTTTGAATCTTTAGTCTGTCCTATTTTGTCATCTCACATTAAACATTTGATCTCACCCCAACAATCAGGTTTCTTACCATGTCGCTCGACAACAACCAATCTAATTCCTTTTACACAATTCATAGCTAAATCCCTAGATTCACGTATCCCTGTAGATACCATATATACTGATTTTAGCAAGGCCTTCGATACAGTTAACCACAACATTCTGCTTTGTAAGTTGTCTCGTTTTGGCATCTCAGGCACCTTTCTGGAATGGTTCAAGTCTTATCTCAGCGAGCGAGTTTCATGCGTGGTGGTAAATGGTTTTTCGTCACTGTCATTCAAATCAACGTCCGGTGTCCCTCAAGGTTCACACCTCGGCCCCATACTTTTCAATATTTTTGTAAATGATATCACATTTATTTTTAAGAACGCAAATTGCTTCCTCTACGCAGATGACATGAAGGTCTCCATGCAGATCAGAGATATTAATGATTCGCTACTTCTGCAGGGTGATTTGAATCGGCTCGCAGATTGGTGTGAAGACAATAGGCTAAACCTAAATTTGGATAAATGTAAATATATTCATTTTTCACGAAATAAATTTGACACGTCATCTGTATACAGTTTGTGTGGTCAAGCTCTTCAAGTGGTCGATTCAATTCGCGACCTGGGTGTTGTTATGGACAACAAATTACGCTTCCATAAGCATATAGATCAGATGGCAACCAAGGGTTTTCAGATGTTAGGTTTTGTTTTACGTAACGCAAAAGAATTTAGAAGACCATCTACTAAAATTCAGTTATATTCGGCTCTTGTCCGTTCTGGTCTTGAATATTGCAGCCAAGTCTGGTCTCCTCATTATGAAGTTCACTCGCAAAGAATTGAGCGGATCCAAAAGAGGTTTCTGTGGCATCTGTCTTATCAAACACACAAAGCCAAGCAGCTACCATCCTACAAGGAACGCCTCAAGTATTTTAAATTAAATAGTCTATGTGAGCGGAGGCAATATCTAGATCAGATGTTCCTCTATAAGATCATCAATGGTTTGGTAGACTGCCCTTCGTTATTAGAAACAATTAATCTTAATATCCCACTTAAGTTACCTCGACGTGAGAGATATGTGCCATTTTCAGCTGATGGTTCAAAAACCAACTTGGGTCACCACACCACCATGAATAGACTTCAGAGGCAATATAATAAACTGAGTAAAAACCTTGACATAGACATCTTTTCGGATAGACCACGTGCGTTCAAAAACAAGATCCTCTCGGTGTTGACTTAAGGTCCTTTTTTAATTTAAAATTATATTAACTTCATTAAGAATATTTTTTAAACTTGTAACTGTCACTAGTCCATAATGCATGCCGTGGCAGCCTTTAAGTGAGACTGCATTTAGTTCTAAGACAATATTATAACAGTGCCCTATAGATTGTATTAGTGTAAGTCTTGTTGGTTGTCCAAATAAAAAAAAAAAATAAAAAAAAAAAATATTCATGTGTAGTGTGTAGTAACGGACTGTTTACGCTGAATTTGGAAGATTTAAGTATTATTTGTGTAGTGTTTGTGACGGTGCATTAAACTTGCGTGATAAAAAATACGCGGGTGGTGCGAAGTGACAAGCTGTATATCGCGCCCTTTCACTCTCGCGCAAACTGGCTATTTCTGTCTCTGTAACGCAGTGTTTTTGGTGTGATACATACATTGCAAGATGAACTGTTTGGTATGTAATAGAAAAGTTGACGTTGGAGAATTGATTAAATGCAATAGTTGCAAAGCGGGCTACCATTATAAATGCGCTAATATTACTTCTACTGCATTTAGGGAAGGGCAACTGCAATTAAAACGCAGTTTTATGTGCAGTTCTTGTTCCAATGTAACGCACCGTGTGCGAGTAACTGATGATACTCCAGTTCGTGGTTCGGACGTACAAATGAAGGATAAGGATATACCTAACCAATTCTTAGAGGAAAGCATTATTCTTGATAATAAAGGGCCTTTGACATCTGTCGGAATAGTCAACTTTGTGGATATGTTGAATAAGATGAATGATGATATTATGGAACACATTAGTATTCTTAAAGCGGATATTTTAAATGAAATAAAAGCTAGCGTAACTGTATTAACACAGCAAAATAGCCAACTAAGGCAGAACCTATGTGAAGCTAATAAGAAATGCAGCTTGTTGGAACAACAGGTTCAGGTTTTGAAAAATGAGAAAATCACGCTAGCATGTTGTTCACTCAAACCGACAAAGTCAACGACATTTAACAGCATCTAATACGGGAACCTCTGCTATTTCGAGGCCTGTTCAGCTCGTACCACAGCCCGAGCAGCAGCTGCAGCCCATGTCACAGCCCGTGCCGCGCCCCGCGACTTCCACCCTCGCACCGACGCCGGCGCAGTCAGCGGAGAGGCCTGGGGTTAATTATGCGGCTGTGGCCAGTAAGCCAGCTGTTAGTGGAGTCAGCGATAGTAATACTTGGACTGAAGTTAGGAGGAATAGGAAGACCAAGCCAATTATAAGAGGTGGTAATTCATCTATTGCGACCTTGAAGGCTGTTGAACGCAAGAAGTTTTTACATGTATGGAGACTAGATATTAGCACAACGGAGGATAATCTAACAGATTATATCAAAAATATATTGGGAAAAGATACTGATATCATTACAGAAAAGTTAAAACCTAAAACTGACAGAGAATACTCATCCTTCAGGGTTGGAGTCACAGTGAGTAATTATGAAAAACTTTGTGATCCAGAAATATGGCCTGTTAATGTAGAATTTAGTGAATGGATCTGGTTTCGTCGCCCCTCAAAATCAAACTGAGCATAACAATAAGAGAATACTCAATATCCTTTATCAAAACGTGAGAGGACTTAGAACAAAGACTACAAAATTTTTGTCGTTGCTGGAGTCGTCAGGAGCTGATTTGTTCGCGATAACTGAAACTGGCCTCAACGAGGCCATACATAACACGGAATTCGTACTCCCGGGATACCGTGTATTAAGGTGCGATAGGGCGGACGGTCGTAAGCAAGGAGGCGTATGTTTAGTGGCCACACCGCGCTTCGAAATACGACAAGTGACGTTACCGGATAGCGTCAACATAAACAATTATAAGTTTGAATTGATTTGTGCTACTGTACATCTTCAGAGCAGGTTTTTGTTTACGTGTTGTATTTTATATATTCCACCGAAGACGGAGGAGGACGAGTATTTGATTATGTTCGGTATGTTAGAGAAATTATGTGTCAGATATAATAATAATGTAGTAATATTAGGAGATTTTAATTTATTTTCTTGTAATAGCAATGTATGTAATTATTTTGAGTATTTCTTGGCTTTCTGTGAACTCACTCAGTACAACTCGGTACCGAATCGTGACGACCGACAACTGGACCTTGTGTTGAGTGCGCGCGGCGACGTGAGCGTGGCGGGCGCGGACGAGGCGCTGCAGCCCGTGGACTCGTATCACCCGCCGCTCGCCGTTCGCTGCGGACGTACGGCGTGCGCCTCGCCCGCGCCGCCGCCCTGCCCCGCGCCCGCTGCCGTGTCCATACAGCCTCAGCCCGCGCTCTCTGACTCACCACCCGTATGCGAACGCTCTCGAGCCCCAGTCAATAGTAAACGTTGGAATTTCATTAGAGCCGATTTTAGTGTATTGTATCATTTATTATCTTCGATCGACTGGAGTGAAATGTACACCTTGCATGGCTTAGACGAAATATTAGATTTATTTTATGACAAAATATACGAATGCTTCGATGCGTGTGTTCCTCTAAAAAAGAGATGTTCTAAAAATAGAAGATACGTGTATCCTTCTTGGTATACGGCTGATATTATTAAATTTATAAAGCTGAAGCACAAATATCACAAACTTTTCAAATCGAGTAACTCACGCAGTGACTATGATGAGTTCTCACGATACAGGGCCATAGTTAAGATCGAAACTGAGAGGGCGCATGACCGGTACCGAGACCGTGTACAGGGTCATCTGGCATCGGATCCTAAAGCTTTTTGGGAGTACATTAGATCGAGGAAAGGTAACACGGGTAGTAGGGGGATACTGAAGGACGGCAGAGTACTGTCAGATGACGAAAGCGCCGCAGAATTAGCAGACTTTTTTCAATCAGTCTACAATCCGGAACCGCCCTTGCTGGACGCGACGGCAGCGGCAAGCGTGGCGTCTGAGAGCGCTGGACTTGGTGCCTGGGCCCACCTCGGGCCAATGCGAGTTGCAAACGTTCGGCGAGCGCTAGCGCGCCTCGCCCCAAAGCGGTCAGCCGGGCCAGACGGGATACCAGCCTTCATCTTTAGGGACTGTCGGGCTGTACTAGAGGATCCTTTATTATACATTTTTAACAAATGTATTACAAGTGCGGCGTTTCCTGATCGATGGAAACTCACTAGAGTTGTGCCAGTACCGAAGGGTGGCGGAGGTTCAACACCCAGTGACTTCAGACCCATAGCAATTCTATGCACTCCAGCTAAAGTTTTCGAGGCGGCGGTCCACAATTGCCTGTATCCACAGATAAGCGCTCATTTGTCCGACGCTTAGCATGGCTTCCGTCCTGGGCGGGGGACAACTGGGAACTTGCTGGATCTGATGACGCAACTAGTACCAGCAGTGGACGCTGGACAGCAGGTAGACGTAGCCTACTTCGATTTTAAAAAGGCTTTCGATACAGTCGATAACGATGTCCTCCACACTCTCGTTTTTTGCAAGTTATTTGCAGGACCGTCGTCAGTTCGTCGATTGCAACGGCCACTATTCACAACCTTACGCTACTAGATCTGGTGTTAGTCAGGGCAGTAATCTTGGACCTTTGCTCTTTGTCCTGATGATTAATGAATTGTCTGATGTAGTTAATAGTAGTACGCCATTATTGTTTGCAGATGATTTAAAATTAGTTGGTGCAATTAAGGACAAGTCTGGCTTTGATTCCCTACAACAAGACATTGATAGGGTATTAGAATGGAGCATAATTAATAAACTTTACTTTAATGTCTCTAAATGCACAGTTTTGTCCTTTAGCAGATCACAAGCTCCGATTCATCATCAATACCAGATGAATGGGGAGCCGTTGCAGCGTGTTACGGAGGTTAGGGACTTAGGTGTACGTTTCACTGCTGACTTAAATTTTAGGGTACATATCACTAATGTATGTAAGAAGGCATACCGCAATTTAGGATTAATATTGCGTCTTGGCAATAGTTTTACAAATATTGGGGCTCTAAGAGCATTTTACGACGCACTCGTAAGGAGTCATTTAGAATGTAATGCCGTAATTTGGTCTCCACATGAGGCCAAATATAAATTTATGCTAGAACGCATTCAAAATAAATTTATTAGATTCATATACTTGAAACAATTTGGAGTATATCCGGGTTATCCCTTGTTGTATCCTACTCTGTTTTTACTCGGAATGATAGGGTACTACAAGCTGGAAGTCAGAAGAGAAGTCGCTCTCACGGTGTACTTGCTGAAAGTGTTGAGGGGTACTATACACAATCCGATGGTGTTGGAGATAGTGCGGTTTAGTGTCCCGGATGAGTGCGTGGGGCGCAGGCGCAAGCCTCGCCAGCTAGTGGTGCCGCGAGCGCGCACCAACCTACTACAACAAGCACCGCTCATGCGTGCGCTGCGTGTTCTCAACACTATGGCTGAGAAAACGGATTTATTTTCCAGTTCGATGAGTGAGCTCACTAGATTCGCTTCTTGTATATTAGCTGTGACTACACCCTCGCATTAGGTATTGAAGTACCTGTAATGATTGTGTAAGTTTGTGTGTAATAATAAATAAAAAAATAAAAAAAAATATCGTCTGTGATGTTGATGAGAGCGGTGGCAGTGCTGTGACCCGAACGGAAACCGAACTGATAAGGATTGAGGAGTTGGTTATGGCAAAGAAACGAGATAAGTTGATCGTGGACTAACCGCTCTAAAACTTTTGAGAGAAATGGAAGGATGGAAATAGGGCGGTAGTCGGAGAAGGATTCAGGATTAGATTTTTTAGGTAAAGGAGTAATTTGGGCATCTTTCCACGCTGAGGGAAAAACACCAGATTGTACGGAATAGTTAAGGATATGGGAAATAACAGGAAGGATGTCATCAAGGATAGGGATTATCATCTTACGACTTAATGAGTCACAGCCCACTGCAGACGATGTAATAGACAGTACACTCTTTTTAACATCACAATCCGGGAACTAATTAAAGAAAAAAGACGGGTGGTTCGGGATGGGAAGTGATGACAAATAATTTAATGAAGCGACTTTTGTAGATCTATCAAAATCAGACTTTGAAGAAAAATGTGTATTTAAGGAGTTTAAATCAAGACCGCCAAGCGTTGCCGTTTGACGTGACTTCCCAATACCCATAGAACGAAGAAATTTCCAGACCTTTGATGGATCTCCGTTTTCAACAGAAGCGTGGAAGTAGTGGCGTTGGGCGTTCCTACACACCTTGTTGCAGTGATTGCGTATTGTAACATATTTTTCCCAGTTACTGTCATTAGGCCGATGTTTATACCTAGTTTTTGTGGCTGCTTTCTTGTCAATCAACAGTTTAATGTCTTGTGTAAGCCAAGGTGAAGGAGCATGCTTCATTTTAACTTTACGAATAGGAGCATGCACATTATACAGATCAGTTACTTTTTTAACAAGCTGGTTAACCTTATCATCAGCTGACTCACAAGAGAAGAGCGAGGACCAATCGATGCTACAGGCGTCTTCACGAAGTCTGTCGATATTCATACTACTAAAATTGCGGAGGAGTAGGATATTAGGTTTAATTTTGGGAGGACGGATCTTATAAGACATATATATCGCATCATGATAAGAAAAGGAATCAGCGGGACATTGACCATGAATAACGACATGATCAAGGGATGAGACAATAATTAAGTCAAGAAGAGAAGGAGAACAGTTAGGGAAGTGATGGGTAGCGTTTAATGGAAGAAGAGATAGGTTTGTAGCATTAAGGACAGACCGCAAGGATAAGGAGCGGGAATCGTCTTTGAGGAGACAGGTATTAAAATCCCCCATGATAATAGTGTGACTGTAAGAAGGGATGAGGTTTTCTAGGATGGATTCTAAAGAGGAGAAGAAATTATTACGACAGGAAGGTGAGTAATATACACCAAGCAGAATTTTGGTGCAATGCAGTGTAACCTCTAAAAAGAGATGCTCGCCTGCGTTTGCGGGAGATGGCTGTGCCGATATATCCATAATAGAAAACGGAATATGTGCTCGTAGATAAATAGCAACACCACCACCGCCACCGACAGAACGATCATTCCTGATTAAAATGAAGCCAGGCAGTGAGTATGAAGTTGAAGGAAGGACAGGTTTAAGCCAGGATTCGGAAACAAGAATGGCATGGATATTCTTACAGTCAAAGGTAGACAACATATCGGAAAAATGTGCCGGGATGCTTTGGGCATTAATATGGACAACATTAAAGTTTTTGGGAACGTCGGAAAAGTTAGAATCGAGTGTATCTCTCAGCGTTGGGATGCTAATAAAACTTTCCTCAGAACAGCTATCATTAACAGACCAGAAATCATCACTACAATTATCACTCATACTAAAAAAGTATAACAATAATAAAATTACAAATAAATAAAATAAACTAATTAACTGTAAACTAATTAAATATAAAAACAACAAAAAACATAAAATCAAAATAAAATACTTAACTTGAAAAATATAACTTAACAGGGTTGCCCACCCGCCAGTTGTTACAAAGTAAATAATCAATCAATTGAGAGAGTTACGCCAGTGCCTTTCAATTTTGTTTTGTTATACCACGCTTTATTTCGAACAGCCGTATCGAGGAATTTAATAAGAATAGGCCGTGGCTTATCTGGACTAGCTGTGCGACCCATCCTGTGACATCTTTTGATATGCCTTGGTGTGAAATCAGTTATATTAAGCTGATCTTTGAAAACATTACTGATTGTCGTTGAAACATCTTCAGATTTGCTCTCTTGGACACCATGTAGTAATAGAATTTTTCGACGGCTTTGTGACTCCTAGCGAGAAGCTCAATTTGCTGTTGAAATGAGTGCAACGAATCCAGAATTAATGTCTTGAATAGGCCAAATTCCTTCTCGGAACCTGAAGAGGTAGCACTAGATGCAGCAGAAGTCTTCAGGTCGGCTTCAAAATTGGCCATACGTGTGTTGAAAGCAGTTGCCAGACTTGATAGTGACTCCTTCAAGTGTTCCATAATCAGTGTGAAGTGTGTGATTACTGCTCAACGGAGATAACACTTGGTGGGTGAGCTAACTATGTTAGCATCTAATTTCTTTCATAAAATTATAATAAAATGTAATATAATTAATATTATTGTTTGCGGATGACACATCTTTGATTTTCAAAATAAATAGAAAATTAGATAATTATGACGAAGTTAACAATGCACTTGCAAAAGTAGTTTATTGGTTTAATGTTAATAACTTGTTGCTTAATGAAAAAAAAACCAAAGTAGTTAAGTTTACTACGCCGAATGTGAGACGTGTAGAAACTAATGTACAAATAAATGGAGTTGAATTGAAACCTGTGGAAACAACAACTTTCTTAGGAGTAATGTTAGACTCCAAACTACAATGGGGTCCACATATTGTAAAACTTTCGGGTAAACTAAGTTCTGCGGCATACGCAGTTAAAACTATTAGGCGGCTAACCGATGTAGATACCGCTAGAATAGTTTATTTTAGTTATTTTCACAGCATAATGTCATATGGAATTCTTCTCTGGGGGAGTGCTGCAGATATTAATACCATCTTTGTGCTGCAAAAACGGGCTGTTAGAGCAACTTATCAACTGGGTCCGCGTGACTCCCTCAGAGAAAAGTTCAAGGAGATAAATATTCTGACTGTGTCATCACAATATATACTGGAAAACTTACTACATGTAAAGAAAAATATTATGAATTTTTCCGAGAAATGTCATACGCACAATGTAAATACTAAGAAGAAACACGATTTGGTTGTATATAAAACTCGTCTCCACAGAATAAGCAATTCCTTTATGGGCCAATGTATACGTTGTTACAATAAGCTTCCAAAGAATATTAGAGACTTGCCTATTAATAAATTTAAAAAAACTGTAAAATCTAAATTATATAAAAAAGCTTATTACAAGTTAAATGATTATTTAAATGATCCAAATGCGTGGGAGTAAAATCTGCTCAAATTTACGCATTTAAAATTGTAATTTATTCATTCATATTGATATATCTATGGACATGTAATGATGTTTTGAAATCATTACGAAATTGTAAGCTGCGGAGTTTCTTTCGCCATTTCTTCTCCGTCTCAGCATACTAATAATTATTTAAGAAAAATAATTATTTCGTCGAAATGGTGGTAGGGCTTTTGACGATTTAAAAGTACTTAGCAAAGTCCATTTAAATAAAGAGCTTTTTCATTTCATTCATTTTCATTCATTCATTCATTTCATTCATTCATTTCATTTAATAAATTTAAAAGTAAGAGAGCTGTAAAATTTGACTTTGTTCTCCAACTACCCACACAGAAAAAAGGCTATGGAATAAAGTATTCCATAGCCTGACGCAACACACCAGTCATAGCATCCGCGCAGTAGGTCAGGTCTTCTGAAGAAAAGCAAGTGCGACGCCAAGGATATGATGCAAAGAAATGCCGCATCTCATCCCAATCTGCTGATTTGTATCGCCAAACGCGCCTTGTTCCGATAGGATCTAGGTCTAGGTGGAAAGTAGACAGACACGGACTTCACCAGACAGTGGTCGGAACTCCCTAGTGGAGACGAAATTGCTACTTGATATCGGTCCGGGTCCGTTGTCAGCAGAAGGTCCAGGCAATTAGGTGTGTGGCCATCAATGTCGGGTACACGGGTAGCGCCCTTCACCAGCTGGGAGAGACCCAGAGACATAGCAAATGTATGCGCCAATCTCCCAACGTGGTCGGTGTTCTGGAACGGGAACAACCACTCGTGGTGGTGAGCGTTAAAGTCCCCCAGAACGACTAGTTGCGCACTCGGGTACCTTTGTTGAGCTGTTTCAGCGGAGGCGCTAAGGTACTGGAACAACCTGGTTGTCTCCGTGTTCTCAGTATGCGACCGGTAAACACTGGCATAGAGTATTTGCTCTATACCAGTGTTCACCAAAACCCACATTGCAGAGAAACTGGGATCCTCAAGGTTACGGAGGCATCGGCAGCAGATGTCATCGCGAGCATACACGCAGGTACCAGCGCGTGGTTTAAAATTGTGCTCCAGGGTGTAATCTGAGTAATGCAAATAAGCTGCGTCAGTCGGACATCGGATTTGCGTCTCCGTGAGGAACAGCAGATGAGGTTTATCGGTCTCAAGGTGGTGATGGACACTATTGATATTTGAGTGCAGACCTCGGATGTTGGCAAGGTGCACTTTTAGTGCGAGGGAGTGCATCCGCTGTTTAACCAGTTTCTTTTTACCAATTTTCATTTCGCCATGGGAATTGAGTGAACAGGCAGGAAGGAGACAGATGAGCGAGACGCTGCAAAGTTACTGCCAAGCAATGCAACTGTGACGCCACACTGACGGGTGACTGAGCTGAAGCGCGCGGGGACGCCCTAACCCCCCCAAAGGTGTCCATCGGGCCCTCGCATCCGGTCGCTAACCGGCACGATGGCGCACCCTGGGATTTTTCGCGTGTTGGCGGGGCAGCCTTTCATAGGTGGCTAACCTACTACTTGGGCCCCCTACTACCTGCGGTCGGCCAGCGGAAAAACAGTGCTTAGGATCCCGCTGCCCTCCGCGATCAGTCACCCAGTGCAGCAATCACGCAGCACCGAAACCGGACAACTCTACAGCGCAACTGCTCGGACTCCCCTCCCAGAACGGCAACACCAAACATCAAGCCGGAACACGACATGAGTCGCTTGGCGGCTAGGCTTTGCTTGGAGGGTGGTTACCAGCCACGGTCGAAACCTACCACCGGTAAAGTACTGAGCATTTGGCGCTACCCAGGGGACACGTGTGGGTATCTAGAGCTAAAGCCCACGGACGTGCTCAGCTTTATCCCCCAAAATAGGATACGTAGTATAGAGGAAGGCTTGTACATTTAGTATGAAATCATCTTTTTGTTGTCTTTCCCGTTGGTCTTTCCTGAGGGAAAGTTATTATTGTATATGTTATTACAGTGCATATACTATGGGTGATTATAATGCTCACCCCTTTGAGAGATTCCATACCGAATTATCAGACTTTTGTAAGGAACAAGAATGGTCATGTATAGACACAGACATGTTGGGGTTATCATCTCAAACATACACTTTCACCAGCGAGGCGCATGGGTCCAGAAGATGGCTTGACCACTGTTTGGTGACTAAAGCTGCGGTTCTGTCAATTGAATCAGTAAATGTGGTTTATGACGTCTTTTGGTCCGATCACCTTCCGCTGGTGATTAATTGTAACTTGGATGTTGTTTTGCCAAGGAGTATTGTTTATAGAAATCGGGTAATTTGGGGTGAGAGGAATGAGGGTCAAATCAAGACTTACCAAAGTAATTGTCATGCAAAATTGAGTAGTATAGATTTTCCCTGTGAGCTACGCAGCTGCGGTGATACTAGGTGTAACGATGTTACTCACAGGTCTATCATAGATAATATGTATAGGGAGATTGTAAATGCCTTAAGTGAGTCTGCTGTGATTAGTTGCGAAACTAAGAAAAGAGTAAGAAAGGTTGTACCAGGATGGAACAAACATGGGGAGTAAGGGGATGACGGTAACAACACCTAACCGACCCTATTGTCAACCTCACCTGCACGCATTTAGTAGTTCGTTATGAATAGCTAAATGGCGGCTTCCTGGATCACACAATGACCTAGGCGGCCGTGGTACTCCCTGCTGGAAAACGGACGAGGCTCTGGCGACCGATCATTGGCGGTATAGCCAAGACCGAGCTTCCACAAGTCGTGGAGAGTAAAAACCTCCAAAAAGTGTGGCTATGGAACCTTGGGAAAGTTTCATAAGTATTTCTCCCAACCACTTTAGTAATGGAAATGTCCGATAACGAGAGTAATATGTCATGTGATCCGGCTAACCCCCGGCGCTTACAGGTATCCGGGCCTGTGAGTGTGAAATATGTTACCGAAGACTGCACAGGGGTGGGCGACCAGGCCCCTGGGTTAGTTAATGTGTCTGGCAGCAGCATCAACAAAAAGATTGCCCAACAACCCGTCCTTATGACGGGTAACACAAGCAGCAACAAGAAGTACACCCAACAAGTGTTACACCCTGGCATATTCTTGCGGACCAGATCTTCCTCACTGGGGAGTGCGTCTATTTCATCATCAAAAATTATAGATAGTGCCACGGCATCAGTTAAAGGAAGGTACGATGCGACCCCAAAGACGTTGCGGAGCTCAGGCTCGGAGAAAGGAGTGATAAGTGGGAGAGCCTCAGCAATTAGTGTAACCGAGAGCGAAATTTCTGTGAGACGTGATTCCTGCGCTTCATCCGATGTCGATACCGTGAATACCATAGGTGACCAAGTCGCAAGTGAGAAGAGGAAATCGCGGGCCAAGCGTCCGAGACCGAAAGACGACTCTGGATCTGATTCCGGCTCATGCGAGTTCTTATCCCCTAATGGGCCTGTAAATATTAGACGTGGAGGCGGTCACGGTCGTCCTCGGACTAGTGGAGATTACCGTAAAGCTTGTTTACTTTCGGAGGAGGTTGATCTGGAAACAGAAGTGCACAGCAGACTAAAAGCTGCAGACGCAGTGAAAAAAACCTGTAGGCTGGAGGAGCTACAGAAAACTGCTGTTGATGACATGACGGCTGATCGCCTCACCGAAAGCGCGAAGCTTTATATGGATGTTGTGACGGTTGCTGCAGGTAAATCAAAAAACCTCAAGGGAACGGTTCAGCGCGACATAAAACAAGCTGCCCGATCCCTTGGTCTTATCGTGGATACGTTACGCAATCGTACAGCTGCCGAAGATTCCCGCATACAAGCTGCGGAGAAAAATAGAATGCAGAAGGAAATCGACTGTCTTCGCAAAACTGTGGAGGATTTAGAGCAAACCGTCAAAGACCTAAAAGCGATGATGGGGACCGTCCCTGTGGATGGAATATCCAAAGAGTATGCGGAAGCAAAGCCCGCAGAAGAGGTGGAGACAGAAGTCTTAATTACTACCCCAAACCCACTTCCAAAGCGCTCGAAGAAGGGGAGTAAGAAACAAGTGCCGCACATCAAAGCCATTGTGCCCGAATCACCTCTGGGTGGTTAAATCCCACAAGAGGCCCTGATTAGATCCATCCTTCAGCAAGTGGCCGAAATGGTGGATTCACGCTTTGCAGCATCGAAGGGAGATATCGTCAGCAGAATTGGCCAGACCCTCCCCTGGCTCATGAAATTCGACGGGCTGAGGTGACCACGGCAGCGACAGCGACCGCTGCCGCGACTGCATCTAGGCCCGTCGTGGCTACAAACACGGTGAATAATACTGCGCCTATTTCTGGCCCAGGCGCATCGAAGGCAAAAAGAAAGTTGAGAACTGTGGTGACTGTAGCGTCGACTACATCTCCGTCTTTCTTAAATGAGACCCCGGCTCCTACAACATCTGAGACTCGTCCGGACGTAAATAGTTGGGTTAAAGTTGTTAGAGGCAAAAAGGGCAAATCAGTGGGCTCAGGGGAGAACCTGCCACCTGTCAAACCCCACAAAAGCTCAGCGCCCTTGGCGGACCCCAAGAAGAAGAAGAAGAAGGCACCCAAATTGAGTGCCCCTCGCACGAAAGTGGCCTTAGCCAAAACCGAAGCGCTGTTTTTCCACGGCCCTCGGAGACGTCCCCCAGCCGGTGCATACCTTAATATAAACGGCGTGCGAATCGACATTAGCGCCTATATGCGCTACCTGGGCCTGACCCTGGATGGAAGATGGAACTTCCAGGAGCACTTTCGTCGCATTTGTCCTAAATTGATGACAACAGCGGCCGCTTTGAGCAGACTCCTTCCCAATCTAAACGGACCAAGTGTGACCTGCCGTCGCCTATATACCGGAGTAGTGCGGTCGATGGCCCTCTACGGCGCGCCAGTATGGGCGGATACCTTGACATCCCAGAGCAGGGTCCTCCTTCGCAGAGCGCAACGGATCATGGCCATCAAAGTTATCCGCGGATACTGCACTGTATCGCATGAGGCTGCGTGTGTTATTGCCGGGACCCCGCCCTGGGACCTTGACGCAAAAGCGATGGCGTGGACACATAGACGAAGCGCAGATGCACGAAGGGAGGGTCAGCGCCCTTCACCAGAGCTGATGCGCCGCTGCTGGCGCGAACAATCATAAAAGGCTCTTATGCGAGAGTGGCGGCAACGGCTGGAGGTACCCACCGCAGGTCACTGGACCATTACGGGTTTTCTGCCCAATTTGGCAGAATGGGTTAGTCGACGGCACGGCTCCCTATCGTTCAGAGTACTGACAAACCACGGTTGTTTTGGTCGATATCTGCACAGGATTGGAAGGGAGCCGAGCCCTCGCTGTAACGAGTGTGGGGACAATGAGGACTCTGCACAGCACACCCTGGAATCCTGTCAGGCATGGGTGGTGCAGCGCCAAGAACTCGTTGCAAAAATAGGCGAAGACCTCTCGCTGCGGGCTGTGATTAAAGCCATGGCCGACAGCGCGACGTCATGGGCGGCTGTGGCGGCATATTGTGAGAGCGTTATGGTCGTCAAAGAGACTACGGAGCGTGAGCGTGAAAATGCTGTAAATGCTGATCCGTGCCGAAGACGTCGACTGGGCCGGAGGAGGCGGCAATATGCCCTACTCAATCCGCCTTAAGTAAGGGGCGTCAGTGCGGGATAGGGCCCTACACTGGCTATCAAATACTCCAGCGCTGGAGGGATGCATTTCGTATCTCAGGTACATCCTTCATCCGAAGATGGGATCAACAGATCGGTACCAGCACTCTGGGCGAAAGTCTACGTGTTGCTCGCGTAGAGTGCTGTATGGTATACGCGTGGATACTGACGGTTTTTAGTGGGTATGCCCACAAAGGGCGACTCCCACATAACCCGAGCGTGGCCCTATTAACGCTCTGGTACGTATAAAACGTTTTCCGTCAAAAAAAAAAAAAAAAAAAAGGATGGAACAAACATGTAGCCGACGCACACGGAAAGGCGAAGCAGAAATTTCTCATGTGGGTGTGGCATGGTAAATCACAGGGCGGTACTATTTATAGTGAAATGTGTGAAGCCAGAAAGATTTTTAAGTCGCGGTTACGATGGTGTCAAAATAACGAAAATCAAATTAAAATGGATATTTTAGCTTCACATCATTCAAATGGTGATTTTCGTTCTTTTTGGAAACAAACAAATAAACTGCATGATCCAGCGAAAGTTTGGAAATTTCTACGTAGCATGGGGATTGGTAAATCTCGTTCGTCTGAGATGTCTAGCATCTCGGACATTAACTCTCTAAACGTACATTTTTATTTTACATTCTGGATTCAAATCTAAAAACAAGTTCTCTAAATTGTTTGTCTACTCTTCCGTCGCCTGATCACTCTCCATTTCTCTTTAGTCGATTTACGGATTGTGGTGTTAAGAAGAGCATTATGTCTATTACTTCGAATGCAGTGGGTTGTGATACACTGAGCCGTAAAATGGTAACTCCCATCCTTGATGAAATACTCCCAGTCCTGTCCCATATCCTTAACTATTCCATAGATTGTGGTATCTTTCCTACAATGTGGAAGGATGCTCATATTATACCACTACCTAAAAAGCGCAATCCTAAATCCTTTTCTGAATACCGTCCTATATCTATCCTTCCATTTTTATCTAAAGCCTTGGAACGTCTTGTTTACGACCAAATTAACCTATTCCTTTGTAAAAACCATCTTCTTAATCCTTATCAATCAGGTTTCCGGCCCGGCCATAGCACCACAACTGCACTAATAAAAAAACCGACGATGTCAGGCTAGGCATGGAGAACGGCTGCGTTACAATTTTATGCCTACTAGACTTCAGCAACGCTTTTAACACAGTGGATTTTGATTTGCTGCTGGGCATACTACGCTCTATTAACATATCTCCAACGGCAATCGACTGGTTTCATAGTTACCTGTTTGGACGCCGTCAGCGGATCTGCTTTGATGATTCATTTTCGTCATGGTGTACTACATCCGCGGGTGTTCCACAGGGTGGCGTGTTATCTCCTTTACTTTTCGCAATTTTTATAAATTCTATTTCTAAGCTTAATTTGTCTTCATCATACCACCT
Organism: Elophila nymphaeata; assembly: GCA_955850985.1. Lineage (NCBI taxonomy): Eukaryota > Metazoa > Arthropoda > Insecta > Lepidoptera > Crambidae > Elophila > Elophila nymphaeata. The sequence continues at coordinate 6,267,592 of OY039071.1, forward strand.
TTATGCAGATGACTTGCAAATATACTTTCAGACATCTATAGAACAATTGGCTGAAGCTGTGCACACTGTTAACAGGGACTTGTCCAGTATATGCGACTGGAGCAATTCGCATGGATTAAAAGTTAACCCAACGAAGTCACAGGTGATACTTATCGGTAGTCAGAGATTAACTTCAAAAATTGACTGGTCTGAGGTGCCCCACATAGAGTTTGATGGAACTCATATTCCATTTAGTAAATCTGTCAAGAACTTGGGACTTCACATTGATACCAGCCTATCTTGGGGTCCACATCTACAAGAAGTTAGTAGAAAACTGTTTGCGTCGGTAGGTTCTCTCCGAAGAATTCGTAATTTCCTTCCCACTGCTACTAAAGTTGCGTTAGCTCAATCCCTTCTCCTTCCTATCCTTGATTACGTCGACTCCAGTTATCCTGACCTTACCGAAGAGCAGCTAAATAAACTTGAGCGCCTTCAAAATGTCTGCATTCGATTCATATATGGCTTACGTAAATATGATCACGTCTCCGAATTTCGCGTCAGGCTCAAGTGGTTGCCAATCCGCCTTCGCCGGGATGTCCATATCCTTTCCTTACTTTATACTATACTTTTTTATCCAAACACTCCACCCTACCTCAAAGACCGTTTTAAATATCTTCACGACACGCATGCTCGAGTTCTGAGATCATCGGAAAATCTTAGTTTGGCGACACCAATGCATTTCACTAAGTTTTATAACAAATCCTTTACCGTGCAGGCTACTCGGCTGTGGAATGCATTGCCTGTCGAAATCAGACGAGCACAATCCTTAAATACATTTAGGAAACTGGTAAAGGTACACTATTTGTCACTTTAACTGTTTTATGTATATAAGTATTTAATATGTAATAATATATGTATGTAGTTTGTATTGGTATGTATTTATAATACAGGTATTTATGTATTAGTATTTTTATTTAGTGTATTAGTATATATACATAAAATTGTCAGTAGGTTGCTACATCGCCATCTTCCCATTTTATTTTCTGTAAAATTCCTATCCATCCTAAGGTTGCCTGGAAGAGATCGCTTTTAGCGATAAGGCCGCCCATTGTACAATATACTTAAAATGTTATAAAAATGTACTATTTTTATGTCGATGTACAATAAAGTTTATTTCTATTTCTATTCTATTTCTGCAATGTAAGCCACAACCTCCCGTGTGCGTGGGCGGTGTCAGCGAACCGGAGTTGATTGCAAATGTATTTGTAGACCATTTTTCTGTCAAGCCGCTATCGCACCCATCATGTACAGAACTGAATGCTGAGATCGATGTTGAAAGGGAACTGAAATTTACAGTAAAAGAGATTACACAGACTATTAAGTTAATGTCCAAAGGTAAATCTCCCGGATACGACGGTCTCAGTATTGAGCATCTCAAGTTTGCCGGCCCACATCTACATCGAGTCTTATGCATGTTGTACAATTTTTGTATTCGCCATAGTTATAACGGGTGTAAAAGACATGAGCAGTCAAACGAAAACCATGTATTCTACTCACCATCATAACATTTTTTTTCTTTCAGACTATACCTGGGAAATTGATAGTTACGATTTTATTGAAGGTCAAAGTCATAATTTTTTTTTTCATTTTTTTATGAAAACATATTCTATTATTTCTTAATTTTTGTCCAAAGAAACATTATCATTTTTTTTAGTATTTCATAATAAAAAATGGCTTCAAAGCGTTAGCGTTCAACGTAGATCACTCGATCCGCGCGGACACTAACGAACGGGGCCATTGAACTCCGTGCGCGTGCATCCTGAGTGCAAAAAATTACCACGCGGGCACGGTAATGGGCGACTAACATTTATTACCCTTTAACAGTTGATTATGAGGAGAATGAGATCGATAGCGCTACAGTCGTGATTTATTAGTAATAATCACGAAAGTTAAGCTACCAAGTGCGCGGTCGGCACTCGGATGGGTGACCGAAAATTTATAAATTTGGAGCAGGGTAGGCAAAATAATGATCAGCTGATGAGTTAATGATTAAATTACCTAATCAACGTGTTAAAACTTAATTTATTTAAGTGTTGGACCCGCAGTCAGCTGACTAATAAATTATTAGATCTACCTACTACCTGGTTGAACAAAGTAATAAACGATCAACCATCCAATAACCTGCCGTCAAGCTCAGACCGCCAAGTAGTAAGCATCTACATTACCTGGTTATTAAGTCTTTCATCACTGATAAAGAATTACGTACTTTGTTGATTTACCATACAAGTAACAGATAGGTAAGTATTGAATAACTACCTACATAAAACGGTGATTTCAATTTCATACACATCAAAAAATTTACTTCTTATTCTTTTACATTTTTAAAATCACAGTGCCTGTAAAAAATGAATTTTCTTTTACGTTCAATTTGATATAAACTTATGACTTTAAGGATAGCGAGAAAACATATCCAGATAGGATAAGACCCACAATTCCAAATTTATTCCTCAATAATGTAAGAATTTACGCTTTGACTTTAGTTCCTACGTAGATGTGTAGGTATGTTAGTAAGGACTGACAATTTCTTCAAGTTCCAGAGACGATAACATTTTGAAGAAAGCTATAAATGAATTAAGGCATGATTACTTATTTTACACTTGTTATAAAATTTAATAACAAGGAAGAAAGGTACAGAAAATAAAATACCTACATTCAATCAAGCATTGCTTCGTAACCTAGCAACGCGCGGGAAACTCGTGTCGCGGCAGGCGCTTTGGCCGGCGGCCGCACAGTGTTTTATTTCACCTCAAAATGACCAACCCCTTGATTATACCTGATTCAGATAAAGCTCTTTATTAATAACACGAGAGTAAAACTCCCACGAATCTAAATAGAATAGTTTTGAAGAAATCCTGTATTACATTTTTGTCCCGTATTTGGGTAAAAAATAAAAAAATAATGATTGTGTCTAAACTATTAAAGTAGTTTTATTTTTTATATTGCCTATTATAAGGTCTTATTGTTAACCATATTATGAGTCCTCTATGGCTGCGCTAAAGCTCGTAGAAACCGAAATAATTGCCATTTTGTGATTATCGTTTTAATTTTTTTTTGCCCACATTATGTAATATTAAAGCGTCTAATTTGCTTCAAAATCTAGTTAATAATGTTGACTACCAACACACAAAATTACAAGCTTTGGTTCCGTGGAATCTCGAATATATTAAGAATTTAAATTTACGGGACAATTTGTCCCGCAATTTTTTGAAGACTTGTAACTTTTCTATTTTAATTCTTAATAATAACATGCAATAATTTATTTGGCGCAAATAAACAAATAACAAAAAACTCAAACATCATCTGTGGTAAAAACACTATCTTCGTTGTGAAGAACAGTTGTGAATTCATTTTCTTCATTCTCTGTGCATGAAGTTTCTTCATCGACATCACTGTTATCGTCATTTAAGCTTTCTGAATTGTCCGGTTTTAGCATATATTTTACAGCCTGTGGCAGTGGCTTTTTTATTCGGTTATTTTGGTGCTGTTTTAGCCGTATAGCCGATATTACAGGTCGGATGACTCGAGCACCCTGTGAAATAAGACAGCAATCATGGTATGAAGCCTACAATCTTTCCGGCTGTGATTTTCCCTATCCAAAATTTGTTCCTAAATTCTCCAGCCAGTTTGGAGAGAACGAACGAACGAAACCCTACGGGTAGCGCTGAATTTTCTATAATCTTCTCTCTTCTTGAATTAAGATTGTGTGAATGGTAGTAGTCCTAGGGTGCCAGTTGTAGGTTTCAACGTATTTATGAGCCAGATTTTTACAAAAAGTACCAAATTTTTTGGCGTTTATTGGTAATTCCGAATAAATAGCTACCAAATAAATTATTGCATGTTATTATTAAGAATTAAAATAGAAAAGTTACAAGTCTTCAAAAAATTGCGGGACAAATTGTCCCGTAAATTTAAATTCTTAATATATTCGAGATTCCACGAAACTAAAGCTTGTAATTTTGTGTGTTGGTAGTCAACATTATTAACTAGATTTTGAAGCAAATTAGACGCTTTAATATTACATAATGTGGGCACAAAAAAATTAAAACGATAATCACAAAATGACAATTATTTCGGTTTCTACGAGCTTTAGCGTAGCCATAGAGGACTCATAATATGGTTAACAATAAGACCTTATAATAGGCAATATAAAAAATAAAACTACTTTAATAGTTTAGACACAATCATTATTTTTTTATTTTTTACCCAAATACGGGACAAAAATGTAATACAGGATTTCTTCAAAACTATTCTATTTAGATTCGTGGGAGTTTTACTCTCGTGTTATTAATAAAGAGCTTTATCTGAATCAGGTATAATCAAGGGGTTGGTCATTTTGAGGTGAAATAAAACACTGTGGGCCGGCGCGGGCGGCGCGAGCTCAAAAGAATTACCTACGTACTGCGCTTGCATACAATGTTGCCAACTTAGTGTTTGCTCTAAACCTAGTAAAATATTATTTTTGTTCATTGTGTTGTTTGCGATAATTTAATTCAATGTTTACTGTTTAACGTCATAACCGAGCACCAAAGCAGTAATTACTTTTTACTTCGCGTTGCATGAATAAACGGTAATGTTAAAACAGGAATTAACACGATTTGTTAATCAATAATTATTACATCAGTAATTACTGGTGAGATATGGCAAGTGTACTACACACACCATCACTGGTAAATTGGCACTCTGATAGCGATTGATTTATTTGGTTAAATGTTTTTTTTTTTACATACCTAAGTTGAGTTATTTATTGTATCTGCGCCAAATCTGAAACGATTACGACAATTATTTTTTGTTATAAAGGTCGTAATAGCAGATTGGTTTCTTTTACATTAAAAACTACCAAAGTACATGAATAAACGTTCATGTCAGTTTATAAAAAATAGTTCGCCGCGACGACCGACCGCCATATTGAATTCGTATCTGTCGCTAAGCGGGCCTCGTAAAAATTATTGGTTGCGGAGTGTTTTCTTGTAAACGACCACCAGAAACATTAAAGTTATCCTAAAACGGAGTTGCTTATCATACGAAAGTAATTTTCTATTCACATCAACTACTGTTTCACATAACAATACAATTTGTCATCTACAAATTTTGCGATAGAAACAACGATATAACAACCTTAGGCGATATGGTGGTACGCCGAGTGTGCGCTCATAATAGCGATTATAATTTTTGCAACAGTGTGCACTAGTGAGTAAATGTGTGCTATGCGTGTTTGCGGGGGGTGAGCCGCAAAAAACGGCAGAATGTTTTCTGTACTAAATCTGCGCTATGCCACGTCCCGTGTTAAATGGTCTAAGGTCACCGTCATGACGATGGGATTAGTAGATTTTTAACGACAATTAGCTCATACATTGTGGTTAAAGTATTGGAAAGTTTTTCAAGATTGTCTACCACAAGTGTGTTTATTTTAGTTCCTTTTTTTGGTTGGTACTGTAGTGTATGCGCATCCTATTCACCCTCTCACTTCCACAGACAATAACTGTCTCGTTCGCACCACGTCAGTTATACGAGAACCGTCGGCGAGAGCAGAGTGCGAGAGCCATTCGGTGAGAGTAAGCGTGTTGGTTGTCTGTCCATTGAGTGCGTGTACGAGCCAGTGTAAGACAGGTTCTACAATTGGCGACGAGGACAAAGGTCAGATTGTTTAAGTTATTAAAACAAAAAATGGAAATGTGTATGTATGTATCACAAATGAAAAAAATAGGTAGGGAGGTACTTGTTTATAGCGTTGCAAAATGAGAGATTTATGCTGCCTACTATAAGTATAGTACTGCAGTAAGCTACGAATACTCTTGTCTAAATTGTAGATAAAAAATGTAGGTACTTATTACCCAACTTAAATAGCTTTTACCCAAATACTCGTGGTGTAATTCTTGCAGGTGTTGTTTATTTTGTATAACAAAGTGGGCAGATCTGTAAAGCGGTTTGTTACAAATAAAAGTGCCTTAAAATAGTAATAGTGTTTACATTCAGTATTTCGTTTTCGTTCAACTTTAATTGCGGGACAGATGCGCCATAATAATAAAATGGCCTGGACATTTGAGAGTACACCTAAGTTCACATTTTGTTCTTAATACTATTATCTACCTACAATTTTGTCGGTTTCCTCAGTATTTTTTATTTGTTCTAAGAGGTGTGTTAAACAGTACATATACATAAAATATTGCTTAAAATAATAATAAATTATCATGATTTATCGATGTATAGATAAATAAGTATGTATTGCCTTGGTTAAACAGCGCCATCTGTTGCAGACTAGCAACAACAGCTTGCAGCAAGCTGCTTGCTAACAAATCAATCTGAGTGCTACCGAATAGGTTAAAAATTGTAGTCGTAGTTACATAGATGTCGCTAGCAGTACCACTTTGTACATACAGAGTTCATTCCACGATAGCTCTCACAATTAATTGTATAGCTCTAATCTCTTAATTGACGAAAGGTAATAATCAACTTTAATAAAATTCGTAATGATTTCTTATAACTTTATATAGTAATTAAATTAACTTATAACAAATGTATAAATCATACTAGTCCACTCTTATTGTTTAAATGTTCATCGGGTGACGTGTAAAATAAATAAATATATAATAATAATAATTAAAATATGAACTGGTAAATTGCTCACATACGGTAGAATTATACCTAGCCATATAAGTAAAATCCATGATAATGTGATACATACATACCTTAAGTTGTTCAGTCGGTACAAATGTGCCGGGGTAAAATTGGTACAAATGTACTATGGCAAAGTTGGTACAAATGTCCCATGGTTAAGGTGGTACAAATGTACCGTGGTTGAATGGGTACAAATGTCCCATGGTTAAGTGGTACAAATGTACCGTGGTTGAATGGGTACAAATGTCCCATGGTTGAGTTGGTACAAATGTACCGTGGTTGAATGGATACAAATGTCCCATGGTTGAGTTGGTACAAATGTACCGTGGTTGAATGGGTACAAATGTCCCATGGTTGAGTTGGTACAAATGTACCGCGGTTGAATGGGTACAAATGTCCCATGGTTGAGTTGGTACAAATGTACCGCGTTTAAATTAGAACTTTGGTACAAATGTACCCTAATGACATTGGAACGATACAAACAAAGTAGCAAAAGTATATGGTGCTGCCATTAAATTGGTAGGTTATGTCATGCTGCCATTAAATTGGTAGGTTGTATAATGCTGCCATTAAATTGGTAGGTTATATGGTGCTGCCATTAAATTGGTAGGTTATATCATGCTGCCTTTAAATTGGTAGGTGCTGCCATTAAATTGGTAGGTTATGGTGAAGGAAACATCGTGAAAAAACCTGCACACACCTATGAGGAAATTCTTAATAGGTTGTGTGTGAAGTCGACCAGCCCGCACTTGGCCAGCGTGGTTGACTGGGGCTTGATCACTCCTAGTGTGGGGTGGGCTCGAGCCCCTCGTTGGAAATGAGCTGTTGATGCGATTTAAGTGGTAGGTAATGTTGTCATTTAATTGGCAGATTAAAATTATTATATGCTGCTATTTAATAGGCAGGTTTTGTATAAGGCGGTCTTGAGATAAAAAATGGTAATTTAGATTACGAACTTATGTCGTTAAAATTAATAATTACATTGTAATTAAATTACAGCAATTTGAATTATTTACTGATTTCACGACATAGCAGTTCGTTTGCTAATTGCAACACAAAACTGTAGCGATAAAAACGCAATGCTGTTAGTATTATTTTTGTGAACAGCTTTATAAGAAGGTATAAATGTAGTTGGTTAGTTGCAATTACATTTTGTATTCCTAATTGTTAAAGAATTACATTGAGCCCAAAAAGTAGCACTTTGCAAATTTTATGTGTACGTAAAGAAATTAATATTATGACGACCGTATTGTCGTAGTTATAATTATTTTGTTATTCCGTGTCATTTTAAACGTTGAGATTAGTTCCGTGTCATTTTGTGCAGCTATGACTGCAATATAGTTTACCTTGGTTTTTATTTTTATTTTACCCTGGTGATATAAAGGGTTGTATTTAAATACATGTCACGTAAATTAGGTCCGAGTCGTGAATAATTAAAAAAAAAAAAAAATCTAACTCGCGGAGTGCCCTATTTTGTCGTGGTGTCATCAACAATTAATTTAGTCAAAACTTTGGTTTCATTAGACTTGACGGATTAGACCTCATGTTTGTATAGTATTGACAAGTGACTTGTAGACTGACTGGTATAGTCACAGGTAGTATCATGGGCGGTTAGAAACATAATGAGTAAAGCTGCTTACGTAAGTAACGTTAAATGATTAAGATGGGAGTTAGGTGGCTACTCACGACATGCATTTGACTAATAACTATTGGAAACCATTAACTGTGTGATATGGAATCAAAAAACCGAGGGACTGAGTTTTGATGTAGCCGAAGGACTGTACTGCGTTATTCGAAGCCGAAGTACTCTTGACTGAAGGACTGGTTGACATTACTGATAACACGTGTTTGCGTGTGTGCCGTAGTGTGATCATGGTCATATTTGATGGAGCGGAAGGTAGTAGGAACTTGACAGTCAGTCTTATTTCACAATTGTGCCATTGAATCACATGTGTTGAGTCACATGTGTGGAGTCGCATATGTGGAGTCTCAAGAGAGTCTTTTGCGGATTTTTTGCAAGTTTCTTGTGAGTCACGTGTAGGGTAGTGTAGAGATAAATGCCAGAATGTTGTGTACCATTCGGAAGTTAAGGTCGAGGTCTATTGCGGCCTAAGTGATACCTAATGAGTCTCGAATACTATACGAGGACTCGAATAGTGTTCTAATGGCCGTATATTTGACCGTAGCGTGTAGTAAGTGGATGATGCATACATGCGCAGGGTTACACGGTGTTGGACGCGCGTGTCATTGAGAGCAATTGTGATCGCTGTTCGGCTGCGAGTCGTAAAATTAGAGGTTTAACTCCAGTTAATTCAATGCAGTAGCGACGTTTGATATGCGGTACATGACCCTAGTTAATGATGTTCATGTTTTATTATGATCTCTAAGTTGCAATACTTAGTTCTAAGCATTGATTTAATGTACTAAGTCTTTAAAGACCTTATTCCATGTAATTTCGGTAGAGATTTCTAATGTTATTTTTGTTAGAAAGACGAAGAAAATACTGTAAAACTATTTTATTCACATACAAAGCAATAGTTAAGAGTGGTCGAAGCACATACTTTAGTCATTTTTAACCGACTTCAAAAAACCTTAATATTTGTAATAAACGTTGTCACTTGTATTTGGGACCGACCTCAAAAAACATTTAGATTTTTATAAACAAAATTTTTATTTCTCCCGTTTTTTGAAGGCGGTTTTTGATATTTTCTGGTTCTGGTTGAAAATGAACAGACCAATTAGATTGAGTTGGACCTGGAATTCAGGGGGCCATTTAAAATTATATGAGCACTTGACAATGACCGTTAAGTTTTAAAGGCACTAAGCTCTAGGCGTAGATACAAGTCTCTCATTCTCATGGTAGATTAAGGCCGAAGGAAAGTAGCTGTGGTCATCAGTGATTCAGTCTTATATAGAGTCTAATGTAGAGTCTTATGTAGTCTTATGAAGAGTCTTATGTAGAGTCTTAAGTAATGTTTTATGCAGAGTCTTACGGAGAGTAATGTGTGAGGTCATATTATGTTAATGACATGAGTATGCAATGCAGAAGATTGTGTTGTGAGGAATGTTAAAAGGACATTCTTGTCGAAGAAATATCCTTCACTCGAAAAAGGTAGAAGGGAAAGGGAAAACTGTAGTACAGGAAAAGGAGAAGGAGAAGGTGAAGAAAGTTCAGATGAATAAACAAGGCGTTTTGAGTTATGTACAATTTATTTTATTTTTATTTGGTTCAAAGCTTAGCAGTTGAATGAATAAAAAAAAAATGTGATAAGGAAGGGATGTAGTGTATGCGCATCCTATTCACCCTCTCACTTCCACAGACAATAACTGTCTCGTTCGCACCACGTCAGTTATACGAGAACCGTCGGCGAGAGCAGAGTGCGAGAGCCATTCGGTGAGAGTAAGCGTGTTGGTTGTCTGTCCATTGAGTGCGTGTACGAGCCAGTGTAAGACAGGTTCTACAGGTACTATTTTATTTTCAGATAAATTCAGATAATTAAAATGTATTGTAGTACTAAAAATAAGTATGTTTGGTTGCGGAATTTTTATATCAGTAGCTGGCAACACTCCGCGTGATTTATTTGGAAGTTCTCTACCTACATCGCTACCGCTAGTCGCTAGCGTAGCGCCACGGTAGTAGCGCGCTTATGATCGAATGCTTTCGAACTCGCGTAAATGAGGTTGCGTAATCAAACCGGTTTTATGGTATAATATCGTGCCGTCCGAGTAATAAGCGGTTCTAAGGCTTCAGTGCAGTTTGTGTTGTGATCGTGGTGATTTAGTGAGTGTTAGAAACAAGATCCCGGGCATGTTTATAACGCTCGCGAATATGTGAACATGGTTTACTGTTATACTTGGTCCCGTTTTCTTGCCGCAAAGAATGGATGGGCGAGCTTACCTGGATCTGTTAAACGGGTACATTTCAGACGCTCTGTACAACATGCCACTAACTCAGCTGCGACTACCAGCACGACGGCGACACCCCCAAACACACATTGTGAGACCGTTCGGAAGCGGCTGACGGAGCTGTTCGGTGACCAAGGGATTGGGCGGTATGGGCCTATGCACGATCGCCAGATAACCCCTCTAGATTTTTTTTGTAAGGGGTTCGTTAGGGACAGAGTTTTTGACCGCCCTTGCGAAACGGCTGTCGAGATGCGTCAAAAAATCATTAACGTATTCGACGAACATAAGCATCGGTCACTACGAGAGGGAATCCTGGCGAGATCACGAATTAAGATACGCTGTAGATATCGAGCGCGCATGTGTCTACACGTCGAAGGTCGCCAGTTTGAACCACACCTCACCCTTTCGGAAGGCCTATCGTAGATGAAAATTAATGAACAGTAGGTAAGTACCTAAGTAGCTAGATTACATTTATGTCAACCTACATTGTGAACTTCGTGGCCGTCTGGCAAAATTATCGCGATTTTACGATGCGTACGAGTTGAGCGCTTTACATTGCGCGGTACAATTTGCAATTTTTTTTAACACCAAAAAATAAAAATCATTTCCCAGCAATTATTTTTTGAAATGTTACTTATTTTGATGTATAGAATACATGGTTCTCGTTTGACTGTTCATGTCTTTTACACCTTGTATACCTGGTGAAATGTTGCACACAGTTGTAGTTCCAATAGTGAAAAACAAAACTGGTGACCTAGCTGACCTGAACAACTTTAGGCATATTTCTTTGGCAACTGTTATATCTAAGGTGTTTGATAGCATGCTTAATGCACAATTGAACAAATATGTTAAACTGTACGATAACCAATTTGGATTTCGAGAGGCGTTGTCTACAGATAGTGCTATATTGGGTCTTAAGCATGCTGTCACATACTATGCGGAGCGCAAGACGCCTACTTATGCATGTTTTCTCGATCTATCGAGAGCTTTTGACTTGGTATCCTATGATATATTAAGGAAAAAGCTTGAGAAAGCAGATGTTAATTCAGATCTTTTAAATATCCTAAAATATTGGTATGGGGGCCAGGTTAATAGAGTTCGATGGGAAGGGACTTTGTCGCGACCTTTTGGGTTGCAGTGCGGAGTGAGGCAGGGGGGATTAAGTTCACCGACGCTGTTCAACCTTTATATGAATGAGCTAATAGTGCATCTCAGCAGCACCAGGATGGGATGTCATATAGATGGTGTCTGCGTAAACAACATCAGTTATGCGGACGATATGGTGCTGCTGAGTGCGTCTATGTGTGGCCTTAGAAAGCTCGTCACGATGTGTGAAGCATATGCTGGGTCTCACGGTCTGCTTTATAACGTAAAAAAAAGTCAAATCATGGTATTTGAGGCCGGGACCAATCGCCCTGATAAGATTACGGGCATAACACTTAATAACTACGAACTACAAAGGATTTATATGTTTAAATATCTAGGTCATGTATTGACTCCCGACCTCAAAGACGATGCAGACATCGAAAGAGAACGGAGGGCACTATCAGTAAGAGCTAACATGCTGGTGCGAAGGTTTTCTCGCTGCTCAAACAGTGTGAAAATCACCCTATTTAGAGCTTATTGCACTTCTTTCTACTCTTGCAGCTTATGGGCTAAATTTACACAGAAAGCGTATAATACGTTCAGAGTACAATATAATAATGCCTTCAGGTTGCTGTTGGGGTTGCCTCGTTTTTGTAGCGCATCAGGAATGTTTGCCGAACATCGTGTAGACTGCTTCTATGCCACAATGCGCAAGAGATGCGCATCACTGGTGCGCAGGGTGCGGGGCAGCTCCAACAGCATCCTCAGTATGATCGCCAGCAGGTTGGATGTCCGGTACATGAATCACTGCTGTGAGATATCGTGTGGGGTAAGATAGCCGTGGTTCGCGGACTGGAAAAATAACATGCCGTGGCATTGCTGTAGGTCCTATTTAATGTTACATAACAAGTGTATGTCAACATTTAGCTGCTAACATAGTATTTAAGTAAAATTGTTACTAATAACCACTATTTGTATTTTTATTTTTATGTTTAATGGATTTTATTATCTGATGCAATAAATGAATTATTATTATTATTTAGTATGAAATGAAAGAATCATCTCGTTGATGTGTTTTCTAAGGGATATTTATTGTTACTACTTAGTTCTATATACATTATGCTACTTCATAACTGATGCAGAAAATTTGTTCTGTGTGCTAACGTTTACACACAGATACACGCACACTACTAAAAATTGGTGTTGCCACTAAAATCTCGTCACCCCAAAACCAGGTAATTTAAATAAAACATGAATACTACTTTTGATTTTGAAGTGAAACTTCTTTAGTAGGTACTTACCTATCGTAATTTCTAAAGTCGATGAAACGGAAAAGCCACACCAAAGTTTTTGACGGATAGTTTTAAATGATAGAATGTCAGGGTATCATTTTCGTGGTTTTCGAGGGTTCCGATTCCGAGAAAAAATTATATTGAGATCCAAGACGGCAGAAGTGACTTTTTTAAATATAATTATTGTCATGTATTAAGTAAATAGTATAGAAACTGGAGGGTACTTGTCACCTTATTTGATAATAATAATGTTGATACAGTGGGTGGGTGGGGGGAAATAGAATGTAAGACTCAGTTGTTAACTAGCTATAGAGCTAAATAAATACTCGTGATACATATTACGTGTTTAATTACATTACATGGACATAATAGTGGCGACGTAGGGTAAAAGTGTTAAAAATGTATACAAAAGCAGTGAAATTTGATGAATTTAACCCGCAAACGGACAATTGGGACATTTATCTTGACAGACTAAAATTTTGTTTTGAAGCAAATGGAATAGTATTAGATCAAGTTAAAAGAGCTAATTTCGTAACTGTGTGTGGTGTGCGTGTGTATGAGACATTATTGGCATTAATTACCCCCAGAAAAACTAGTGATGTGACATTTTTGGAGATAGTGAATATATTAAGTAAACATTACAGCCCGAAACCTAATGAGATATCTGTATCATTTCAATTTTATAAGCGCGATCAAAAACATGGTGAATCGGCAGCAGATTATATTGCACAATTACGGAAATTAAGTTCAGGATGCAATTTTGTTGATTTAGAAAGAATGTTACGCGACAGACTGTTATGCGGCATGTGTGATGATAAAGTGCAGTACGAATTATTGAAAAGAGACAATCTAACCTATCGAAATGTAGTAGATGCTATGTTATCGTCTGAAAGTGCAGGACGTGACACTCGTATGATACAACACGCAGCACACACATCCTTTCGGAATACGCAGACGGTTGTAACGTTGCAAGTATTATTTTAATTACATATTCATAATAATAGAATTATTTATAAATTTTACACAATTATCAATAAAATACACACTAGTTAACCTTATAATATAATTAAACTATAACTAAACCTATACTAAATATTCTAATTGTCTATTACTAAAACATGCGCAAGCTAAAACTTATTCAAACTTTCTTAACAAAACTTAAATACAACATGACTTGTCTATTTTGATGTGTGGTCTTCTGTACCAGTACGTATGTCTTTTGTTTCGGAACCGGCCGTGATACGATGATCCCCGAGTAGCTGCGCGGGCGCTGCCGCCGCAGACCTCGAATAGCTAGTCATTGAGCAAGTCCATCGTCGTTCCTCTCTTAGAGAATTTTATAATATTTTAGATTATCAAAATCAATTGCAATTTTACATTATTCGTAAGTTTTTATAATACGCTGGTTGCGTGTATTTTGTTGTGAGTGTATTTATCTCCCCGAAAAGGGTAAGTGATGAACAAATATTATAATTTTAAAACGATAGTTTTCTTTGTCAAAATAGTTTTTCTTAATAATTGATTACCGCTGTGAATATGTGTGTTTTAGCATAAATATTTCATTTGCCATATCATTTCATTACGCTTGTTATTAGATATATTTAACTGAAGCAATAATAAGTTTTCAAATCCACCGTCTATATTTTTATATTATCTATCGACCTAATTTTTATTACTTTCGTTTTGCGATAATAATTATAGTAGTTTTAGGCTATAGTATTTTGTTGGTTTAGTGTGTGTATTTTTCTATTGTCATAGTAATGTAAGCTTTGCATTGTAAACTCCGTCCGATTGTGATCGCCGCCACTTCACCCACTACTTTTTACATACAGGCTTTTCTGTAGGGTTTGCTTGGCTAAGTGATCACAATGGCTCGGGACTACACGGAGTTGTAACTGATGCCGGAACGTTGTACGTGATTCCAGGGATCAAGGTTGGGTTTCCAACATCGGCGCGGTCACGTTTTGACTCGCTGCCGTTTTGCTACGCCACCGTCACGCCTGCTGGGGACTAGTCTCCGCCTGAGGAGTGTCACCGAGCCGACCGCCTTCCATCTTCGGCAAACCAGGGGAGTCTGTCTCTGCGTAGGCAAGTTATCAGTCGGGCCTTTTGACCCCCCCAATAAATTTGTGTACGCTAGCCGGTTGTTTTCTTTACAACACAACCCGTAGTTGCGACACTGGCGCCTTAACGTGGTATTGTATGGGCTGATAATTTGCTTTCGTAGTAAGTAGTTGTGTGTTGTGTGCGTTTTTTTATTTTAATTTTCTTTGTTTTCTCGTAGATGCTTTATATTTTTTTTGTATCTATTTAGTGCTTTTTTCACTATTCACTATTTCATTCTATGCTTTATATTTTGTAATTGTGCATATCACTCACTTTCACATATTCATTGCAATTGTAACGGACGGAGTATTTTTTTTTCTATATACCCACATTTTTTTAGTATTTTTTTTCGTTGTAAAATATTTGTTCATCACATTTTTTTTTTAATTATAAAGAGATGGCTTTTCCCGTAAAGTTTTTATCGCTTCAAAAGTCCGAATTAGAATATGAGGTACTAATTAGAGGTGCAGTTCCTACTTCAACTGTACAGGACTTGCGTAAGCAAATTTCTAAACTAGGACCCGTTTTTCCATCAGAGGAGATTTTAGAAAGTCCATTAGAGCCTTCCGAAGATTTAAAAGGTGTCGGAGAAGTTCTTTCTAAGATAGATTCATTTTTACGTTCTGATATTGATAGAAATACATTATTGCGAGCACAAAACTTGTTAAATCATTTATATCATAGAATCAATCGTATAGTTTGCAATAAAGAAACAAAAGACCAATACGATGCTTACGTGGTACAATTTCGAACATGCTCCGAATTGTTTAAGTCTGTTAAGGATAAGGGAGTGGATCCTTTGGTTTCCGCGTGTATTAGTGATGTTCCTGCTTCAGCATTACCTATGAACATTTCAGTTACATGTGACCGTGGCGGGTCTAGCGAATTAAGTAAGCTGAAATATGACGGCAAGTCTTGTGTCCGATCTTTTATACAGCGTGTTACAGAATTTTGCGAAGCTAGAAATATTGCCGGCCACAAGGTACTTTCTTACGCTACCGAGATGTTCACAGGAGATACGTTGCACTGGTTCAGAAGCGTGAGGGCTTTGGTGTCTGACTGGAGCGAACTTGTAGTGCTCTTAAAGCAGGATTTCGACCAGTCTGATTATGATTATAGACTGCTTTCCGAGATTCGTGCAAGGACGCAGGGAGAATCAGAGAATATTACAATTTATCTGTCAGTCATGTCTGGGTTGTTTTCACGGTTGTCGAAAACTTTATCTGAGGATGACAAACTAGAAATTATTTTACACAACATCCGTCCTTGCTATGCTAGTACTTTGGCTTCAGCAACTGAAATAAATACAATTGACGGCTTGCGCACATTATGTCGTAATTATGAAAATATTCAAGCACGTCTATCAAATTTCCATGAACCTTATGGTCCGACACCAGATACCTTGGCTCCTGAGTTTGCATATTATAATAATAATAAAAATACATTTAATAAATCTTTATTTAATAATAATAGGAATAATTTTAATCAACGTCATACATATACAAAATTTACTAAATCTAATAACTATACTACTAATAAAAATTATAATAACACTTATCCTAATAAAACAAACAGTAATCAAAATTATTTACATGCTATGGGTGTTCCTAAAACACTTTATTGTCCTCGGTGTCGTGTAAACACTCATAATTTGCGACAATGTACAGCAAATAAAAGTGAATTTTTTTGTTTTGTTGGTGGAAATAAGGATGTAAAAACTCCTCAATGCCCAGATTGTAATAAAAATAAATCTAGTAATTCAAAAAACTAGACAGCTTGAATTGTGGGAGTTCAACAACAAATAATTTTGATAAAACTGATTGGCTTAATTGGTTACAAACAATTAGTGTTTTCTTTGAGTCTTATAAAACTGCCACAATTCATAACAAACCACTCAATGATACACGACCTTATGTCACAATTAAAATTGGTGATGTTGATTTCTCTGGCCTTTTAGACTCTGGTTCCGCAGTTACTATTTTAGGTAACAATGCTCATGAAGTATTGGTTAAGCGAGGTTACAAATTGGTCAAAGACCAATGTATATCTGTTACTGCAGCGGGAGGCCAGTGTTTACATAGTATAGGTTATATTGATATACCAATTAATTTTGAAAATCAGTTTCACATTATGAAAATATATGTAGTACCAGGTGTAGAAAATAGTTTAATCTTAGGTATAGATTTTTGGAGAAAATTTAGTTTATGTCCTAAGTATTTAGGTAGCATTTCTTTTGGCACGATTAATTCTGTTTCGGTTCCTGAGAGTGAAAAATTTATTCATGGTTATGAAGAGTTAAGTCCTTCAGAAAGGTTAATTACAGACAATATTGTAGAACAATATAAAGACATTTCTTTTGAACGCAAGGGTCTAGGTAAAACAACTTTGCCCGGGGACGCTTTGGTGAAATGGCGCACGTATAGTGCGTCGATCCCAAAGCGCCCCCATAAGGGCTTAGGAGGGTACCGGTGGGGTTTAGCAGGTAGTACTGGCGCTGTTCCGCGTCGGTGATCCCTGCACACGTCGCACGCCTAGCCAGCGTGCGGTATGGCCAGTCAATTGGTTCCCCATCGACATCAAAAAAAAAAAAAAAAAGGTAAAACAACTTTAATAACGCCTCATATTGATACCGGTGATGCTCAACCAATCCGTCAAAGGTATTACCGTATGTCACCGGAAAAACAACGAATATTGGTTGAGCAGGTCGATGAGATGTTGTCTCTAGATGTAGTCGAACCCTGCGAAAGTGCCTGGTCGTCGCCTGTATTGCTAGTTACCAAGAAAAACGGTGAGCCACGTTTTTGTCTCGATAGCAGGAAGTTAAATTCAGTAACGAAGCGCGATGCCTATAACCTGCCATACATATCTGAGATACTTGACAGTCTTAGAGATGCTAGATATCTCAGTAGTATCGATTTGTCTAAATCTTTCTGGCAGATCGAAATCGCTCCAGAAGACAGAAATAAGACAGCTTTTTACGTTCCGAGTCGAGGAACACTTAGATTTAAGAGAACCGCGTTCGGTTTAACCAATGCGCCGGCTACCCAGCAGCGTTTAGTTGATCTGTTGTTTGGGGAGTTCGGTTCTAACGTTTTCGCCTACCTCGATGACGTAATCATCGTGACGCAGGACTTCCAGAGCCACATGACGCTCTTAATTCGTGTCCTAGAAAAACTTAAGCTGGCAAACCTTACAGTGAACTTAGAAAAGTGTAAGTTCTTTCGAAGTCAACTGAAGTACTTGGGCTATGTAGTCGACAATTGTGGATTACGTACCGATCCGGAGAAAGTCGAAGCCATCTTAAGTTATCCTACGCCTTCTAGCAAAAAGGACCTTAAGCGCTTTCTCGGGACCGCTACATGGTATCGTCGTTTTGTCCCCAACTTCAGTACGATCGCTGGCCCCCTTAATAAGTTGACTTCCGGCAAAAAGAACGCACCAGCATTCAAATGGAGTCCTGAGGCGGATGCGGCATTCCAAAAACTCAAGGAATGTCTAGTTTCTGCGCCTGTTCTATCGTGTCCTAATTATAACGAGTCTTTTGAGGTCCACACAGACGCTAGTAACTATGGGGTTGGTGCAATGCTCACACAGACCATAGATGGCAAAGAACATCCCATAGCATACATGAGTAGGTCATTGTTATCGGCTGAGAAAATTTATAGTATAACAGAGCGAGAAACCCTGGCTGTAATTACCGCGTTAGAACATTGGCGATGTTACTTGGAGAACGGAAAGACTTTTATCGTTTACACGGATCACAGTGCTCTAAAATGGTTTCTCTCCTTAAGTAATCCAACTGGTCGATTGGCTCGTTGGGGAGTTAGGTTGTCATCATTCAACTTTGAGATTAAGAGCGTTTACGCCGTACGGCAGACTCCAAGTTTAGGTATTTACACGCTGTGCGGTCATTCCCTCTCGCATTACGAGCGCTGCCGTCCAGGTACAGAGCACAAAAACAAATTCGATACTTTTTCACAAAATGAAATTAAATATACAATACGAGTTATTTAAATTGAATACTATGGAAAATTAACGGTTACACATTTAACATGAATTAAATTATGAATATATATGTAAGTAATAATAACATCTGGTGGCCACCAGCCACCCTTGTCGCACCTATCATATAGTACATGGGTACCCAAGTAACATTTTATTCGGGCCTAGGTTGTAAAAAATGCCTTTAGGTTTTACAAGTGTCGTAAAAAGGTTAACGCTTTGCTATATTGTCACACTGAGTACTTGAGAATGATTAATAAGTCCTAAAACTTATTGTTTATTATTACAACCTTGAAACCGCTGACAGGAGTTTAAATAAACGTTATTTTGACTTGTGCTTAAAGAGCATATAGTCCTAGGATCTAATAGTTGTCGTAGACTCCTGATTTAGTTTTGGAAAGGCTAGCAATATGCTAAAGTGAGATCTAAAAGTTTCATTTTTAACTTTCGTAGAACCATAACGTCATGGAATATTGAAATGACTTATTAGTATTTTCTAAAACCTACGTAAAACCTTCATGCTATATTAGAGTCATCTTGGCATACTAATTAGGACTGTGTGGTGAAAATCCAAACCAATAAGTTGTATTAATGACCATATGGCATTATTAAAGTCCTACAAGAAAATTTTAAAGCTTTAGAGGCATCCTCAAGTGTCAGTTGTCTCCGCGGCTTCATAGTATCACAACAGTCTTGCATGATGAACCAAAACAGGGTGTTAAAAAAACGGAGTGGAAATTTTAAACGTAAAGTTCGTATTTTTTTTTTTTACGTATCTATACTAATAATAAATCTGAAGAGTTTGTTTGTTCGGTTGATCCCTAAGATCTCAGCAACTACTGACTCACATCGAAAAATTCTTTTTGCGTTGGATAGTCCATTTATCGAGGAATGCTATAGGCTATATAACATCACGGTACGTCCAATAGGAGCTGAGCATCAATGAAGAATGTTGCAAAAACGGGAGAAAAAGATTTCTTTTCAAAGCTTTCACTGCGTGCGCTGCGTAAACGGTTAAAGTTACGGAAAAGTCATGTATGACGGAATTGTTCTTTATGATTGAAATTGATACCAAATTAAATAGAAACGAAAAACATGGAAAAAAATCCTGTCATGGATAAGTGCTGAGACGGGACTTGAACCCGCGACCTTTCGCTATCCGGGCGACTGCTCTTCCAACTGAGCTACACAGGACTGTTTGACCACGACGAATTTAGCCATGTGTTTCGTTTTTTGATTGCGTCATCAAGCTGACGTATGCCTAACAATGTTGCAGATTTACATCTTTAAGAGCGTTTACGCGTATTTTGCGAAAATCGGCACTTTTTGAGCTTCTTAATTTCCATGAATTCTTATTCTATCAATATAAATGTTATAAAAACTACTAGATAATATTCTTTCGCAAAAAGTTGTAAAGGAAAATATTTCATTTAATTCTTTATTCATAAATTATAACAAAATATCTTAACAGCAATTTTAAAATTTTACGTTTAGATGCAATTTCGAAGCCCTTAATATCCGAAAAGGCTAATATTACAATGAAATAAAAAATACTGTGTAACTGACAATATCCCGAACAAAATAGTTGTAAAGAAAAAAAATAAATTTTCATAGAATTACTAATCAAAGAAAAATCAAATCACACTGCAAGTATTACAAAAATACGATTTGGAAAATTGCTATTTCTAACAATTAATATCCCTTATTTGAAGAAACAAATGATGTAATTTAAAAGAAGAATATATACTCTAAATTTTGGTATAGAAATGATATCTGAACAAACTATAATATATTTATAACAATTATTTAAAAATCAGTATATAACAGTCCGCGCAATCGCTTTCAAATCAGTCGCCCATGAGGCTTGTCGGAGAGAGGTCACGTCGCTCGGTGCTAGCTCCGTGATCACGCGTAAATATTCGTAATGCTACTACAGAACGAACGATGGTGTTGATACTTTAAGTATTGATAACCGACTTCATATAAAGTTCTATATTGCACTTTATGTATTATTTTATGAATGTTCACGGATATCTCTGTTAATTGTGGACCTATTTTCTAAATACTTCTGATTTGGTGATATTGTCACCAAGTCAGGATCTGATGATGAGATTCCGAGGAAATCGAGAGCAACTCTCAAATTTTATATGCAGGTATTATATGCTTCATATTTTATTTCCTGAAGCTATTGAAGTATTTACGTCTGGTAGTCATCATATCATGTTAATGAGCTGGTGATGGCAGGTAAAACTCCTCCATGATTAGGAGTTGAATGATAATTCTTGAATTAATATATGTATTTATAAACCGATAGTTGTATCATTTTATGTTATTCAGGTGAGCTGACGATGAAAAAAAAACTCCTAATAGTTAGGAGTTGGATGATAATTCCTTAAATATTATGTGTACCTTCGTATAGATCGACAGTTGAATTAAGTTTTTTTCTTTCTATTTCTATTCTATCAGGTTTTTCAGGTGAGCTGATGATGGAGGGTAAAACTGCAAAAGTTAGGAGTTTGAGGATTATTCTTTTAATATTATGGTCCACATAGTAATATTCGGTAACGGTTAAGAGATGGAGAATAATTGTTTAAAATATCATAGGTATGTACAGAACGATAAACCCGTGGTCCTTGCTTTGGCTTCCCCTCCACACCTTGATTCTGTACAATTTTGTTGTACTGTTCGTTCTTGTCCCTATGTTTGTTTGTCCTTATGTATTCTTTCAGGTTATACACGAACTTCAAAAGGAGGTTCTATGTTCCAATCTATGTATTTTTTACTTAGCAAAGTCAATGGTTTTCGCTAAATACTTTTATAATAAATAAAATTACTTTAAATGCAGAATTGTCGACTACCCAAGATTTGTTACTTTTAGCACTACCATAATATGGGTATCAAATGAAAGGCTCTGTAGAGAAAATGCGAATGAACCGTGTCAAAATAACTATACAATAAATTACTGATAAAAAACTTTAAAAACAAAGATTTTACTTAATTGCTCTAAAAACAAGAAAGTAAACTTAAATTGCATTTTAAAAAAAATTATAGGTAAGTATGTACTAATATGATAAAGAGTTAAAGTTTGTAAATAGTTTATGTAAGTTTGTGAATAGCCATACGTGATACCGGCAGAGTAGAATAGCATCACCCCATATGCTCCAATGGGTGTCGTAGACGGCGACTAATAGGCCAGCAAAGGGGTATTGACTACCAATCCACATTATGCAAGCGTGGTGGACTACTGCCTATACCTCCTTCATTGAAAAGGAGAGGTCTTGTCTTCCAGTAGTGAAATGAATTATAAAGGCTGTGATGATAAAAGTTTGTGAATTGTTTTTTTGTGACGTTGGAGGAGGTAATTGCTGGATCTACTGAACCAATTTTGAAAATTGTTTTTGTGTGAGGTAGACGATGCATCTAGAAAGGCTAACTATGTATATAATAACCAACAATACCCGAAAGAAGCCACGGGCTGAGCGCTAGTTATATGATATATATGCTTGTGGCAAGATTTGCTTCTATTATTCATATCTCTTTATTTATTCAATCGCTGATATACACAAGTAAATCTCGCGACAAGTATTTATATCATACTAGTGGCCGCCAGCGGCTTCGCTTGCGTTAATGTCGGTTATAAAATAGCCTAGAGCCTTCCTCGATAAATGGAATAGCCAACACAAAAAAATATCTACACTCATGACATAATATTAAAATTATTATCTCAATGATATACCTCACATTCTTTTTAACAAAGATAATCACAATGAAAATAAAGGTCATTTACCTGTTGCATAATTAATGACCATTATGCAACATTTCGGCTCAATACGTTACAGTTATTTTTCTCAAAAATCAAAAACTTAGAGCAAAACGGGACGGCAAAGGGAGCCAAAGGGACGCTAGTTTATGTACTGCACATAATTAGGTATTAAAACACTTGCGGGATATTATTAAAAAACTCGTCAAGGCTCGTTTTTTAAAACCCCGCTCGTGTTTTAATAAACCCTATTACGTGACAGTAACATGAACTACTATACCCATGTACTATATGATAGGTGCGACAAGGGTGTCCGGTGCCCACCAGATGTTATTATTACTTACATATATATTCAAAATTTAATTCATGTTAAATGTGTAACCGTTAATTTTCCATAGTATTCAATTTAAGTAACTTGTATTGTATATTGAATTTCATTTTGTGAAAAAGTATCGAATTGGTTTTTGTGCTCTGTACCTGGACGGCAGCGCGAGTAATGCGAGAGGGAATGACCGCACAGCGTGTAAATACCTAAACTTGGAGTCTGCCGTACGGCGTAAACGCTCTTAACACCCGATGAGATATTTTTACAAATACCGTCGATCAGTTAAGTTAGACAATTTTGCTTATTTGAAATAATTTGGAATTGTTCATCATTAAAATTTCTAAAGAAAAGTCTGTGTATAAGCATATGTCTACTTTTAAGGTTGGCTCACTATAACCTTTCTTTTTGGTAATCAAATTTGTTTTAAAATAATGCATTATCTACGATGGTGTTTTTGTATGCATGATATTATTACGTATCAAAATAAATACATTATTTATCACAAGTATTTAATTTTGAACAAAATTGTTCATGACTTCATTTGATTTCAATGAATATCTTAAGAGATATCATAGTTTGAAATAAACGGAAAATAATAAATTTTGATTTGCAGAGCTTTCGTTACATGCGCTGCGTAAACGGTTAAAGTAACGCAAAAATCATGTATGACGGAATTATTCTCCTTTAAAAGTTCTAAAAACAAATTACAGACAGCATTTATCTATCTCATAAGGTTGACTCGCTATAACCTATTTTTGGTAATAAAATTTGTTCTAAAATAATGCATTAGATGCGAAGGTATTTTTGTAAACATAATATTATTCCTTATCAAAATTAATAATTTATTCATCACAAGTATATAATTTTGTACAAAATTGTTCTTTACGTCATTAGATTTCAATGAATATCTTCAGAGATATCATAGTTTTAACATAACGCCGCAGCTACATAATGATCAAGTACTACGCACGCATCTATACTGAGTTGTTTTTTTGTTTGGTTGAACGCGCTTATCTATCTTAGGAACTACTGATCCCGTCAGATTCGGACGCCTTAGAGACTAATAGGTTCAGAGACTCCTCCGAGGGAGATGCTCACCGGTTAGGAATCCTATCTAGAGTGATTCGACCTTAAAGCTTGAGGACCCACCGAGGTCCTCTCCTTTACTAAAAGCCCTGGTGACTCAAAGAAGGTCATCAGAGACATCCTACAAAAATAGTAAAAAAAAGTGCCATAGATTTATCAAACCTGTCCGAAAATTATTTGAATTTTAAATTAAATACGTTTGTTGTTGAGCCCCCTTAAATATAATTTAATTTTAATTTAATTATTTCTTTTTAAAGTGAATAATATAACTAAATATTCTGTGAATATTTCAAGCGTCTATCTATTGCCGTTATGAAAATCGACCAAAAAAAGTCACGTTTATTTTATGGGAGCCCCTGCAATATTTTTTTATTCTATTTATTAGTATCTGTTGTTTTAGCGGCACCAGAACTATATCATCTGAGAAAATTTCAACTGTCTAACTACCATGGTTCATGAGATACAGCCTGGTTACAGATGGACAGACGGACGGACGGACAGCGGAGTCTTAGTAATAGGATCCCGTTTTACCCTTTGGATACAGAATTCTAAAAAGGGGAACTACTGCTTCAAATTGAAAAATTCTTTGATTGTCTATTTATCGAGGAACACTATAGGCCAGGGCATTTATCGAGGAACACTATAGGCCAGGGCTTCCTAAAGTTATTTTCATAGTGTCAAAAACAAAAACATAGCTTTTTGGAATTATTTAGGCGTTAACGAATGCGCAAATATTTTAAAATTAGAAAGTAGACTGAAAAAATGTTACCATAAAAAGGAGATGAGCATCAATGAAAAATGATGCAAAAACGGGAGAAAAAGATTTCTTTTCAAAGCTTTCACTGCGTGCGCTGCGTAAACGGTTAAAGTTACGGAAAAGTCATGTATGACGGAATTGTTCTTTATGATTGAAATTGTTACCAAATTAAATAGAAACGAAAAACATGGAAAAAAATCCTGTCATGGATAAGTGCTGAGACGGGACTTGAACCCGCGACCTTTCGCTATCCCTTAAGTTAAGTTATAAACTTAACTTAAGGGATAGCTTTAGTACCCTTAAGTTTATAACTGCTGAAATTGCCCAGGAAAAACAGCTCATCTTGACATTGGATTTTAATTTGACAACTAGCCTTAACTATTTTACAGATCACTGATACCGTTGAAGATTCACGACCTCCCAAAACCCCTTCTGTTTTAACCAAAGATGACACGACGTCATTAGAAACTTCTGAGGAATCACAGGTTGTCAAAATAATGCTCACATTTCCAAACATGTTTGAGAAAAAAAAAATTTAATGTTGTTCATGATTGGTTTGGCGGCGCATACCTCGCATACATAGGAATGGCCACTGTCTTTTATACATGATAAAGAGCACAAATCCGATGCTCTGCCATCACAGATTAGAGAGATTATGTGTTTGCTAAGGTTTGCTACCGTTAACAGCTCTGACGTTTGATGGCGACGGAATTTTTTTTGGAGCTGTTGTGGCAACTCGGATGTTCAAGTGGCTATATAATAAGTAGATGAGTTAGTTAAAGATAAATTATGAAAGTCCTGGTAGCGGCAAATGTTTGTCTGAAGAGCACGAACATTTGTTGACGAGTCAAGGTTGTTTATATATTTATTTCAGCTTATTTATAAAAGTATCTAAAAATGTTTATGTATGTGTGAGGTAAGTATAATATATATGACACTTTCTGGTCAGGTGTGTGTGGAACAAATATATTATTATTGTTTTAAACTTAATTTAAAAAAAAGAAATAGGAACTAACATGGACTAATAAGAGCCGCCTGTAGATATTAAGCACTCTGGTCGAACCATCGAGTTGTGTCGAACGCACGTCCAATCAAACAATCAAAACTTAGAAGTAACTATTTGTGCTAATAGGTTGTTTTCGCGACTGACAAGTCTTGAATTACTCCTGGCGATAACCTTTAAGTTGCGGAAACAACTTTTTAGTTTTAAATACCTCCGCGAGAAGACCTTTAGCTCTTATTTAGGTAAAAATTAGGAGCTTTTAGCTGAGACAGTCCTGAAAAGGTTAATTTTAATGTTTTCTGGTAATTTCCTAACGGCCGCCATATTTTTTAACAGAAATTTTAAAAAAAAAGAAATAAAAAACAATATTTCAACTAAATGAAGCAAAATTAAATAACGTGTTCTATACGATTTAAAATAAATGATTTTTCTATGATTTATTTTTTTATTAATAATGCGATTTACCACCAACCCCCTAATATTATAATTTTCAATTTACTAAAATATCTTCTAAATTTTGGAGCTACGAAAGGCCCGTTTATTATATAGCAAAATTATCCTTAAGTTTCACGACAAAGTGCCAATCGCACTATTTTTTTCATTTCGTGAATTTAGCAACCTGCTTATATTTTTCATGAATACGGCACATAGTTATCCAGCCATTTTGAATCTTGGTATAGTGACAGGCAATGGCGCCATTATATTTAAAGTCCATGATTGGCATTTCTGTGTAAATAAATCTTACACAGAAACATTTTATAACCCAAGAGTCCTGGAAAAGCATTCAATCACGTCTATCAAAAAGGTTTTAAGTTGTCATAGAGTTACATCCAAGACTATTTTAGAACTTAGAAGCTGTCTTGCAGGGTTATATTAACGTTAATATAAAGTGGTGAAAGTTATATTTGGGTTCTATGTAAGTAGTTCGAAAGGTTCTGACTTTGAGCAATAGGTTTTTCTGTAGCTCTCAAAAAGGTTCTAAAACGTGGGCCCTTTTTGCACACAGGAGGTTATTATAAGGTTAACATAGCGCTTTTCGGCCTATTAAGACTTACCATCCGATTTCCATACAAAGGTTCTAGAACCTTTTCAAATCCTTTCTAAAACCTAAAATGTTACTTGGGTATAGTAGTTCATGTTACTGTCACGTAATAGGGTTTATTAAAACACGAGCGGGGTTTTAAAAAACGAGCCTTGGCGAGTTTTTTAATAATATCCCGCAAGTGTTTTAATACCTAATTATGTGCAGTACATAAACTAGCGTCCCTTTGGCTCCTTTTGCCGTCCCGTTTTGCTCTAAGTTTTTGATTTTTGAGAAAAATAACTGTAACGTATTGAGCCGAACATGTTGCATAATGGTCATTAATTATGCAACAGGTAAATGACCTTTATTTTCATTTTGATTATCTTTGTTAAAAAGAATGTCATTTGAGGTATATCATTGAGATAATAATTTTAATATTATGTCATGAGTGTAGATATTTTTTTGTGTTGGCTATTCCATTTATCGAGGAAGGCTCTAGGCTATTTTATAACCGACTTTAACGCGAGCGAAGCCACTGGCGGCCACTAGTATGATATAAATACTTGTCGCGAGATTTACTTGTGTATATCAGCGATTGAATAAATAAAGAGATATGAATAATAGAAGCAAATCTTGCCACAAGCATATATATCATATAACTAGCGCTCAGCCCGTGGCTTCTTTCGCGTATTGTTGGTTATTATATACATAGTTAGCCTTTCTAGATGCATGGTCTACCTCACACAAAAACAATTTTCAAAATTGGTTCAGTAGATCCAGCAATTACTTCCTACAACGTCACAAAAAAACAATTCACAAACTTTTATCATCACAGCCTTTATAGTTCATTTCACTACTGGAAGACAAGACCTTTTCTTTTCGATGAAGGAGGTATAGGCAGTAGTCCACCACGCTTGCATAATGTGGATTGGTAGTCAATACCCCTTTGCTGGCCTATTAGTCGCCGTCTATGACACCCATTGGAGCATATGGGGTGATGCTATTCTACTCTGCCGGTATCACGTATGGCTATTCACAAACTTACATAAACTATTTACTAACTTTAACTCTTTATCATATTAGTACATACTTACCTATATTTTTTTTTCAATGCAATTTAAGTTTACTTTCTTGTTTTTAGAGCAATTAAGTAAAATCTTTGTTTTTAAAGTTTTTTTATCAGTAATTTATTGTATAGTTATTTTGACACGGTTCATTCGCATTTTCTCTACAGAGCCTTTTATTTGATACCCATATTATGGTAGTGCTAAAAGTAACAAATCTTGGGTAGTCCACAATTCTGCATTTAAAGTAATTTTATTTATTATAAAAGTATTTAGCAAAAACCATTGACTTTGCTAAGTAAAAAATACATAGATTGGAACATAGAACCTCCTTTTGAAGTTCGTGTATAACCTGAAAGAATACATAAGGACAAACAAACATAGGGACAAGAACGAACTGTACAACAAAATTGTACAGAATCAAGGTGTGGAGGGGATGCCAAAGCAAGGACCACGGGTTTATCGTTCTGTACATACCTATGATATTTTAAAGAATTATTCTTCATCTCTTAACCGTTACCGAATATTACTATGTGGACCATAATATTAAAAAAATAATCCTCAAACTCCTAACTTTTGCAGTTTTACCCTCCATCATCAGCTCACCTGAAAAACCTGATAGAATAGAAGTAGAAAGAAAAAAACTTAATTCAACTGTCGATCTATACGAAGGTACACATAATATTTAAGGAATTATCATCCAACTCCTAACTATTAGGAGTTTTTTTTTCATCGTCAGCTCACCTGAATAACATAAAATGATACAACTATCAGTTTATAAATACATATATTAATTCAAGAATTATCATTCAACTCCTAATCATGGAGGAGTTTTACCTGCCATCACCAGCTCATTAACATGATATGATGACTACCAGACGCAAATACTTCAATAGCTTCAGGAAATAAAATATGAAGCATATAATACCTGCATATAAAATTTAGAGTTGCTCTCGATTTCCTCGGAATCTCATCATCAGATCCTGACTTGGTGACAATAGCACCATATCAGAAGTATTAAGAAAATAGGTCCGCAATTAACAGAGATATCCGTGAACATTCATAAAATCATACATAGAGTGCAACATAGAACTTTATATGAAGTCGCTTATCAATACTAAAAGTATCAACACCATCGTTCGTTCTGTAGTAGCATTACGAATATTTACGCGTGATCACGGAGCTAGCACCGAGCGACGTGACCTCTCTCCGACAAGCCTCATGGGCGACTGATTTGAAAGCGATTGCGCGGACTGTTTTATACTGATTTTTAAAAAATTGTTATAAATATATTATAGTTTATTCAGATATCATTTTTATACCAAAATTTAGAGTATACAGGGTGTAAAAGACATGAGCAGTCAAACGAGAACCATGTATTCTGCTCACCGTCATAACATTTTTCTTCCTTTAGACTATACCTGGGAAATTGATAGTTACGATTTTATTGAAGGTCAAAGTCATAATTTTTTTTTTAATTTTTTTATGAAAACGTATTCTATACGTTATTTCTTAATTATTGTCTAAAGAAACATTATAATGTTTTTTAGTATTTCATAACAAAAAATGGCTTCAAAACGTTAGCGTTCAATGTAGCTCACTCGATGCGCACGGACACTAACGAACGGGGCCGCCGTTAAGCAAAATTATCGCGGTTTTGCGAGTTGCGTGCGAGTTGAGCCGTTTACATTGCGCGGTACAATTTGCAATTTTTTGTAACACCAAAAAATAAAAATCATTTCCCAGCAATATTTTTTTTGAAATATGTCTTATTTTAATGTATAGAATACGTGGTTTTCGTTTGACTGCTCATGTCTTTTACACCCAGTATATTCTTCTTTTAAATTACATCATTTGTTTCTTCAAATAAGGGATATTAATTGTTAGAAATAGCAATTTTACAAATCATATTTTCGTAATACTTGCGGTGTGATTTGATTTTTCTTTAATTAGTAATTCTATGGAATTTTTTTTTTTTCCTTTATAACTATTTTGTTCGGGATATTGTCAGTTACACAGTATTTTTTTATTTCATTGTAATATTAGCCTTTTCGGATATTAAGGGCTTCGAAATTGCATCTAAACGTAAAATTTTAAAAATGCTGTTAAGATATTTTGTTATAATTTATGAATAAAGAATTAAATTAAATATTTTCCTTTACAACTTTTTGCGAAAGAATATTATCTAGTAGTGTTTATAACATTTATATTGGTAGAATAAGAATTCATGGAAATTAAGAAGCTCAAAAAGTGCCGATTTTCGCAAAATACGCGTAAACGCTCTTAAGCATCGTCGCGGTACAGATAATGTTATTCCCGACGCACTTTCTAGGGCTGTACCAGTTAGCGCTATTTCTAGCTCAGATTGTTTAAATACTAAGGACGAGTGGTTTGGAATATTTATAATGGTTGTTTAAGTAAGTCACAAAATTTTCCAAATTTTCTAATAAAAAATGATAAATTATATAGATTAGCTAAATCAAAGAACCACTTAATGGATGAATTCTCTTGGAAATTGGTAGTTCCTTATGAATGCCGTGACCAAATTATTAAAGAAAACCACTCTGAGCCTACCGCAGCTCATTTAGGTGTCTTTAAGACATATAACCGCCTTGCTCTGCGCTACTTTATTGGTACCTGTCAAAAGTGTCTTGAGTACAAAACACAAAACCATCAAACTTTAGGTGTAATGGGTCGTCCTAAGCAGTGCTCACGACCTTTTCAAATGTTGTCGATTGACCTTATGGGGCCATTGCCTATCAGTCGTAAGCAAAATAGCTACATTTTAGTTATTACTTGTTGTTTCTCAAAATTTTGTTTAATATATCCAATTAAAAAAGCTACATCTGAAGTCATAATTAAAATATTAGAAGAATCTGTGTTTTTGGTCCATAAATATATGCCTCAAACTATTTTTCTTGATGACGGCACCCAATTTATTAGTAACAATATTACAACATTATTTAAAAATTATAATATCCCTAACATATTTTATACACCAAAATATACGCCACAGGTTAACACTGAAGAACGTTATAACAGGACTATTATCACCTGCATATCAACCTTCGTTGAAAACGACCATAGAACTTGGGACACTTTTATTCCTAAAGTACAGTTTGCTATTAATAATTCAGTCAACGAAGCAACTGGTTTTACTCCTTCCTTCTTAGTCTATGGAAGAGAGCTTGTTTCCTGTAGTACACATTATTTGGATACGGAGTTAGGAGATGAAATTTTGTTTCTGCCAAGAGATATTTATGCAGAAAATTTAGGATGCCTTTCAGCAATTTTTAACGATGTGCAGTCAAAATTGTGGCAGTGTCACGTGGAAATCCCTTAATAATGCCCGTCCTTTGGTTTCCACGGACAAAAGAAAAAATAATATTATTCTTTTTTAAAAGGAAAAAAAATTAAACAACCCATGAGTTGCTAAGCCATTTATTATAAAGGTTACAATCTTAAGTTAACCAAAAAAATAAAAGTAATACTAATCTTATAGGTGGCAAACAAGCTTTCGGTCCACCTGATGTTAAGTGGATACTGCTGCCTATAGACACTTGCAATATTAAGGGCGACTCCCTTAATACTGCAAGTGCGTTGCCACCCGGGGACTAAGATGGTATGACCCCCCTTTCCCAGTAATTTCACTGGCTACCTTTCCCTTCAACCCAGATGGCAGCGAACTGCTTCACGGCAGAAATAAGAAAGGCGGTGGTACCAACCCAGCCGACCCAAAATATGGGTCTACCACCTAGTTCTAATGAGTTTAAAACCCTTACAGGTATAAAATAAAAACACTAAATGAACACAAATTTGCTCAGATGGAGCGGGCCGTATAACTCCGGTCCTATAAATCTAGGCTCTTTGATCTTAGTAGGTAAACTTAGTAGGAACACTAAAATCTACGTAGCAAATACCACCATTATCTGTTTTTAGACATGTAAAAGGAACTAATTTAAAGATTTAACATTACGGAACCGACCTGCTCTCCGAGAGGGTACTTCCTTGTTACTTAAAATTTTCTCATGGTCCAAATGATCAAATGGGCACCTCAGTATGCCATGTGCTCACCAAATCCCAGTATAAAAATATAAAATTCTTTTTCCCTAGGCCAAGTTACACGAGGCGAGAAGGTTATCCTCAACCATTTGTGATCTCAGTCTGTCTCCCACCAAACCCATACAGCTCCAACTACATGTCCTTTTACTATTTCGCTTCACTTAGCGAATGCATGGCTGGAATTAAAATTGACATTTCGAATCTCAACACATTCACAAATTTCGAACAAAACGAATAGCACAACGTGAAATTCACATTCTCGCTGATTGCTAACTTACCTCGTCACCGAAAATTCTGGCATATCAACCAGTTAAATAAAATTTTATATTAGGACCCTTTCAGCCCATTGTAATTTGCAAGGCTTCAAACAGAAAATGACCAGTCATTGACCCCAACCTTGGGTGACCCTCTCTCGATTCTCAACTCCTGATATCGAGTAATTTCCCCATACGGATTAATGATTTAGACAAAAAATAATTACAAAATTAAAATTCATTGCATGAAATGAGACCACAACATTTATTTAATCTATACCTAATCATTTTTATTCTATTTCAAACAGGAAAAAGCGCATAAAAGCGAATATGTTAACAAAACTTAGGAAATGTTTAACCTTGAAATGGCAACTCGAAAACAAAAAGGGAAAAATGCAATGATTTGATTGGCTGACCAATCACCAAATTGTTGCTAAGAAAATTCAATCTAGCATTTAAAATGTAAATAGTTAAGACCAAATTTCCTACTACGGAACGATCAAAATAGTTTCAACAATGGAAAAGACTTTCAAATAAGTCAAATGAATACAAACTAAAATTTTAATGATAAATACGCGGTAAGCGCACAACCAATCAGAAACGAGGATACCAAGGTATAATTATTGGTAAAATGCGGGAAATTCGAAATGTCCTTCTTATCAACCGTGAACCTACAAATCACAACGTGACAGCAGGCACATATAAAAAACACGGAACATTACAATTTACGCCGTAAGCAGGCAGAATTTAAAGTTGGTGATATTGTTTTAAAAAAAACCGGCCAAGTGCGAGTCGGACTCGCACACCGAGGGTTCCTCGGTATAAACTGTTGTATCTTTTGATCGCGTTAACATAGAAGTTTGATTTTTTCACTGCTTAAAGGGACAATAGACCTAGGTATTTGGTATAAATTTCAATTTGATACCTTTAGTCGTTCGTGAGAAATAAGGTAGTAAGTTTCATTTTATTAAAATATTTTTATTATATTATATAACTAAAAAAATGTGATTTTCGCAATTTTTCCTATATTTGCATTATATGACAATGCTTCATGCCAAATTTCAAGATTCTGAGTTTACGGGAAGTATCCTGTAGGTTTTGATTCCTTTGCGAGTGTCGGAAATTTGTTGAAAATATCGACATAATCGGCTGTATCTTTTGATTGGCTTGGCTTAGAAGTTTGATATTTTCACAGCTTAAAGGGACAATAGACCTGAGTATTTCATGTGAATTTCAGCTTGATACGTCCACGCGTTCTTGAGATAAAGGGTCTTGACAGACAGACAGACAGACAGACAGACGGACAACAAAGTGATCCTATAAGGGTTCCGTTTTTTCCTTTTGAGGTACGGAACCCTAAAAAACTTACGTTCTAAGCGACAAGGATAAGAAATTTTGCCGAAAGTTAGCACCGAAATACATTAAATGTCGTGTGTCTGTTAAAAAACCGGCCAAGTGCGAGTCGGACTCGCACACCGAGGGTTCCGCCGTACAAACGTAGCGGTTTACAATTTATGACGTATTAAATCAAATTACTTACTAGATATCGTTCAAACCAATTGCATGGTAATGCGTAATGCATATCATATATTTTTTTTAGTTTTAATATTATCTTATTTTGGAACTTACAGAGAGGGTACACATTTTAATACTTTGGAAGTGACTCTCGCGCAAACCGTTCAATTTAGAACAATCATAGTTATGGTAATTTCGTGAGAGTCAACATAGTTAATATTTTTTATTTTATAATATAACTAAAATAGTAGGCCAGTACCTTGTAAAAGTTCTTTTATTAAAGTTATTTATTTACAACATTTTATAGTCATCATTCAGAAATCTGATTTCAAATTTATCATTTTCGCAATTTTTCCTTTATCTGTCTGTACTATATAACGTTGCTTCGTGCCGAATTTCAAGATTCTGAGTTCACGGGAAGTACCTTGTAGGTTTTGATTCCCTAGCGTGTGACGGAAATTCGTCTAAGGTGTCGGTATAAACTGCTATATCTTTTGATCGCGTTAACTTAGAAGTTTGATTTTTTTACTGCTTAAAGGGACAATAGACCTAGGTATTTGGTATAAATCTCAATTTGATACCTTTATTCGTTCGTGAGAAATAAGGTAGTAAGTTTTATTTTATTCAAATTTTTTATTATATTATACAGGGTTACAGGAAAAGTCGACCTAGATCCGTTAAGGGCGTGTAGTACACATCATTTCTGAATGATTTCACTATGGAACCCCCCATCCTAAACTTAACCGTTTTCGAGATATTCGTGTTTTAATTTTTTTTATGAAAATGCCCATTTTTTCGGCTATTCAATTGAATATTTTGAATTTTTTTGATTCTAATGATTATTTTTTTGGTTTTTTACATGAAGAATGAGATGGTTAATGACCTCAATGACTAAAATTGCACGTAAGTTAAGTAAATAGGTCATTGTAGACGATCGAAACTTAAGAAAATAAGTACAAATTATAAAAAAATATTTTTCTTTTCTGGATATCTCAAAAAATTATCATGGCACTTGCTCTGCACATGTGCTTAAAAATATCTACATTTTATCAGCTATCCAACGAGGTATAACAACCTAGGGTTGTATTTAAACTCATAGAAAAAAACATAGTTGAAAAGGTTCAGGTAGTAGGTCTAACGGGTCCCTCGGCTATTGTCCTTCAAGTTAATCCGGTGCGTGTGAGCGAGACAACTTACGATTTATGCAGGTGAGAGTGAGAAAAATAATGTGCAAAAACAAGTTTGGGGATACAACATGCCCACTGTTTTGTATTTGGTCGTATGTTTGCTTGCCATCCATTTAAGTCTGCTCATGCGATTCGTCCATGGTAGATGCGAATTATTGTGCTTTCGGATTCCTACACGACTTGGCTTTGTTTCTGGACTGATTTTTCTAACTGTGACTACTGTGCTTGTTTACTGGACTCTGATTTGTGCTTGTGATACTGGACTGTTGAAAATGGCAACATACTCGAACGAAGAATATGCGGATATGATTATCTGCTACGGATACTGCAATTGCGTGTCCGCACAAGCTCGGACTGAGTACATACGACGCTATCCCGACCGTCGAGTACCTGATGTGAGCGTTTTCGACGGAGTTTACCGACGACTTCGTGAAACTGGCTCTGTTTTGCGACGACGTACGGACTTAGGAAGACCACGTGTCATTGATGACGACGAGGAACAAGACAACGAAATCGTAGAACGGTTCAGAAGAGACCCAACCACTTCGACCAATATTGTTGCCCGTGAACTGGGCCTAACTCAATGGAAAGTGTGGTTTACGGTTCATACGGCAGGCCTGTATCCATACCACTACACGCCGGTACATGTAATTGAAGAAGGAGATCCCGCGAGACGCATGGACTTCTGCAGATTCATGCTCAATGCAGATATCGAGGACCCGAATTTCCTAAAATTAATATTATGGACAGATAAATCCAAATTCGATAAGGACGGGATTACTAATTACCATAACGCACACCATTGGGCTCCTAAAGAACGAGGCAATCCAAATAAGAAAAGAGTAAAGGGGTCACAACGACGATTTAGTGTAAATGTGTGGATGGGCATCATTTCCAACCATTTGATTGGGCCTTACTTTCTTCCAGACAACCTCAATGGTGAAACTTATGAAAATTTCTTAAGAGGTGACTTAGGTGACCTACTAGATGATCTCCCATTACAATTACTGCGGGACATGTGGTTTCAACATGATGGCTGCCCTGCTCATTTCAGAAGAAGCGTTAGGGAATGGTTGGACACTAACTATCCTAACAAATGGATTGGACGAGGTGGACCTTTACCCTGGCCAGCCAGATCTCCCGACCTGACCCCCATGGATTTTTATGTATGGGGGCACATGAAGAGCCTCGTTTACAGTGAGCTCAACCCCATATCGTCAGTGGAAGTTCTCAAAGAAAGGATAATTAATGCTGCTAACGACATAAGAAGAACATTAACCACTGGTGTAGTGAAAAGTGGACTACGTGAAAGAATGAGAAAATGTGTGCGAAATAGAGGTGGACACGTAGAACATGAACTATAAAATTTTGATGATGCTGAACTTAAGCTGAAATGATGATGCTGAACTTAAGTCAAATTAATTAGATTAAATAAGCGCTATTTATTCTGACTGCCCCATGTAGCCTTAGAAACTAAGTTTCACGGTTAGACCTACTACCTGAACCTTTTTAACTATGTTTTTTTCTATGAGTTTAAATACAACCCTAGGTTGTTATACCTCGTTGGATAGCTGATAAAATGTAGATGTTTTTAAGCACATTTGCAGAGCAAGTGCCATGATAATTTTTTGAGATATCCAGAAAAGAAAAATATTTTTTTATAATTTGTACTTATTTTCTTAAGTTTAAATCGTCTACAATGACCTATTTACTTAACTTACGTGCAATTTTAGTCATTGAGGTCATTAACCATCTCATTATCCATGTAAAAAACCAAAACAATAATCATTAGAATCAAAAAAATTCAAAATATTCAATTGAATAGCCGAAAAATTGGGCATTTTCATAAAAAAAATTAAAACACGAATATCTCGAAAACGGTTAAGTTTAGGATGGGGGGTTCCATAGTGAAATCATTCAGAAATGATGTGTACTACACTCTCTTAACGGATCTAGGTCGACTTTTCCTGTAACCCTGTATAACTAAAAAAATGTGATTTTCGCAATTTTTCCTATATTTGCATTATATGACAATGCTTCATGCCAAATTTCAAGATTCTGAGTTTACGGGAAGTATCCTGTAGGTTTTGATTCCTTTGCAAGTGTCGGAAATTTGTTGAAAATATCGACATAATCGGCTGTATCTTTTGATTGGCTTGGCTTAGAAGTTTGATATTTTCACAGCTTAAAGGGACCATAGATCTGAGTATTTCATGTGAATTTCAGCTTGATACGTCCACGCGTTCTTGAGATAAAGGGTCTTGACAGACAGACAGACAGACGGACAACAAAGTGATCCTATAAGGTTTCCGTTTTTTCCTTTTGAGGTACGGAACCCTAAAAATCACCACTTGTTTACGTTTTGGAAGATATGTCAGGCAAGGATTTAGGCACATGGCATATCAAAGACTTGAAATTAATTGGCTAAAATAAGTAATATTAGTATTTTTTCATTTTGATACTCATCGTTACATTTAGTACTTACTTGTTAATCAAATCAAATCATTTATTAACCTTATAACAGGGTATGTTACATTAGGCAAGTCATTTGACAATTGTCTTAATAATAATATACTTAATTAAAATAAAATAGGCAATTTAAAAATCAATCAAAATGTATAAAATATATTAGGTAATAATAGATAATAATATAGTTACAATGCAGTCAAATGATACTATGGTACATACAATATTTTTCATTCATCACAAAATAAAGATTCAGCTAAAGTCATTGTCATATATTCTTGGATGTTATAAAATGCGTTTTTTTCAAAGAAAAATTTCAGTTTGCGTTTGAAATCATGCATGTCTAAATTGGCAATCGTCATCGGTAATTTATTATATAAACTTATTTTATTAAATAAACCTTGCTTTTGTACCTTTTATAAACGAACAGTGGGTAATGCTAATTTATTATTATTTCTTAAGTTGTACCTATAGTTCTTTTTTGTGTATTTGTCTTTTTCTACGTGTATTTCTAAAATGCTTCTATAAATATATAAAGAAATTACAGTCATGATTTTGTTACTTTTAAAGTGATTTCTTGCCGATTCTCGTCTTTGTAACCCCGATAAAATTCTAATGGCTCTTTTTTGTGCTACAAGCACTTTTTGAATATGCGCGCAATTTCCCCACACAGTAATACCATATGAAATAATGGAATGTACATATGCATAATATATAGATAGCATTGTTTTTTTATATACGAGTGGTTTTAGTTTAAAGAGAGCATAGTTCGCGCTTGCTAATCTTTTACACAAGTTTTCTATGTGAGGCGCATGGCTTATAGTGTAGTCCACAGTATACCCAAGAAATACATGTTCTTTGTGTGATTTATCTATAATCTTTGCATTTTTTGATGTTTGGTATTTTAGAACAATACTCTTTTCTGCATTTAGTACTATACCATTAGCTTCAAACCACCGAGTTAGTTTCTGCATTACTTCATTTATTCTGATGTCAAGTAATTCTTGATTGTTTTCTTTAATTCCTACTGAGGTGTCGTCTGCAAATAAATTTATAAAGGCCCACTCTGGTAGGCTGAAAGACAAGTCATTTATATAAATAAGAAACAAAACTGGTCCCAATACGGAGCCTTGTGGTACACCAGTATTACTTATTCCAACGTCTGATTTTATTCCATTTATTACTACAGACTGTTTCCGATTACGCAAATACGTGCTCATCATATTTAGTTCCTTTCCGCTGAAACCGTAATATTGTAATTTTGTTAGTAAGACGTCATGTCTCAAACAATCAAATGCCTTGGATAAATCACAGAATATACTTGCGCACTTCTGGGATTCATCCAGTGCCTCCAGTATAAAGTATAAGACATTTCGTATTGCCATTTCCGTTGACTTATCTTTCCTAAAGCCAAATTGAGCAATAGAAAATAAATTATTAGCCTCAAAAAAATCTACTATGTTCCGTTTAATAATACTTTCCAGAATTTTTGATATTGTTGGTAAAATACAAACAGGTCTATAATTGTTGACATCAGAACACTCGCCCTTTTTATACAGCGGAATTACACGCCCTATTGTTAATATATCTGGAAATACACCTTCCATTAAACATGAATTAGAAAAATGCACTGAAAAAAATCGACTTGCCTCAGGCGGGGTCCCGCCTGAGGCAAGTCGATTTTTTTCAGTGCATTTTTCTAGTATTATATTTACGCGTTTGTAAACGCAAAAATAAAATTATTCCATAAACATGAATTAATAACATAATGAAGAATTTTAAATAAAAAATCATTGGTAAGTATTAACATTTTCATTGTTTTAGTACTCATATCAAAAGCATCAACCGAATTTTTGCTTTTTATATCCCTTATAATCTGTTTCAAATTAGTTTCATTTACTGTATTAAATGTGATGTGCGTCATTGGTTCTTTTGTATCTTCTATTGTTTTGTTTGATTGCCCTATAAATTTAAAATTGCTTACTTTCTTCTTAACAGCTTTTTTTGTGTTTATTTGTTCGTTTATAATATTCCATGTTTCTTTTACTTTATTATTTGAATTTTTAATCCGATAAGCATACTGAATATTCCTTGCTTTTTTTAGAACTTTTTGATAAATATTTTTATACTTTTTTATAAAATTTTGACGCTGTTTTGAAGGTTCAATATCCTGTAAGTTCTCCATGTTTTCGAGGTTAGTTTTAGAAATCATTATCCCTTTAGTAGTCCATTTTCTGGCCCTTTTAGTTACAGTCATTTTCTTTTTTGGAAAAGCTATATTATAGTAATATACAATGGCTTTAACTAAAATACTCATCTTTGTATTAGAATCACCAGCCATTTCGATATCATTACATATGCTTACAAAGTTTTGCGTAGTCAAAAATGTAAAATAATTTATATTATTTCTCGTGAAATTTCGTCTTTCGATTCTATTAACAGAAACTTTATTTTCATTGGCACTTAAAAAAAACATCTAATTTAATTACATTATGATCCGATAGCTTGAATTTCAGAATATATCCACATACATCGTTAAAGTTTACTACAAAATTATCGATACAAGTGGCGCTTCCTCTTTGTGTCCGTGTAGGTTTATCTAAAACATGATGACAATTAAAATTATCCAAAACATGTAAAAACTTCTGTATTTTAGTGTTAATTTTTAATATATTAAGATTAAAGTCACCTGCTAGTACAATTCTTTTGTTTTCTCGGCTAATTATATGTAAAATCTTTGTAAGTATGTCCAAAAAAATATTCATATCTTTATCAGGTCGATATATGCACACAACAACAATTTTATGTAGTTTCAATTCTATGGATGATATTTCACAATTCATTTCATATGATAACCTATTTATGTCTTTCCTAATCTTATATTCTATACCTAGTCTAGTTAAAATAGCTGTTCCTCCGTGAATAAATATTTGCCTGTTGAAACTCGCTGCCATTTCAAAATCAGTTATTTTCATTCCTGTCTCTTGAAAGTTCTTGGTCCATGTTTCAGTTATACATAAAATGTCACATTTTGTATCTTCTACCAGCTGTTCAAGTTCTGCGTATTTATTGTGGATACTCTGTATATTTAAGTGCAAAATAGTTATCTTTTGCACTGGTGATTTTGCGCTATTGGAAAATTTGTAGTGTTATGTGTGGTCGTTTGGTTTATGAATTTCAAGACAGATGTTCCATGAAAAGGTCTATTAAAACATAGTTGTAATTCTGATGCTACATATTTTTGTGTTAATTTAAAATTTCCTTTACATTTATTGGGGTCTATGTACAAAATATTTTCATTCGTTTTAGCCATCTGCAGTATTTTAGAATTTATATTATAAATGTCATTGTCATTCCATCCATCATATCTCAAGCCCAATATAACAATATTAAATTCCCTTTGTGGTCGTGCTATAATTTCTGCAATACGCTTTAAATATTTATTATTTGCTTTGTAACTTGTATAGTACTTACTTTGAAGCACCACTAATGTATCGTCCACGCTCAAATCTGTGATTTTTCCATTAATGTCATTAAAAATATCATCAATATTAGCGTTTGGTTTACAATAATTTAAAATTTTCCGCGGTTTCTCAGTAGTGTTGCTAATCTCTACGGCTAATCCTCTTCCAATCTCATCTGACACTATTACTAATTTACTTCTCTTCTCTCCTTCTGCCTTTTGTACACTATAATTTTTCGTTTGCGGTTCATTTACCATTTTTATTTTATTATTAAGTGCTGTGATATCTTGTAATTCCTTTATTTTAAATTCAAATTTTTCATTTATCTTTTTAAGTTTATTATATTTTTTGAGGTGAATTTTGTTCAGTCTATTCACTTTTTTGAACATATTATTAGTTGTTCCTTTATTCCCACTGATTTTTCTAGTCCCATGACTTTTCTTCGCTTTTCCTGCAGAGGTTTTAACTGTATTCCTAACTTTTTCCTCCTCTAGCCATAACGATAAGTTTTTTATCTTTTCCTCTAATTCTTCTATCTCTTTTAAGTGAAGTTTACATTCTTGTATGTCTATAGCACGTGTTTTAATAGGTGTTTTACTATCTATATCAATAGTTATGCTCGGTTTTTTCCTCTTTTTTCCCGGAACTGGTGAAAAATAACCCGAATTTCATTCCATTCTCTTAAATAATTCTATTGTTTTATTACATCTTTGAAGATCTTTTCTCAGTTGCCCGTTTTCAAAAGTTAAATTTTCAATTTCGTTATTTGCAGATTGTAGATCAATTTCTAAGTCGGCAATTTTGTCGTTTAAAATTTTACTTGAGTCATCGAGATCCAATGAAATATTTGTTGGTAGACTCTTTGTTGAAGATTTTGACGAGTAAGGGCTGGACTCGACCGATTCTCTCAGGGAGCTTGCTCTTCTTAGCCGACGGGTGCGAATTGTGATATTATCCATTCTTGTCTCGTTCAGCACAAATTTATTAATATTTGATAAAAAGATTAATTTGGTGGGTAAAAAAGCAACAATTTAAAAAAAAAAACAAAAAGAAGCGCAAAAAAGCAAAAAGTCACAAATAGATAAGCAAAAAAAAAGCAAAACAAAATCAAAAAAGTCATCAGATGAGTAATTAGCTCAAGGATCGAACCACTGAACCCGGCCTTATTAGCGAGCAATTGTATACATTCGGCCACTATCTTCTTGTTAGTAAGTGGCAAAATAACGGTACTGTCTATTCATCACTGCGCTTCTGTTCATGTTATGATCGCCTACAATTTTTGTTTCTAATAAAAATGTTTGTCTTCGACACACACCTCATTTCTTGAACATTTGTATTAAATTGAATATTTTATTGTTCTTTTTAACACTAATAATCTGTTTTTACACTTTGTTACGGTCACTTCCTTTGTCACTTTCACTGCAGAGTACTATTTAAGGCAATTCACTTTAGTTTCTATTGAGTTTAATCGAAAATCACTCATTTTGAAAAGTAGAGCCAGAGACTCTACATAGAGCCGCTCAAAAAATTTTTTCCAGATTATAGGTTAAAGTTAATATAAATAGTAGATAATTAATAGGTGACAGGTAGAGACTCATAAGTACTCATAGAGCAGTCCTGCTCTACATAGAGCAAAAATTTTTTTGGTGTAAATTTTGACAAATCTAAATTTTGACTAAAGAAATAGCATAATAAACGGTAATTATACAACTTATAGACGGTGTGACTCTAGGTAGAGCACAAAAATTGTATCTCTTAACCAGTATCTTAGCCTTTGATTTGACAATAGAAATTGAATTGTAGAGCCAATAAAAATTGTAGAGCAACCTTACTCTACATAGAGCGAAAAACTTTTTGTAAAGCCTGACAGTGGGAAATTTTGTAAAGTAAAGAAGTAGAGCACAAATAATTTACTTATTTTAAATTTTTAAATTTCTAATTTATTTTAATTTTATTTTATCTGCAATTTTGCTCAAATTTTTAAATAAACATTATACCTATTATCTACTTACCTAGCATAAGACAACCTGTTTTCAGGATTTTAACTGTAAATTGACATTGTATTTTAACTCATTATTTAATTAATTTAATTTATTGTAATCTGTTAATATAAACATACAAATACTGACCCCCTTTACAGGTTTTAGGGAACAGAAATAATTTGACCTCCCTAAGGAGAATAATTAATACTAAATAATTAAATAAGTATATAGACCCCGCTATACAGGGTAAATAATCTAATTCAATTATCACCCAATTATTACATCAATTAACAGAGTAGTGAATAG
The DNA here is from genome assembly GCA_955850985.1 of Elophila nymphaeata. Lineage (NCBI taxonomy): Eukaryota > Metazoa > Arthropoda > Insecta > Lepidoptera > Crambidae > Elophila > Elophila nymphaeata. The sequence continues at coordinate 6,310,893 of OY039071.1, forward strand.
TGCGAGGTACAAAAAAGGGGCAGCCGAGTGGGCTCGGTGGTGGGAAGGCTCTCACTAGGAGAGCTATACTCTACCGCCGCGCTTCAAAAACACCCCCAACTTGTGCAAGGAGGGGGACGCACTTTAACTACCCACATACCACCACTATACAGACATACTAACACACTACACACAGCAGCTACACTACGTCCGCTACCATCATGTCGATGACCAGGACCCCCAAACCAACCAATAGAGCAGACAGGAGGAAAACAATTGTCATAAGCCCAAGGAAAGAAGATGACCTACAAAGCAAGATAGATAAGATAGAGCCAAAGAAGTCCCAAAAAACCAAACAGGTAATAGAAGCCTTTGTAGGAATCAGAGTTGGTATGGGCCTTCTGACAGAGGCGAAAGTCAAGAAAGAAGTTAAGATCCAGATACTAGACTACATAGATAGACTCTACAAAGCGACAGAAAGCGCCGGCGCTGAAGAAAGAAAAATTTTAGAGAAGAAAATAGAAGAATTAGAAGAAAAAGCAAAAAACTTTGAAATAAAATGCAAGAAAAAGGAACAGGAGCAAAAGCAAGAATATAAGGAGAACATAGAGGAAACCAAGAAGAAGCTAGAAGAAGCTGAAAAGAAAATAGAAGAACTGGAAAACAGAGGAAAAGAAGTAACAAAATTAAAAAAGAAGGTAGAGGGTCTAAGTAGGGAAAACTCCACGCTCATCGAGGATAGAGGATGGAGAAAGGACTTTAAGACAGTAAAAGAAATGCAGGAAGAGCTGGAGCAGTTAAGGATCAAAGTCCTGGACCTAGAGAACAAGAAAAAATATTACAAGCTGGAAGCGCAGCAACTGCAAATGCAACTGGATCTAGAAACAGTACCAACCGAAGAGGAAGTAAAAAGTCTCCGAGAAGAGCTGAGAATCGGAATACTAGAAAGAGAAAAAGTGGAAGTAGCCCTAACAAATGCAAACATTGATATAAAAAAGTATGCAGAAGAAAATGAAGGATATAGGAGACAGCTTAGGATCAACAAAGATATGGAAGTGGCAATGGAAAGAATGGAAAAGGCAAATCAGGAAAGAGAGGACACAATTAGCGCCACCGAAAGAAGGGTCGTCAAGGTAATGGAGGAAATGGCAGAAAAGATATGCAACAAAATAAGCGAAGCAGGAAATAGCGAAAGCAAAGAAAGAGAAAGGGAATATAGGCTAAATCAAAGAAAAGCTAACAACTGCGCATCGAATAATAGGAAGACCCTTCACTCCATCGCCATAACCATGGAAAATGGGCAAGACACCGGAGATGAAATAATCGCCAAAATCAGAAGGATACTGAAAGAGTCAGGGACCGTCGTCGAGATCGACAGGATACGGAAAACTAGAGACCAAAAGGTCATAGTTAGCTGCGGGACACTGGAGGCGCGAGACGATATCAAAGACATACTGCAGAAAGCAAGCGAGGAGTTCATCGTGGAGACCATGAGAAACAAAAACCCGCTGGTAATCCTGCGGGACGTTCTGAATGATCAGAGTAACGACGAGATAGTCGAGGCAATGATCAGGCAGAACGAGGATGTTTTCCGTGACCTCCACGAGGAAGATAAGACCATCCACGTCAAGTATCGCAAGCGCACCAGGGACCCGCGGATGTGTCACGTCATCCTGTCGGTCTCGCCGACAGTATATCAAAGAGCGATAACCAAGGGGAGACTTCATATCGATGTCCAAAGAATAAGGGTGGAAGACCAATCACCCTTGGTGCAGTGTTCGAGGTGTCTGGGCTATGGCCACACCCTCAGATACTGCAGCAGGGAGGAGGAGGTCTGCGGACACTGCGGTGGCCCGCATAAGCAAACAAACTGTTGCAGCGCAAGGGAAGGTAGGCTACCAGAATGTGCGAATTGCAAAAACAATAAACATACAAATAATAACGAAATAGCACACAATGCATTCAGTCCGGGATGTCCTGTTCGGCGCAAGTGGGACAGCATAGCCTGGGCCAGAATAGCATACCAATAAAGCAACTGGGATGCGATCATCTCGATGAAAGCAACTCAACACGCACAAACATACACACACGCATAACAACACATAGCTACAAAATTCCACTACTGTAACATACGCTACAGTGGCGGAAACACAAGCAAACAAGCTATAGCAACATTAAACTAGACAAAACATACATATACACACACACAGCAACACACAGCAACTAATGCTCATTTAATTAGGCAATTAAATAAGAAGCATTATGTCGAAAATAAAACACACAGCAATTAGATAGTTAATCACAAAATACACAATAAACACAACCATGCGCTGCACAACCCCAAAAAACAAGACAAACAAGAAAACAAATAAAGGTATATATTATAAGAAATTAACAAAATAGCACCACTGTAAGCAAAGAAATAAAATCACAATAGATTATAATATATGGCAAATAATTATAAGAAATATAATTATGGCATATAGCACTGTAACAAAGAATTTGGAATATCAATATACAAAGTAAAGCAATTCACATATAATTAAAGAAATAGAACTGTATAAATATATAAAAACACAAACATGTAAACAATAATGTTAAGCAAGTCACATAATGTAAAGCAATAGAATAGTATAAATATATAAGAACACAAACATGTAAATAATAGAGTTAAGCAAGTTATATACAATGTAATAGATATAGAAACACCAATAGAGACTAGAACCAAGAATAGTAAACAATAGCATAATAGATCAATAATTATGTATAACAGCAATAATATAAAATAATAGAGTATGCGAAATAAAAATGTAATAAAGTTATAAAGTTTAGAATATGTAATAAAATAATAAGTAAAATTAGTACACAATGTAATTGTTTAAGAAAAATGGAAAATAAACAAAACCACCGCAGTGAAATTCTTACACCCTCACCCGAAAGACCCGAAAGAAAATTAGAATAGGAAGATGATAAAGATGGTAGCAAACAATAGTAAAAGCAAGAAAGGGAAGAATAAAAGAAAGACAAAGTATGAGGAATGAAAGTGCGAGAAGCAAATAAGAGAGAACTAGAATGAAAGGAATAGGAATAACAAAGATCCCGCATATACCGGGTGTAAAAGACATGAACAGTCAAACGAAAACCATGTATTCTATACATCAAAATAAGTAACATTTCAAAAAATAATTGCTGGGAAATGATTTTAATTTTTTGGTGTTAAAAAAAATTGCAAATTGTACCGCGCAATGTAAAGCACTCAACGCGCACGCATCGCAAAACCGCGATAATTTTGCCAGACGGCCACGAAGTTCACAATGTAGGTTAACATAAATGTCAGTAAACATTTTTGTTTTAAAACACAATTAATCTAGGTACTTACCTACTGTTCATTAATTTTCATCCACGATAGGCCTTTCGAAAGGGTGAGGTGCGGTTCAAACTGGCGAACTTCGACGTGTAGACACATGCACGCACGATACCTACAGCGTTTCTTCGTGAACTCGCTCCAGGATTCCTACTCGTAGCGACTGCTGCTTATGTTCGTCGAATACGTCAATGATTTTTTGACGCATCTCAACAGCCGTTTCGCAAGGGCGGTCAAAAACTCTGTCCTTAACGAACCCCTTACAAAAAAACTCTAGAGGGGTTATTTGGCAATCGTGAATAGGCCCATACCGCCCAATCCCTTGGTCACAGAACAGCTCCGTCAACCGCTCCCGAACGGGTCTCACAATGTGTGTTTGGGGGGGTCGCCGTCGTGCTGATACCATCTATCTCGCAGCTGAGTTAGTGGCATGTTGTCCAGAGCGTCTGAAATGTACCCGTTTAACAGATCCAGGTAAGCTCGCCCATCCATTCTTTGCGGCAAGAAAACGGGACCAAGTATAACAGTAAACCATGTTCACATTTTCGCGGGCCCTATAAACATGCCCGGGATCTTGTTTCTAACACTCACTAAATCACCACGATCACAACACAAACTGCACTGATGTCTTAGAACCGCTTATTACTAGGACGGCACAATGTCATGCCATAAAACCGGTTTGATTACGCAACCTCATTTACGCGAGTTCGAAAGCATTCGATCATACGCGCGCTACTACCGTGTAGAGCTGTAGCAAACCGTATGTATTCGGTACTGAGTAACGGGTGCGCCATCTAGTACCGAGTAACGAAACGTTACTCACGAAAGCATTTCGTTACTCGCATTTTTCGTATTACTAAGAACAAAAGGTTTTTGTTGTTTAAATTTTGTTTAAAACATGTTTTATTTTATTTTTTATGTTTAATTTTATTCTAAGCAAACAATTTCTATGCTGATTTATCGTTAAAGTGTTATTTTAAATTTTATTGTTAATAAATAATTTTTGACACCGATTCGTTGCTTTTACGTGTACTGTACGCATACGAATTGATTCGCTGCTCATATGATATGCGGCATCAGAAGTAACGAGTAACGTAACGATACGATAGTAACGAGTATTCCTTGTTATAGTAACGAATACATACGGGTACGCTTTTTTTCGTTACTTTTACAACTCTACTACCGTGGCGCTGCGCTAGCGACTAGCGAAGTAGAGAAATAAATCACGCGGAGTGTTGCCAGCTGCTGATATAAAAATTCCGCAACCAAACATACTTATTTTTAGTACTACAATACATTTTTAGAAATTTAAAAAAGTTTTGATTAGGTAGTAGGCAATTTATCTGAAAATAAAATACATAGTACCAACCAAAAAAGGTAGACAATCTTGAACACTTTCCAATACTTTAACCACAATGTATGAGCTAATTGTCGTTAAAAATCTACTAATCCCATCGTCATGACGGTGACCTTAGACCATTTAACACGGGACGTGGCATACCGCAGATTTAGTACAGAAAACATTCTGCCGTTTTTTGCGGGGGGTGAGGCAAACACGCATAGCACACATTTACTCACTCGTGCACACTATTGCAAAAATTATTTGCAGCGCACACTCGCGGGATCGGCTAACCCGCGTACTACCATATGGGATAACGTTGTTATATCGTTGTTTCTGAATTTGTAGATGAAAAATTGTGTTGTTATGTGAAACAGTAGTTGATTTGAATAGAAAATTACTTTCGTATGATAAGCAACTCCGTTTTAGGATAACTTTAATGTTTCTGGTGGTCGTTTACAAGGAGACACTCCGCAACCAATAATTTTTAAGAGGTCCGCTTAGCGACAGATACGAATTCAAAATGGCGGTCGGTCGTCGCGGCGAACTATTTTTTATAAACTGACATGAACGTTTATTCATGTATGTACTTTGGCAGAAGGGAACGCGTCCGCTTGCCACGTCCCGTATTAAATTGTAAAAGAAAATTGACCATTTAATGTAAAAGAAACCAATCTGCTATTACGACCTTTATAACAAAAAAGAATTGTCGTAATCGTTTCAGATTTGGCGCAGACACAATAAATAACTCAACTTATGTAAAAAAAAAACATTTAACCAAATAAATCAATCGCTATCATCAGAGTGCCAATTTACCAGTGATGGTGTGTGTAATACACTTGCCATATCTCACCAGTAATTACTGATTTAATAATTATTGATCAACAAATCGTGTTAATTCCCGTTTTAACATTACCGTTTATTCATGCAACGCGAAAGTTAAAAAGTAATTACTGCTTTGGTGCTCGTTTATGACGTTAAACAGTGAACATTGAATTGAATTCAATTATCGCAAACAACACAATGAACAAAAAAAATATTTTTTACTAGGTTTAGAGCAAACACTAAGTTGGCAACATTGTATGCAAGCGCGGTACGTAGGTAATTCCTGGAATTCTTTTGACGCGCGCCGCCGGCCGCCGGCCAAAGCGTCTGCCGCGACACGAGTTTCCCGCGCGTTGCTAGGTTACGAAGCATTGCTTGATTGAATGTAGGTATTTTATTTTCTGTACCTTTCTTCCTTGTTAAATTTTATAAAAAGTGTAATAAGTAATTATGCCTTAATTCATTTAAAGCTTTCTTCAAAATGTTATCGTCTCTGGAACTTGAAGAAATTGTCAGTCCTTACTAACATACCTACACATCTACGTAGGAACTAAAGTCAAAGCGTAAATTCTTACATTATAAAGGAATAAATTTGGAATTGCGGGTTCTATCCTATCTGGATATGTTTTCTCGCTATCCATAAAGTCATAAGTTTATATCAAAATGAACGTAAAAGAAAACTCATTTTTTTACAGGCACTGTGATTTTAAAATGTAAAAGAACGAGAAGTAACTTTTTTAATGTGTATGAAATTGAAATCACCGCTTTATGTAGGTAGTTATTCAATACCTATCTGTTACTTGTATGGTAAATCAACAAAGTACGTAATTCTTTATCAGTGATAAGAAACTTAATAAGCGGGTAATGTAGATGCTTACTACTTGGCGGTCTGAGCTTGACGGCAGGTTATTGGATGGTTGATCGTTTATTACTTTGTTCAACCAGGTGGTAGGTAAGTACCTACCTAGATCTAATAATTTATTAGTCAGCTGACTGCGGGTCCAATACTTAAATCAATTAAGTTTTAACACACTGATTAAGTAATTTAATCATTAACTCATCAGCTGATCATTATTTTGCCTACCCTGCTCCAAATTTATAAATTTTCGGTCACCCATCCGAGTGCCCACCCCCCACTTGGTAGCTTAACTTTCGTGATTATTACTAATAATGCAAGACTGCGGCGCTATCGACCTCATTCTCCTCATAATCAACTGTTATGGGGTAATAAATGTTAGTCGCCCGAGTGGTAATTTTTTGCACCTACAGTCGTTGACGCGTCACTCACAATGACGCGCACGGAGTTCAATGGCCCCGTTCGTTAGTGTCCGCGCGGATCGAGTGATCTACGTTGAACGCTAACGTTTTGAAGCCATTTTTTTTTATGAAATACTAAAAAAAATGATAATGTTTCTTTGGACAAAAATTAAGAAATAATGTTTAGATTATGTTTTCATAAAAAAATGAAAAAAAAAATTACGACTTTGACCTTTAATAAAATCGTAACTATCAATTTCCCAGGTATAGTCTGAAGGAAAAAAAATGTTATGATGGTGAGTAGAATACATGGTTTTCGTTTGACTGCTCATGTCTTTTACACCCGTTATAGTGGGAGACGTAGTGTAGCTAGACTATAAAAAAAAAAAAAAAAAAAAAAAAAATCGAAAATCACTGAGGTGTTTGTTGTCGCGTAACTTGATTTGCTTAAATCACAAAGTTTTCTCCTTTTCACCGTGTACCAATGTTAGTACTAGTTCTTGATCTCCTACTCTTCCACTTAGAAGCAAGCACTGATACCTTCGTGTGTTTTGCAATTTATAAAACATTTTATTAACACAGAATCTACGTTACTGTGGCCGCGATCGGACCAGTCCTCACACCTCACTCTTACACACTATTCTGAAGTTTCGCGAGGCCTTTTAAGAATATTAGGTGAAGATCCTGAGTTGGAGACGAGAGGATTAGAGAATTTTCAAGACCCTGCCGGGCCACGTGTTTCGGTAGAAATTTTATCTTTGGCATCTATATAATTTGTTATAGGTTGTCTGTTCATAAAGGTAAAACAGGCACCCTTTTATTGTTAGTAGGCGTCAATATTTTTACTTTATGTTAGATATTGTTGCTGTTTGATTGAGTGAGGTATGAATGAATTGAATGATGAATTGTGAATGTGAAAATACAAATTAAGACTAATAATGCGGATTTTATTGAAGGAATAAAATCCTTGGTGACGCGAGGGGGTAATGTAACGTTGCAAGTATTATTTTAATTACATATTCATAATAATAGAATTATTTATAAATTTTACACAATTATCAATAAAATACACACTAGTTAACCTAATAATATAATTAAACTATAACTAAACCTATACGAAATATTCTAATTGTCTATTACTAAAACATGCGCAAGCCAAAACTTATTCAAACTTTCTTAACAAAACTTAAATACAACATGACTTGTCTATTTTGATGTGTGGTCTTCTGTACCAGTACGTATGTCTTTTGTTTCGGAACCGGCCGTGATACGATGATCCCCGAGTAGCTGCGCGGGCGCTGCCGCCGCAGACCTCGAATAGCTAGCCATTGAGCAAGTCCATCGTCGTTCCTCTCTTAGAGAATTTTATAATATTTTAGATTATCAAAATCAATTGCAATTTTACATTATTCGCAAGTTTTTATAATACGCTGGTTGCGTGTATTTTGTTGTGAGTGTATTTATCTCTTAGTTAAGTGATGAACAAATATTATATTTTTAAAACGATAGTTTTCTTTGTCAAAATAGTTTTTCTTAATAATTGATTACCGCTGTGAATATGTGTGTTTTAGCATAAATATTTCATTTGCCATATCATTTCATTACGCTTGTTATTAGATATATTTAACTGAAGCAATAATAAGTTTTCAAATCCACCGTCTATATTTTTATATTATCTTTAGAGGCTGTAGGACTTGTAAATAAAACTCCGATGTTGTTGAAGAGAAGTTTGAAAAACGAATGTATTTTATTAGTCATTCAGTGCTTATAATATGAAAATATTAGGTATCGCAACTATAGTGCTTACAAACACGAAACAGCTGACGCGGGAGAAACGCACTCGATATGCCACGGTTTGTTGTCTTGCTCGCACGCCGTCGGTCTCGTTCTCGCGCGATGTATAAATAGTCGGCTCAGCGCGAGCCTTGTAGTCACAAATTCGCTTCGGAGCCGCGCGCGCGTGTGGACGTCTGTCCGCCCCCCGCTCTGACGAACTGCCGACATCCGCTTGTCAGCTCGCCGCGTTCGTAGTTTTCGGTGCAATTTTCATTTCGCCGTTGACGTTTCGTTCGCATTGTCCTTTGACAAGACTTTCATTGGAAAGCCGTGCACTGCTGGAAACGATTAAGATACAACGCCAGTGAACGGGGCACTGACCCGACTGCCCGCTGTCCACCCTTCTGGGGAAGCAAATTTCGGAAGGGTTTGGGAACCTTGGCCTTGGGGGCTCCCCTCGCCACGCCCCACTCCAGTCCCGCTGACGTTGCCCAAGAGCCGTCAAAAAGACGTCCTCCGGCCCTAGTGGTCGCATAGGTACACTCCTACGAGGAATTAAGTTTCCTCGGAGGCCCAATCCTACATACGCTCTGCGTCGAGGTACACACCACATAAGGTACACACGCCTCCCTGTCGCCATCGACGGGGAGGGTGGTCACACACCCTATCGGCGGGCGACTAACGCTCGCCGATATGGACTCTGCAAAAATTGACCTCGGGGCACTGTTCGCCTACTTATCGGCGAACATCCCCGACTTCGAGTCCCACTTCGCGGCCTTCCAAGCCGCGCAAGCCCCGCCGGCCCCTCCTCAAGGGGAAACCCGGCCGCCCGCGCCTTCCGCGCCCGCCGCGCCCGCGCCTTCAGCGCGTCCACCCGCGTCATCCGTACCATCCGCGCGTCCACCCGCGCCATCCGCGCGTCAACCCGCGCCATCTGCGCGTAAACCCGCGCCCTCCGCGCGTCCATCCGCGCGCCCGCTCGCGCCCTCAGCGCCCTCCACTCGCGACAGGTCTCCCATCCTGTTATCGCGTCCTTCATCAATATACGGGTCCGCCGACTCGCTCAACCGTGATCCATTGGACCGGGACAGCCCACTCAGCCCTGCCGATCCTATGGATTGCGGGATCGCGCCCGCACCCTCGCCACCGTCTCCTCCTTCCCCGTCAGACAGCGACGACTCGGATGAGTTCACGCTGGTAACGGGAAAGAAGAAGCCGCGTCGCCGCGCCCCGCGCCCGCGCCCAGCCAATCCACCGGAAAAATGCCGCCTCCCATAGTCATCCAGGACGACAACACCTGGTCCCGTGTGTCAGCCCAATTAGACGCGGCACACATAAACTTTCTGCGCGCTAAAACTTGCGCCCAAGGCGTCAAGGTTTACGTGCAGACTTCAGAGTGCCACAGGCGCCTATCCACCTTTCTCCGCGAGAAGCATATAGGATACCACACCTATACGCTTCCCGAGGAGCGTCTCCTCCGGGTAGTGGTTCGCGGACTTCCCAAAAACCAACTGACCCCATCCGATATCCTTGCCGACCTAAAGGCGCAAGGCTTCCCCGCACACGAGGTGCACCCCGTCTTAGGACACCGGAAGTCCCGTACGTCGCTGTACAAAATTGTCCTCGACTTCACCCCCGAGGGTAAGCGAATCTTCAATTTGCGACACATATGCCGCATCTCGGGCCTCAGAGTCGAGCCCCCCCACAGGCGCGACTACAACATAGCGCAGTGTCACAACTGCCAGAACTGGGGACACTCCAGACGGCATTGCTATGCCCGCCCCAGGTGCGTCAAGTGCCAGGGGGACCATGGCACCGTCGATTGTCCCCGGCCAAAAGACCCCGTGCCTTCGGACCCTCCAGCCTGCGTACTGTGCGGCACCGTGGGGCACCCCGCGAACTTCCGCGGGTGCCCCAAGGCGCCGCGCATGCCGGAAAGGCCCGAGGCGCGCGCCCCAGAGGAGTACATGCCCCCTTCAGGGGCTCCCTCTGGGAACCCACCACCCGCCCGAAGGACTGGCTGGGCACAGGTCGTCAGGACCCCCACCGCGCCCCCGCCCGCACCCCCGACCCAAACACCCCGCCCCAAGGTGGCCGCCCCTCAGGTAGCCGCCCCAACGGCCAGGGCCCCCCCACCCCGCAGCCCGTGCCCGACCTAGAAGGGGCTCTGGAGCTGGCGATGGGTCTCTCGGCGATTAACACCGACGAGGTCCTATCGCTGGCAACAGAGCTCCGGGTCGCTCGCGGGCCTGCCGCGACCCTGTCAATCATAGTAAAGTACAAGACTTTGCTAGACTCTCTCCGTGCCCTAAATTTAAACATTTAAAGAGACGGCCAAAAATAGGATAAAACCGCGATCATTAACGTTAGCTTTTTTCAATGCTAACGGTCTCCGTTCCCAACGCGACGAAATCGCAGACTTCCTGGTCGAGCACGCGATCAACATCCTATTAGTACAGGAAACTTTTCTAAAGCCCTCATTGCGCACGCCGCGCATAAGTGGCTACAACAACGTACGTAACGATAGGGCTAGCCGCCTAGGCGGCACCCTCATCTATTACAAGCGGTCGCTCCATTGTGTCCCGCTAGACCCTCCCCCGCTCGAGAACTTAGAAGTCTCTCTCTGTCGGCTAGCCATGACCGGTCACCAGTCTATAGTTATAGGCTCGGCATACCTCTCACCCTCCAAGACCCTTGTCAGGGGCGACCTCGAAGCGCTGTACGCTATTGGGGACGCCGTCATTTTGGGCGGCGATTTCAATAGTAGACACACGCGGTGGAGCTGCACATCGACGAACCCTAATGGTACGGCGATGTGCAGCCTCTCCGACAGGCTGCTCTTCGAGATCATCACCCCCCTCACTCCTACCCACTTCCCGCCCGACCCCCGGCATGCGCCGAGCTTCCTAGACATGGCGCTTCTACGGAATGTAGTCTTACCGCTGCGTTCAATAGAAACGATTCATGCTTTGAGCTCGGATCACCGCCCGGTCGTCCTCCACCTAGGGTCCCCCACGGACCAGACCCCCTCCACGAGAACAGTGACCGACTGGGACAAACTCAGCGAGCTGCTCGAGAGTCCGAACAGCCCGGCGCTAGACTCGATTCCCGATCACCTTACCTCTTCCTTCGACACGGAGAACGCGGTCGGGGCCCTCACCAACCACCTTCAGTCCGCCGTCAGCGCGGCGTCTAGGGAGGTTCCATCGATGGACAACCACCGGTGGAGGCTTCCTGACGACATAAGGAGGCTGCTGAGGGCCAAGAACGCGGCAACCCGTGCCTACGATTCTTACCCCACCGACGGCAACCGGTCTCGCATGCGGGCCTTACAGCGCACTGTAAAGCAACGCATACAGGACTTACGGAACCGTCGATGGGACGACCTGCTTAAGGACATCGAGCCATCGCACCAGGCCTACTGGCGCCTGGCTCGAACCTTCAAGTCGGACAAAGAGTCGACCCTACCTCCGCTCCGCCGTCCCGACCTCACCGTTGCCTTTGACGACGACGAGAAGGCCGAGTGTCTAGCCGACAGTCTGGAAGCCCAGTGCTCTCCAAGTACCCAACCCGCGGACCCGGCCCATGTTCAGCACGTAGACGAAGAGGTCGAAAGACTCTCCTCACTACCGCTCGCATCGCCTCCACTTAGACCGGTTACCCTCGATGAGGTGCAAACGTTAGTCAAGGATCTCCGTCCCCGCAAAGCCCCTGGCCTAGACGGCCTCTCGAACAGGGTGCTCACAATTCTTCCTGCTCAACTTTTAATGTTGCTAGTCACCATCTTTAACGCAGCCATGACGAGCGGCGCCTTCCCCGCTATGTGGAAGGACGCCGACGTTATCGGCATCCGTAAGCCCCGTAAGGACCCCGCGGTCCCTTCTAGCTACAGGCCTATTAGTCTACTCAGTTCCATAGGAAAGCTCTACGAGCGAGTACTACTGGCTAGACTAATAGAGTTCACTTCTGCAACTAGCACCCTTATCGACGAGCAGTTCGGCTTCCGAGCTCGACACTCCTGCATCAACCAAGTGCACCGCCTAACGGAGCACGTTCTCGAGGGCCTCAGCGCCCGACGTCCGATAGGTACTGGAGCGCTCTTCTTCGACGTGGCGAAGGCGTTCGACAAGGTCTGGCACAATGGCTTAATTTACAAGCTATACAAACTCAATGTGCCGGACAGACTCGTACTCATCTTACGAGACTACTTGTCGAACCGTTCCTTCCGTTACCGCGTCGAGGGAGCGCGCTCCACTCCCCGACCGATACGAGCCGGAGTTCCACAGGGATCCGTGCTCTCGCCGCTACTTTTCTCACTCTATGTGAACGACATCCCAAAAACCGAAGGTACCGAGCTCGCGCTCTTCGCAGACGACACGGCCATCTATTACTCGCATAGGAACCGCCCGCATGTAGCACGCATGCTGCAAGCCGCGGCCAACTCCCTATCAGAGTGGTTTCGCAAGTGGCGCATAGAAGTGAACCCGGACAAAAGTGCTGCCATGTACTTTAGTAGGGGTTCATTCCTAGGCCACACACTGCCCACCATATCCGTCTTCGACCGACCGGTACCCCTAGTCAAAAAGACCAAATACTTGGGGGTCACCCTTGACCGACAACTAACGTTTGCACCCCACATCAAGGAAGTCCGAGATAGGGCCTACTTCGTCCTAGGTCGCCTATACCACCTTATAGGCAAGCGGAGTAGAATGTCTCTTAGAAATAAGAGGACGCTTTACAAAGCTTGTGTACGACCTATCATGACATATGCTAGCGTTGTCTTTGCACACGCGGCTCCCACAAATATCAAAAAACTGCAGGTCATTCAGAACCGTTTTCTGCGCATGGCATCAGGCTGCCCCTGGTACATACGCAATGTCGATCTCCATAGAGATTTCGATCTCCCAACCATATCCTCTTTCATGAAGGAAGCGTCTAGGCGCTACTTCGACAAAGCTCCACACCATCCAAACCCACTCGTAGTCAAATCCTCTAGTTACTGTGCTAATAGAGATGCCGCGCGCGCCTCGCGCCGTCCAAAAAACGTCCTACTGGACGCCGACGACTCAATCACGAGCGCAAATGCCTCGTTACCGCCTCACAACAACACTTCACACTCACGCACTAGTGTCACACCTTTTAATCACCGCACTCGTCGAACAAGGGTGCGTCGACCCGGTCTACACACGACGCGCTATACCCGGTACAGATATGTGCCGGGGCGCTTCTCGCCGTGTCCCCCACAACCCGATGCGCCCGAGCCGAGGTCCGAGCCTTTAGAGGCACCCTCGGGCGTGTCGCTCCCTTCCGATCCGGTCGACCTAGGGACGCTAGGCGGTCGAGAGACTCCCCATGGGGGAGATGCTCGGTCGCCCAGTAATCCCCTAGGAACGTCCGCCCTACAGGCTTGAGGACCCCCCAAGGTTTTCGCCTTCTCAAAAAATCCGGTGGAGCAGTGAATGCCATCAGCGGCAAACTGCAGTAGTCATTCAAAAAAAAAAAAAAAAAAAAAAAAAAAAAAAAAAACCTTGTAGTCAGTCAGCCGGTCGGTGCCTCGACGATGGAACGTATGCACATGTGCGATGTATTGCAGCTACAGTACTCCCCCTCAAGCGAAGCGTACGGGTGGTTTCACTCTTCGACCAAAGCGTGTTTGTCGTACTTCTGTGTCTTGAGCTTTATTGACTGCTGCTTGAAGATTGAGCGTTGCCGACTTTGTGGTTGTAGAAGTCGGTTGTTCGGAGTTGTGTGACGTGTTCATGGTGTACGCCGGTTTCAATCTTTCGATCGATACTGTAGCGGTCTTCCCTGGAAACTGGATTTCGAAGAACTTGCTGTTGCGTTTCAAAACAGGATACGGGCCTTCGTATGGTGGTTGCAGAGGTTTTCGTACTGCGTCGATACGTAGAAAAACCGAGTCGCACGTAAATAGGTCTGAGTGCACGAACATATTTCGCTTGTTGCTATGCGGTAGATACGTCGGCGTGAGTGCGGTTATACATTTGTGGAGTTGTTGCACGAAGTCTGGTTTCATTTCTATAGACGACGTTGATGACGGTGTGATGAAATCGCCTGGCAGTCGTATTGCTTGTCCGTAGGTTAGCTGTGCCGGGCTGGTGTTGGTGTCACTGCGTATTGCTGCTCGAAGTCCCATAAGCACAGTGGGTAGCTCGTCGGTCCACTTAGTGTTTGATTCCAGTCGAGTCATCAATGCGGTTTTCAGTGTTCGGTGCCAGCGTTCGATGATTCCATTTGACTGCGGGTGATAAGCAGTAGTCCTCGTTTTCTCTGCGCCGAGTAGGTGTGTGAGCGTTTGAAAGAGATTACTTTCAAATTGGCGGCCTTGGTCGGTGGTTATTGTTTTAGGACAGCCAAATCTTGATATCCAAACATTGTAGATGTTCTTGGCGACTTCTTCACTTGTGATTTCTTGCATAGGTGTAGCTTCGGGCCAGCGGGTGGTGCGGTCAATCATCGTTAGTAAGTAGCGATTGCCATTCTCACTAGTTGCAAGTGGTCCCACTATGTCGATATGCAAGTGTTGAAATCGATCGCATGCTGGGAACGATGCTATCGGTGCGAGCGTGTGGCGTTGTATTTTTGCGCGTTGACAGGCTGTACACGTCTTCGTCCAGGTGCTGATGTCGGCGTTCATTGATGGCCAAAAATATCTCTGCTGAATGAGTTTTCTTGTAGTCCGCGTACCGGGGTGACTAATTTTGTGCACGGCGTCGAATGCGGTGCGGCGAAAATCAGTAGGTAGGTACGGGCGGATGTTTGTTGTTGTAGTTTCGCAGTAAATATCGCTGTCTGTGTTAGGCATCTTGATCTTCTTAAGTTGTAGATTTGATTGCTGTAGTAGTGTAGGTAACTGCAAGTCCTCTTCTTGTGCTGTTGATAGTTGTTCGTAGTCTATTGTAGTTGGGCAGGTGATGGTTTCGACGCGTGATAGTGCGTCGGCGACGAGGTTGTTCTTTCCACTTATGTGACGAATATCTGTGGTAAATTCGCTTATGAATAGTAGCTGTCGCGAGCGGCGTGGCGTCTCACTGTCAGATGTTGTTTTTTGAAGCGGCTTGTGATCGGTGTATATTATGAGTTCTCTGCCTTCGAACATCTTCCTGAAGTGCTTCATAGCCATGTAGATTGAAAGTAGTTCCCGATCGTAGGTACTATACTTCTGTTGTGTAGTGGAGAATTTCTTCGAAAAATAACCGAGTGGTTGCCAACTTTTCTGTACATATTGCTGTAGTACGGCGCCTGCACAAGTGTTCGATGCGTCGCAAAATAGTGCGAGTGGGACGGAGCTATGCGGGTGAGCGAGAAGGGCGGCGTGTTGTAGACTTTTCTTTGAGTCTTCAAAGGCTTGAATTGCTTCGCTCGACCATTGAATTTCTGTCTTGTCGCGTTTTTTGGAGTTGTGTAGATATTCGTTGAGTGGGGCTTGAAGCGATGCGGCGTTCGGTATATGTTCTCGATAATAATTTATCATACCGAGAAAAGTACGTAATTGTTGTACTGTCTTCGGTCGTGGGTATTCGGAGATGGCGGTGATTTTTTCTTGAGGTGGTGCGATGCCAGCAGGTGATACTTCGTAGCCGAGGAACTTGACTGTTGGTTTGCCGAAGACGCATTTTGATGGGTTGATGGTGATGCCAGCCTCTTCTAGACGTTGAAATACGGTGCGGAGGTGCTCTCGGTGCTGCTGTTCTGATTCCGATGCCAATATGAGGTCATCCACAAAGGGAAATACGAATTCTAGGCCTCTTAGCACTTGGTGAATGAAGCGTTGGAACGTCTGACCAGCGTTTTTCAGTCCCGGGCACATTCTTGGGAATTCGTATAGTCCAAAGGGTGTGATGATTGCTGTCTTCTCTATATCTTCTTCTTTGTTGCAGATCTGTTGATAGGCTCTGTTCAGGTCTATTGTTGAGAAGATAGTCTTTCCAGCGAGTTGGTAGGTGAAATCCTTTATTCGAGGTATTGGGTAGCGGTCCGGCTTCGTAATTGTGTTGAGACGACGATAGTCCCCACAAACTCTCAGGTCTCCATTCTTCTTCGGCACGATGTGGAGTGGGCTTGACCATGGGCTTTTGCTGGGTCTGCATAGGCCTTGTTCAATCATTGCTTCGAATTCTTTCTTGACTTTCTCGTACCGGTGTGGTGGAATTGGTCGTGCTCGGCAGTGTAGCGGTGGTCCGGTGGTCTCGATGTAGTGTTCCACATGATGTTTAGGAGTGAGCTTCATCGAGGTAAGTCGCGTTATGCTGGGAAATTCGCTGAGAATGTCGTGGTATGATTGATCAAGGTCGATGCTGCGCACAGTAGGTATGTTGGTGTAGCAGCCGGGAGCGTTGACTGATAATTTAGTAACGTTGTCAATCAGTTTTCTGTTCTTCATGTCTACCAGCAATTCGTGATGGCATAGAAAATCGGCTCCAATGATTGGTTTGGTGACGTCGGCGATGATGAATTTCCACTTGTATGGTCTTCGTAGATTAAGGTTCAGCTCCAGTGTTTGTTCACCGTAGGTTTCGATGGTGGTGTTGTTGGCGGCATACAGTTTGAATGGCAGTGGCTTCATTGTCTTCCCTCTCTTCCGTGGAATGACTGACACGTTGGCACCAGTGTCGATGAGAAACGTGAGTCTTCTATTCTTGTCGGTCACGAAGAGACGGTAAGATTTTCCGTGAACGTTGGACCCCGCCTCGTCTAACGTTCGGTTTAGTTTAACGACGAGACTTCGTTATGACTATTCTTCTGTTGCTGTTCGTTAAATGTACACGGTGGTTGACACTTTCTTGCTTTTCTTCCAAAACGGCCGTGGTAGTAACAGTAGTCACCGTCGTGGCGTGAAGTGCGTGAGCGAGATGGTGAACGTGTGTTGGAGCGAAAGCGGTTGCGTGAGTTGTAAGGCGAACGTCCTCGTTGATATTGTGGACGTGAAGAACGGAGCGCTGCAACTTCGAGTGATAGCCGGCGAATTTCTTCAATTAATAATATCTGTGTGTCTTGCACATTCGATGTATGAGGAGTTTGGAGCTTCGATGTTGATGCCTGCGGTGAAACGGAGCAAATTTCTTGAGTTTGTTCGAGCATCTTGTCGGCAAGCAAAGCGAGTTCGTCGAGTGCAGCGGTCTTTTCCTTTCTTCAGGTTGCTTATTCTCTTCGTGTTGCCTGTTCTCTTCGGGGTCACCACTTTAGAGGCTGTAGGACTTGTAAATAAAACTCCGATGTTGTTGAAGAGAAGTTTGAAAAACGAATGTATTTTATTAGTCATTCAGTGCTTATAATATGAAAATATTAGGTATCGCAACTATAGTGCTTACAAACACGAAACAGCTGACGCGGGAGAAACGCACTCGATATGCCACGGTTTGTTGTCTTGCTCGCACGCCGTCGGTCTCGTTCTCGCGCGATGTATAAATAGTCGGCTCAGCGCGAGCCTTGTAGTCAGTCAGCCGGTCGGTGCCTCGACGATGGAACGTATGAACATGTATTGCAGCTACATATCTATCGACCTAATTTTTATTACTTTCGTTTTGCGATAATAATTATAGTAGTTTTAGGCTATAGTATTTTGTTGGTTTAGTGTGTGTGTTTTTCTATTGTCATAATAATGTAAGCTTTGCATTGTAAACTCCGTTCGATTGTGATCGCCGCCACTTCACCCACTACTTTTTACATACAGGCTTTTCTGTAGGGTTTGCTTGGCTAAGTGATCACAATGGCTCGGGACTACACGGAGTTGTAACTGATGCCGGAACGTTGTACGTGATTCCAGGGATCAAGGTTGGGTTTCCAACATCGGCGCGGTCACGTTTTGACTCGCTGCCGTTTTGCTACGCCACCGTCACGCCTGCTGGGGACTGGTCTCCGCCTGAGGAGTGTCACCGAGTCGACCGCCTTCCATCTTCGGCAAACCAGGGGAGTCTGTCTCTGCGTAGGCAAGTTATCAGTCGGGCCTTTTGACCCCCCCAATATATTTGTGTACGCTAGCCGGTTGTTTTCTTTACAACACAACCCGTAGTTGCGACACGGTGCCGCAGGGTGCGTTTACACCCCGCGAGACGACATCGAAACCAATGGACATCAATGCAGTACAAACTAGAATAAACAGACGTTTTTGCTTTCGTTGTGGAGACAGTCATCAAGGCGAATGTCGATTTATAAATACTGTGTGTCGATATTGTAAGAAGAAAGGGCACCTGGAAAAAGTTTGTATAAGTGAAAAGAAAAGTGCTAAGAGTGTAAATTTTACTGTTGAAGAGTATGATCATTTAAATTAATGGTATCTATTGTGTACAAAGCAAAAGTCGCGTGCCCCCGTTTGAAATAGAGGTGTACCTCGCAGAAACCAAAATAAAAATGTAAATTGACACTGGGGCTAGTTTTTCTATAATGAATGAAGACACTTGGTATAAAGTATGTGCTAGAATGCCAAGGGACTCTTTACGACCGGTATCACTTTCGCTGCGGACATGGACAGAAACTCCAGTCAAATTGTTAGGACAAGTGACATTGTCAGTAGTATACAAAGGAATTATACATGAGAATATGAAGATTATTGTAGCTAAAGGAGGTGGACCAAATTTAGTAGGACGTGATTGGTTTGGACAGCTCACCATTACAATGAACATAAATTTCATATCTGACAATGATTTATTTGAATTGAATAAAGTATTAGACCAACATCAGGCTGTTTTTAAAGAGGGTTTAGGTACTTACCGTGGAAAGCCAGTCACTATACATATTATGGATTGCACTACACCGAAATTTCTCAAAGCTCGACCGGTACCGTATGCCATTAAAGAAAGAATCGAAGCAGAGATAGATCGATTAGAAAGTGAAGGAGTTTTAAGATCCATAAGTTTTTCGGAATGGGCTACACCTGTAGTCCCCATAGTAAAGAAATCGGGGGAAATTAGGCTTTGTGGTAATTATCGTAGCACAGTAAATGAAGCGAAAGAATCAGACACATATCCGATGCCAACTGCTAATGAGATATTTGCTACAGTTGCGGGTGGAATTTACTTCTCAACTTTAGACTTAGAACGAGCGTATACACAAGTAGTGGTTGATGAAGATACTTCGAGACTTCTAACATTGAACACTTGCAAAGGACTATATTCTGTACATCGTTTAGCTTTTGGTCTCAAAGCATGTCCGGGTATATAATATTATTAGTAATATTCCAACACTTGATGTCTTCGTTACTGGCGGGTATACCTGGAGTGGCTGTTCTGATTGACGACATTATTATCAGTGGTTCAACTATCCAGGAGATGCTACAAAGGCTTGACACAGCGTTGGGAAGGATTGAACAAGCTGGTTTACGTCTTAATAAAAAAAAATGTAATTTTGCAAAGAATAAAGTTGAGTTTCTTGGTTTTATTATCGACGGAAAGGGTATTCATCCGGCACCTAGTAAAGTGGAATCGATAGTCAATACACCTGAACCCAAAAATAAAAGAGAATTACAGGCATTCCTTAATTTGTATAATTTTTATGAGAGGTTTATACCCCACAAGGCTACAATGCTTGAACCTCTTCACCGTTTGTTAGATACGAAACAGATATGGAGATGGACAGATAAGGAACAAAATTCTTTTGACACAGCCAAACGTATGCTTACATTCGATCTAACTCTAATACACTATGATGTTAAGAAACCATTAATTATAACATGCGATAGTTCCGAATATGGGGTGGGAGCGGTACTAGCACATAAAATGAATGATGGGGAAGAACAACCTATAGCTATGGCGTCGAGAACACTTCATTCGCACGAACGACGCTATTCTCAATTGGATAAAGAAGTTTATCCGATTGAGAATAGCTAATTACTAAATTTCATAACTACATCATGGGTAGACATTTCCTGATAGTGACAGACCACAAACCTTTGTTTGGAATATTTAATCCAAAGAAGCCAATGCCGACCATGTTATCACCGAGATTAACCCGAATTGCTATTGCCCTAACTTCACACGATTAGGAGATTACTTATAAACCTGGCTCACAAATTGGAAGTGCTGATAGTTTAAGTCGCTGGCCTCAACCGGTACCGAAACAACCAGAGGAACATCTAGGCGAAATTTTACTAATGGCTGAAGCCCCTGATGATTTTCCGTACGATGTAGAACATATAGCGAGAGAAACAATGCGTGACAAGATATTAGGAAAAATAATGCATTACATACATAACGGTTGGCCAGCTAAAGAAAATAACACGGAATTACGACCATTTTGGCTACAACGCGCAGATTTATCAATACAGAATGATTGTATATTATTAGGTTATCATGTAGTAATACCGACAACTCTGCGTCAGTCAACATTGCAAGTACTACATAAGATACACTCTGGTATTATACAAACTAAAGCTCTGGCACGAAGCTACATATGGTGGCCGAGACTTAACGACGATATTGAAATGTATGTTGGAACTTGTACAAAGTGTTTAGAAAATCGTCATATGCCGTCTAAATCGATCCACGATTGGATCACACCTACTAGACCTTGGTCCCGAGTCCACGTGGATTTTGCCGGCCCATTTTATAATAAGTGTTTTTTCATAATGGTGAATTCCTAGTCTAAGTGGCCAGAAATATTTATAGTTAATAACATGACATCTTCCACCGTTATTAAGCTTCTGAGAACAACATTTGCAATACATGGCTTGTGTGAAGTATTGGTTTCTGACAATGGCACATCTTTCGTTTCTAATGACACGAAACAATTTTTACTGGCTAATAAGATTTGACATATAACTACAGCACCATACCATCCAGCAACAAATTGATTAGCAGAGCGCATGGTGCAAACAATAAAGGAAAAACTACGGAAAATGGATGATTTGGCTTGGGATGTTAGGGTCCCAAACCTATTACTTGGTCTCCGAAATACACCCTGTACTGTCACAAATAAAAGTCCTGCAGAGTTATTAATGAAAAGAAGATTGCGGACACTATTAGACACCTTACATCCAGACAATTTAGACAATAAAAGAATAGAGACTGAGATAGCAAACAACAGTCTGAAAACTAATCGAGAGACAAACACTGGTCACAAAGTATTGTACAGGAATTATACCAATGAAGGGCCAAAGTGGCTTCAGGGTACAGTCAAAGAAAAATGTGGACCATCAAACTATAAAATTGAAACTAATAGTGGGCTAATAGTTAAAAAACATATTGATCAATTATTAAAAGTTAAGCCACAAGATACTCAAAACAAGCAGGATCGAAGCTTTCCAATACTTTCGCCTGATACTGATATGCATACATATGGCAATACAAATAATGAGGAGACCAACTATGATGATACCAATATTGGTAATGAGAGTACTAATTATGAAAATAAACAAGATCAGGAAGTAATAATTGAAATTCCTGATACAAAACAGTGGGCGGATATGCTCGGGATACCACAAACTTCAAATGCAAAAGATGCAGTTGCAGGAAAAATAAGAAATAAGTTAAGAGCGTTTACGCCGTACGGCAGACTCCAAGTTTAGGTATGACGGCGCTATGATATTATTAGGTTCAATTGTAATTGAATTTGTTAGTTTCATTGGAAATAGTCCACGTGGGATTGCGAGTGACGTCAGCGCCGCAAGAGCTATCGTACGATGCGACGTAATAGTGGTGGGGCGCGCCTTTGTTGCAGCGGTGCGCGCTCAACAGAGCTCAGTCTAGTTCGAGCCGTCGCTGAGTGCGGACGTGTCTATGGTTGTATTAGGAATGCTTGTGGAAGCTATGTCCGACGGTTGTGTGATAATAGTTAGAGAGAAGTGAAGGTGAGTGCCTAGGTAAACCTACACACTGGGTCACAAGTCCCAGGCACTACTCTGGTTCTCCTCTTTGTGATGTGTGTTGATAAATTGACTCGGCATTCGTATGTGAGATCGTGATTCGAGCTAAATCCTGACGACATCCACGACATCAGAAGCGGGATTCGTACCCACCATGCCCACTTTGGACGAGTGGAGTCGCGCCACCGTCCGGCGCATTGGATAGCTTTGGTGAGTGTTTAAATAATGATTTTAAGTTTGGAGCAGCTTATTGAAAAGAAAGTGTTGCGTAGTGTTGAGCGTAGTTAATGATTTATTTCGAATTTAATTTCGAACTAGATGAAGGGTAATTGAAATTATTGTTGTTCAATAGAATCGTACTTGTTAATTTTAACTGCATTGGTTTGTAAATCAAATTACTCGATTGTGGATAGATTTTATGTCTACCCGACATAAAGAAATTAATGATTGGACGCCTGAAATTCTAGTCAAGGCCTAGGCGTGAGGTTGCCTATTTGCGTAGTATATTTTGTTAGGCAGTGTAATTGTAGATAACTGATGGTTTTGTGCCACTGTAACAGCGGCATATTTTATCTTGAAGAGAAATAGGGCTGTAAATACGTGTAGTGCAGTCTGTAAGTTTTTTTTTATTTTGTCGTATCAACGTGCCAATAGATTAGATGAAATTATGAATGAATTTATATTCTTAACATTTTATTAATGGTTTGCCCACAACGAGTAATGCCACATAAAGTAGGTATAAGAGCAAGCTAAAATAATTAGACCTTTTTTCATTTTTTGCTGGCCCAGTCTTATTAGTGAAGAAAAAAAACAACGTGACGGATCAGACCTCGTGTGTGTGTATAGACTATAGTCACCTGTAAAGTGACTGGTAGTATTGCAGTACTCGAATCTGTAAGGCCCCGGACCACCAAGTACCTAACGAAGTTGATATCGTGTTTTTTTATTGTGAGATGTTAATTGGAATTTAGTGGCTACTCACGACATGCATTTTTTTACCTAGTGACTATTTTGACTAGTGACGTTTGATATGGAATCAAAAACCAACTGACAGTGTTCCTGGTGCAGCCGAAATACTGTGTTGTTGGAAACCAAAGGACTGTGTTTCCATTAGTCTTATGTAGAGTCTTATGTAGAGTCTTACGTAGAGTATTACGTAGAGTAATACGTAGAGTAATACGTAGAGTATTACGTAGAGTATTACGTAGAGTATTACGTAGAGTATTACGTAGAGTATTACGTAGAGTATTACGTAGAGTATTACGTAGAGTATTACGTAGAGTATTACAATTCTGATAAGACATATTTGCGACTTTGAGTGTGTGACGGTGATGTGTTGTCATGTTGATAGAACGGGTGATAGTGGGAACTTGACGAACGGTCTTATTTCAGAATAGTGACACGTATTGTGCTGCGAGTCTAAGGTAGAGTCTAAGGTAGAGTCTAAGATAGAGTCTCGGGTAGAGTCTTAGGTACTCTTACGTAGAGTCTTGGGTAGAGTCTATGGTGAAGTCTTGGGAAGAGTCTCTATGTTAGGGTCACATGTAGAGCCACTTTCGATTGTAATGCCTAGAAAGCATCTAAGAATAAAATAAATCTAACGCCTCGTTTACATTGGAAGTTTTGATATCAAATGGAGCATTTAGATTATTTTTTTGCGTTAGTTTGACGCGTTTAGAAAATACACTATATTTGTATCACACTTTATTTATCGACCCAATCAATGCTGTAAGGACTCTTCAATACATAGCTTCGTTGTTTGGTGCCCCTACTCACGTCATGGCTGATCGGGATAGACGTTTTCTAGCAAAGATTTCAGCGACTTTTGTTGATAGCAACAGGATCAAGTCGAGCCAACGGCGAAGTGGATTGTTGAAGTTGGGATACATCGTGGCATGTAGTTTTACAGTACAGTCAAATGAACTGAATGATTTGTGATGTTTAACGACTTTATTAGTTGTCGTTAGTTCCGCTACCGCAATCAACAATTTTTTCAATCTGCAGTAAAAAAAAAAACTGCAAATGAAAAATAGTATTCTGGATGACAAAGACTCTAAATGGTTTTGTGATTGAACTTGTTTATTTTCAATGTCAATTACAATAGAACATACAAATACGATCATGACCATGTTCAGTTCATGCTATGCCAAATTGTATTGATCCTTTGGAAGTTAAGTGCTATCTTAGAAGTACCGCAGGATGTGCCGATGACGGCAAAAGTAAGTAAATTTCAAACAAAATGGAAATTTAGGTGTGTTAATACTCCAATAAGTGTGTAAACAAATAGTCTGTGTGTCAGTAGTCAATGTGAAAGGTAGTCTGTATGACAAGTGGTTTGTGTGACGGTTCATCTGTGTGAACAGGGTCTGTGTGACCAGGGTCTGTGTGACCAGGGTCTGTGTGACCAGGGTCTGTGTGACCAGGGTCTGTGTGACCAGGGTCTGTGTGACCAGGGTCTGTGTGACCAGGGTCTGTGTGACCAGGGTCTGTGTGACCAGGGTCTGTGTGACCAGGGTCTGTGTGACCAGGGTCTGTGTGACCAGGGTCTGTGTGACCAGGGTCTGTGTGACCAGGGTCTGTGTGACCAGGGTCTGTGTGACCAGGGTCTGTGTGACCAGGGTCTGTGTGACCAGGGTCTGTGTGACCAGGGTCTGTGTGACCAGGGTCTGTGTGACCAGGGTCTGTGTGACCAGGGTCTGTGTGACCAGGGTCTGTGTGACCAGGGTCTGTGTGACCAGGGTCTGTGTGACCAGGGTCTGTGTGACCAGGGTCTGTGTGACCAGGGTCTGTGTGACCAGGGTCTGTGTGACCAGGGTCTGTGTGACCAGGGTCTGTGTGACCAGGGTCTGTGTGACCAGGGTCTGTGTGACCAGGGTCTGTGTGACCAGGCTCTGTGTGACCAGGGTCTGTGTGACCAGTGGTCTGTGTGACCAGTGGCTATGTGACAAATGATCTGGGTGACAAATACGCCGTCTGCGTGAAAGGCCGTCTGTGTGAAAGGTCATCTGTGTAACAATCCGTTTGTGTGACACCTGTATGTATGCCGTTTGTGTGATAGATAGTCTTGTGTTATTTGATGTCAGATTGGCCGAGCTCGAGTACAGCAATCGAACGCAATCTTATCTTTTGCAGGTTATAACCACAAGTAAGACACACGAGGACGTGTGATGATGCAGGATGGCCGTGACGGCGCTATGATATTATTAGGTTCAATTGTAATTGAATTTGTTAGTTTCATTGGAAATAGTCCACGTGGGATTGCGAGTGACGTCAGCGCCGCAAGAGCTATCGTACGATGCGACGTAATAGTGGTGGGGCGCGCCTTTGTTGCAGCGGTGCGCGCTCAACAGAGCTCAGTCTAGTTCGAGCCGTCGCTGAGTGCGGACGTGTCTATGGTTGTATTAGGAATGCTTGTGGAAGCTATGTCCGACGGTTGTGTGATAATAGTTAGAGAGAAGTGAAGGTGAGTGCCTAGGTAAACCTACACACTGGGTCACAAGTCCCAGGCACTACTCTGGTTCTCCTCTTTGTGATGTGTGTTGATAAATTGACTCGGCATTCGTATGTGAGATCGTGATTCGAGCTAAATCCTGACGACATCCACGACAGGTATTTACACGCTGAGCGGTCATTCCCTCTCGCATTACTCGCGCTGCCGTCCAGGTACAGAGCACAAAAAACAAATTGATACTTTTTCACAAAATGAAATTAAATATACAATACAAGTTATTTAAATTGAATACTATGGAAAATTAACGGTTACACATTTAACATGAATTAAATTTTGAATATATATGTAAGTAATAATAACATCTGGTGGCCACCCTTGTCGCACCTATCATATTGTTACACCATAGTACATGGGTATAGTAGTTTATGTTACTGTCACGTAATAGGGTTTATTAAAACATGAGCGAGGTTTTAAAAGACGAGCCTTGGCGAGTTTTTTAATAATATCCCGCAAGTGTTTTAATACCTAATTATGCAGTACATAAACTACTTTATCTACACTCATCCACAAATATAAATAAAACAAAAATATCGTGAATTTTAAGTTTTCAAAAACATGTTCTTCTTTGGCGTCCCTTTGGCTCCCTTTGCCGTCCCGTTTTGCTCTAAGTTTTTGATTTTTGAGAAAAATAACTGTAACCTATTGAGCCGAACATGTTACATAATGGTCATTAATTATGCAACAGGTAAATGACCTTTATTTTCATTTTGATTATCTTTGTTAAAAAGAATGTCATTTGAGGTACATCATTGAGATAATAATTTTAATATTATGTCATGAGTGTTGATATTTTTTTGTGTTGGATATTCCATTTATCGAGGAAGGCTCTAGGCTATTTTATAACCGACATTAACGCGAGCTAAGCCGCTGGCGGCCACTAGTATGATATAAATACTTGTCGCGAGATTTACTTGTGTATATCAGCGATTGAATAAATAAAGAGATATAAATAATAGGAGCAAATCTTGTAACAAGCATATATATCATATAACTAGCGCTTAGCCCGTGGCTTCTTTCGCGTATTGTTGGTTATTATATAGTTAGCCTTTCTAGATGCATGGTCTACCTCACACAAAAACAATTTTCAAAATTGGTTCAGTAGATCCAAGAGCAATTACCTCCTACAACGTCACAAAAAAACAATTCACAAACTTTTATCATCACAGCCTTTATAATTCATTCCACTACTGGAAGACAAGACCTCTCCTTTTCAATGAAGGAGGTATAGGCAGTAGTCCACCACGCTTGCATAATGTGGATTGGTAGTCAATACCACTTTGCTGGCCTATTAGTCGCCGTCTACGACACCCATTGGAGCATATGGGGTGATGCTATTCTACTCTGCCGGTATCACGTATGGCTATTCACAAACTTACATAAACTATTTACAAACTTTAACTCTTTATCATGTTAGTACATACTTACCTATAGATTTTTTTAAAATACAATTTAAGTTTACTTTCTTGTTTTTAGAGCAATTAAGTAAAATCTTTGTTTTTAAAGTTTTTTATCTGTAATTTTTTGTATAGTTATTTTGACACGGTTCATTTGCATTTTCTCTACAGAGCCTTTCATTTGATACCCATATTATGGTAGTGCTAAAAGTAACAAATCTTGGGTAGTCGACAATTCTGCATTTAAAGTAACTTTATTTATCATAAAAGTATTTAGTAAAAACCATTAACTTTGCTAAGTAAAAAATACATAGATTAGAACATAGAACCTCCTTTTGAAGTCCGTTTATAACCTGAAAGAATACATAAGGACAAACAAACATAGGGACAAGAACGAACAGTACAACAAAATTGTACAGAATCAAGGTGTGGAGGGGAAGTCAAAGCAAGGACCACGGGTTTATCGTTCTGTACATACCTATGATATTTTAAAGAATTATTCTCCATCTCTTAACCGTTACCGAATATTACTATGTGGACCATAATATTAAAAGAATAATACTCATACTCCTAACTTTTGCAGTTTTACCCTCCATCATCAGCTCACCTGAAAAACCTGATAGAATAGAAATAGAAAGAAACTTAATTCAACTGTCGATCTATACGTGGGTACACATAATATTTAAGGAATTATCATCCAACTCCTAACTATTAGGAGTTTTTTTTTTCATCATCAGCTCACCTGAATAACATAAAATGATACAACTATCGGTTTATAAATACATATATTAATTCAAGAATTGTCATTCAACTCCTAATCATGGAGGAGTTTTACCTGCCATCACCAGCTCATTAACATGATATGATGACTACCAGACGCAAATACTTCAATAGCTTCAGGAAATAAAATATGAAGCATATAATATCTGCATATAAAATTTGAGAGTTGCTCTCGATTTCCTCGGAATCTCATCATCAGATCCTGACTTGGTAACAATAGCACCATATCAGAAGTATTTAGAAAATAGGTCCACAATTAACAGAGATATTCGTGAACATTCATAAAATAATACATAGAGTGCAACATAGAACTTTATATGAAGTCGGTTATCAATACTAAAAGTATCAACACCATCGTTCGTTCTGTAGTAGCATTACGAATATTTAGTGTAAAAAGACAGGTTACAAGGAAAGTGACTGTTTTGCCAAGGCTCGCTCACAAGTGCGTGGTACTGGTCGACGCACAGTTGATTTGTGTAATGAGTTAAATAATTCTTCAAAAATATTGACATCACCACCGCAGTGATTCAGGGTACACCTGTGGACGTTTTGATAGATAGTGGCGAGCGCGATTTCCCTAATAGGCGATTCGGCTCTCACTTTTCTTCTATTCTATTCTATTCTTAATTAATGGCGTCGCTATACATTTACGTTACGCGTTTTGCCAATGTCAAATGGAAGAGTAATTAAGTAACTAAGGGTTGTACGGTGGATTTTAGTTGGAAGTGGAGTCTCTCAACGCGTGTTTTAGCAGCGAGAACTCTGGAGAAACTCCAACACTTTTCTTGTCGGCGTAATCTCATTGCGTATGTCACAATTACAGTGGAGTTCAGTAACATTGCTTTCGATATTGATTTTATGGTTGTACCCGCTACTTGTATGAATGAATACCCCGATTATTATCATAACTGACGTTCTCAATAGAGATGGTGTAATGCGATGTATTGAAAACATTATCTGAGGCGGGATTCTCAATAAATCTTCGAAAGTGTACCTTCCTAACTACCGAGGTAACCTGGGCCGAGTTAGGCCGAGTGTCAGGTTAGGCCGAGTTAGGCAGAGTGTCAGATAAGGCCGAGTTAGGCCGAGTGTCAGGTTAGGCCGAGTTAGGCCGAGTGTCAGTTTAGGCCGAGTTAGGCCGAGTGTCAGGTAAGGCCGAGTTAGGCCGAGTGTCAGGTTAGGCCGAGCGTCTGACAGACTGAGGCGCAATGCGGGCGCTCCAATTTCTGGACCTGGCCTGTTGTTTCCGCTGTTGCATCGTGTGAAACGTGTTGGTGTATATTTAATGGGGTCTCCCTGGGTGCGGACGGCCGATGCTGCTCATATGGGTTGGAGACGCTGGTGGTTGTCATAGCGTTGCGAAGTTTTGGGCATTATTTGATTGGGATGGCTTTCAAAGTCGTAACCGATTGCAATGCTCTGGGGGCCGCCGAGGGCAAGAGAGATCTTCTGCCAAGGGTTGCACGCTGGATGATTTATCTACGGGATTTTGTTTTAATATCGAATATAGAAAGGGAAATGGTGTCCCGAGATTTGTGCAGCATTTTTTTGAAAGTACAGTTGTTTACCTAACTCTCTTATGTTCTTACTTGCGAACGTCTATGTGTGCGCGTGTGTGTATGGGAGCGTTACCCCAGGCGCACGCGAAAGGTGCCGTGCAGAGACGTCTGAGGATAGGTGTTGGGCTTCGGCCTTGCAGACATATCTTACGATATGTGTTGGGCTCCGGCCTTGCAGACATATCTTACGATATGTGTTGGGCTTCGGCCTTGCAGACATATCTTACGATATGTGTTGGGCTCCGGCCTTGCAGACGTATCTTACGATATGTGTTGGGCTTCGGCCTTGCAGACATATCTTACGATATGTGTTGGGCTCCGGCCTTGCAGATATATCTTACGATATGTGTTGGGCTTCGGCCTTGCAGACATATCTTACGATATGTGTTGGGCTCCGGCCTTGCAGACATATCTTACGATATGTGTTGGGCTCCGGCCTTGCAGACATATCTTACGATATGTGTTGGGCTTCGGCCTTGCAGACATATCTTACGATATGTGTTGGGCTGCGGCCTTGCAGACATATCTTACGATATGTGTTGAGCTTCTGCCTTACAGATATAACTTTCGATATGTGTTGGGCTTCGGCCTTGCAGACATATCTTACGATATGTGTTGGGCTGCGGCCTTGCAGACATATCATTCGATATGTGTTGGGCTCCGGCCTTGCAGTACCTTCCTAACTACCGACGTAGAGTACCAGGGCCGAGTAAGGCCAAGCGTCAGGTTAGGCCGAGCGTCTGACAGATGGAGGCGCCGAGCGGGTGCGCCAGTTCCTGAGCTGCGTGGCCGGGTCCGTCGCAGTCTGCGTGCTGACCTACCCGGCAGTCGCGCACCCTCCACGTGCGTGCCCCTGCATGCGCGCCCTGCTGCGCGCCCTTCTGCGCACTCTGCTGCGCGCCCTACTTGCGTGCCCTGCATGCGCGCTCTGCTGCGCGCCCTGCTGCGCGCCCTGCTGCGCGCCCTTCTGCGCGCTCTGCTGCGCGCCCTGCTGGGCGCCCTTCTGCGCGCTCTGCTGCGCGCCCTTCTGCGCGCTCTGCTGCGCGCCCTGCTGCGCGTCCTGCTTGCGCGCCCTGCTGCGCGTCCTACCTGCGCGCCCTGCTGCGCGCCTTGCTTGCGCGCCCTGGTTGCGCGCCTTGCTTGCGCGCCCTGCTGCGCGCACTACCTTACAGACATATCTTTCGATATGTGTTGGGTTTCGACTTTGTATCCATATCCATTGATATGTGTTGGACTTTGGTCCTGCAATCGCGTATGGCTTAGCCTTGTACGTAGAATTGTGAGAATAAGCGATGTGTGTGGTCGATGAAGCTTGTAATACGATGATTGTTAGTGAAGTAGAAGAAGAAATAGTTAGTAAAAGAAGTTAAGAAATAGCATCGTGTGTATCATTGAAAGAAGGCCTTGATTGTGTGAGGAATGAAAGAATAGGCAACTTTACAAAAAAGTTTTGTTTTTGTGTTCATGTTGTTTCTCATCGACAGATTCCGAAGCTGAAGACAATGATGACACCGGTGCTGAGCCCTGGTCTGCTCAGGTTGACCCTGTTGAGGTCTTCCATGAAGATATCTTGTGAAATGCGGCCGAGGACGGCGCATGATCAGGATAGGCCGTGTTAGCAGAAATGAAGAATGAATCGTTGCGAATCATGACGTCACCACAACGCCGCCATAAAAGCAATCGTTAGTTCGCTCTCAGCCCATTTGCTTGTCGGACGTTGAAGGGTGAGGTTGGTTGTAGTGGTGATCGACGTGATTTGCATTGAGTCATTTATTTCATCCTTATTATTCGGTTATTGTGTAAAGAGTGGTTTTCTGTGCATTTACTTGTTATTTGTTGTGAAAATCTAATTGAAAGTAAAATTGTTTCTTTATCGTATTTTATTCCAGTCCTGATTCCTAAAAATATATTATAGTTTATTCAGATACCATTTTTATACCAAAATTTAGAGTATATAATCTTCTTTTAAATTACATCATTGGTTTCTTCAAATAAGGGATATTAATTGTTAGAAATAGCAATTTTCCAAACCGTATTTTCGTAATACTTGCAGTGTGATTTGATTTTTTTTAAATTAGTAATTCGATGAAATTTTTTTTTTCTTTACAACTATTTTGTTCGGGATATTGTCAGTTACACAGTATTTTTTATTTCATTGTAATATTAGTCTTTTCGGATATTAAGGGCTTCGAAATTGCATCTAAACGTAAAATTTTAAAAATGCTGTTAATATATTTTGTTATAATTTATGAATAAAGAATTAAATGAAATATTTTCCTTTACAACTTTTTGGGAAAGAATATTATCTAGTAGTTTTTATAACATTTATATTGGTAGAATAAGAATTCATGGAAATTAAGAAGCTCAAAAAGTGCCGATTTTCGCAAAATTCGCGTAAACGCTCTTAAGCATCTATTCTAGAACTCCTTATGGAAGGCCTAAAAAAAAATTGAAGAGAATAATTACTTATATTAAGATATGGGGGAAAGATGATTATGTATTTATAAAAACTGTTTGTGATTTGGCAAGAATTTATGGATTGTTAAGTGTTAGAGATGAGGGTTCTTACAGAATAGGGAAAGTAAATAAATAGATATAAAGTGTTTTCAAAAGTTGATTATTATTATGTATTCATGTATTTATTCTTTAATAGTTAATATAATGGTTCTTATATAGGGGTAAGGTATGTCATGTATTAAATAAATAGTATAGAAACTGGAGGGTACTTGTCACCTTATTTGATAATAATAATGTTGATACAGTGGGTAGTTGGAAATAGAATGTAAGACTCAGTTGTTAACTAGATATTTACAGAGATAAATAAATACTCGTGATACATATTACGTGTTTAATTACATTACATGGACATAATAAATATCAATATGGGTATCATTTTCGAGGTTTTCGGAGGTCCTGATTCCGAATACAACATTCATTTTGAGATCCAAGATGGCGGACACAACTTTTTAACAATATATCATTAAGGGTATCGTTTTCGTCGTTTTCGGGTATTCTGATTCCGAATACAACATCCATTTTGAGATCCAAGATGGCGGACACATTTTTTACAATACATCAATATGGGTATCGTATTCGTGGTTTTTGGGGGTCCTGATTCCGAATACAAAATCCATTTTGAGACCCAAGATGGCGGACACAACTTTTTAACAATATATCAATATGAGTAAGTAAAAAATGACTTTATCGTAAATGGATTAAAAATGTATAATAGAAAAAGTCAATTTTTTCGGACTCGTTCCTGACTCTCACTTACGTACACCCTACCAAACTTCTCTTCTAACGGCTCAGATAGAGTCAGACTGTAATACCGGTAGAATAACATTGTTGCAACAAAACATAGCAAGTCTCTGTAAAAAGCTTGACATAATAGAATTAACAATTAATGAACTGAATAGCAAAAACAGGGAGGTGGATATACTGTGCTTCAGTGAGACTTTTGTTAGAGAGGGTACGCAGGCGAATATAAGGCTTAACAATTACAAGCTAGCTTCGGCCTACTGTCGTGATAAGTGCAGAGGTGGGACGTGTATCTTAGTGAAAAAAATGTGGGACATAAGGCCCTTGAATATTGCCTCTGAAATATCGATTAAACTATTTTTTGAATGCTGTGGAATTGAAATTGTAGGCTTGAATTTAATTGTTTGTACAATTTATAGAATCCCTGAGAACAAAACATCATCAGTAGGCATTTTTTTATATAAACTAGATACATTATTAAACTATTTAACGAGTAAATATAAACGAAAAAAAAAGTTATATGTGGAGACTGGAACCTAGATATCCTGAAACATAACAAACATACTGAAAATCTAATGAGTGTCTTAAAAACCTACAATTTTCAGGCTCATATTCAGCTACCAACAAGAGAAAATTCTTGTTTGGATCAAATTGCTACCAATATAAAACATGTAGAGACAGAAATTCACCGTCTTGGTCTTTCAGACCACGAAACTGCGCAAACCATAACGTTTAAGGGAAACAAACTGTAACGGAACGGAGGTTCTACCCCTAAGAGAAAAAATAAATAAAAATAAAATACATTTTATTTGCTTTTGATATTCCTCGATTAAACAAAGCACCAATATAATTTATTAATAGGGAAAAGATATGCGTATAAAAGCACCATCTAGTGTCAAATTCATGAACTATCTTCTGAACTTGAGAACTTAACGCCATCTAGTGTCGGGAAGAGGAACTATAAAATAAATGGAAAATCGGGAAGTATTGGTATTTATTTATTTTATTTGTGAATGTAATAAATTGGCCAGAGTTACACTACAATAGCAAGAAAATAATATAAAAATAATTTTAAACATGCAAACTTACAAAAAATAAGCTATGTTAGGCGACAAACTGTCTCTTCTTGTGGTCCCCGGGGAAATTGTATTTGAAAATTGGGTTTGAAAATTGGTTTGGTAATGTAGGACATTGTTAGATAAACAATAATTACGATTTAATGTAAATTATTGTTAAAACCTTAACGTTTTTAATAAATAATGTTAAATAGTTCGTTAAGATTTCTTCTCATATAACTCGACCAAGGTTAGGAGAAAACGTCGGTTATATAAGGTGCATAATAGGTTCTTGGCTGTTGTATTTGGTCGAGTTATAACGGGGGGGTTTATGGTGCCCTCTGGTGAGGAGAAATCAACGAATAGGAAATCTGTAAGTTAAAGCTGCCAACTGAAAATTTGCAAAGATATTTTGGAGTAACCAATTGAATTGCGGGGAAAGTGCGAAATTTGATTATGATAGGAGGAAATTGGTAGCGAAGTTCAGGCTGAATTCACTGAGGGGGGAAAATTTAGGAGGGGATTTTTGGGGGTATAAAGGAGGTTTTCAGGGGGGTTCTGGGTGCTTGGATCATAGTTCGACGGAAGTAGGGGAGAGGCTGCAAGAGTAGTACTCTGGGAAAAAGTCCTACGGGGAACCTCTGTCGGGGAGAATAACGACATTGGCGTGCGGTTCCAGACCCCAAGGTAAGTGTAGGCCTGGGGTAAGTGCTTTATAGAAATTTTCACTTTTCTTTTAATTACTTTAGTTATGTTGCTGAATTTTGGTAATTATTTGAATTATTTCACGGCTATTTGCGGATTTGGTATACGTTATGTTTATTTTACGTACTGTGTGTTTTATATTTGTTTTGTTGCGGCTTACGTTTATTATATGAAATGTGTGCGGTCTATTTTATAGGAATTTTTTCGTTTAAAATTACCTTTTCTTATACTGCGGAATTATGTGGCGATTTGAATTATTTCATGACTACCTACGGATTTCATATCGGTTATTTATTTTACTGGTTATTATATTTGATGTGTTACGGCTTATTTATTATATGAAATGCGTGTGATTTATTACGATGTTACGTCCTATATTGCGTATAGGGTGCATTGATTTTATTATTGCGTTAAATGCGGCACCCCGATGTATTCCCTATCTTATGTTGCGTTGTGCGGTTATTTTATTTTATTATGCGAAGTGTGTTTTATTTCTTTATTTCAGCTATAATTTGGTTTACTGACTAAACTATTTAAATGGGTTGTTCAGGGACCTTGATATCTTCCCTACCTAACGTTGTGCGGTTGTTCGCATTTTATTATACGAAATGTGTGATTGATTTCCTTGTAGCGTATTTATTTTATGTTATGGATTTTGGTCGTTTTATTTCATTGTTGCGGCTATATCTATTTTACGGTTTATTGTGTTATTGCGGTCCTTATAATATTATATGTGTTGTGTGTGTTTTATTTTATTGTTGCGGCCTTTGTTTTATTTTACTACTTATAACTGCGTATTACGTGCATATAATTTGTTACGGAATGTATTTATTTTAGCGGCTGAGAAAACCCTTTGGCGTTGATTTAGGGGTTTCTATGCAACCTTTATATTTCACGATTTTAATTGCGATTTACGAAACATTTTATCAAAACCTTATCTACCTACTCTGTGACTGATTTATACTTATTGCATTTCTACCTACTTAACCTTTATTACCTTTTATATTCTTCGTCTACAAACTATTTTTAGCATGTTAGGGAGATTTTACCTACGTATTTATGCGGATACGGAATATAATTGTTCCACCGGTATAATCGATAGATTATTACCTACCTACATGTGTATTTTATGAAACAATATACGGCTACCTTCTACCTGCGATTGAATCGGAAAAATTGGTGAATCATTTTCGATCTACCTACATAACTTTCTACAAAATGGGTACGGCTATTTTATTACTCGGCTTGAATTATCAAATACGTCTATCTTGTTTGAGGCTGGCTTCCTTACATGTTACGGTCGCTAGTCTTCCGCACTGTCGATGTTATTTAGAGATTCATCGTTATAATAATTATGTTCGTTTCTGATCAAATAACGCTAACTCGTCAGACGCCAAGTTATCCTATGGATAACCAACATGTTCCAGATAAAATACAAATACATTGTTCTACTTTTAAACTACGATTTATTCATCATAATATCCATTTTTGGATTCTACAGTTCCAGATAAATTACCAGATACCCTGAACCTATAACCAAACCTTTCTAATCCAAATCGACCGAATTTTATAGCAGAATACTAGAAAAATGCACTGAAAAAAATCGACTTGCTTTTTTTCAGTGCATTTTTCTAGTATTATATTTACGCGTTTGTAAACGCAAAAATAAAATTATTCCATTTATAGCAGAATCTTTGAAACTGCTTACTTTATCAATAAATAAAAGGTTGCAAGTCCTTGTAAAAATTAGTAGAAATGGTTAAGTACCTTATATGGCTAACCAACCTCAAATATGAAGGTAGTTTACGGACATTTCACCACGGAGTTATACACGAGTTTATTTACGGTGTAGTTTAAAATAAATAAGTCGTTATTTGAGAGACTTGTGTTAACCGAAATAAACTCGATACTCTACAATGAGGAAAGACTAGAAAGCACACTCCACATACTCCGAAAATGTCGAAGGTGATTACCTTTGGGCGAAATCTCTGGACAGCGCAAGCAATTACGGTGAACTGAATGATTCTTGTTCGAACCTAAAAGGGATCACTCTGGAATTTAGAAAGGGATATATTGCAACCCACTGGCAATCCATGAATCGCCGTGGTACCTTCTGGGTCATACTAGTGGCAATATATTGAGATTAGTGCATTGCATGGCTGTCATTGAACATTGCTTCAGACGTCATTGTTGTTCCATTGCGTGCGGATGAATATTGTGCCCCGGATGCTTAACTCACAACTAAGCTTTCTTATATATTTTGATTGGCGCTAACTAGCTGTTTGTGAACGCTAGCGGAAACGCTATTGCTCGTCCGTCGTGTGCAGCACAATATTCAGACCCCTGGAACGCCTAACTCTCACCTACGTTCCCTTACAGAATCTGGAGGTTCCTGTGAGAACCATTTTCATTCACACTGGGGATTGTTAGAAGTTTGGTGATATCAACCTTATTATTTTTTCTTTTTTTCTTCTTCATTTCGCTCTTGACAGAGCGGTCGTGGTCGTCATGAGGGAATGCCATTGGCTGTTGTCACTCGCCTCACTATATTTCGCCAACGTGTCCGATTTGTAGCGCTTCTTGTGCATTCGTGCAACGGGCCGCCCACGGCAGATTTTATCTGGTCGGTCCATCGCATGGGTGATCTGCCTCTCGGTCTAGTACCATCCACTCTACCCTGAACAACCAATCGCTCAATCGACTGGTTTTCCCGTCTCGAGACATGACCGAAGAACTTCAGTGTACGTGTTTGCACGAGAGTAGACAGACGCTGCTTGATGCCGAGTTCCTGGAGTATAGATAGATTTGTACGGAATTCGGTCCATGAAACTCCCAGCATTCGTCTCCAACACCACATCTCTAAGGCATCTATCTTCTTTTTTTCTATTTCTCGCAGCGTCCACGTTTCCGCACCATATAAAAAGACAGGGAAAACAAGTGATCCAACCAGCCGGGTCTTAGTGGCTTTGGTGATGTCCCTATTCCTCCATATTTTTTTCAGCCTCCCCATTGTGCTTCAGCCATCGCCATACGCCTTTTCACCTCATCCACGCAACTACCGCTGTTTGACACTAGAGAGCCAAGGTACACATAGGATTGAACTACTTCACAGTGCGCGATCTGAGTCGCTTCTGGTAAGTTGTTATTAGCGCGATCGACAACCATCATTTTAGTTTTTAAACGGTTTATCTTCAGTCCGAAGTCAAAACTGACTTGTTCCATTTTCCGTAGCAGCTTTGTCATATGTTGTTCGCTAGATGCAAATAGAGTGGTATAGTGGTATCGTTATCAACCTTATTATTACCTTCTATCATTTTGGTCTAAAACCACACCACACCACACATTCCATGGGAGAATGTCAATAAACATATTTTCATATTTGCGATTCCTTATTCGCGAAGAGAAACTTCCTGTGGTTCTGGAAGGGGGGGATGCATCGACGTGGTCTGGCATTCACCGTGTATAGGGCGCAGGATGGCGCCTTACACTTTCTCATATATTTAAGATGCCAATAACAATGGAAAATATCGACTAGAGTAGTGGATATCAAAAGTTACACTAAGGACACAGCTTTACATAATCTCATATTTTTAAAATATTAATAACAAAATCTTATAAATTCTTCTAATTTACTATTAAAGATTATGCTTGTACTCTATAATAAAATGTTATCCTTTTATAATAATAATTTATTGATCCAATAATATCAGTTGTACCTTCCTACAATATCCATACAGGATTTCGGAGACAAACCTAAAGTATTTAGACCTATCCCATCATCAATTCCTTCCCATTCCAT
Source organism: Elophila nymphaeata (assembly GCA_955850985.1). Classification (NCBI taxonomy): domain Eukaryota; kingdom Metazoa; phylum Arthropoda; class Insecta; order Lepidoptera; family Crambidae; genus Elophila; species Elophila nymphaeata. The sequence continues at coordinate 6,349,310 of OY039071.1, forward strand.
TTTCCATCCAAATACCTATCTTTATCTTATCAACAAAGTCATGTTTCATAGTAAACCTATTTCAGATGTTTATCTTCATAGGAAGTAACTTTAGCCGTCATTTATAAGCCCGTATAGGTACTAAGTGCATTTCACATACCTCACAAAAAGAACTTAGGGTTATCTACATCACAACTAGAGTCCTACCATTACTAGACGATCACTTATTTGGCCAAATTAATAAATTCAATAATTAATTATATAAAAAAAAAAATTACTTAGACTGGTATTGATTACTTATACATATTTCTTATAAGTAAGTACATACAGTACTTTTCTGAGGGGGGGGGGGGGGGGGTTAGTACAAAACGAAAGTGTCACACTACCTGGTTTGAGTACAAACAAGATTACAGTGCGGATAACATGAGGAAATTCTGTGATTACATCTCTAGCCTCTCCTTTTTGGAGGTGACGGAATCTAGCGATTTAGATGATGCGTTTCAGTATTTTTATGAATCATTCCGTTTGTTCTATGACCTATGTTTTCCGTTGATAAAGGTAAAAAAAAATAACAGGTCAGCCACGAATAAATGGATAACAAAAGGTTTATAAAAATCAAGCAGAAACAAACGACAATTATACCTAAAATTTAAATTAGATAAAACTAATAAAAAAATTAATAAATATAATTTTCACAAATATAGAAGAATTCTTAAAAAATGTATTCAAAATTCGAAAATTATAAATAATTTCAAATTCATACATACTAGTAAAAATAAAAGTAAAGCAACTTGGGATACAATTTCCTCAACTTTGTCAGACAGATTATATAATAATAATATCGACATGATTAACTATAATAATATGACATACTCAAACCCTCATGACATTTGCAATTTATTTAATAATTACTTCAATAATTTAACTAACAATCAGACGAATGGTAATGTGGCGACCTACAAAAATATAATAACTAATCATCGTACGATTTATTTGAAACCCATTGATGATAGTGAGACTTACAATTTAATAATGTCCCTTAAAAATAGCAAATCATGTGGTTACGATGGTATTGTCACGAAGGTACTGAAAATGTGCGCTATCCACATATGTCGACCCTTTAAGCATATCATTAACATGCCTTTCTCGGGGGGTACCTTTCCGGATGATCTGAAACTATCAATAGTGAAACCATTGTATAAAAAGGGAGATAGAACGGACCCTGGTAATTATAGACCCATTGCTCTTGTGCCTGTATTGTCCAAAGTGTTTGAGAAGGCAATGCTGAGTAGACTGAACGATTTTATTGTCGCATGTAGCATATTACAGCCGCAACAGTTTGGTTTTCGCAGGGGAAGTTCGACCGCTCTTGCTTGTTTTGACTTTGTTAAATATATAACGGAAAGCATCAATGAAAATATACCAATAATGTCTATGTTCCTTGATATGAGCCGCGCATTTGACTTCGTAAATCACGATAAGCTCTTACATAAACTGGAACTATATGGCATCAGAGGTAGGGCATACGACTGGATTGAAAGCTACTTGCGAAATAGAAAGCAATGTACAGAAATAACAAAAATCTCGAGAGTGAATAACAATATAGTGAAGGAAACACAAAGGTCTCCATTGTTGATGGGGAGATCAGGTGTTCCACAAGGAAGCATCCTTGGACCACTGCTTTTTTTATTGTATATCAATGATCTTCCAAATGCTACTCCACATAAATGCATACTCTTTGCAGATGACACTACCATCATGGTTAAAACAGAAGGCAATAATTCTGTACAAGATTTGGCAGATGATGCCCTGGGAAACATTATAGGATGGTTGAAAGCTAATGATTTAAATATCAATTTAAGTAAAACCAAAATTAAGCAGTTTCGGTCTTACAATTCATCGAAACAAATACTAAGCATCAAGTATGAAAACGAAAGAGTAGATGAGGTAGAAAGCTATAAATTTTTGGGAATACACATCGACACTCATCTCAACTGGAAAGGCCACATTGACGCTATATGCAAAAGACTTAACCGCTTTGCCTGTGCACTAAAAAGAGTACGACAGACTGTGTCAACAGAGGCTGCTCTGACGGCTTACCATGGCTATGTTTGGTCAGTACTAAACTATGGAATATTGCTATGGGGTAACTCGGTTGACATACAGAGAGCTTTTTTAATACAAAAAAGATGTATTCGCGCCCTTAGCAATGCCTGGTATTTGGACATTTGCAGGCCGCTTTTCAAAAAGTTTCATTTACTTCCGCTTGCCTGTATCTACATAAGGGAAGCTAGCAACTTCATTAAATCTTTTCCAAATCATTATAAGTCACGCGGTGAGGTCACAACAAGGCATGTAAGACAGCAGTATGCAAATTTAGTGTATCAGCCTCCCTGTCGCAAGGATATATATATATCGACGTAATGCATACAACATGAGCATAGTGCTTTACAACTTGCTCCCAGAGGATTTAAAAAAACTAGAAGGGAAAATATTTAAAAAAAACTGACTAAGTGGCTTTTGGACAAGTGTTTTTATAGCGTTAAGGAATATTTGAATTGGCCACAATAATATCTTACAATTTGATTATGATTAGTAGTGTTAGTAGCAGTACATTAGCTTTATATTTGTAAATGTAAATTATTATGATATCCCTGACATATGCTTAATGATTTTTAAATTATATAAAAATAAATTTTGACATTATTACGATTATAAATTCTACTATCTATTATTTTGTTGTTGGTGTATGCTTTATGTTCTTGATTTGCGTATTAGCTTTGAATGTAGATATCTTCGCACTGCCAATTGATTTATATTAATTAATTAATTTATAATTATTCGACAATTAATTATAATTTGTAAAGTTTTGCACGTCTGCATGCAGTCTGAACACATGCACGTTGTTTGAAATTAAGAACTTTATAACTGTGTTTTAAGCAAATAAACTTATTAGATTTAAAAACGCCATTCTATTCGCTATACAGTCTAGAATATGCGAAAAATATGGACGTTTCGAGATACTGGCGGCCATTTTGTGAATTTTTGAAGAATTCCAGTTCATTTTTGGGAAATTTAAGGTGCTAGATGGTTTTCGATACAGTCGATATGTATGGGTCGGTTGTGAGAGATTGTGGGATGTATAGCCAAGTTTTCCCCATTTTAGGGGTAATTTCCGAGATTGTACCCGAAAACTTCAAAAATAGAAATAATGACATTTCGATTCATCCAGGTGCCATTTTCTATTGATCGAGACTTCTAGAATGACATTTGACCATTTTTAAGGCCAAAGTCACTCAGTCCTGTTTTTTTTTTTCGGTTGTGGGTAGATTTGACAGTTTAGAAAACGATTTTTTTTAGAAAAAGTCGGAAATTAAAAATGGCCGCGCCGCCATCTCGACTCGAACTCGGCCTCGCAGGGGGCAATTCGAAACGACACCACAGAGTGATGAGACGCGCCGCTGGCGATTTTCCTTCGTCGTCTCTCTCCAAATACGGTCCACTCTCTCGGGTGAGTGGCGAAATTGCAAAATCCAAGATGGCGCCCTGGCCAGCGGCCATTTTGTTATTAAGAAAAAATGAAAGAAAGAAAGAAAGAAACATTTATTGAGACAATACAACAGACAAACAGAAATATCATAAATAATAATTATGTCTCAAATGGTCCCAGCTCAGCATATTGCTAGCCTTGCGACTAGCGCTGGTCTTCCGCTGAAACCAATATCAACTATATTAAATATAAAATTTAACACGTTCAAAAATACCACTTATAAAAATAAAAATAAAATCAGATTTATAACACACATTTTTATTACACAGATGATATCTATGTGCCTTTCCTTCATACTTAAAGCTATAAAAATAAGAAAGAAGATAAAAACTTAAGTGATTAAGGATGTGCAAACTAAAGCCCTTTGCCTTCCCATAAGGCGGAGTTATTAAAAAGACAAAAAAAAAGAAAAAGCTCACTTGGCATGACACTTTGAAAGACGTCATTAATGACTTTTTCAACCGAGCAAACTGGAGCAAAAATCTAATAAAATAAAATTCATTGTTATCTAAACACTAACCACAAATACGAACAAAAACTATTAAAATTAAACCCAAATTTTATACAATAGCAAGAAAAATGATCGGGACATGCCATAAAGGTTTTAATGTGTTGCAGGTTCCTAATCGGTGGCGGGATGTTATTCCAACATTTTGAGGCTGCATATCGGAAACTACCACGAAACGCAGCAGTATTGTGTCTTGCTGTAGACAACTGAAGAGGAAGTCTACGTTCTTCCAAGGGCTTCCGGCTTGCTAACCATGACCACTTTTCGTACAAATAACTAGGTTCACTGCTCTTGATTATGCCAAACATTAGGCACGCTATATGGAGTTTACGACGGTGTCTCATCTTGAGCATAGAATGACCGTTCAAGTAAGGAGACACATGAGCTCTTGGTGGAATATCGAAGCAAAAACGCGCACAAGCATTTTGGAGCCGCTGGATCAGTTTTTGCGTTTTCACAAGTAGGCGTGGACCATAGACAGCATCCATGTAATTCAACCTTGACAGCACCAAAGACTCCACCAGCCGAATCCGTAACCCCTCATCAAGAAAACGCCTCACTCTATAGAGCACTTTCAATTTATGAAAGCAATTACCAACAGAAATCTGTATGTGCTTATCGTACCGTAAATCGCAATCCATAACCAAACCCAGGTTACGCACCTCACAAACTCGTTCTATAAGTTCTCCGTTGAGAATAGAATAGAATTAACTTTAATAGAAGGGCAGAGTGAATCAAGTCGACTTCTTGTACCAAATATCATGTACTTGGTTTTGGAAGAATTCAACAGAAGGCAGGTGTTATTTGACCACTCGGCAATACTGGAGAGATCCTCATTTATTTTACTTATTGCTTGATCAATGTCTTGAGTTTTAAAAGATATATATATATCTGCGTATCATCTGCATAGACATGATATTTGCAATAAACAATTTGTGATTTAATGTCAGCAGTGTATATAATAAAGAGGATCGGTCCTAATATGGATCCTTGTGGTACACCCCTGTGAATCATCACTCTTTTTGACTCCAATGAAGACCCATCACTTCTTGTTAATTTAACACTCTGGTACCGATTGCTGAAGTAGCTGTTAAACCATTGTAATGCTTGCCAGTCAAACCCGTAATAACTTAACTTGGACAACAAAAGATTTATATTAATAGACTCGAAAGCCCTGGAATAGTCCAACAATACCAGCAATGTGCATAAGCCCTGATCCTGAGCATGTAGAATGCTGTCAGTGACGTCAAGCAAAGCCGTTGTTGTTCCTCGACCTTTCCTAAACCCTGATTGATATACAGGCAAGATGCCATTCTTTTCCAAAAATGTCGTCAATTGCTCACACACCACCTTTTCCAATACCTTCGACATACAGGGCAATATACTGATGGGCCTCAGGTACTTTAGATCTGTAGGACTATTGATCTTAGGTAGTGGAAGTACTATTGCCTGCTTCCACATGTCTGGGTATGTATTAGTGGCAATTGAAGCATTAATAATATCTCTGATGGCATCTATTGTATAAGGGAACGTCCTTACAAGCATTTCTAAGCTAATGCCATCACACCCGACCGCATTGGATTTCAGACTGTTAGTATAGGTGTCGGGTAATAAAGGAAACACGTAGTCACGGAACTAAAGCCTCTATTCGACTGCTTTATTGGCAGGACACAGCCTACCCGAAACTTATTTACTAACATTCCTCCACAATTAGCTTAGAAATAGTCTTTAAAAATAAACATGTCCCTCAGGGGGTTGCGACGTGCTGGAGGTGGGGAGGACGTATCTTCTGGGTCTGTATCCTCTAGAATACCTTGCAGGGGATCCGTTGAAGATGCTTCATTACGGTCTGCTGCTATAACGGAGTCTGTCCGATCTTCCAACGACTGTCCTTCTGACGTCACACTCAAACCTGGGTCTCTTAAGTCACACTGGTGAGATGACTCTGTTTCCAAAATAATTGGTGGCAATGGATCATTGGAACTGTCAACATAAGAATCAGGATTTCGGTGACCCAGATCATCGCAACTATCCACTAATTCCGTCCTCCTGTATTTAAGAAGTTGATTTACATGTTTCTTAACTATTTTATTACATTTATTGTCCAGTATACGAACTAAGTAAATGGAATTTCCGGCTTTGTCCACTATAGTACCCTTCACCCAACGGAATTTTTGATTTCTAAACATTTTAACTAATACATTTTCATATTTCTCAAAACTGATTTCTCGTTTACCGTCATAGTAATTACTCTGTAAGCACTGGTTATTTTTAACGACTCGATCGAGTTCGAGGTTGCAAGATGAGGGCTGTTTGGTGGTTAATAGATCAAGCCTGTTTCTTAGTTTTTGCCCAAATAGAACCTCTGCAGGTGACTTCCCGAGAGTACTGTGCTCAGAATTTCTATAATTAAACATCAATTCATTTAGTTTTACATTTATATTTTTCTGATGAATTCCAGACAAAATAAAGGATTTTAGTGCCTTTTTTACTATTTTTACTGAACTCTCCGCTTGACCGTTGCTGCTAGGGTTGTACGCGGGGGAAGTGATGTGTTTAATACCATTTACCAAACAAAAATTCTTAAATTCCGAGGACATAAATACCGTACCGTTATCTGTGCAGACGGTATTTATCAGACCAAATCTACTCATGACTTCGCATAATTTACTAATGACGACCTTACTTCCATATCCCGTTGAAACATCAAAACATTCTATCCATTTGGAGTAGGCGTCAACAATGATTAGATACATTTTATTGTTTATCGGCCCGAGAAAATCCATGTGAACGCGGTACCAAGGCTGTGGCGGGAACGGCCAGGGCGAGAGAGGGGCGCGCGGCGGGCTCGGCCGAAGCGACGCACACACGCTACACTTATCAACAAACGAGACTATATCTCCTGATAAGCCCGGCCACCAAAATCGTTTACGTGCTTCCGACTTCATTTTGTTGACACCTAAATGCCCTTTATGCATCTCATTCAATACTATGTGCCTACTGCTCGATGGAATTATTACTTTGTGACCACGGACCAAACAAGACCTCTCCACGGCTAGCTCATGTCGACACATAAAATACGGTTTCAAAAAATTTGTTACGCGCGCGGGCCACCCAGACTGTATAAATTTAATCACAGTGGAGAGTACGGGGTCGGACTGTGTTTGTTTACTTATCTCTGATATACTCACTATAGGCTCTATAGGCTCGGTACAGTCATACACAAAATTTATATATGTCGCCCTATCAACAGCGTCTTCGGTTGCCCATGAGTCATCTACATGTGTCGTCTGCTCGACAGCCACAGATCGACTCAAAAAATCCGCGACATTACGTGAACTACTAATATATTCTAACGTAAAATTGTACGATGTCAAAAAAATTGCATACCGCTGTAAACGATTTGCTGTTACTTCTGGTACCCCTTTATCTGGGCTAAAAATAGACAATAACGGTTTATGGTCAGTTCTAAGTACGAGTGGTATAGCTCGGCCATATAAATATTGGTGGTATTTCTTTACTCCGTAAACTATAGCCGTTGCTTCTTTCTGTATTTGACTGTACCGGCGCTCCGCCTGAGCGAGAGAACGCGAAGCATACGACACGGGCCGCTCGACGCCGTCCGCCGCCACCTGCGACAGCACGGCGCCCAGCCCGCCTGGCGCGGCGTCCACCGTCAGAATGAGTTTGGCTCGCGGGTCGATGTGCGCGAGCGTCGTGTCGGAAACTAAATTCTGTTTAATTTCATTTACCGAAGATTCTTGTTCCTCTCCCCACTGCCATCGCGCGTTTTTTTGTAAAAGTGCGTGCAGTGGGCTCATTAATGAGGACGCATTTTTAATAAAATTCCGGTAGTAATTTACCATTCCTAGGAACGAGTTCAATTCCGTAACATTGCTGGGTGTTTTGGAATGTATTATCGCATCAATTTTATCTTTGCATTTATGTAATCCGTGTTTATCGATTATGAAACCCAAATACGATACAGATTCCTGGAAAAGTTTACATTTGCTTTTTTGTAGAAGTAAACCAGCCTGTTCTAATCTTCTAAAAACTTCATGAAGGGTCATTACATGACTATTTTGACTGTCCAGTAAGTAAAATGTCATCTTGAAAAACTAACACGTTATCTAAGCCTGCAAGTATTAATTCTAAGGTTTTCTGGAATATGGCGGCCGAACTTGATAAACCAAAGATGAGTCTCGTAAATTTAAAAAGACCCTTGTGTGTATTTATGCAAGTTAATATTTGTGAGTCTTCACTCAAGACTAACTGGTTATAGGCCTGCGAGAGGTCCAGTTTGGTGAACCTTTGGCCACCATGGAGTTTAGAAAACAGTTCTTAAATTTTTGGCAAAGGGTATTTGTCAATGATTAAATGTTTATTTAATGACACCGAGTAGTCTGCACAGAGGCGAATTTCACCATTTTTCTTTAACACCGGTACAATGGGGCTAGCATAGTCCGCATTGCTTACAGGAACTAAAATATTTAATTTCACTAACTTTTCTAATTCACATTCTACTGCGTCTCTCAGTGCAAAAGGTACCGTACGAGCTTTAAAGAATATGGGCTTAGAATCTGGTTGTACTCTTAGTTCTACTTTCGAACCCTTATAGCAACCTAGTTCGGTCGAAAAAAGTGAGGGGTACTTGGCGGACATTTCATCAAGATAGTTCGAACAATTGTTCACTGATGAGATTTTAAAATTAAATTTCGACAAAAAGTCCCTACCTAGCAAACACGGCCCATTACTGTTTACAATATATACCAATATTAGTCTGGTTTTATTATTATATGTAAACGGTAAGCTTAGAGTACCCAATGTAGCAATACTACTGCCATTATAACTCTGCAATATTGTTTTGCTCGGTTTCAATTTTAACTTTAGGTTAATGAAATGTAAATCGAATATTTTCTCTGGAATTATCGTTACAGCTGATCCTGTGTCTATTTCAAAGTTAACTTTAATTCTAGCAACAAGCACAGATTGTCGAATGGGCGTACTACTGTTTATAGAAATATTGCAGATTACACGCTTACCATCATCTACAACGCCGTCATCCACCTCGACCTCGACAAAGTGTTGCTGCACTTTTTTTCGAGAACACGCTCGTCGTAAATGACCGCGATCATCGCACAATCCGCACTTGTAACGCTTAAATCTACACACATTGGGCGAATGACCTTTGTAGCCACATACACTGCACGTCTCCGTCCTGGTGGACCTGGGCGCAGCCGGCGCGGCTGCCGCCCTGTACACGGGTGCAGCCAGGTCGAGGTGCGGCGTGACCGCCGTGGCCGCGGGCACTGCCTGCGCTGCTCCACGGCGCGCACTGCTGATGGCCTGCGCTGTCTTCAACGCCTTGCTCAACGTCAGCTCCTCCATGTCCATGGTGAACAGCTTATCCCGCTCCGGTCCCGCCTGCATGCCTAGCACGAAACGGTCTCGTAGAAATTCGTTTAGACACGCTGCCGGAAAACGGCAGTCCACGGCCAGTCCTCTCACTCGAACGGCCCATTCTGCGAGACTTTCCGATGCCCCTTGAGTCGACGTATAAAAGCTATTCCGCTCAGCAAAACCACATTTCACCGGCTCGAAATGGTCATCCAACAGCTTCACTATATCTTCGTAGTTCAGCGAAGTGATTTTATTCGGCAACGCGAGATCCCTGACCAATTTGTACGTGTTTTCCGCTAAACTGCTCAGTAACACCACCCGACATTTTATTTTCGCCTTACCGTCGGTTTCCAAATCATTGGCTAAAAACCATTGTTCCAACCGATCTTTGTATACCACCCAGTCTTGGTTTTCATGGTTAAACGTACAAAGTGAACCAACGGATACTTTTGCCATTGTCTACAACACACGCGTGTATAAATACTTTTCTGATTTGCCTCGTCGCCACTGTTAGTATAGGTGTCGGGTAATAAAGGAAACACGTAGTCACGGAACTAAAGCTTCTATTCGACTGCTTTATTGGTAGGACGCAGCCTACCCGAAACTTATTTACTAACACAGCTACGTATGATTTTCATAATATAATTGAGGCTAGTAGGTTTTAATTGAAATACCGCCTCTGTGAACCTATTGTATTCGAAATGAGTTAGCATTGAAATGCTAACAGCCGAAGATCCTGGTATGTTCATAAAATGATGATTTATGGCCGTAGGATCACTAATGTATGATGGCAGTTCTATTGATTTTTGAGGCAAGATGGTTTGTTTAAGGTTTTTCCATAGTGACTTTGGATTATTTATTTTGCTGTTGACCTTATAATGAAAATATGCCTTTTTTTCATGAAACAGAGCCTCATTCACTAATGATTTTAAAGTCTTGTAATAAGAGATGGAACTATTTGGTTTATTACTTCGATAATTATCCAAAGCACTGTCACGTAGTCTCATCATTAGTTTGATTGTGTCTGTAATCCAAGGCGGTGTGCGGTCCCTGATACTGATGGTCCTCTCAGGTGCATGGTGGTCAAAGATAGATAAAATTGATAAGTTAAAAACATTAACCATCTCATTCACATTTTTCGACATGGCTACACGATCCCATCCCACACTTCTAACATCACATTCAAATGCTTGCTCACAAATATTTTTAAATGGCCTATATGTTATAATTTGTGGCGAATATCTTTCACGCCTGACACTGAATTCACAGACTAACAGACTGACCAATCTCAGATCCCACATGCTCAACAGTAACTTTCCTAGCAGGGAAATCAGTACAAACTATATCAATAAGGGTCTCACTGTGAGTGGTGTAGTGAGTTGGCTCAGTTATAATCTGCGATAGGTTAAAACAAGCTTTGAATGTGTTTAACTTCGTTCCGTTGCCATCATGACCATGAAGTACATCAATATTAAAGTCGCGTAGAAGTATCAAGTGGTCATAACTAGGGATAGAGCTAATGGAATCCCAGATCGCATCAAAAAATAAATCAACGTTCATCCATGGTGGTCTTTATGCTGTACCTACAATAAGCTTCATTCCATTAAGGGTCATTTTAAGCCACATCTGTTCAACTGCCTTGTGCAGTGGGTCCACAGGGTGTGTCCAGAGGCGAGCACTAACATTCCGCCTTATATAAAAACCTACCCCTCCTCCGCGCGAGCGCACTTCACGAGGCCGTGGAGTGTGACGCAGTCGGTACCCCGGCAGTGTAGGCGCGCGCCCTTCCTCGCCTTCTTTGAGCCAAGTCTCATTTACAGCCAGTACATCTATGTCATGATGTGTCACTGCAGCTATAAAATTGTCGTGATTTGTACCGAGGGAACCTGCATTATACAAACCGATTTTCATTAATTTAGGTGATTTTACATGTTACAAAACTACACAGTAAACACAGCGCAACACTATATGATCCGATGATGTGTTTTACAAGCAGACAACAAACATTATCGAAAATACAATGGTAAATATTATGAGACATACACGGTGAGAAAACAATAAAGAACACATTTTTAAAAATAATAAAAACGATCATGGATACGAGACTATCAAATACAGTTAACATTAGCATAGACATTAGAATTAATTTCATACGCGTTTCAAGAGGCCAATAATTAGGATGTAGGTCGCGGGCCGAACACTCGCTCAAGATCCATCTCCGAGCGAAAGGGAAACGCCGGCTTTCCGTCCCCTTGCCGCGCATAAACGCGACAACGCTTCGTCCAAAAGTAGCGCCACAGCAGCCTGCGGCACTCCTCACGCACGCGGTGGAACAGCAGTCGATTGGGGCGGGTCAGCCGCTCGTTGATGTACACGCGGGCCCCGTCCGTGGCGGTGGGCGTGCGGCGCACGCGCGCGGCATGCAGCAGGTCGTCGCGCAGACGGCGGCGCGCCAGGCGCACCACGACACGACGCGGGCGCGCACCAGCGTCACCAGGCGCGGGAGCCGCGCCGACGCGCTCTGCGAAAACTACATCACGCTCCTCGAGAGTGACACCCAATCGCCCAGCCAACACAGTCACGGCTTGCAGGGTATTCTCACCCTTCTCTTCGGGACGATGACTGATATCGAGATCAGCGAGCAGCGCCTCCTGGTCGCGGTTATTTAGCTCCATCTTGAGCTCTGCAACGGTGCGCTCGAGGTTTGCTATAGCCGCCGGAGCTCCCTCCTGCCCTTGCTCGAGAACGTCTAACCTACGCTCAACTCCAGTCAGTCGTACCGAGATACTGTCTATAGACTCTCGCAGCTTCACCATCTCTGCTCTAAATATACGTATCTCCGCCATGCCCTCCAAGAACTCTCGGCGGAAGTCGTCAACGCCTGGAAGCGCAGCTCCTACTACAGAGCCCGAAGTAACTCCAGCCACTGTTTCCTCAGTACTGCGAAGATGGGCATCAACGGACCCGACGGGGGGGGGGGGGGGTGGAGGGGGGGCGCCTCCACTACGACGTCCTCACAGACTCTCTTCACCGGCGTGAGAATATTATCGCCTTTACGGACACCCTTCTTGCAGTTTGGGCAAATCCAAGCTTTGCTTACTTGCGCCTTATCCGGGCAGACAACACTCGCCTTATGGTACATCATAGGACAGGCACTACACACAGCGGCCCCTGCCGACGAGAGGAATCTACCACAAGCAACACAGTTAACCATTTTAAAGCAGATGATACTGTCAATTAATGGTATTTAGTTTTATTACTCGTCGCTAGATGGCACCACTGTACTTTAATAAATAGAATGAGAATAAAATTGTTTGCTTTATCTATGAATCTTTAAAACGTAACTACCCGCACTAAAACTACAGTCAAAATCAGCTGATTGTTATGATTGAAAAACTAAGTGTTTTCGGTGCAGCAGAGTGATATCTAGAACAACACAGGTACACAACACTTATCGGCACTATTTGAAACTACTCTAAGTACTATACAACTATTATACTTCGATGCTGCATCCTATGAGATTTATTAACCAGGTAGTCCGTCTGTTAAGGTAAGGCATCATCACAACATTTTAGAGTAAAATATTTCAATGAAATACGTATTAAAAAATAAAAGTAGTTAAACAATTGCTAATGGTACTACTAACTTCCTCGGTCTACGGTAGGGGGCGCTTGCGGTGGCGCTGTCATTCGTTTGTTGTGATGTGCGGCATCGTTACAACGCTGAATTTTAAAAGTGTTTTTTATTGTGTCTTGTAGTGTAATTGAATCGCAAAGTGTTAAGTAACAATGGGTAAAAGAAAACGTGAAAAAAGCAGTGATGATTTGATTCGTCGAGTGAAGAAATTGGAAAAAGCATTACGCGTGCGAAGAAAACCTCCACCGCCATTGTGTTCCGAAGAAGATATTATTCAAAACTCAAACTCAGATAGTGAAGGTTAGTTATACTTAGATAGAATGATAACCAATAAGTGAAATAAGTCTTTCCATAGTAATCTATCTTGATTGCATATTGCATACATACAATCATATTGATGAGTACCTACCTACATAATAAGTGTATAAATGTTTCAATACGTAAATGTATAAATAAGTGATCATAATACTACCTATGTAATGTCTGTACGTACCTGTATATGTTTTATGTTCGTATTTTTGCCTCCTCAGTGGTGACACGTGATGTCATCCGGAGACAAATATTTTTACTTTCTTAAAGTGGTAATACGAGATATTATCCCGAAAGTGAATTAATTTATTACTGTCTTAATGTGATGATACGAGATATCATCCTGATAGTAAATTAACACGGCTAATTAAGCCTATGTTTTGTTTTTTAGTGGAGGACTATTATGACCCAGAATACAATACAGATATTGAGGATGAAATTCCGCTATCACCGTCATCGCAGCGGGGTGACGAACAAGACTTTAGAGTTGACAGCGACCAAAGGGGCCTGCCAACGGGTGATAATCAACTAAGATCGGTAATATCGGTCCCTGCTCCAGTCTTTGCCCCCGGCGCCCTAGAAGAATTGTCTTCAGTAGAAGGCAGCGCTACTGCAGATCCACCTGCTCCAATTGTACCTACCGAAATTTTATTAGCACTTGGTGAAGCCAAGAAGTCTGAAGAAGCTATGGGTAAAAAAATTCCAATTGCAATCTCTGAACGGTTGGGAAAAATATTAATGGAAGGATTAGCTAAAGATCAAAAAGAAGCTTTAATGGCAAAAATGTTAATACCTGAAAATTTTCAACTTGCAAAAGCACCAAAATTAAACGCAGAAGTAGCTGCGATACTTACAGAAACTGCCAAAAATAGAGATAAACGATTGCAAAAATCGCAAAATCAGCTAGGGACAGGTATTGCCGGCCTTGTCAACCTAATTACAGACCTAATAGAAGGAAATTTACATAACACTGATATTATAAAACGCTTGTCCGAAGTAAATCAGATCCTTTTAGATATGCATCATGAGGAAACAATGAATAGACGTAGATTAATAATACCATTACTAGATAAAAGCTTCTGGAGTATAATTCATGGTGTCAAACGTGACGAATTCTTATTTGGCGATAATTTAAATGAAAATATAAAGGTTTCTAAGACAATAGAAAAAGCAAGCCTGCAGATTAAAAAACCGGCTGGTACAACTCCTGTGCCGAAAAAACCTTTTCAGCAACAGGGAAACTTGAGACAGCCTCCTCGTCCAGCGGCGATGCGGTCCTACCACCACAATCCACCTGCGACGCTCCCGCCACCGCCGCCGCCACCGCCGCCACCGTCTCGGTACTACCGAGAGGCGCCGCCGCCGGCTACGACGAGGAGGCAGCTTCCAGCAGCTATGAGGTCACGCGGTGCCCAGCAGTCTCGCCCTTACGACAGGAGGCCCCGTCGATAGAGGTACCCCATGCTGGACACATTAGTCTATTTTTTAATAATTGGAAACGTATCACTTCTGATAATCGAATTTTATCAATTGTAAAAGGTTATAAGTTAGAATTCGAAAATCAGCCTTATCAATACGAAGAACCTGTCAATCCTAAATGTAATGAACTGGAGATGATGAACGCAATAACAAAATTACTAGAGTTAGGTGCGATTAAAGAATGTACGGAATGCTCTGATCAATTCATCTCGCCTATATTTCTTATTCCGAAAAATGATGGTAGTTCAAGGTTTATCTTAAATCTTAAAAAACTTAACAAATTTATCGTTAATCCACATTTTAAGATGGAAGATTTAAGAACAGCTGTAAAGTTGCTATCTCATAATTCATTCATGGCAACTGTAGACCTTAAAGATGCCTATTTTTTGATTCCTGTTCATCCTGCTTATAAAAAGTATTTGCGCTTTAGGTTTCAAAAACTTTATGAATTTACCTGTTTACCATTTGGTTTGTGTTCCGCTCCATATATTTTTACTAAATTGATGAAGCCTATCTTGACTCATTTAAGAAACGATGGACATAAATTAGTAGGCTACCTGGATGACATTTTGTCAATAAATAATAGTTACGAAGAATGTATAAATTCTATTTCAAACTTGATAAATATGTTACACAGTTTAGGATTCATAATCAACTATGAAAAGAGCAATTTACAACCAACTAAATTATGCAAGTTTCTGGGTCTTGAATTAAATTCAGAAAATATGACAGTGACATTACCACCCGAGAAACGACAGAAAATATTTGTTATGACTAATAGTATACGCAATAGAAAAGTAATAACGATCAGAGAGTTTGCAAAATTCGTAGGAACTTTAACAGCGGCTTGCCCAGCTGTCTCATACGGCTGGCTCTATACGAAACAGTTGGAGAGGGAAAAATATCTTGCCCTTCTCAAATACGATAATTACGATGCAACAATGTATATTAACAAATCTATTTATTCCGATCTCCATTGGTGGAAAAATGTTATCCATCATACATATAATCCTATACGTAAAGGTCACTTTGTACTTGAAATTTTTACTGATTCTTCGTTATCGGGTTGGGGAGCTTATTGTAATAATGAAATCGCTCGGGGATTTTGGTCAAAAGATGAACAACAAAAGCATATTAATTATCTTGAGTTGTTAGCAGCATTTTTTGGTCTTAAATCTTATTGTAATAATATTGGAAACTCAGAAATTCTTTTAAGAATAGATAACACTACCGCGATTTCGTATATTAATAGAATGGGTGGAATACAATTTCCCCACCTTAATAATATAACACGTAGTATCTGGCAGTGGTGTGAAGATCGAGGTTTATTTATTTTTGCGTCTTATATTAAATCTCGCGACAATGTTGAAGCGGACAAGGCTTCACGATTTACTAATATTGATACAGAGTGGGAATTAAATTTCTTATTTTACAATAACATTACACATAAATTTGGACAGCCGTCTATTGATTTATTTGCTTCTCGAATCAACAAAAAATGTAACAAATTCGTGTCATGGAAACGAGACCCTGAGGCTTTCCAAATCGATGCATTTACTATTAAATGGGATGCATATTATTTTTACGCATTTCCACCATTTGCGCTCGTTTTGAAATGCCTTAGAAAAATTATTGATGACAAGGCTCGTGGGATTATGGTGGTACCGTATTGGCCTAGTCAACCATGGTATCCTCTGTTTAAATCATTAGTATGTTCAGATATATTATTTTTAGAACCTAATGCTCAGTTATTACTTTCGCCTTCCAGGAGGAGCCACCCGTTATGGCCCGATCTTACCCTGGCGTGCGCAGTTTTATCAGGGAAGCCTTCTCAAAAAATAAATTAGATAGTAAAATAATGGATATACTATGTAGCTCCATTTCAAATAATACTTTACAACAATATAATTCTGCATATGTTAAATGGTTCAACTTTTGTAACACTAATAAGATTGATTTTTTTCAAGTAAGGGTTCAAGATATACTTAAATTTCTCACCAATCAATTTGATCAAGGGGCGAGTTATGCAACAATACATAGTATTCGATCAGCATTATCTCTTATATTGGGAAAAGATATTTGTAATCATGATTTAATTAGTAGATTTTTAAAAGGGGTTTTTAAAATCAAGCCTAACTTTCCTAGATACCAATCAACATGGGATCCAAGTATAGTATTATCTTTTTTATCAAATCAATTCCCAAATGAAACTTTAAGTCTAGATGTTCTCACGAAAAAATTGGTAACTCTGCTCGCGTTGTCTACAGGACAACGTGTGCAGACGTTGTCAGTAATTAATATTGCAGATGTTATGTTTAGTGAAAATGGTGCTCTTGTAACAATTAATAATATTATTAAGACCTCTGCGCCTAATAGATCTAATCCAAGATTGTTTATACCTTTCTTTAATGATAAACCATGTATATGCCCAGCAAAAACATTGTTTTCTTATATTCAAAAATCCGAACAATTCAGGAAAACGGGTAATACTGATAACCTTATTTTGACATACAAGAAACCAATTCACAATGCTAGTTCCCAGTCAATAAGTCGCTGGATCAAACAAGTATTGAGAGATAGCGGCATAGACGTAAGCTTATTTTCGGCGCATAGCACGCGTCACGCTGCTACGTCAGCCGCGCGGCGGGCCGGCGTCTCTGTAGACGTTATCAAAAGGACTGCTGGCTGGACAGGAGACTCAGTTTGTTTCGCAAAATTTTATAATTTACCATTAGGAACAAGTGCCCAAGAGGACAGTGTTTTTGCTGGAGCGGTGTTTAATGTTGATTAGTTTGAATTAGATTAGAAGAGATTGTTTTTTGTTTATCTTGAATAAATAAGTATATTCAGTTATTTACTTGTCATCATTTAGATAAGCGCTAAACATCTACCTGGTTAATAAATCTCATAGGATGCAGCATCGAAGTATAATTGATGGTTAATTGAACTTACCTTAAGTGAACTTCAACCATAATTATACGAGATGCTGCATCCGTAGAGATTTAAGTTCCCCCCCTCCCGTAATAAATATAATAGCTATTCATTGCCCTATCTGTACTAAATGATGACAGAAAGGCCTTGGACTCTAAAATGAATGACAGCGCCACCGCAAGCGCCCCCTACCGTAGACCGAGGAAGTTAGTAGTACCATTAGCAATTGTTTAACTACTTTTATTTTTTAATACGTATTTCATTGAAATATTTTACTCTAAAATGTTGTGATGATGCCTTACCTTAACAGACGGACTACCTGGTTAATAAATCTCTACGGATGCAGCATCTCGTATAATTATGGTTGAAGTTCACTTAAGGTAAGTTCAATTAACCATCAATTATTTCTTTAAAATAACTTTAAAACCTCGCACAGTGAAGTGGTACTTTTGACGTTGTTTGACAACATGGACCGTTTGCAGAGTCACTTTTCGGGGAGATGGCCACGTCGGAGCGAAACTGTAGTATGAGACCGGGGAGAGACCTTTGTAAGAGGTGTTGCCAGGTGCAAAAACTTTCTTGAAATTTTCGCCAACTTTTGACAGATGGGGCAATTTGTGACAAAATTTTTTTTCATGTTTCACTCAAACCGAGTATGCAGTTTGGAGGACAGCTTCCCCATACATTTAGTATGAAATCAAATAATTATCTCGTTTCTTGTCTTTTCTAAGGGAAAGTTATTGTTATTGATTTTTTCTTTCTCGTATACGTAGTATAATCGAAATCATCTTTTTGTTGTCTTTCCCGTTGGTCTTTCCTAAGGGAAAGTTATTATTTAGTATAAAATCAAAGAATCATCTCGTTGATGTGTTTTCTAAGGGATAGTTATTGTTATTGCTTAGAATAAGAACATACTAGAAGTATAGTTCCATAAACATTATGCCGCTTCATAACTAAAGCAGAAAACTTGTTATGTGTGCTAACGCTTACACACAGATACACGCAACTACTGAAAATTGGTGTTGCCACTAAAATCTCGTCGCTCCAAAGCCAGGTAATTTAAATAAAACATGTTATATTCGTATCAAAATACCATTTTTTTTTGCAATATTATCTCACTATTTTAAATTAAAACACGCTTAATGTAACGCAAAAATACCAACTTAAAACTTCGTCTTTACTCGGGAATTCATTAAAAACACTAAAATTATGAAACGACACATTATTCCCAAAAAATAACGGAACCTTATTTATTGCTTCGAATAAAACAAAAGCAAAAATAATAATCTGTAATTTGGAACTAATTTAAAAACTCAATTAAAATACTTACTAAACGTTATCAAAGTACTGTGAAATTATAATTTTCTTTTCAAATGTTACCTATCGAATACTTTTTTTTATCAAGAAATAAAATATAAACTGAGAAAAAATAATATCCAAATGAATTATATATAGTCAATATCTTTATTGCATTCCATGTTGTACATTTTAGGTCTTAAATAATCTATGGTATCAAACATAGAAATTTCGCTATTAATTTTGCATGCATATACAATTACGGAATTCTGAGAGAGTAAGCAAATATAAAATATCGAAATTCATAAAATGTCAAAAGTGTATAAAATGTCTAAATTCATTAAATCCAATTAAGTGCTTATGTCAAATCAAATATATAATGCAGTCAAATTTATAAAATATCAAAATTATATAATGTCAAAATTTATAAAATATAAAAAATAATAAAAATAAATAATAATAATAATTTGATATTAACAGAATTCATGAGGAAATTTGTATAAAATTATATTCACACTTATTATTCACATTAATTTAGTACCTACATTTTAAACTAAGAATTAAAAGTTAAGAACTCTTGCAACGTATAAAAGCATTTTCCAATTAAATAATCTTTTAATGTTTTTTTAAAAGTCTAAAAATTTTCAATGTTATTAATTTCGTCGGGGATTTTATTAAATATTTTTATTGCCATTGTGTTAGATTATACTTACAGAAATACGTTGAAAGAAACAGGTAGAGAGAATTATGTCTTACTTCTTACCCAAAAGTAAAGAATACTTATATTTTATCCAGCAAATAGGTACTCAGAATCAAATAACACTGACAGGAGGCAGAGTAGTGTTCACTGTGACAACTCGAACGAGAATGCCGCTACCACGCGGAAGCTTCTCGTTTTATGTGAGCTACCCCGCCTCGCCTCTGACTACCGGTAACGCTTGTACCAAAGCGTCGTAATAATTAAGTTTTATTATATAAAACTATTTGTAAATTCATGATTAATAAATTATTAAATAAAAATGATATCGACGCTTGAAAGGAAAAGTTGACTAAGCGCCATTTTGAGCCAAATTGAGTTATATATACAGTTTGAATCGCCTAATTTTTCTGCGTCGTTTGGTCTAACTCACGCCTTCCTACGACGACTTTTAATGTCGCTTCTGCATTTTGGACTTTACGAATTATCACTTTTTTTTTGTTACTAACCGACAGAAATTTCGGCCTCTTTCGAAAAATTGGTCGTTGAGATAATTGTGCGACGATGGTTTTGCCCTTGGTAAATTTTTACATATATGTTGGTAGAATAATTTCTCCCTTTAGCTTATTTTACTTGTATCTGAAAATACATTGTATTGAATTTGGTATATTTTTTCCATGTAAAGATTCATTCTTGTTTTCACTACCGTCATCTTGGCTCGATTGTTGTTTTTGCCATTATGGCGTTTAGTTAAATTCGCCTATTTCAGAAATACAACTTTTCGTCGGTTAGTAAATTTTTACCTGCCGCTTCAAAGTACAAATTTATTGATTAGGTAACTTTTACTTGAACTTATGCGATTATCAAAATGTTGGTTGTACCCCATTGGCACCACACATACTGGGGTTCCAGCGGCTTTTACCTAAAGTAATACATCTATAAAATGATGGTTACACCTACAAATGACCAGAGCACTGTCGTATGCGCATACAGTGAAATTAGATTCACAGTAACATAGGAACTACCAGTGTGCGACAGGATGTCGCTTAGAGTGCACACGCGCGCATAGTCTAGCGTAGTGCTACCGCTTCCGTATAGGTTGACCTCATGACAATTGAAATTAAGAACTATAAGTCGAATCAATTTAATTTTTAATTGTTTTTTTTTGCATTATTGAAAGTATTAAAGCATGAGTTATATTTCAGACCAATGGATCCAAGAAAACGTGGTCACAGTATTTTGAAAAACGGCACTCTTAAAATGGGGAACGTAGAAATTTTTTAAAAGGTTCAATTTTAGTTTCTACTTTTTAATATAAAAAGGTCAAGCAAATGACTCCATTCCACCTGATGGTAAGCAGAAGTGGAGATCAAATGCGAAGATAACTGGTGCGAGAAATAAACTGCCGTGCCAGCCACCTTCGCCTTGCCGACCTGCAAGGTGCTTCTTCACGCCTCTTTTGAATGACCCAGGATTCTAGGTAGGAGGGAACACGTGCGCTTGCAGTGAATTCCATTTCTTGATTGTGGGACAAAGAAACGAGTTGCCAAATTTCTTAGTTCGCGTTGGAATGTTAGCCATAGTTTGTCGGTGACAACATAGACGAGCACGTGTAGTCCTTAAAAGGAAGGGAGATGGTGGGATTAGGGAAAAAAGCTCCTCAGAGCACTCGCTATGGTACAGACAATTGAATGCGCTCAACGACGCAACATTGCGACGCAATGGGAGAGGCTCAGATCTTTAGTCACCTCTTCGTCGCCGATGACGCGGACCGAGCGATGCTGCAACTCATCCAAAGCATCGAGTAAGTACATGGCCAGACGCCAGAGTTCACAAATTCGTAGCCAATGCGTGCCACGCGCTGTGCATCCGCTTTTATGTTAGTCTTCTTACAGGACTCGGAAGCCTTATTGTAAGCTGCTTTCAGTGATTCAACATCAGGAGCTTTAAGAGCCCGACCCCTGATCCAAGCGCGATACACTGCCTGTTTCTGTGAAACAGCATCAGCACAATCGCGGTAGAACCTGAGGTTACGTCTGCCCTTACTGATGAGATCGGAATGTGGAATGTAGTATTCCATACCCAATACATCTCCTCAGTAATGGCAGCGGCGCTAGCTGATGTATCGTTCTCATAGAAGCAGAGTTGCTTCCAAGGGACAGATGCAAAGTAGTCACGCATACCATCCCAATCTGCACACCCTTAATGCCAGAGCCGGCGCTTAGCAACCACCGGTTGCGGAAGCTTGGCCTGCGGCACTTTGGAGGATATGAGGCAGTGGTCAGATGAGCCTAGAGGGGCTAGGACCTCTACCTGATGGGGTCCACGTCCGGAAGTCTCTTCGTGGCGGACCCTGGTAACGTGGTGGGGAAACTTTCTCGGCGGGTATGCGGCTTTTGATGCCAAGTGTGTCCGCTTGGCATTCGAAGTCGCATGCCATCGTCGAGTTGTTTTTGTTTTCCCACCACGGCTAGTTCCTGACGACCCTTTTCAGGGCCACGACCACGCCCGATGACCTCGGGTGCGGTCCGATGGCTGCTCCCGGTGTCTTCGTCAGGTGGACGCGCCACGTCGAGCAGCCGTCGGTGAGGAGGCGGCCTATAAGGCCGGCGTCGGCCAGCGGCCCACAGGGGCTGGCGTTAGTCGGTAGCCCCTGTGGGCTGCTGGCCACCAATTAGTGCACAAGGAGTGCCTAGACGGGCAGCGTTGGGACGGTCTCGGTGTAGTTGCGCTCACGTTCGCAGATCCCGAGCCGTCCCGCAATAGCGCACTGGAGGTCAGGCCGGGGAGGATGTTTAGTGGGTATGGCGATCCCTCCATAGCCCTGCGGTGGCTATGGAAGGAACGCCTTTACCTCGAGTCCCACATATACCCTGCGGTTGGCACCACCCCGCAGGGACGATGCGTAAATGCATTTGACCTCCCCGACAAAAAAAAGGAGGACGTCAGGGCAGCCCTTGCCCTGAGGGCTGGCTGCCCCCTCGAAGAAGTCAAGGTGGGCGCTATCTCCGATGACCTTCGGGGCGGCGGGGGAATAGTAGTTGTGTCGCTCCCGGCGGAGGGAGTTGGGCGCCTGGTTACGAAGGGCAGCGTAGAGGTAGGATGGTGTGCGGCGGGGGTTCGTCTCATGGACCGGAGGCCCATGAGTTGTTACCGCTGCTTAGCGCCCGGCCACCCGGGGGTGTGGTGTACATCTGGGAGGGACCGCAACAGCCTGTGGTACCGATGCGGCGAGGAGAGACACAAGGCGGCGACCTGTCGGGCGCTGCCGCACTGTGCCCCCTGTGCCGATATTGGTCGGCCAGCTGGACATAGGATGGCAGGTGCGCAGTGTAACCCCCCGCCGGTAAGAGGCAGCCTGGGACCGCCAGGGATAGGGGCTATCAGGCTGCCTCTTGGTGGATGCCTGGGGATCCGTCCCCCACCCAATGTCCACTGGCAGGGTCGACACGGAGAGGGAGGAGCCCAAGAGGCGTGAGAGGAGGGGAGCCCTGATGGTGGAGGCGAAGGTCCATCCTGCCACCAGCAGAAGGAGGAGGGAGAGCCCATGGACGCCCAGCCAGCTGCCCAAGAGGTCAGGACCGAGAGCCCCGACAGCAGCTGCAGCAGCGGAAGTGGCGACGAGGAGGAGATGGAGGTGCCCAAGAGTGTCGTCGAGGAGACGGGCCTCCGCAGAGGCCGCTGCAGCGGTGGTGAGGTGGAGGAGGAGGGGCAGTCTTGTGACCGTGTGGATAGGACGCCCATGACCGTGAGGGAGGTGGAGGAGATTTTGAAGACGTGGAGGACGGAATTCCTTGCGAAGGTGGAGGCGAGAGGTGGAGGTTGGCAAGTCTGCGCGGAGGTGGGAATGACGTTTGGTAGGGGAAGGTTGTTGCGGTTGATAAGGTTCCCGCTCCCACCCAGCGTAAACAGAGGAGGGGTAGGAAAAGGTAGGCCTTTTCCTAGCCTTTTCGGCCAGCGGCCCACAGGGGCTGGCGTCAGTCGGTAGCCCCTGTGGGCTGCTGGCCATAAATAGGTGCAAGAATTGCTAGACGGCGGCGTTAGGGCGGTCTTGATGCTAGTTGTGCTTGCACAGATCCCGAGCCGCCCAAGAAGAAGGTCAGGCCGGGGAGGATGTTTAGTGGGTAGTGAGGGAACACCTTTACCTCGAGCCCCACATACCCCCTGCGGTTGGCACCAACTCGCAGGGACGATGCGTAAATGCATTTAACCTCCTCGTCACAAAAAAAGGACCTCTACCTGCTATCCCTCCGGATGGGTCTTGAGCAGAAGAGGGCTGATCAACTAGTTTTGACAAGTCGTGCGTGAGAGCGAATACATGAGCAGAAATTCCTGTATGGTCAGTTTTGAAGGAACTTAACCACTAACTATGGTGAGCATTGAAGTCCCTCAAAAACACCAGTACTGCTCCTGCGCGTCATCTGCCACCCGACTCAGATGTTCAGAAAGTCGAGTTGTCTCAGCGTCTCCGGTGTGGGATCTATAAAGACACACGTAGACTCTGGCCTATACTATCGGTTTTGGCTGAAAATATCACTGTTGTGATTGTGTCTCCACATATTTAAAATGATTGTGATTAATAAGACTTATAAAATTTACTTATGATCTTATTATTCCAAATACTATGTTGATTTTTTAAAGATTTAATTGTTAATTTGATTGTGTAACTGATAAATAAAGCTCAATACATTTTAAAATGAATTTTATAATAATTACTAATAAAAAAACAATCCAACTTTCTAAAACTAACGACACTTCAGTAACATTCACATAAACACTTCAATCTAAAAATGACATATGAGCAGTTTTGCCTCTATTTTCTAACTTTTTTAATTTAGGTTAGGTCATTTTTTCTCCGATGACAATTAGATATTTTTTTCTATATTACATTTTTACCGAACAGTTAAATGACCAACGTACGTCGGTTAGTACTTTTTTCCTGTTTCTAGTTTCAGGTGATATTTTACTAAGCGCCACTAACTCCTAAACTATTAATTATTTTTAACAGTTGCATATATCATGATAAACCTGACATTATGAAACGTTTTTGTTTAAAGAATTACGCCTCTAAGATGATTACAAGAAGTTTTATGATTTTTTTTCTAAAAAATGAATCTTTAAGTCGTCCTCCTGAACAATTAACTCCATGTCGCTTAGTCAATTTTGCCTTTCAAGCGTCGATATTATTATTATTTTACCAAACTATTCCAACATAAATAGATTCTCAACGTCCTATAACCGAAACAATTATGTCGGTCACTACGACAACTACTTTTTATCATAGAAATCTATTTCTAATTCATAACAAATCATTATTATCATTGTATAAGTTAACAAATATTATTAGAATAATTATTATCTTGGGCTTAATGTACCAATTAGTGCCCAAGATCTCACACGGCCATTCTGCAGAGCACTTCGTTCTCGAAGTGATTTATGGTTACTCGTTAAGTAGGTGTCCAACTAGTAATCTGTTGAATCGTAGTTGGATAATTCTAGAATAAAATATTGATTTATCAAGATCTAACTAATAAGCAATTATCTAACCAATAACCATGTTCAACTGTCGTGCTTTGTCCCACCACATTCTGCATCGTGATGTCCAGACATTACACCAGTTTAACAATTAGCAGCAATCATAACTAAATCTCATCGGGCTGTCGTGATCAATCCCATTACATACTGCCTTGTAATGTCCAGACTTTTTCACCAGGCCGATCAAACAGTAACAACTATGTCCAACTGTCGTGCTTTGCCCCACCACGTCCTGCATCGTGATGTCCAGACATTACACCAGTTTAACAATCAGCAGCAATCATACTTAAATCTCATCGGGCTGTCGTGATCAATCCCATTACATACTGCCTTGTAATGTACAGATTTTTTCACCAGGCCGATCAAGCAGTAACAACTATGTCAAACTGTCGTGCTTTGTCCCACCACGTGCTGCATCGTGATTTCCAGACATTACACCAGTTTAACAATCAGCAGCATTGAACTATCTCACACGGCCTTCCATACCTGTCGTCATAGATTAGTCATATTATGTCAGGCAATCACTATTTGCCAAGCGTTTCTATCTTTAAAACATCACATTCAATTGTTAAAAGATCTTCTAATTAAGGCAATCATTGTTTTAAACAATAAAACTATACCTACATAGTTAATTAATCGCCTAGTTTGCTAGAACATCCAAAATTCTCATACATGTATCATTTCTGCTGGCCAAAATCGCATTTTTTTTTGCGATAGCAATATTCCGTAAATTACCTTTTTGGAGAGGTCCTGCTAAACAAGGCCCTGCTCTATAGATTTATATGGCATCAAAAGATCATCCACATAAACACGAAGGAATTTAGCCAGTAGATTTTCGAATATACGTTCGGCCAATCTGACGAGAAATTTGACGAAAACTATTTTTAATGCCGACTCAATATCCTTATTAGTTTCTTTATGTCGGGTATTGCGGCCATTGGAACATTAAAGCATTAATTATTATAGGTACTTAAACTACGTAAAAGGTGTAGGCATCGCCATCTAGCGAAAGTTGCCCAAACTACCTAATGTTGTCAGCAAACTTAGTATGTAAAATTTCTCAATTTATCATTATCATCAACAGCTCACAATGTCCCTACCGAGGGGCTCGAGCCCACCCACATTAGGGGCGATTAGGCCTTAGTCAACCACGCTGGCCAAGTGCGGGTTGGTTGACTTCACACACATCCTAAAAATTTCTTCATAGGTGTGTGCAGGTTTCCTCACGATGTTTTCCTTCACCGTAAAAAGTCGATCAAACCACATATGAATCCAAAATATGAAAACACATTGGTAGGCGGCGGGGCTCAAACCGGTGCCTCCCGGGCAGAAGACAACGCCTCCACGCACCACGCCACCGACGCTTTTATACATCCCAATTTATACAATAACCGAAATAGATTTAACCAATCATATTCAGTTACACAAATATGTTTACTTTTACCTTTTCTTTTGAACTACAAAAATGTATAAACCTTTTTTTTTGCTTCATACAACAATCTTTCGTTACTCATGTAACTTACTGTCAATTTTACTACACCTCCAAAGCCAAAATACAAAGTTATTGCACTTTATGACACCACTACGTTAGTATAAACATAGGGTAGACAAAATTTTCAAAGTGCTATCTAACTATCCATTTTTTTTTTGCTAGTTCATAGCAAAGAAATCAAATTGTAATAATTTGATTTCTTCTTACTTAGTTCACTCACCTCTAAAATAACAACCACTTGAAAATAATATAACTAATAATTATTATCAATTACAAAATGTAATTGCAACTACCAAACTCCCATTTTAAAACTGTGAGACTTTTCAATAAAAAAAAACCATAAATACATAAAATCTCCGTAGATCAGTATTAGGTTCTGTTCACCACAGATTTGTGTTGTGTCTAATGCCGTTAACATTAACAGTTACAATGTTATTAGAACACTCACCAAAGAGATTCAATACTCCGACCTCCCTATATCTAGAGTACGAACATCTCAATTTTTCTGGAACTGTAGATTAAAACTTAAATATCTCTAAAACGGTGCTTCGTAGCCCAAAAATAATGAAATTTTCTCCCCGTAGACCGCAATCAGCCACGTAGTACATCCAATGCACAGAAAATTTTTGGACTACCCTCATTAATAAAAAAGTTACTCCAAAATTAATTCAACTAATTGATGCTCATCTTTATCTTTAAAACTGTGCTTCGTAGTCCAAAAATAATGAATTTTTTCACCCTGTAGACTCCAAACGGCCACGTGGTACATCCAATGAAAAAAAAATTTTTTTTTTTTTGGACTACCCTCATTAACAAAAAGGATACTTTGAAATTAATTCAAAGTCCCCCGTAGACCCCAATTGGCCACGTGGTACATCCAATGCAATAAAAATGTTTACACTACCCACATTAATGAAAAGATAACTTCATAATTTATGCTCATCTTAAAGTTCTGCACTTTTGATCAAAATAAACTAGTAAAATTTAACGAACAACACAGAATTAAATCAAATGAAAAACACTGAATTACCTTGTTTTATTCCTTCAAGTTGAATTGTAAGAATCAATCATTTTTATAATGTTACTTCTATATTCTTACAAGCTAGTTGGTAACAAATAATACAAATCACTGGTAATTCAACCGTACACGGCGACAGTCGGCAAAAAAGTGACTCGATCCGGCAACATGCCTCGCTTTAGTTCATTCGAAATTCCGGTGTTGTCAGTAGAAATATTTAATTCGCTTGGAAACCGATAATTAATTGCAACACACCCATAGTTACAGCTGCAAGATATTTGTGATGGCGGTAGATCGAGAAAATTTTGCGCGTTTTTTTCTTTCGTAATACCTTATATTGTTAGAAACTAATTTATTCTCCACGTACGTTCACTAGCTCACATGTAAAATTTCTCAGCAAGTGAATCCCTATGTAATCTAATGATTTCTCATTCTTTAATTATAATAAACACACCAACACTCGAAAAGAACCAAAGTGCTTCAAACTCAAATCTTTTTAGTAGGCTTCCATATTATAATCATATATATCATCGGCGTCAGTCGTCACATTTCAATGCTATCGGAGAGTAGCCCCGATCCAACATCGAAATGCTCGGTCTAACTACGAAACATATATTTCACTACACAATAATAAATAGTCTGCGTTAGTCGACACATCTCAATGCTATCGGAGAGTAGCCCCGATCGAACATCGAAATGCCAGTCTAACTACGAAACATATATTTCACTACACAATAATAAATAGTCTGCGTTAGTCGACACATCTCAATGCTATCGGAGAGTAGCCCCGATTGAACATTGAAA
Source organism: Elophila nymphaeata (assembly GCA_955850985.1). NCBI lineage: Eukaryota > Metazoa > Arthropoda > Insecta > Lepidoptera > Crambidae > Elophila > Elophila nymphaeata. The sequence goes on from OY039071.1 coordinate 6,377,944, forward strand.
CGCCAGTCTAACTACGAAACATATATTTCACTACACAATAATAAATAGTCTGCGTTAGTCGACACATATCAATGCTATCGGAGAGTAGCCCCGATCGAACATCGAAATGCCAGTCTAACTACGGAAAATATGTTTTACTAATAAATTACACAATAAGCGAAATATATCATCAACCCCCAATCCAACAGGAATTAACACCATCAGAGAGTAGCCCTGACGTGGCACTAAGCCCATTGAACTAGTAGGTATATAACGAAAAAAATTTTACGGAATAATTTTATTTTTGCGTTTACAAACGCGTAAATATAATACTAGAAAAATGCACTGAAAAAAAAATCGACTTGCCTCAGGCGGGACTCGAACCCGCACCTTCCACAATCCGGGTGGACGCGTTGACCAATTTCGCCACCGAGGCACTGCTTTTCGCTGTCGAAATTTGTCAGTGCTTGGTGCGGGTTCGAGTCCCGCCTGAGGCAAGTCGTTTTTTTTCAGTGCATTTTTCTAGAAAAAATTTTTTTTTTTTTACATGAAAATGAATAACCTACACATCTCATTGTCAGGGAGTCGCCCTGACCAAAAGCAATGCAAAGATCAGCCATAATCATATATCAATATGTTTCTTTACACAACCAAACTTAAAATTTGAGATCTTAGCACTTTTGATTCGAAAATATTTCACTTGTACATACTCTTTTATTAGGACGATCCCACTTCTGATGTTAGATTATACTTACAGAAATACGTTGAAAGAAACAGGTAGAGAGAATTATGTCTTACTTCTTACCCAAAAGTAAAGAATACTTATATTTTATCCAGCAAATAGGTACTCAGAATCAGATAACACTGACAGGAGGCAGAGTAGTGTTCACTGTGACGGCTCGAACGAGAATGCCGCTACCACGCGGAAGCCTCTCGTTTTATGTGAGCTACCCCGCCTCGCCTCTGACTACCGGTAACGCTTGTACCAAAGCGTCGTAATAATTGAGTTTTATTATATAAAACTATTTGTAAATTCATGATTAATAAATTATTAAATAAAAATGATATTATTATTATTTTACCAAACTATTCCAACATAAATAGATTCTCAACGTCCTATAAACGAAACAATTATGTCGGTTACTACGACAACTACTTTTTATCATAGAAATCTATTTCTAATTCATAACAAATCATTATTATCATTGTATAAGTTAACAAATATTATTAGAATAATTATTATCTTGGGCTTAATGTACCAATTAGTGCCCAAGATCTCACACGTGCGGTCCCGATTGAGCTATTTTCAATTTAAGCAATTTAATTGCTAATTTCTTACGCGGCTGTAAATTTACAGGTCTAACGTATTGTGGGAATAGGTGTATATTATTTTTGACAAATTTGCATATTTCATATATGTACAGGCATGTTAGGGTCAGGATTTTTTCTGATACAAAGTATGTCCTACAGCTAGTTTGTTCGTCTATATTCACGATTATTCTAAGACACCGTTTTTGTAGCCTAAATATGTTTGTAACATTTGTGCTACTCCCCCATAGTATTATTCCATACTGGAGCCAAGCATGGGCATAGGCATAATATGCTGTTAGCGCGGTGTTTTTGTCTGTAGATTTTTTTAATTCATATAAGGCATAACTAAATCTTGCAAGTTTTGTTGCGATAATTTGGATGTGCTCTTTCCAATTTATCTTTATTTATCAATATTTATCCCCGACAGACTATAGTTTGGAACTACTTCTAGTGGTATATTTTTATATTTATAATTTATTGTCAATGGTTGTCTTTGGTATGTCCGAAATTGCATTAGTTTTGTTTTATTAAAATTTATTTTTGGGTTGTGATCATTTAACCAGTCTTCTATTTTAGAAAGCATGTCATTTATTTCTTTGTTTATAGTCATTACATTGTTGCATGGGATAATTATCGATATGTCATCTGCGAATAATGTACACGGACCGTTTATTATGTATGGGAGATCATTTATATACAACAAAAAGAGAATACACCCGAGAACGCTACCTTGTGGGATTGATTTAGATATTTGAATTTTTTGTGATCTTATTTTTTCGATATTGTTCGTGTAGTAATCATAGTGTCCTATTTCAACATACTGAACGCGGTTACTCAGATATGATTCGAACCATTTATGTATCAAACCTCTTACACCAATCCCATATAATTTATTTAATAATGGTCTGTACAGAACTCGGTCATACGCCTTGCTCATATCAAGCAATAAACCAATGGCGTATTTGCTATCATTTATAATATTAAGAACCTCGTCTATGTACCTGAATACTGCCAGTGATGTCGACCGATTTCTCCTAAATCCGTTTTGACATTCGTTAAGTATTCCGAATTTTTCACAATATGCGTATAGGCGTGTTGACATTGCTGTTTCAAATATTTTTGAAAAAGTTGGTAACAATGCTACTGGTCTATAGTTATTGCAGTCCTTTTGATCGCCTTTTTTGTGAAGTGGTTTTATGATAGATAGCTTTAGCGCGTCTGGCACTATTCCTTCATCGAATGACTGGTTTATTAGGTAGCATAAGATTGGTGCTAATTTACTAGCACATTTACGTATTAATGAAGGAGGTAAATTATCATGGCCAAAACTATGTTTGTTTTTTAACTTCCGTATTATCTTATAAATTTCGTCTGTGTTACAATGCCCTAGATACATAGAGTTTTCGGAGGGACTAATAACTGGACGATCAAGCGGTTGTGGTTCATTTTTAGCCTTGTCATCACCGACTGATAAGAAGTACGAGTTAAATGTGTTTGCTACGTCTCTAGGGTCGTTTAGGTTCTTGTTATCCACCGTTAAGATAATGTTTTTTCTTTCTTTCTTTGTCAGTTTATTTGTTTTTTCTTTTATTATATGCCACATGGCTTTAACTATATTGTCCGAGTTGTTTATCTTTTTTATATATTGTATTTTTTTTTGATGTGATAACTACCTTTTTTAAGAATTTGACATATTTTTTATAATTTTTGTTCAATATAGGATTTTCTGTGTGTATATTTAAAATTTTTAAGAGTCTCTTATGTCTGCATGATGTTTTGATTCCGGTTGTTAGCCACGGTTTTTTATTTATCGTTTTTATTTTTATGCGCTGTAATGGCACATTTTTCTCCAAAATATTATTTAGAATTTTACTAAATGAATCGTAGTTTTCATTTACATTTTTATCAAATGTGATAATTTTACTAAAACCAGTATATTCTAATTCGGTTATAAAATTTTCTATGTTTTTGTCGTTATATAATATTTTATTTAAATACCACATCTTCGGTGAAGTACTTTTAGTCTCTAGAATTTTTATAAGTATCCCTTTGTGATCTGAGAACCCGTATTCTTTTGCAGCTATGTCAATTTGTCTGTTTTGAAAGTTAGTGAAGAGGAGGTCAATACAAGTCTCACTATGATTTGTGATCCTAGTTGCCGTCTTTACATTTTGATAAAAGTTAAAACTATTCATCAACTCTAATAGCGTCTTTGTGTGTATGCTTTTATCAAATACATTTACATTAAAATCCCCGCCGACTATAATATCTTTTTTATAGTATTTTTTAGTAGTATGTTGTAAGAGTTTTTTTAATGATTTAAAGAAAGTTTCAACCATTCTGTTTTTGTTTGGCCAGTAAATACTTATCAATATTAAATTTTGATTTGTTAGTTCTACACCACATGTTTCAAAAACCATCTCTGTCGACAAATTTGATATATCTAATCGCTCTGTAAAATCCACGTCCTCTTTAACCATGATACACACTCCGCCACCTTCATGTTTTACTCGACTGTAGTGTGATGCCACTTTGAAACCTTCTATTCGGAGGCGATCCAATTTTTCATGCGATATCCAAGTTTCTATGAGGCAAAGTGCTTGTATGGTTTTGTCTTCTTCCATGACAGCTTCTATTAAATGTTGTTTGTTGTTGATACTGCGAATGTTTTGGTATAGTATGCTGAACTTATCGAAAAAAATGTTTCTGCGTTGGTGAGGCCGTTATTCTATTCGCGTTTGTATTACTATTTCTCTGACTAGGGTGTTCACCGTGACGGTGCAGTGTAGATGATATATTTTTATGTAATGTTTCGTCTTGGACTCTTTGTGATACTGATATGCTTTTGTCTTTTATATGTTCGATTCTGTTTCCATTGCTTCCTCTTGTTGGTTCGTGTTCTTTCCCATCTATGATAAGTTTATTATTGATTATATTTGCTCAATGTCCATTTTTCCGGGCATTCACTAGAGCCTCTACTAAAGTTTTCCTGTGTTGTAGAGCTTCGCCTGAGAGTAGTTCGGATACCGTTATGCCCGTATTTCTAAAGACGCGTTTGTTTGATAATATGTAGCTTGTCATATTTTTACTTAGCAACTCTACCAGTAGTGGTCGTCGGTGGCCACTTTTCCCTAGCCTCCTAATGTCCTCTATGTACCCATTTAAGTTTGTATTTAATACATCTCTAAAAAGGTGGACAACTTTATTTCTCAATTCATTTTCATCTTCCCATCTTCTTTCCTCGAGTCCATAAAGTATGATTGTTTTTTTTCTTTCACTTACGTATTTGTTTTCTCTATATTTGTATAACTGGTTCTCTTCTTCACTACTTTTTGATATTCGCTTATGTATCTCTTGTATTTCTTTGGTCAATTTAAGGTTTTCTTTTTCTAATTCATTTACGATATTATTTGTCTGCTTTAAAGATTCCTCTAATTTCATCTGTTCTGATTTAATCTTGTTAGTCGTGTCTGTCAGAGATATATAATATCGTATACTTAAAATTGGCTACTTTAAATGGCAAATCCATTTGTTTTATGTTAATCATTTATGTCCACAAACAAACCAAAACGTGTTGACACGTATTGTGAAAAAGTAACGAAAAAAAATACTAGTGAATAAATTAAATTCCTATCGGGTAAAGAAAATCATTTTTATACTTGACCCAAAAAAATATATTTAAATGTAAATAATTTCTATGTAACATTAGGTGTAAAGAGAAAAAAAAATCGTTTGAAGAGAAGACACAAAATATAAAACACAACATTAAGTATAAGTAGTCGAAAATAATCTTTAGAAAAAAATATCGCTCACAGAATTATGTATAAAAATTAGTACTATTATTGTAAGACATATCGTAAGACATGTCATTTTGGGGGTAGGAAGTGAAATTGTAAAGACGACATTTTAATTGCTCCTACATATTTTTTATTTTAACAATATAGTTTGTTTATATTAATTTGTAATTTTTGCATAAGTGCTATGTATTGAGCCACATAAATACCTGCAGATATTATTTTCCTTCAAATTTTCCTGTCTCACAAGTTACATATTTACACCACTTTCAACACAAGGACATACACCAATATGGTAGAACTAAAAGGTACTTTAGATACACTCTCGCAGTCTTTCACGGCTAGGATGACAGCATTCGAGGACGAACTTCGTAGAACTCGCACTTCACCACCAGCAACAATCACTGCGATCACTTCAGAGTTTGACAGTTTCCGTGACTTTGTTATTGCTACATTCAAAACTATAGAGAAGCAATTAGCTGCTTTATCGAGTGAGTGTGATGGCTTAGAGACACGGAGTCGTCGTAACATGCTGCTAATTCATGGTGTGCCAGAACAAAAAGAAGAGGATTCAGGTGAAATCTTCCGTGAAATGGTAGTAAAACATCTCGGAGTGCAGCAGCTTGGAACGGCAGAGGTGAGCAGGTCCGTGCGGTTGGGACGTCCAAGGCAAGACAAGCCAAGGCCTATATTGATGAAATTCCATTCTGAGATAATTCGTGACCAGATTTGGTATGCAAAAACTAGCTTCAAGGGCACTGGAGTGACAGTCTCAGAGTTTTTAACAAAGCATCGTCATATGATTTTCATGGCTGCCAGAGAGCAATTAGGTGTTTCAAAATGCTGGACTCGAGAGGGTCGTATATTTGCTCTTGATGGTAATGGCAAGCGGCATATTATCTCTTCTATTGCTGACATAGAGAATCTTAAGCTGGTGGCAGCGGCGGGATCTGTGAAGTCGTCCGCGACCGACGTTGAATCATCTACAAAGGAGATACCAGCGTCTTTGGTTGCCGGTGCCAGGAGCAAGAGAGTGTTGCCTGGGAAGAAGAAATAATTGGGTCAGTGTTGTCTATAAATTTATTGTAATTCCCTTGCTTATTTCCATGTATTTTTCATGTCTACTTACTTTGCTTATTTTTATATTGTTTATCTAATATCTGTTTTTCTCTTAGCTGGATACATTCGAAATATCAATGTTGTTGCTTGCGTTGTTATCCACTATAAGTTAGCTTGTTGATTAGAAGGTTATACAATATTGGTGTGTAATAATAATATAATTTTGCAATAACCTTCTTTTTCGCTTAACCATCATTTGCTTTTTTTTTCCTCAAACTTCTATACTTGTTCTAAACATATTTGTCATTTTATTTGACGTCGCGTCTAATTTGTTTATTTTAACGTTTAATGTCAACAGACATAGTATGCATATTTGTCACTGTGATAGTCACTTGATATTTACGTATCTGATCTCCAGTTGTAATTTATTTATTTGTTATTAGTGTAACTGATTTCTTCATTCTTATTTTATTTATATACTTCTTGTTTTTTTTTTTTTTTGTCATCTGTGTGTATTTGTGTGTATTGCTAGTAGTAACATAACTTTTATAATATTGTTTAAAAAATTGTTTTTAGTTATTGTGTAATATTGTTTGTATATCTTGTATGGATATTTCTTTGCATGACAGCGATCTCTTTTTATCTTGTTCCTCTTCCTCTTCTTCTTCTGACGCTAGCTTTCGAAGTCTCAATGTGCCCCTCTGTGAGCTCTTAGAAAATTCTTTTTCGGATGTTCCTAAGAATTTCAATGTTGTGCATTTTAATGCTCAGAGCGTTCCAGCTCACTATCCGGACATGCTAGCTTCTGTTAAAGATGTCCACGCTATTCTCATTTCAGAAACTTTTCTAAATCCTCAACTTTCTTCTTCTTCCTATTCTCTCCCTGGATTTAAATTAATTCGTAACGACCGTGTAAGTTCCTCTCATGGAGGTGTGGCTATTTATCTTCGTGCGAATATTGCCTATTCTATCCTCAGTCATTCACCTCAGCCACCTCCTCCCAATACCGCCGAACATCTTTTTCTTGATATTTCCCTTTCTCACACCAAAATCTTTCTCGGTGTTTATTATAGTCCATCTCTAAGAGTGGATTACTTCGATTCTTTTGAGCAAATTGTTGAAACTTTGACTCCTTCTTTTGACCATTCAATCATTATGGGTGACTTTAATACTTGCTTGGTCAAAAATGACTCTCGATCGCAAAAACTTCTTTCTATAATAAACTCTTGCAACTTACATATTCTTCCACTACAGGAAACCCATCATTTTCCCAATTGCTCCCCGTCTCTTCTAGACCTTATGATAGTTTCTTCTCCCAATATGGTAAGTAAACATGGTCAACTATCTGCTGATGCATTCTCCTACCACGATTTGGTTTTTCTATCATATCGAGTTCGCCCTCCGAAAGAAAAAAAGCGTATTCTACTGCGGCGTAATTTTGCTGGCATGGATTTGGTTAAACTGCAGGAGGACGCCGCTAACTTGGACTGGTCGGCTGTGTTTTCCACTGAAACTGTGGATATGAAATTGGAACGTTTTAACACTCTTTTAATTGAGCTATACGATGTGCATGCCCCTGTTCGACCGTTCAAAATTAAACATCTGCCTGCACCATGGTTAACTGACGATATTCGTCAGTTAATGTCTAAAAGGGATAGATTGAAGGATCGGTACAAACTTGTGCCTTCGGTCAAAAATCAGGTTAGGTATAATCGCGCAAGGAATCGTTGCAATACTGTGATAAGGGACGCTCAAAGACGCCACATCCACAAGTCTGTCGCAAATGAAGATCCAGCGAAAGTTTGGAAATTTCTCAAATCTCTTGGTATTGGTAAATCACAAAATAATGGTATTAATAATAATCTCGACATCAACCGTCTTAATTCACATTTCACTTCTTCGTTGCCTTTCCATGGTGACCGCAAAATTGAAACTATTAATAATCTTACTCTAACACCAGTACCAGATTATCCTCCTTTCTCTTTAAATCAATTTACGGATAGTGATGTTAAGAGAACTATTCTTTCTATAAGCTCGGGCGCTGTGGGCAGTGATTCCATTAGTCGTGACATGATCCTTCCCATTTTAGATATCCTTACTCCAATAATCTCTCATATCCTCAATACTTCAGTCTTAACTTGCGTTTTTCCTTCCCTATGGAAAGATGCATTTGTTACTCCGCTTCCTAAGAAATCCAATCCCGCCACGTTCTCCGAATATCGTCCTATATCAATTCTCCCTTTCCTTTTAAAGATCCTCGAAAAATTGGTTTACCGACAACTCATTGCATTCCTTAACATGAATAATCTCCTAAATCCATTACAATCCGGCTTCCGGGTGGGTCATAGCACGACTACTGCTCTGACTGAAATCACTGATGATATTCACCGGGGTATGGAAAATCGCCATCTAACACTGTTGACCCTATTGGACTTCAGTAACGCATTCAACTCTGTGGATTTTGATGTTCTGCTTAGTGTTTTGAGTTCTCTTGGCATATCTCCTGCTGTAGTTGATTGGTTTCAAAGTTACCTGTTAGGGCATCGGCAGCGCATACGCATTGAAGATACCTTCTCTGAGTGGTGCAATATCAGTGCCGGTGTCCCTCAGGGTGGCGTTTTGTCTCCTCTTCTTTTCTCAATATTTATCAATTCCATTACTCAGTCACTTTCATGTTCCTATCACTTGTATGCCGATGATCTGCAGATATACGTTCAGGCTCCACTACCTGACTTCTGTAATGCTGTTAATATAACAAATAGTGATCTTGGGGCTATCGATAGTTGGAGTAAGTCGTATGGTCTTGTCATCAATCCTCAAAAAACTCAGACAATAATAATTGGCAGTCATTACTTTGTTTCGAGGATTGATTATAGCTCGCTGCCATTTGTAAACTTCGGGGGCACTGTAATCCCATTCGCTCAAAACGTTAAAAATCTTGGTGTGGTTTTCGACCAGTGCTTGACGTGGCGTTTGCAAATTGAGACCGTTCGAAGGAAGGTTTTTGCTGCGTATAGCTCACTGAATCGCTTGCGGAACTTCCTTCCGATTAGTACTAAGACCACTCTGGCACAATCACTTTTACTCTCCATCATTGATTATGCTGATATTTCCTATATAGACCTTTCGGAGGAGCTGCTCGACAAGCTCGAACGCCTGCAGAATTTATGCATCAGGTTTATCTTTAACTTGCGTAAATATGACCATGTTTCTTCCTATCGTTCTCATCTTAAATGGCTCCCGATTCGTCGGCGTCGGGACTTACACGTTCTTTCACTTCTTTATTCTGTTCTGTTCCTACCCACTGCTCCGCTGTATCTCCGTTCAAAATTTTCCTTCCGATCTTCTTTATCTAACCGTACTCTACGTTCAAACTTTAATCTCACTCTTGACGTACCTTCCCATTGTTCTGATTTCCTTTCTTTTTCCTTTTCTGTGCATGCAGTTCGGTTATGGAACGCTTTACCCGAAAGTATTAGGAGTGCTCGCACATTGAGCTCCTTCAAAAGTCAAGTCTGGAGTCATTTCCTGTCCACATGTCACTAGCTGTTTCTATATACAAGATAATTTTCAAAGTTTAACTTCTTGTTTTTTTTTTATTATTATTTTTATACTCAATAACTTGTTTTTATTTTTATTTTATTAGCTTATAAGATAATTCCTAGTTCTTTCCTGCACCCACCATCAGTTTTAATTATTATTTTTGTCCTTTCCCCTCAAGGTTGCCTGGAAGAAATTGCTTGTTAGCAATAAGGCCGCCTATTTTGTGCTGTTTCTTTATGTCTATTTTTTCCTGTATATTAATTTATGTTTTGTGTGCAATAAAAGTGTTTTATAATTATTATTATTATGTCTGCAAGGCCGAAGCCCAACACATATCGAAAGATATGTCTGCAAGGCCGAAGCCCAACACATATCGTAAGATATGTCTGCAAGGCCGAAGCCCAACACATATCGTAAGATATGTCTGCAAGGCCCAAGCCCAACATATATCGATAGATATGTCTGCAAGGCCGAAGCCCAACACATTGTAACGTTGTCTTTCACAATAAAACTATATTTTTCTAACCTTATGTGAAATTCCAAAAATCATGACTTTTGACAGGATGGGCTTTTGTAAAATGTTTTTTTTTTTGTATACATGTTGTATTCCACGAGCTAACACCATTTTTTCCAAAATTCTGGGACCTAGACCCCGAAGGAAATGGTCGGGTAAAGCGAGAACAGCTCTTGAGTCAAACACTTTCGGAATCGTGGAATTTTACAGAACACGATAATATAAAGCTTGTTGTTGGAATCAAGAAACTCCAAAATTTATTTGTTTGGTTACTAAAGATGACAATTGTTTTTTTTTAATTCACTTAGATATTTTTATATTCCTTTTCAAGTAACAAACAGTCAAATTGGTTGGTTGTACACGTTGTTTCCTTTGCCTTCCTAATACTGGGAAGAATTTAAAAAATATTACCTGTCATGCCAAATGTCATCGAGACTTAGAAAATTTTGTTCAAAAATTTTGAATTGATCGGCGGATCGAGATCGTTTCGAATTCAACTTGCTTTTATAAAATACTTATCTATCTTAGTCGTTAACCATCGGAATTGAACTGTGGGGAACTTATTCTCGGAGCTTCGATCCGACAGCCGTTAAAAACACAATAACAGAGAATAAATCGGTGGATATAATATTCTCTGGTCTGCAGACGTGCCAGACCCTTATAAACCTTACTTTCTACGCCCAACGGGTAATCATCTTTTACTATAATTGTTATCCGAACATCCCACCTTTCTTAGTAACTTGAATCTGCAATTGTTAGCTTACTTAAATGTAAAATCTTTCTTTGGTGAGACACACCAGAGGGTAGGGTAGACTGTAGGTCATGGAACACTCCAGAAGTCCCCAACGGGTTCCCTGTCGGAATATAACCATCACCATCATCCGGTTAAAGTCTCATATTACTCATGTAAAATTGCAGAAATTACAATTGGGAAACACATGGTAACTTGTTATTTTGTATCTACCTGCTTTGGACAATTTGTTAATAACTAAGGGTCACCGCCCTTCTGGCATGTTCGGGTCAACCTATATCTAAATTATACCCCTTTCGCTTGATTTTCCATTCATTATATTAATAATTAAATCAGTAATTAACTTGTAAAAAACTAAAGGAAATCACATGTCCCTTCCCCAACCACATGTTTTATTACCTACCTTATTTTGCTTACCCCTTGTTAATGTGAACTTCAGGGCATCTAAGTTTGGGCTTAAACCCATCCAAACCAAGAACTAGTTGAGGAATAAACTTGACGGAGAGGAGACAACACCAGGCCTTACCCGCTACCAGGTTGCAGCAACTGCGGCAAACCAGCCTGCCTTAAGAGCCGTCACCAACCGTTTCCCTTGTTTGAGGTATCATAGGAGAACCCAAACTAACCCTGCAGCATTACTCAATTTTTGGTTGAGTTATCATTAACTTGTTTCATATAAAATCATACCTGTTTGCCAATATCGATCAAGTAGACCTCCATGATCCCTGGATACTATAATTTGTTCTTATGTAGGTAATTGTTTAATCAGATACTTATTTAGAATTTAATAATGTCTACATAATTAAGGATTTAGAACATTAAGAATTTTTTTTTATTTTTATTTAACATTTAATGTACACACAAAGACAGTTACAAAAGAAGACATTATATAACACAGAGAATTGTACAAAGGTACTGCTTATTTCTAAAAGAAATCTCTTCCAGCAGCCCCATATATGGGAGAGAGATTTTAATAGGTAGACGTGTGTACCCGTTTCATAAAATATTATAAAATACATACCTATTACAAAAATACATACCTATTACAAAAATACATACCTATTACAAAAATACATACCTATATTTAAATACACATAAATACATTATAAAGAAACAATATGACATCAAGAAACAAATACGATAATAAAATACATGTCAACAATAGTAAAATAAATAATAAACATATTTAAGAAGAATTTAAAGAAAAATAATGCGCTCTTACTCGCGCCTTGAACTGCGATATTGTTTGAGATTCGCGAATCGAGGATGGTAATGAGTTCCACAGCCGGACTGCATGGACAGTGAAGGAGTAGGAATAGAAATCGGATTTGTGAGGTGGGATGTAAAGAAGTGTGCGAAGATGTGATCGACAGGGAACTTCGGGAGACCTGGAGAAAGATAAACTCTCGCGAAGGTAGACAGGATAGGATGGATTGTAAAGGATATTGAAGAGGAGACAAAGGATACGAGTGTTCCTGCGATCTCTAATAGGAAGCCAGTTGAGTTTTTCCGGAAATCAGAGACGTGATCAAATTTTTTGAGGCCGAATATAAATCTGATCCAGAGGTTTTGAAGACGCTCTAATTTGTTCAAGATCTCTTCAGTAGCATCAAGGTAACAGGCGTCGGCATAGTCGAAAATGGGTTGGATAAGGAATTGGGCAAGGTAAGTTTTAGTAGGTAAGGGTAAATAGGTTTGGAGACACTTTAGGGAATGAAAAGAAAAATGGACCTTTCTACTCACTTCGCTCACGTGCGACTTCCATGAGAGGTTTCCGTCAAGTATAACACCCAAATTCTTCACGGTGTCGCAATAAGGAATTGGGGCATTCTCAAAGATTATACGGGAAAGGGAAGAAAAATCGAGGGAATTCCTAATAATTCGACTACCAATAATAATGGCCTAAGACTTGCTAGGATTAATGAGCAAACCATGGCACCTAGCCCACACACCAATGCGCTGAAGGTCATTGTTCAACAAGGAAATGTTAAGGTTAGCGTCAGAAGCAGGAAAATGTCTGTAGAGCTGCAAATCGTCTGCGTAGAGATGAAAGTGTGAGGAAATTATACTAGCAATAGAATTAATGAAAACGGAAAAGAGAAGAGGAGAGAGAACGCCACCCTGAGGCACACCCGCAGAAAGTTCATACCAATCAGAAAATGAATCATCAAGGCGAACACACTGCGAGCGGCCCCGAATGTAGGAATCGAACCATGTTACAGCTTGAGGAGAAATATTTAAGGACTTGAGAACACTAGTTAGGACATCAAAATCAACGGAATCAAAAGCGTTACTAAAGTCGAGGAGAACTAAGGCTGTGACGAGTTTTCTCTCCATAGCCCAACGAATGTCATCCGTGATTTTTAGTAAAGCAGTAACTGTACTATGCCCTCGGCAAAAACCGGATTGGAACGGGTTAAGAATATTACTTTGATATAGAAAAGAAGAAAGTTGCTTGTGGACAATGTGCTCGAGGACTTTCGAAAGGAAAGGGAGAATGAAAATGTGTGTTAAAATTGGAAGGATAAAAGGAATGATTAACTTAATCATCTTCGAGCAAACACTGTCGCTTCCAACTGCAGAAGAAGAGATGGCAAGAATGGACTTTTTAACTGAATCCTCAGTAACAGTAGAAAAGGTAAACATTGAACATGAAGGCGCGGACTGTCTCGAAAGCTCCAATAAAGTGTTGGTCTGTTATTATTTTAAATACATTGTTAATTAACTCGTTAAGCCCCGTTCGCGCTCAGGAGCGCGAGAACACAATTAAAATCAATTGTGTCTGGATATTAATAATCGTCCAGGGATTAAAAACTTTGCGTTCTTTGATATTATTTTTGAACTTTCCCTTGGATACTAACCACCTAAAAAAAGATACATTACAATATATCGTAAGATATGTCTGCAACGCCGAAGCCCAACACATATCGATAGATATATCTGCAAGGCCGAAGCCCAACACATATCGTAAGATATGTCTGCAAGGCCGAAGCCCAACACATATCGATAGATATGTCTGCAAGGCCAAAGCCCAACACATATCAAAAGATATGTCTGCCGGTTCGCCGAAGCGAGACCATGCATCGAATGATACGTCTGCCGGTTCGCAAGAGCGAGACCACGCATCGAATGATACGTCTGCCGGTTCGCAAGAGCGAGACCACGCATCGAATGATACGTCTGCCGGTCCGCAAAAGCGAGACCACGCACGTCATAAGATGCGCAACCCAGTGCCGCTCGTCCATCCACTACATAGGTATACCACCCACTAGGTCCGCCGACGTCTCTGCACGGCACCTTTCGCTTGCGTCTGGGGTAACGCTCCTTTGATCCACGCCAGAGCGCCACGTGACTTGCAAACATACACACGCACACATAGACGTTCGCAAGTAAGAACTGTAACATAAGAGCGTTAGGTTCTCTCTCGGGACACCATTTCCCTTTCTATATTCGATATCAAAATTAAAATCCCGTAGACAAATCATCCAGCGTGCAACCCTTGGCAAAAGATCTCTCTTGCCCTCGGCGGCATTTAGTCTAGACACTAACGCGTTTAACGTCTCCGCCATCGATTAGTTTCACGTTTGAGACCCGCAACGGTCACTAGAATGAGGTTGTGAATCGGTTCGGCTGTGATAAGATCGTAAATAAGATCGTGAATGTGATACATTCTACGTGCCGAGTAGACACACGAGTATCACTCCAACGAAACTGTGAAAATTTTTCACTCCTAGACAACCGTGAACGCGACCCACGACTACAAGAACGAGATCTATGATGGTGTCGATGTGATTTGCTTGTACCACGCTTAATCTCATGGCGCGGTGCCGTATTTTCCGATTTTTTGCGTGTAGTTGACGGTAGCGGCATAATAAATCGAATTCCTGCAACTGCTTGTCATTTTCTCTTTTAAACTTAAAAACACCTCTTATGTGAGCGTAGGAAGTACTATCCCACTTCTGATTTTAGGAATCAGAAATGGAATAAAATTAAAATAAAGAATGATTGTCGTAACTTAAACCAATTTTACTTTCAATTAGATTTTCACAACAAGTAACAAGCAATTGCACAGAAAACCACTCTTCACACAATAACCGAATAATGAGGATGAAATAAATGACTCACTGCAAATCACATCTATCACCACTGTGGTGTCCTCCGGAGTGTCCGGAGAGGGTTGTGCTATAACACTAAGTCACTCTATGATTCACTGTACACTGTGGTGGCAGACGTCCGCTCGGTCCGGCGGTCGAAACACGACTGACTCAACCGAGCCGTCACCGCCATTACGGCGTATACCTTTATTGTCTATTCCACAACTACCCACATATTTAGTTAGACATCACAACCACTTCAACCGACCTCGCTCCTCAACGTCCGACAAGCAAATGGGGAGGGAGCGAACTAACGATTGCTTTTATGGCTGCGGTTGTGGTGACGTCATGATTCGTAACGATTCTTTCTTCCTTTTTCCTAATAATACATTATATTTGTCGTCGAATTCCCATAGTCGCTTTTATTATAAAGTTAAAATTATCAACAAAAAAAAAACTATAAAATTTTTTTCTAACAATTTCTAAAAACTTTTACGGGAAATTTGCCAACAGTGTACCTAAACTACACAAAATATTTAAAAAAAAATACTAATAAAACTTATATACTATGCTCCGAAAATAACAATAAATAAAATTTTAAATACCACCAAAACAATAAAGGGTTTTCTGAACTTATTTTCCGACATTGGTCGTTATCGAAACGCGTCTAGAGGTGTCTACATCTGACTCGTTCAACTCCCGGCGCCCAGGATCACATCCACATCTGGCTCCATCATCTCCCGGCGCCCAGCATATCACACTTATCAGACATGAACATCTCCCGGCTCCCAGCATTATTTCAGTATAATTATGCGTAAATCCATTTTATTTCTTATCTTATCTATTCCATATGATATATATTGACCATAGCGCGCAGTACACACGGGGGCATTCTCGAACGATTACTAAATATGATTACGATGTTCTTCTTAACAATCTTAAACAAATAAACAGGCAATCAATTAAGCAAATACTGTGTCCACATAAAATTTATTCAATGATATTAAGTAATATTAAAAAATGTTGAGAAAACGCTGAAATAAAAATTAAAATAACCAAAAATCTAAATAGAATAAATAATAATTGGATAAATAAAAAAATTATAAACGCATGTCAATATAGAGATAAATTATTTATGAAATGGCTAGCTGATCCGACAAATAAAATAATTAAACAGAATAATAATTTGTCTAGGAATTATGTAAATAAATTAATTAATAAAACGAAAAATAAAAAATTAAGAGAAGATATAATAAAGTGTAAAAATGACCCTAGAGCTTTATGGCAAATATTAAATAAAATAACAGGTCGAGCAAAAGTCATTGCTGACACTGTTATTTTAAATGCGTTCCATAAAAACAGTACAACTATACGAGATATAGCCAATAATTTTGCCGATTATTTCGATAACAGTGCTAAAACTATTGCGCCAGATTGTAACATTAAGGTACTTAATAAAAGTACATTTTCGATTCCAACAAATATTACTTGTAGGTTTCAACCAGTAAATTCAGAATCAGTTCTCAAAGAAATAAAAGCATTGAGTAATAGAAAAGCACCAGGTGTCGATGGTATAAGATCATGTGATTTGAAAGCCATTGGGGAAGAAATTGCTGATATTGGAGCTCATTTTGTTAATGTAAGAGTAAAAAAGGAAAGTGTCCAAATGAATTGAAAACAGGCATAATTAGACCAATACATAAGAAAGGAAAGCATGATGTGTATAATAACTATCGTCCAATAACTATTTTTGACAAAATTATTGAAAAGTTGATTTCGAAGCAAATCTATACATTTTACAGAGACCACAATATAATTACTGAAAGTCAGTTCGGGTTCCAGAGTAGTAAAAGTACTACACAGTTAATGTCGAAGTTCACAGATAGTATCAACCAATACCTCAATGATAAAAAAACATGTTCTGGTAACAATGATCGGTTATAGTAAGGCTTTTGATACACTCAAACATAATTTACTTATAGAAAAATTAAATGACTGTGGGATACGGGGCCCCTTAAGTAATTAGTGTAAAGACAAAAAACCGTTCTACTGTTTTGGCTGTTTACAAATATGTACAAGAGATAATAAAAATATTGGATAGTAAAAAATATGCTATTGGAATCCTCCTGGACATGACCAAGGCATATGACCGGGTAAAACATAATATATTATTAAATAAATTATATGGAGCTGGCATACGAGGTTTAGCTCATAAATGGTATTCATCGTATTTAAAAGACAGACAGCAGTGCGTAGAAATCGAATATTTTGACTATGACAGTAGAGAAATTGTGAATATCCGATCTAACTGCAAAAATATAAATGCGTCAATACCTCAAGGGAGCGTTGTTGGATGTCTTCTATTTTTAATCTACATCAACGACCTTCCCAAAATCATGGAGGAACCCTGTATATTATTTGCCGACGATATTTCGCTGCTCACATCATGTCAAAATAGTACAAATATACAAACTAAATTAAACTACATATTATCAAAAACTTTTAACTGGCTTAATGAACATAATCTTGAAATAAACTTTAATAAAACTAAATTAATGAATTTTCATCCACGCCAGAAAACCGCATTGAAATTTAATTATACCTTAAACGATAAAAAAATTGAATGTGTAAATGAATTTACTTTGCTCGGATTAAACATAGACACCAATCTCAATTGGAAAGCCCATATTCAGACACTTAAATCGAAATTATCCAGCTTCGCATATCGCCCTTCAAGAGGTTAAAAAAACTACCGATTTAGATACAGCTTTGGTTACATATTATGCATATGCCTATGCATGGCTTAATTATGGAGTTATTCTGTGGGGAAACAGCACGGACGCTCCTTCCCTATTTATCCTTCAAAAAAAACTAGTTCGTATTATAGTTAACTTGGACCAAACTGAAAGTTGTAAACCGTTTTTTCAGAAACATAAAATTCTTTCCCTCCCGTGTATATACATTTTAGAAATATGTAAATTTGTGAGAAAATATACTGAGTTTTATACAAAACGTGAGGACATACAAATAAAATATTCATTAAGACATAAAAGCAAATTAGTAGTTCCTACCGCCCGCCTTAATTTATGTTCATCTAGCACTTATAACATATCTATAAAGATTTATAATAAACTCCCTGAAAAATTAAGAAGTGAAAACAACGATAAAACATTTATAAAATCCTTAAAAGAAATATTAATTCATAAATGCTGTTACAATCTTCAAGAATATATTGACGACAAAATACAATAAATATTTAAACATTAACTAAATAAATTAATAAAAATAACATTTTTATCTAAAATACATCAATGATAAAATA
Source organism: Elophila nymphaeata (assembly GCA_955850985.1). Lineage (NCBI taxonomy): Eukaryota > Metazoa > Arthropoda > Insecta > Lepidoptera > Crambidae > Elophila > Elophila nymphaeata. The sequence continues at coordinate 6,396,311 of OY039071.1, forward strand.
CAATTAAATAATTAAACATTAACTAAATCAATTAATAATATTGATCAAAAACATATTGATGATAAAATACAATATTTTAACATTAACTAAATGAATTAATAATAATAAAATTTTAATCTAAAATATATTAATGATAAAATACAATAAATATTTAAACGTTATATTAATAAATTAACAATAATAACATTATAATCTAAAATATACTAATGCTAAAATACAATAAATATTAGTACATTATCTTATTTATTTAATAATGCTAGAATGAATTAATGAAATAAAATTATTAATGATATGATCCGCTTACTCATTGTATTATTAGTAAAATAAGTTGTTTTTATTATAAGCAAATATTACGCCCTCCTCTCCTCTTTCAAATTGCGATACCCGACAGGGTCCATAAATCGTACTTTTCATATGTAGAAACATCTTATAAAAACTTTATGGTTGCAATAAAATATTGAGTATTGAGACAACTTACAGGATAGATCGTATGTCGTGAGGGTATCAGATGCTTTTAGTCGAGAGTTGGGTGTATCCAATGGTACAGCACAGGGGTTTGTGTTAGGTCCATTACATTACATAACTTATGTGAACGATGCAGTCAATCTGATTACTCGATGCGAAGTTTATCAGTTCGCTGATGATACCTGTTTAGTGAGCGCAAATAAAAACATTGACAAGGCTTTTGAAGACTTGCAGCACGATTTCACATCTCTCCTAAAGTGGTCTCACGACGCAGGACTTGTTTTTAATGCAGATAAAACGAAACTAATTTATATTAGTTCGACACAAAATAGGATTAAATGTAGCCGAAAACTCACTGCCCACAGCCATCAATGTCTTCATGCGAATTCTCATAATTCGATGATCAAACGAACTTACCTGAAGTGAAGTTCGATCTTAATTATCTTGACTTCGTCGTAGAGATTTCATTTGACCATGTAGTGTTGCCACGCTACGCTTTAACCTATCGCACAAGCGTTGAGAGTACCTAGGTAGACAGAAAAAAGAAGTATGTCTGTCTCGTTCTCTCGGTGATGTCTCATCGCCGTCCGAGCTATGCCTCATTATTTTAGAGTTAAACATACATTTACAAACAAACAAACAACATTGATACCACGGGGTTACTGATATAATTCAGGGATGGGAGGGAGTTGAAATCTCTACGACGAAGTCAAGATAATTAAGATCGAACTTCACTTCAGGTAAGTTCGTTTGATCATCGAATTATCTTGACTTCGTCTATGAGATTTCATTTGACCATGTAGATGTTCAGAGATACTACGTATCAATGTTGTAATTCCATTAAAAAATTATTGGAAATAAAAAGAAATAACATTCCAGTTTGTAGTTTTCTTTATTTTCCATAATCACAATCGACATGAAATAAAAAAATATAAGTAATTTGGTTACATATTATTATCATTCTCAGACTAATTATCTGATAATACTCATTGATTAACAAATGTGATCTTTGATCAACTATAGGCCTGTTATAAAAATTTGCGAATGTAGCAGATTGATTGGACCATCCCGTAGTCCTTCGAATGGCGTCAATATTAATCCCAGTACGAAAAGCCGCTGAGGTGGAAGCATGCCTTGTGCTGTGGGCACTAAAGATCGAGGTGTCGATACCGCTTTCTTTTTTTGCTATATATATGCTAGCGCAATCTCTCCTCTCCCTATTCTCGACTACGCTGATATTTGTTATTTGAATGTAACTGAAGAATTGCTCAACAAGCTTGACCGACTGCAGAACCTGGCCATCCGTTTCATTTATGGTCTGCGCAAGTACGATCACGTATCCGCTTCTCGCACTGAACTCAAATGGCTTCCGATTCGTGACCGCCGTAATGTGCACATCCTTTCCTCTCTGTACAAAATCCTAAACGATCCTAATGCCCCTTCGTACCTCATTTCCCGATTCCGGCTGTGTCCACCTCCCACACGTTCTAGACGCCCATGTATCACAAAAACTCTGGAGCTTCCTAAGGGCAACATCAACTTTCTCCTCCACTCGTTTTCCTTTCGTGCTGCACAGCTTTGGAACAGTCTCCCAACTGTAATTCAAGATAGTCCGTCTATCACGTGTTTTAAGACCAGACTTAAGAAGCACTACTTATCACAAATCTCTTGATAATATTTGCAAGTTTATCATATCTATTTTAGTTATATATGTATATATTATTATTATTTTTGTTATAAATGTATGTATATTATGTGTAGGTATGTATTTTGTTATGTGTATGTATATAGTATTTAATCGTAAGGTAACAAATTGTTTTTTTTATTTTTTATTTTTCTTATTTTGCATTTTGATAGTCACCTGCTTAATTGTAAACAGTATCACTAACATTCATCGGTTGACTGGAAGAGATCTCTTTCAGAGATGCGCCCTTGCAAACTGTGTATTGTAACATAAGTTTTTGATGTATTTTTAAGTGCAATAAAGAGAATACTAGAATAATGCACTGAAAAAAATCGACTTGCCTCAGGCGGGACTCGAACCCGCACCTTCCACAATCCGGGTGGACGCGTTGACCAATTTCGCCACCGAGGCACTGCTTTTCGCTGTCGAAATTTGTCAGTGCTTGGTGCTTATGTTTTTATGGTAAACATCGATTCATCAAATCTTTGAAATTTGCACTTCCAAGACCCGAACGAAATATTTTTACAAATATTTGACGCCCAGCTAAGATGAAACTACCTTACATTATGGAATAATTTTATTTTTGCGTTTACAAACGCGTAAATATAATACTAGAATAATGCACTGAAAAAAATCGACTTGCCTCAGGCGGGACTCGAACCCGCACCGTCCACCCGGATTGTGGAAGGTTCGAGTCCCGCCTGAGGCAAGTCGATTTTTTTCAGTGCATTATTCTAGTATTATATTTACGCGTTTGTAAACGCAAAAATAAAATTATTCTGCAATAAAGAGTATATTGTGTTTTCTATAGAAATTGTGTATTTGCTCACATATAAATTTTTCCACAATTTTATCTATTGAAGAGAGCAATGTAATTGGCCTATAATTTGCATAATCGTCCCGTTTCCCCTTTTTAAACACAGGTCTTACACACCCCTTTTTTAACATATCTGGGTATAAACCCGATTTCACGCTACGGTTTATTAAGTCGGCAATAGTTGGAGATATATATTCTCCTATTCGCTTAAGGTCTGAAGTCATAATATTGTAAAGGCCCGGTGCCTTATTTGAGTTTAAGTTTTTAATGATTTTATTAACACTACAGGGAGTCGCCTTATGAAATAAAATACTAGAATCTACAGGTTCACGTGTGTCAACTGCATTTATTAATTTGATTTTGCAATTAGGAATTATATTTTTCACTGCGCTGTTAAAGCTGCATGCAAAGTAATCGGCTATAGCTTTAGAAGTTAGTCCTTGCGCGCCAAATGCCTTAAGAATAGCTGTATCAATAGACACAATTCCCCTCCCCATCATTTCATTCAAAATAGCAAAGACCTTTTTTATATTTTTAAAATTATTATTAATTTGTTTCAAATAATATGCATTTCTTTTACTTTCAAGTAGTTTATGTACTTTATTTCGTGTTTTGTTATAATTTAGTCTCAATTTAGTATCATTTGGTGTGGTGGGTTTCTCTGTATAACTTGTTTCGTTTTTCACAAAGCCTGGTGACATTATCGTCAATCCAGGGTGAACTAAACCGTTTACAATTCTTTCTAATTAATTTTACGTTTTTTTAGAATCAATTGCGGATTGTTTTGCCGTTTGAAACGAGTTTCTAATAAAATTTAGAATTTCATCTGGGGAATCCATACTATTCGAATTTATCCATTTTATATTTTTAAGTTCTTTATAAAAAATATCGTAGTAAATTAATTGTTTTGTTACATGCTGTATACGCTCGGGTCTCTTAGGTGCGTCATCAATGCACGCAAAAATTATGCCTCGATGGTCGGCGTCGAAGTACGACGTCGAGCACCGCCGAGTACGGATGTAATGAAGGGAATCGAGCGAACATGTGATCTATGCAAGATTTAGTGATGATGTTTTGTTTCGTTTCGACCCTAGTGTAATCTGATATTCCACTCATCAATCCGTGCCCGCTTAGAGCACCCACGTATGCGTCTTTGTTTGAGATCAATGTTAGTATCACCAATTAAAAGTAAATTCTGTTTCAACTCAAACTTAGAAACCAATCCACTCAGCTCGTTAACAAATATGTGCTTATTTCTAGACGGTGGCCTATAAACTGCACACACAACTGCGTTAAATTTCGAGTTAATTTTTATTGTGCCCGAGAGACTTTCAAACGTTTTGGTTTTATATGGAATTGCAGTGAATTTAATATGGTTTCGTACGTAAATAATAATACCGCCCCCTTTTTTATTTTCCCGCAATTGTGAGTACATATTATAGCCCGGTGAATTATATAGGTGAAGTATATTTTTCGAGATACCGGCTTCAGTTATTACTATGATATCTAGCGGATAGTTACAATTATGGATTACTTCTTGCAGTTTAGTAAAATTTTTTATAAGTGACCTAATATTAAAGTGTAAACATGACAGGCTTACAATATTTTTAGAAGGTATTTGTTGAAAAAAGTGATTAGGAGACTACAACTAAATATTTCACTAATATGTTTTCCCATTAATTAGGATGATACTCGATAAAAATACTAAAAGTTCAGTAAGCCTTATGAATTAGGTGGACTTAACAGGTTTATCAGATTGAGTTGAGCTCTGTTTAACAATTAAGTTTATATCATGCATAGTACGTATATAATAGATTTTACTATTGCTTGTTTTCCGTGCACATACCTTCCCGTTTTTACACCATACAAATTGACATGATTTGTTTAATAATAATAATTTATTTATTTCAGATAACAAAGATCCATTAATGTTAGTAACAAAAATCTTAAGAACTATGTTAGTAAACAGGTATCATATTTAATTTAATTATCTTATAATTCTAGTTACAAGGCATCCTACAAGGTGCCTCATAATGGGGCAGTAATTTTTTTCCGAAATCGTCCTCAGGATACCGTTGCTACTGTCCCGCATTCTACTTAAAAAGGAAGCCGTTTTTTTGCGCATGATTGCATCAAACCCGTCTGTACGCGCCTCTGCAAACATACCAGAAGCGCTACAGAAGCGGGGCAGCCCCAACAGTATCCTGAAGGCGTTGTTATACTGCACTCTCAAAGCCCTTAGCGCCCTTTGTGTATAGCTCACCCAGAGTGAACTCAAGTAAAACGACTGGCAGTAGGCCTTAAACAGAGTAATTTTAACCTCTCGGCTACATCGAGTGAATCTCCGTGCAAGCATATTACTCCGGGTTGCTAGGGCTCTTCGCTCCCTTTCTAAGTCCATGTCGTCCCGCAGGTCCTCTGTCACATAATGGCCAAGATATTTAAAATGTGATACTATAGTCAAATCTACATTGGATAATTTAATGGGTGGTATATAATTCGGACTTTTATTACCAGCTTTAAAGACAACAAGGACGGTTTTTTTAACATTGTATAACAATCCATGTTCTGTAGCAAAGTCCTCGCACACTTTCAGTAGCCTTCTAAGAGCACTTACCGAGGGACTCAGCAGCACCATATCGTCTGCATAGCTAAGGTTGTTAACACACTGTCCGTCAACATAGCAGCCGACATGTGTGCCGCTCAGTCTCTCCAGCAACTGATTTACATATAAGTTGAATAGACGTGGCGAACTTAAACCGCCCTGCCTAACTCCACAATTCAATCTATATGGTTCTGAGAACTTGCCACCCCATTTCACATAGTTGTACTGGTTTTCATACCAATATCGAAAAATAGCCAGGAGGTCAGGAGGTAGACCGCAATCCTTTAGTTTTCTCCACAACAGGTCATACGACACAAGGTCAAAAGCCCTGGACAGATCAAGGAAACAACCATAGATAAGATATTACACGGACCGAAAAACACCAGTTTTTCGGTCCGTGTAATATCTTACTGTGTGTTTTAGTCCCATTATAGCACTTTCAGTCGATAGTCCAGCCCGAAAGCCAAACTGCGCATTATGAATGTCAATGTAACTTTCCAGCTGTTTGTCCAATAATCTGTCCAGTACTTTTGCCATGAGACAGCCTAACCAAATAAAACAATACCTGTTTTATTTGGTTAGGCTGTCTCACTCCCCATACAACATTATTATGAATATTAGGTGTAAAATTACTTACTTTAGATGTGATTATATTAAGATTACAATCTACTACCAGTGGAAAATGATCCGACCAGCTAACAGTATGATCAATATATACATTAGTAATTGTTTTCCACGCAGATTGAGTAACCACACAGTGGTCTAGCCACCTACTACAACCGTGGGCGTCACTCAAAAATGTGAAAGAGTCCGAAGCAATACCCAGTCTTTCAAAATCTGCACAGATCCAGTTCTGATCAATACAATAATTCAACAGCTCATTACAAAAGAGCTCATTAGGATGAGCATTGAAGTCACCAAAAATGTACACTGCCTCAACATCTGAATTTCCTATAATTGAACTTATTTCGGCGAGACATTCGGTCATTTCTAACAAATTATCATTAGAGTCTGTGGGCATATAGATACTTACAACAATAAACGAATAGTTACTTACAGTTATTTTAATGGCTGCAATTCGCGCACTCGCACAATTAATTACCGACACACACTGAAACACACTTTTTCGCCACAATACTGCCACACCACCATATGGCCTACCCCTTAGCACACCTGCCTCCACATCCACTGCAGACTTGCCGGTGTAATCAAAGTCCTCATGTATGGTTCCAAGGTAAGGGATGTCCCACGGCAACAGCCAAGTTTCCTGCAGGGCGATACAATCGGCAACATTGCATATTTGGCGTACAGCATCCACTGAGCGTTTTACAGATTTACAGTTGTACGTTATAAATGTAGCTTTATCTTTATTCTCCATTAAAAGATTTTGTCTCCTTTGGTAAATCACCAACACCATCCTTTATCACTTTCCTTTTGAAGTGTATATATTGCCTATATATTACGCCTGTCCGCCACAAGCTATTACTCATAAATAAGTCTAGTTTACTTTTATTTACAGTAACTTTGAAAGCATTGTAAAATGTTTCTTTCCTCATATTTATTTTCTCAACTAGCACTTCTTCATTTGTCTTTTTTAATAAATAATCTACGATTTCTTGCTCCGACGTATCTTTGTTTATATTTGAAATAAACAAGGGAATTTTGGTATCAGCCGCAATAAACTATCCCATAGAATCTACTTCTGCGTTTCCCTTTTTACTAATAATACGGTTACGCAATTTTCTTTTCTGCGCCAAAATCCAACCATCATCATGCTTATATTCCGTCCACTCTCCCTTTTTCAATACCTCAGCCATTGTAGGTTTAGTTTGTGTTCTAGCGGCCGCACTCACGCGTCCTACGTCACCCGGGGCCTCACTAGACGGTGGTTTCGACATGTTCGAAACCAATCTGGCCTCCACGCGCTCCTTAACAGCTGTCGTGACTACTTGCTGATCATTCTCGATCGCATCTTCGCCCAATGACGGTATATGCGAATTATTAGAATGTATGGGCGGTAGGCCCATCGGTCCGCTATTACATTCGAAATTCTCCAGCATGTATGCTCCGCGCCGCATATTCACATTACTAATGTTATCCGAACAATTGTTTAATGATGATTTGAGATCTTTTAACTGGTCTTGTGTCACATAATTTTCCTTTATACCACTGAGATCCTTCTGCATAACTAGCAAATCCTTGAGAAGTTTCGTGACATCAATGTGATCAAAAGTCACAGGCGGCAATTTTTGTAGGTCTCTGGCAACAAAAATCGGCAATTTATCGGGATCGGTCTCCTTTATTACGCTTTTGATGTCTTCAAGATCCCGCTGTGACCTTGCATCTCCTTTCCTCCTTTTTATTTTTCTCTCTGGGAGCGCGCCAAATAACAGATCCTTAGCACTTTTAATGTCTTCAACACTGAAGCCTTTTGAACACATTTGCAATAGGCTAACTTCATCCATAACATCGTGTTTATTCTGTATAAAAGCCAAAACTTCGTTAATTACTACGTTACATGAATTACATTTAACCGTCGTCATTTTAGATCGACCGTTCACTCGCGCGTCACGGACGACACTGGAGTAGAATAATTGAAGCTTCGCATTATATAAAAGCGTTTTTTGGTATTTTGTTAGGGCTTCTCTAATAAAAATTCGAGTTTCTGCTTTCTCCTTCAAGACGTTCGGTCCACCATCCCCACTGTGAGGTACTTGTTCTTGGCAGCGTTGATCCATTCTTGTTGTAAGATATTAGATTTCGTTTCAACAAGGATTGCCCCCGGTTTTTCCTTTGACCCCGGCAAGCGTTGCACCGACTGTACATCCTGCTTATTGACATCCAGTTTTGAGCAGATAGTCTCTATTATTGAACTCACCTCACTAGGTGATATGTCTGGTAATTCAGCAACTTCCAACGAGGACGATAGAGACTTTTGTTCAAGGTCTTTAAGCTCCTGTTCCAAAACAATCACTCTCATATCTAGATTTTGTTTTTATTCAACAGATCATAATTCTGGTTTTCCAGCTCTTTGATCCTCTTGTCCTGAGTCTTTATCGATTGCTCCATGCTGGTGAGTTGCTCACTAAGATACTCGAGTGAGCTTTCAAGGTTTCCTATCTCCTCTCGAAAGGTTTTTTTAATCTCTCGGCTAATATCCTGCACTAGTTTTTTGGCATCAATGGCATGGGCGCAGTCAGTGTGGCTCGTCTCACCTTCATCATCATCGTCCTCCTCTGGGATCATGTAATTATGATGACCTACGGGAACTGTTCTTTAGGCACTCTTGACAGCTTTATTCTATGCCAGGCGAGTTATTGATTGTATTCAGCTGTTTGTTCGATAGCTTAGAACATTCTGGATCTGCATGTACAACAACCTCGCACCTACTGCACTCCAAGCCAGGCGCTTTTTTAGTAATATTTTTTTTGCATTTCGCACATTTATTTACAACCATAGTGATTGCGGGTAGATAAATAAAAAATTGTAGTAAATAGCGTACGTCCGCACGCGAGCGACTTCTTGTAACAATACTTTAATCCATCGACCTATGGTCTGCGATGATGCTGCCCTAATTGGCCTTTTAAAAGTCAATATCAACCGATCCTCGTTTTCAGGTCTAATCGGAGATGTCATATTATAATATAATTTAACTGTTGCAGCTGGACGAATACTTGGCCTATGGTAATAATAGGGAAGGTTTAAAATAGGTTGAGGTCGACTAACACCTGATGTCTTAACTAAATCTGATACCGTAATAATAATTCTATCGTCATAAAATTTTATGTTAGGTATTTTTATTAATGAAAGTGTCTGTGTTCTTTGCCCAGTGTAATAAACCCCCCCTTCAGAAAAGCAATGTATGTTTACCTATAACAAATATGTTTAAGTAATCAATACCAGTCTAAGTAAATTTTTTTTTTATAATTAATTATTGAATTTATTAATTTGGCCAAATAAGTGATCGTCTAGTAATGGTAGGACTCTAGTTGTGATGTAGATAACCCTAAGTTCTTTTTGTGAGGTATGTGAAGAGCACTTAGTACCTGTACGGGGCTTATGAATGAAGGCTAAAGTTACTTACCTATGAAGATAAACATCTGAAATAGGTTTACCATGAAACATGACTTTGTTGATAAGATAAAGATAGGTATTTGGAAGGAAAATGGAATGGGAAGGAATTGATGATGGGAAAGGTCTAAATACTTTAGGTTTGTCTCCGGAATCCTGTATGGATATTGTAGGAAGGTACAACTGATATTATTGGATCAATAAATTATTATTATAAAAGGATAACATTTTAATATAAAATAATAGCATAATCTATAATAGTAAATTAGAAGAATTTATAAGATTTTGTTATTAACATTTTAAAAATATGAGAAAATGTAAGGCCTGTGTCCTTAGCGTAACTTTTGATATCAACTACAAAAGTTGATATTTTTTTTTATTATTGGCATTTTAAATATATGAGAAAGTGTAAGGCCCCATCCTGCGCCCTATACACGGTGAATGCCAGACCACGCCGATGCATCCTCCCTTTCCAGAACCACAGGAAGTTTCTCTTCGCGAATAAGGAATCGCAAATATGAAAATATGTTTATTGACATTCTCCCACAGAATGTGTGGTGTGGTGTGGTTTTAGACCAAAATGATAGAAGGTAATAATAAGGTTGATATCACCAAACTTCTAACAATCCCAAGTGTGAATGAAAATGGTTCTCACAGGAAACTCCAGATTCTGTAAGGGAACGTAGGTGAGAGTTAGGCGTCCCAGGGGTCTGAATATTGTGCTGCACACGACGGACGAGCAATAGCGTTTTCGCTAGCGTTCACAAACAGCTAGTTAGCGCCAATCAAAATATATAAGCAAGCTTAGTTGTGAGTTAAGCATCCGGGGCACAATATTCATCCGCACGCAATGGAACAACAATGACCTCTGAAGCAATGTTCAATGACAGCCATGTAATGCACTAACCTCAATATATTGCCACTAGTATGACCCAGAAGGTACCACGGCGATTCATGGATTGCCAGTGGGTTGCAATATATCCCTTTCTAAATTCCATAGTGATCCCTTTTGGGTTTGAACAAGAATCATTCAGTTCACCGTAATTGTTTGCGCCGTTCAGAGATTTCGCACAAAGGTAATCACCTTCGAATTTTCGGAGCATGTGGAGTGTGCTTTCTAGTCTTTCCTCATTGTAAAGTATCGAGTTTATTTCGGTTAACACAAGTCTCTCAAATAACGACTTATTTATTTTAAACTACACCGTAAATAAACTCGTGTATAACTCCGTGGTGAAATGTCCGTAAACTACCTTCATATTTGAGGTTGGTTAGCCATATAAGGTACTTAACCATTTCTACTAATTTTTACAAGTACTTGCAACCTTTTATTCATTGATAAAGTAAGCAGTTTCAAGTATTCTGCTATAAAATTCGGTCGATTTGGATTAGAAAGGTTTGGTTATAGGTTCAGGATATCTGGTAATTTATTTAGAACTGTAGAATCCAAAAATGGATATTATGATGAATAAATCGTAGAATAAAAGTAGAACAATGTGTTTGTATTTTATCTGGAACATGTTGGTTATCCATAGGATAACTTGGCGTCTGACGAGTTAGCGTTATTTGATCAAAAACGAACATAATTATTATAGCGATGAATCTCTCTAAATAACATCGACAGTGCGGAAGACTAGCGACCGTAACATGTAAGGAAGCCAGCTTCAATCGAGAGAGACGTATTTGATAATTCAAGCCGAGTAATAAAATAGCCGTAACCATTTTGTAGAAAATTATGTAGGTAGATCGAAAATGATTCACCAATTTTTCCGATTCAATCGCAGGTAGAAGGTAGCCGTAAATCGTTTCATAAAATACACATGTAGGTAGATAATAATCTATCGATTATACCGGTTGAATAAAAATAGACTTCTCTCATTGTCACCATTTGTCGATTCTGATAGTATAATCAGGGTGGGTGGCAGGCTTAGTGATTCTCACTATGATTACAGTGTTAAGCACCCAATTCTCCTATGCAGTAAACATAGATTATGTCAACTAATTTTTGAGTCCTTACATAAAACCTATCTTCATTCTGGACCTCAATTATTGTTAGCAACAGCAAGGCATAATTATTGGCCTTTGGGAGGAACTAGGCTAGCGAAGCGTACAGTTCGTTCTTGCATCAAGTGCTGTCGTTTTGCAGGTAAAACAGTGCAACCTGTAATGGGTAATTTACCTGCTAACCGAGTGCATTTAGAATACCCCTTCTTAGAAACAGGCGTTGACTATGCCGGGCCAATGCTTATAGCAGACCGCAAAGGAAGAGGTTGCAAACTAATAAAAAGTTATATTTGTGTCTTTGTGTGTTTAGCGAGCAAGGCGCTGCATCTAGAGCTTGTCTCAAACCTTACAAAAGAGGCATTCATTGCAGCCTTACACCGATTTATTGCACGCCGGGGGAAGCCGCGGAGCGTGTTCTCCGACAACGGCACCACCTTTGTAGGGACCTTCAACGAGTTGTCAAAATTACTCGCTGAACCTTCCTTATCTTCAGGTCTCGTAGACCAAGGTATCAATTTTTCATTTATTCCCGCATATACTCCACATTTCGGCGGTCTTTGGGAGTCTGCAGTTAAATCTGTTAAGCACCACCTTCGCCGCATCTTAGGATTAGCTCATTTAGACTATGAAGAGATGGCTACTCTCTTGATACAGATAGAGGCTATTTTAAATTCCCGTCCTATTACTCCACTATCTGATGACCCTTCTGACCTATCCTGTCTAACTCCCGCTCACTTCCTAATTGGACGATCAATCGTTTCTTTGCCTTGTCCGCAACTTACTGATAAGCGAATAACCTCGCTTCAGCGTTTTGAACGCATCCAGGTGCTGAAGCAACATCTCTGGGCTCGCTTTTCTAATGAATATGTTTTATGGCTACAGCGGAAGACAAAATGGCACACATCCAGAGGTGAGCTGCAGGAGGGCCAATTAATTCTGATCAAAGACAAGACGTCGCCGCCGTTAATGTGGCCACTGGGACGCATAGTTCGTGTCATACCAGGGACAGATGGCGTGGCCAGGGTCGCCGACATCAAGACGCGGAGAGGTGTCATTCGTCGCGCCTACAACACGATCTGCCCTCTGCCATCAAATGTTGAAGACAATGCTTCAAGGCGGGGAGTATAGTAGCGACAACACTATGAGACGAGAGGGGCTGCGCGGAGAGAGGGGCTGATGCGTCGGCGCAGTAGACCCGCGAGCCCACACACTTCACCTTTGCATCGTCGCGCTCACACGTACAGATTGTCGGGCTATTTTTTTGTTAATTGATTTATTTATTATACCAGTTGCCTAAAATTACAGTCCACTCATTTCACACCACAAGAATAGGATCCTATTATAGGCTCACTAGTCTCCCCTTAACTTTCTCGTGTGCCGGAGACGACTCGGGGGTTGATGGAGACCTTGTATTTATGTGTCATGCGTGCGTGTTGAGTTTGGTTGCGGTGGGTTGAGGCGTGCTCGGGTTGTCGTGCTGTCGCGCAGACGCACGGGCACTCGGAGGCACGCGCGGACATGGTTCCGGGATCGGTGTTATGGACTCAGGGAGGTGCAGAACTTGTGAATTGGTCGGGGTCTCGAGGTCGATTTTGTTTTGGCGTTTGCAAGACTTCCTCTATCCATACTACGTATACAAGAAAGTAAAAATGAGATACTAGCCACTGCCTCGCTAGTAATAAATAAGCGCGGTTGTAAAATTATTATTTTTTACAATATCATATTTGTACAGATTTGTTATTTCCATTAAATTAGGCTTTATGATGAAGAAATGAATGATTAAGCAAGTAAAATAAAAAGTAGGTAAGTGAAGTAATGATGTTGTGGTTAGACGATAAGTCATAAATAGGTGAAGCCTATTTATTGGCTTGATTAGAAATTGATGACTTCTAATGATGTTAAAATTGTAAATTGGAAGCTAATGATGTTAAAACAGATTATGAGAAGGATGACGGACGAAAATGTGGCTAGACGATAAAAGTCATAAATATGTGACGCCTATTTATTGGCTTGATTGGAAGTTGATGACTTCTAATGATGTTAAAATTGTAAATTGGAAGCTAATGATGTTAAAACAGAATATGGGAAGGATGACGGACAAAAAGGTGGCTAAGCGATAAAAGTCATAAATAGGTGACGCCTATTTATTGGCTTGATTGGAAGTTGATGACTTCTAATGATGTTAAAATTGTAAATTGGCAGCTAATGATGTTAAAATAGGATATGGGAAGGATGACGGATGAAAAGGTGGCTAAACGATAAGAGTCATAAAAAGGTGACGCCTATTTATTGGCTTGATTGGAAGTTGATGACTTCTAATGACGATAAAATTGTAAATTGGAAGTTAATGATGTTAAAAAGAATATGGGAAGGATGACGGACGAAAAGGTGGTTAGACAATAAGAGTCATAAATAGGTGACGCCTATTTATTGGCTTGATTGGAAGCTGATGACTTCTAATGACGTTAAAATTGTAAATTGGAAGTTAATGATGTCAAAAAGAATATGGGAAGGATGACGGACGAAAAGGTGGTTGGACGATATGAGTCATAAATAGGTGACGCCTATTTATTGGCTTGATTGGAAGTTGATGACTTCTAATGATGTTAAAATTGTAAATTGGAAGCTAATGATGTTAAAATAGGATATGGGAAGCATGGCGAATGGAAAGTTTGTTGGATGATATGAGTCATAAATAGGTGGCGCCTATTTATTGGCTTGTATTTAAATATCATCCTTCTGTGAACTGGTGAACAAGCTAAATAATGACACATTTGACGTGTAGCAAAAATGTTAATTCAATACTTATGTAGTTACCAGGCGAGAACGTTGGAAATGAAGTTGGAACCCCATATATTCAGAAGCAGTTCATATGGGTATTTGTCAGAAGCGTTCTAGTTTATTGCATTTGGGTGGACCCGAACTGCAAGAAGTAGGTTTTTATTCAGATGTTTCTACTGATGAAAGAATGGTTTTAAAATAGCTTTGTATAAGATAGGTTATTATTCCGCACCTAAGCAAGGTAAGAGAGTGGAAGGACGAAGGACATATTTTTAGGACATTAAGATAAGAAAAGTTTCAAAGGTTTCTACTGCGTCTAAAGGCAGTAAGCTCATTTAGTAAATTTGTGTAAGTCGAGAGTCAAATACCTGCTCGACCAAATAGAAGAATTTGATGATAGTATTGCAAAGGCAAACACTTAGAACTACAATAGTAGTAAAAAAAAAAATTCGCAAAAGAAGAACGAATAAGTTAATGATATAGATAGCATATCTAAAGGACATAAGTCAATAAGAATTGTCCTCCAAAAGGGACGACGTGTATGAAGTGCGGACAAGCAGGTTATTTCTAATAGCAAGACACAAAGTACTTAAAATAAATTTAGAGATGCAGAATTTAGGAAGGAAGATTGTTGAGACAAGCGCATAGTTTAAGAAGATATTGATAAGGAACATTAATGAACAGCATACTGATATTGATATTTATTACCTATGTTTTTCAACCTAGATAGTGATGAGATTTTGGTAATTTGCTTTGCAAGACGAAGTAAAGTGAAAACGTTTAATGATTAGGGTTGCAAATATCAATTAAATATATGACAAAGTATGGCTTAATTGTACACAAAACAAGCTGGCGGCGGAATGGAGTCATTTATTTGACCTTTTTATATAGAAAAAGCTAGAGACAAATCCCTGGCGATTATATTTAGGTAGTGGACGATGTTACGAGGCATTGATTAGGCAAAATCACCATAGCTGTGGCTTTCAGGGTTTTTCTAATCGAATTGGAAACGGCGAAAATCCTTAATGTAAGGACATTCCCAAAATTAAAAAAAAATCTAGATAGATATCGATGACATTCTAGATCCCGATGATTTGTTACATAGCTATAGATGAATGAAATTTGTAAACAATGTTGTTCAATTTGAAAGGATTCCTATGGCTGCTAAGGCCAAATAAAGGAGTATAAAAATAAAATAATGGCAAAATAAAATTATAAGAGGCTTCTGATTGGGCGCCACCATTCATGTCAGTACTGCAAGAATGTGGGGAATTATTTATTTACACTTTATTGTACACCTACAATGAGATACATTATCTAAAATGTAACATTATGTTCATTTAAAAGAATGGCTTCGTTGGAAATTTTGTTGTAACATCTCTTAATTGTAGAGTGAAAGTTAGGAAAATTCAATAAAAATGCCTTTAATTATTTAATAGGCGTTTATGATGAGAACATTAAAGAAAATGTTTTGCGGATCCAAGTCTGCCTTAGATGATGTCTTAGTTTAAATTCAATGTAAAAAAAATCTGTGTTTGAAAACGTAGCTATCGGAATGTGAGCGCCATTACTGTTACCAATAAAAAAGAAGTATTAGAATTTAGTAGGTGGGTTAGTTAAAATGCGCCGCATTTTAACTTTGGTATGGTGAAGATATTTTTTCAATTGCTGTATGGCCCATGCCACCAGATGTGGTTTTGTGTGTGACCAAGTGTTACTTGAGGCTCTGACCGGCCGGCCCCTTTTGGGGTTATGAGCATGATTTTATGTACCTATAGCAGATAGCTATAGTAAAGATTACAGCGCCACTGAAGGATATGGAAGAAATTTCTCTACAGGGTCCATGATATTCAGGAAGTAAAAAGTTGTTTCTATGAAAGTTAAATATACAAATATTTTTGTTTGGTGGGGATGTTTCACTCATTGGGCACAGACCAAATCACAGGGATAAACATTTAATTCCTGAAAACTTAAAAAGATGTTACATGACATGTGAAATGCAATAAATGATTTGAATTTGAAGCCTAAGCTAGATCCTGTTCATGCGTTAGCGGTTGGTATAAAAGAATCTATGAGATCTAAGGTTCGGTGGTCTAAATAAAACGTGAAGAAAATCTGGAAAATCTTGCAAAGGAAGTTAGGGATAAATTTCTTATGATCGTCAGTAAAACAGTAAACGTCTACAGTACAAAAAGAAAGTATAAAGAAAAAATAGTGAATATACGTACAAGAGAAAGGGAGTAGCAAGTTTGAATTTGACGAGAGACCAAAGCTAACTAAATAATAGGTATTTTGATTTTTGAACTTATAAGTTAAATTAACTTTCAAGGGGTGTCATTACAATATAGAATGACGAAACTAGATAAAATCTGCGACGTAATATTGTACGTTTTAAAAAGGTAGAAAGGGAATGGCAAGTAATGAAGGATGATTTAGAAAATTAATAAGAAGTATTGGACGGAAAAGATATTATGGGAAATAGTTAATAGAGTTTGTCCCAAGTATTTCAGTGTTTTTTGAAATTTAACAAATAGAATAAATAATATTGTTAGTGAAGTGATGAAAGTTTATTAGACGGTTTTTAATAAGGTAAAAGTATAAATTGAAAATAAAGATGTATTGATTTAAATTTGTAATTATTGTTGTTGTTATTGTTGGTTATAGAAGGAAGCGTAAAATATTAATAAAAGGTTGAAAATAGGGAAGCGAAGTAAGAACTGATTTTAGTTTGTAATTATTGTTGTTGATATTGTTGATAAGAGACGGAAGTTTAAAATACCAATGAAGTTGTGTAAAATAAATTGTTTTATTTGAAAACTACTTACTGGTTAAAAATAACTTATTAAAACAAGGAAGAGATGTAGTGTACGTCGGATGTATGGCTGTCGTCTCCTTTGCGCACTGTAGTGGAATAGAGAAGTGACGTTTGTGAAGAGCGGGGGAAGGAGGAATATAATGGGGCGGACCTGACGAACGCGGTGCACGAAGGAGCCGATTATAATAGTTTAATATTATATACATCAAGAATAGTACAATAACAAAAAGTAATTTTAAAAGAGAAAATTCCTATAAAGTAGATCGCACGCATTTCATATAGTAAAAGTAAGCCACAACAAAACAAATATAAAACCCCAATATGTAAAATAAACACAACCGATACCAAATCCGCAAATAGCCGTGAAATAATTCAAATAGTTACAAAAATTGAGCATCATAATGAAAAGAAGAGGGAAAATTTCTTATAAAGGACTTACCCCACTCCTACACTTACCTTAGGGTCTGGAACCGCCCGCCAATGTCGTTATTCTCACCGACAGAGGTTCCCCGTAGGACTTTTTCCCAGAGTACTATTCTTGCAGCCTCTTCCCCTACTTCCGCCGAACTATGATCCAAGAACCAAGAACCCCCCTGAAAACCTCCTTTATACCCCAAAAATCCCCTCCTAAATTTTTCCCCCTCCGTGAATTCAGCCTGAACTTCGCTACCAATTTCCTCCTATCATAATCAAATTTTGCACTTTTCCCGCAATTCAATTGGTTGCTCCAAAATATCTTTGCAAATTTTCAGTTGGCAGCTTTAACTTACAGATTTCCTATTCGTTGATTTTTCCTCACCAGAGGGCAACATAAACCCCCCGTTATAACTCGACCAAATACAACAGCCAAGAACCTATTATGCACCTTATATAACCAACGTTTTCTCCTAACCTTGGTCGAGTTATATGAGAAGAAATCTTAACGAACTATTTAACATTATTTATTAAAAACGTTAAGGTTTTAACAATAATTTACATTAAATCGTAATTATTGTTTATCTAACAGTGTCCTACATTACCAAACCAATTTGCAAACCCAAATAGGTAACATTCTTTATATTGGTATCTCTTCTGACTTTTACTCACTTCTCATTTTCTTTGATTTTTTTTTATAAGGTAATAAACTAACCTAAATTCTTATTATTTTCTCATGTAGAATTTAATTATCTATTTAAAAATATATAACTCTTACTGTTTCAGTAGCCGCTCCAGAATCGAGAAGCGAAAATCGATTTTATCCAAAGGGACAAAAGTTCACTTAAATTTTTTCCTTCAAATCCTTATAAAACCTAAGCAGGTATGTAATCCACTATTAGTATAAGTTTATTAAAAGTATTGAGACATAAAAAAAATCATTCTTTCAAAATTTCGGCCATTATTCATAACTTGCTCATTCATCCTTTATTATACCCATAGATTATTTTCACCAAACTGGAATTGCTGTCAATAAATATTATAACCACACAATACTAACAACTATATCCCTATTTCTAACTACCTAGCATTCCCTTTCTCTAATTAAACTTTGATTATTGTAATGAATGTCAAAATCTGTATTTAATTAGCTACCTATGTTTTATTCTTCCAATTTTTGATTGCAGAAACCCTGTTGATGCATTTTACTTAATTCACGAGAAAAGGCAATGAAAGGAGAGGCGGCCACAACTAATAAACATAATTATTAATAATAATTAATATAATTTCCATACAATTTCCCCGGGGACCACAAGAAGAGACAGTTTGTCGCCTAACATAGCTTATTTTTTTGTAAGTTTGCACGTTTAAAATTATTTTTATATTATTTTCTTGCTATTGTAGTGTAGCTCTGGCCAATTTATTACATTCACAAATAAAATAAATAACTACTAATACTTCCCGATTTTTCCATTTATTTTATAGTTCCTCTTCCCGACACTAGATGGCATTAAGTTCTCCAGTTCCGAAGATAGTTCATGAATTTGACACTAGATGGTGCTTTTATACGCATACCTTTTCCCTATTAATAAATTATATTGGTGCTTTGTTTAATCGAAGAATATCAAAAGCAAATAAAATGTATTTTTTTTTATTATTTTTCCATTTATTTATTATTATTTTTTCTCTTAGGGGTAGGATCTCCGTTCCGTTACACCAGTAGCTAAAGCTAACAAAATCACTAATTTCTTGCTTAACAATTCTAAATCTATCGAACTATTTGGTAGGCTCTCTATATAATCGAAAACAGTGCTAGGGTCCCACGTCACCTCGTAACGCGGGAAGACAGGTTTGAGTTTATAAATTCCTTTAAAAAAACGTTTTATTCTATCTTCATTACCAATATTGCAACCTGTAGAAATTAAAGATACAGCTGATCTTAGGCTGTTTAACGTTCCATACGAAGCGCCTGATTGAAAACATTCAGTAAGAAAAGCTAATAGAGAAGGGACACTAACATTATAAAAATCACAACTGTTTTGACTACAATATATCCACCATTTTTTTAACCCTGAGGAATATTGAGATACAGTATTTTTTGACAAAGAAGAAATCATGATTTGTGTTGCTGACTCAGGTATTTTTTGTCTGATAAAGGCTTCCCGGATAACACACTCGCTGCCAGGGAAAGGTGTTCATGCAGCGGGTGTGTCGATCTGAAAGTAGATGAAAGGAGATGTTCACTTGGCTGGGAAATTAATATTTCGGTAATCGTTAATGATATGAAAAGTGGGTACCATGGCTGAGAAGGCCACTGTGGTACAACTAAAATTCCGGTAGCATTATCTTATCACTTATAATTTTGTTTAATACTTTTAATATTAGTGAAAATGGAGGGAACGCGTAGAAAAAATTGGACCTTTCTATAGTGAATGCGTCGATATTTACAGCATACGGGTCTCTTTTCCAAGCTATATAGCTAGGGCACTTAGCGTTGACCCGGGACGCGAAAAGGTCAATATTAGGCTTACCAAAACTTTTAACAATTTTTGAAAACGCATATGGGGCCAATTCCCATTCAGTGTCAATATTTAATTTTCGTGATTCACTATCTGCTTCTATATTTAAGGAAGATTTAATATACGAGGAAAAAATAAATAGCTTTCTTTCTTCACACCATTTCCTCTCCCTCCCGGACCTCGATATCGAGTAGACGTGTCTCAGTTAAATTACATAAATTTTTCTCCGAAATTTATCAAGAAATTATCAATTTAAATAATATTAAAATAATAGGAGTGCATAGAACGGTAGCGGTATATCTCATCGCGCCGTTCCTTCAAGCAAAAGGACGGGTAATATTCCACTCGAGTAACAAGAACTACTGCGTATACGCATAGACCAAGCAACATATTTGACTGTGTGCAAAATATTTCTGTCGCGTCTACACCCGCAATATCAATATACCTTCTACCAAGGACTGAAGAGGACGGACTGAGCCAACACTAGTATCTTTCTACCATTGACCACACACGACATCGTAGCGTGCATCAACTCCGCCAGGTGATATACTTCCTTCTATTTATGCTCGCCTAATACTTCCAACAAATCTCAGGCTGTTTATACACGCGTATACTCAAGATACTGAAGATTATCCAAAGTTAGCCCAGTGCGACTAGAGGCGGAGACTACTAGGGTTGCACACCACGGTCATCATTGACCTCCTGTCCGCTTCTTATACCCTGGTACTAATCAAGGGCCTGTCAAGTTAAAGAACAACATACAGTTATTTATACGAAACAAGATACAGTTATTATTTGAGTCTCCTGTTTTCTTCTTATATCCTGGTATCAAGGCCATATAGAAACATCATTCGTCTTATCAACGACCGACTACTGCCCGAACTACTAACTAAATATTATTTACATCTCTCCCTTGTTATTGTGCCTTGGTAGGGATTTGGTCTCGGACACGAGGAAAACTTAACAAATATGAGATGATGGCAATTCAAGGAACGAACAAGAACTAGCTGCAGCGTTGAAGTATAATATAAATTAACTCCATCAAGTTATTGTATTCCGTTACTTTGTGTTTTGGAGACGCCACCTGACCTCACGACTGCTCATTCATAGGACTGCTAACTGGAATATATCTTCATTCTTCTGTAACCCTAATACCAGAACTCCTTACGTATAGCCCGTATGATCATCCAAACATCTACAGAAAACCAAACTTTGGCTATCTCCTAATCAACTCTGTTATACTAGTACAAATGACGAAAAAAACACCTCCGAAAATGCTCCGTACCCCTCCTAAAACGCCTACAAATGCAGTCGGCTCCGCTCCTGCCACTTCTACCTCTACCGATGCCAGTTCGTCAACCGCTACCATCGTTAACCAGCTGTCAACCACCAAAGCGGGGTCTGATACCAATATAACAGTACGTGGAATGAAACGTCCACGCGAGAGTGAAGTCACCGAATTAAAACAATACATAATGGAACTAATTACCGCATGGAAGCAAGACCAAGACACTAAACACAACATTTTAATAGACACCATGTCTGAAATAAAAACCCAGAACATTGACATAGGACAGTCGATGGACTTCATGTCAGCAAAATATGATGAAATGGTAACAAAAATAAACACCCTAGAACGTGAAAATAGAGAGTACCGCGAATATACTACCATGCTGGAAAACAAACTAGAAAACCTGGAAAGAATTCACAAATCTACGTCACTAGAAATTAGAAACATGCCACATAAAAAGGATGAGACCAAAATGGACCTTGTGGCCTTAGTACAGTCTATTGGTGTAGCTCTCGACACACCTATACAAACTACAGACATCTGCGATGTCTACCGTGCATCAATGAAGCCCGATGGCAATGGTCCGGTGATCGCCGAACTCAACTCAGTAATTCAAAAAGAACTGGTACTTCAGGCTGTCAAAAACTACAATACAAAGAACCCACAGAACAAATTTTCGTCCACTACCCTTAAAATTAAAGGACCTACTTTCCCAATATTCTTGTCGGAATGCCTTACCCCAAAAAACAAGAGGCTCTTTTACCTCGCCAGACAATTTGCTACAGCAAACTCATATAAGTACTGCTGGACCAAATACGGACATGTTCTCATGCGCAAGGAGATGGGTGCCCCCTTAATAAGAATCAAAACCGAGGACGATATCAATGCTCTAAAAATCAAATGACTATTAATGTCAAATGGTTACGTGTGTTTAAATTCCATTAACAAATTGTATGCTCGGCTTTTTTATCTGAATGTTTATTGGTTTGTTAAAGGTTTTTTATTTTTTTCTTTATTTTACTTCTTGGTTATTATTGTTTTGTTAAATATGTTAAGTTTGTCACAACTGCCTAAATGTAAACCCATATTAATCTTATTATTAACGCCTATAACTGATAAAGATAAGTTCGAAACTGAATACTACTCCTACTCGCCCAAAATAGTTAAATCACAACTATCATCAATCACAAACCACTCACACAATCACAAAATCATTCAAGTCATCTACACAAAACACATATCATGTAATAGTTATTCTTTGCATAATACGACTATCCACTTCTTACTGCATAAAATTGAAATAGACATAAATTATTATCTCTCCTACCCCAGTGAGTTATACCCATACTATATTTACTTAATTCATGAATAGCATCGAAGATGTAATGTCTGATATCGATACTATCGCAGTATCTGAATCTATAACATGTAGTCCCGAGTCTGTAACAAATAAATTATTGAACCCAAATAAGCATCTCACAATTTTAAACCAAAATATACGTAGTATAAGTGCAAACTTTCGTCAGTTGGAAGTCCTCTTAAAGAGAATAAATGTCGATTTTGATTTAATTGTTTTAACGGAATGCTGGCTATTGAAAGACTAGATATGAGAAATAAACAGGTTTACTGAATTTGCTACAGAGTTTCTTGTATCTTATAAACACACGCGCGTACGAGCGATCGTTTCGGCCGTTGCTGGCTCAGTGGCGAGCGGGGGACCGCCGCCGGCCGCGCTGCTTGTCCCCGCGCCCCGCACCGTTGTGGAGCGTGACGTAACGATGCTTTGTCATCCATCAGGGTCGCGTTAACATCCTGGCCCCGGTTGAACGAAGCTGATAAGAGTTCGCTTCAACTCCTCTGTCCTCTTCTTTGGTGACTGGCAACAGGCACACCCGGTTCGCTGCCCTTCGTTCGATTCCTCTGCTGGTGGTGAAGTCGGCCACACGAACGATACCGTCGCGCCCAGGGTGTAGCTCCTTCACTCGTCCTAGTCTCCATTTTAAGACCGGGAGACTGTCTTCTCTCATAACAACTAGGTCACCGACCTTCAGGTTGGGTTGAGGTTCGAGCCATTTTGTGCGCTGTTGGAGCTCCGCCAGGTACTCGTTTCTCCATCGGTCCCAGAAGTGGCGACGCAGCTGCTCTATCCGCTGATAACGAGTGTGCACGTTGCCCTTGATGCTGCTGGTGGCCTCCGGGAGTGACGTCAGTGGCCGCCCGATGAGGAAGTGCCCTGGGGTCAAAGGAGAGAGGTCGTTGGGTTCATGTGATAAAGGAGTGAGTGGTCGGGAATTAAGGATAGCCTCAATTTGTGTAAATAGCGTATCCAGTTCCTCGTACGTCAGACTAGCGTTCCCTACTATGCGCTTAAGGTGATGCTTTGCACTCTTTACACCTGCTTCCCACAGTCCACCAAAAGTTGGTGAATATGGAGGGTTAAACTTAAAGTTAATACCTTCGCTTGCTGTGTAGTCTTTTATAGAATGCAAGCCGGACCGCAATAGCCTACCCAATTCATTACTTGCACCTACAAAGTTTTTCCCGTTGTCGCAATATATTGTTTCCGGCTTACCCCTTCTGGAGATAAATCGCCTCAGACATGAAATAAAAGATTGTGTGCTTAAATCGCTAACTGTTTCCAAATGGATTGCTTTTGATGAAAAACAAACAAATATGCAAAGATAACATTTTATGTTTTTACTACCTCTGCCCTTTTTATTGGCAATTAGAAAAGGTCCTGCGAAGTCAGTCCCACAAATTTGAAACGGGAGACAAGGTGTCACCCTATCTGACGGTAAATCAGCCATGAGCGGCTTGATTGTTGTACAATTTAACTTTGAACATATTACACATTTACGTACAGTTTTACGCGCTAGTAATCTGCCGTTAATAGGCCAAAATCTTTCTCTAAAAGAACTCAGGAGTAGCTGAGGGCCAGCGTGAAATAAGCGCAGGTGCTCGTCTCTCATTAAGATTTTAGTGTAGTGATGTTTGGCATCAAACAAAAACGGATGTTTCTTATCATAATTAAGAGCAGCATTCTTAAGACGACCACCCACTCTTAACAAACCACCCTCGTCCAAAAAAGGGGATAAGTTTAATATGCGAGATTTTTTATTTAAACATTTATTTTTATGAAGTGATTCGATTTCTGATGAAAAACATTCTAGCTGAGCAATTTTAACTAGTAAATGAAAAGATTTTTGAAGTTCAGTATTACTTAATGGACCTGACAGCTTAAGATTTTTGTGGTTACAATTATTAACAAACCGGAGAACATAGGCTATTATTTTTCTTAATTTATTAGAGTTAGAATATTTATCAAATTGAATTAAATCATTATTGGGATTGGTACGAGTACAATGAACTTTAATTTCAGGTAATTCTATATTTGTGGCTGTTGGTGAATGAGGCCACTCAGTCTCCTGTTTTGAAAGAAAGGAGGGACCTAGCCACCATAATTTGGAATTTACTAATGAATTTGGATCGGCGCCTCTGGAGGCTATATCCGCCGGATTTTGATCTGTGGGTACATGCCTCCACAAATCTCTGTCCGTTAAGTCACGGATTTCATTCACTCTATTGCAAACAAAGGCCTTTAATAGTTTAGGCTGTGTTTTTATCCACGCTAAAGTAATTGTGGAATCTGACCAAAATATTTTACGATTTAACGAGCAACGAAATGCTTCACTAACCTTTGATGCGAGACGTGCTCCTAGCTGAGCAGCACACAATTCCAAGCGTGGAATTGTGATTGGTTTGAGAGGTGCAACTTTAGTTTTTGAACATAAAAGTTTTGTAGTTACGGTATTGTTTTTATCAATGGATCGCACATACAGACATGCGGCGTAAGCGTCCTGCGATGCATCTACGAAGCAATGAAGTTCAGTTACAATAGGGGCATCGCATAAAACGTGTCTTGGCACTGATACTGAAACTAAAACATTAAGATTAGTGACAACCCTACTCCAAGCCTTTTTTATGTCATTTGGGACAGCATCGTCCCATCCTATTTTTAATAGCCACAATTTTTGTAGGATAATTTTTAAGGTAATGATGCATGGACTTAAAAGGCCTAGTGGATCAAATATCTTGCATGTGTTGGATAATATGTTCCTTTTTGTAACATGTTCTTTACAGTTATGTGATAGATTTAACGCAAATTTTAAAGAATCGGTTTGGGGTGTCCATAATACCCCTAGTACACTAGACTCTTTATTAACATTAAGATCCTGCGTCTCTGTATTAGACGAAAATATGTCCGGGCAATTAGTGCGAAACTTGTGAAGCTGAAAACCTGCGGAAGCTAGGGGTTTTGTGACGTTTTTATATATTTGCATTAAACCCTGCTGTGATGACGCGCCGCTCAGGAGATCATCAACATAAAAATCTTTAGATATTATTTCAGCAATTATGGGATCTTTACAATCCAGGGCTAACTGAAGAAGACACCTGGTGCTAAGGTAAGGAGCAGACGCCGTCCCATAAGTGACTGTGTTAAGCTGTAATGTTTCCAGAGGCCCGGACTGACACTCGCGCCACAATATAAGCTGCAAATGTCGCTGAGATTCCTGAACTAATATCTGCCTGTACATCTTAATAATGTCGCCAGTTAGTACATAATTATGCTGTCTAAAGCGAATCAATATGTTGAACAAATCGTCTTGGACAACCGGTCCTACACACTGTATGTCGTTAAGGGAAATATTGTTAGTAGTTTTTGCTGACGCATCGAAAACCACCCGGAGCTTTGTACTCTCATTAGATTCTCTTATGACGGCGTGGTGAGGCATGTAATAACCACATAAAGGTTTATCAATCTTAGATAAATGTCCTAATTCCCTATATTCCTTGATGAAATTAGTGTATTCTTTTTTAAAAGTTAAGTTATTATTTAACTTTTTCTCAAGGCTTAGAAAACGCTTTTTTGCCATATAAAAAGAGTCCCCCAACAAACACTCTGCATTGTCGCGCATTGGCATGAGAACAGAAAACCTACCATCAGTTAGTCGTTTTGTATTTTTTATGAAGTGTGATTCACAAAACTCTTCATCTAAGGATAAAGTTGGTGTAGAAGATGGAATTTCCTCAAGATTCCAAAACTTTGAAATTTGATCACTGATTTCTTTGATGAAGTTACAGTGAACCCTTTTACTACTAATAGGGAGGGTGCAGCCGCTAAGAGGACCAGCCACTAACCAACCGAGTACAGTTTCCTGTAGGATAGGTCTGCCCGACCCTAACCTTATCTGACCAGGGGAAATAATGTCAAAGAATACTTCGGCTCCTAGCAACATGTCTACCTCTGCAGGGCTATGAAAACCAGGATCAGCCAACTTAATATTGGTAGGTAAGTTTAAGTTATTAATTTCTATTTTATGATTTGGTAAGTAGCCTGTGATCTGAGGGATTACAAGACAATTTAATGAAAAACTATATGAATTTAAAAGAGAATGTACAGTAACGTTACAATTATCTGAAATAGATACACGTGAATTATTTATGCCAAACACATTTAGGGTATCTTTCTTTTCACAAATTAATTTTAATTTATGTTTTAGGTTATGCGTGATGAAGGAAGACTGACTGCCTGCGTCGAGTAATGCACGAGCTACGCAAGTACTCCCAGTTTCAGGGTTGACAACTTTCACTAAAGCAGTTCCCAACAGAATCTGCGATGAAGTTCTTGCTGCTAATGACACAGGTAAGGACGTTAAGGCTGCGTTATTATCATTAAGAGATTCAATGTGTAATAAACTATTATGTTTTTGTGTGCAGAACTTACAACAACTTAACCTACAGTCAGCAGCAGTATGATTTCTTCGCAAGCAATTCAAACAAAGACTAAGCCTTACAGCTTCTGCTGATCTTTCTTGAGCAGAGAGGTTCCTGAAGGTGTTACAATCTACGATTCTATGTTTTTGCTTGCATAATGGACACATTTTAACAATGTTAGATTTATTGTAACTTGAAGACGAAGCTAATAAACTTTTTGAATTGTAATTACCTTTATTGTATGAATTTTTATTATTATTGTTATATTCATATCTAGGCTTAAGCTCACTTTTATTGCTAGACATCGTTTCTAAAATGTCTGCTCGGTTTCTCAAAAAATCAAGAAAGCTAGATAACGAAGGAACCTCAGCTTCGCAGGTTTTGTGTTCTTCCCACTTTCTTAACGTAGTAGGATCTAATTTGGTTGAAATAACGTAATTAATTATAGCATCCCACTTGTCAGTAGGTTGACCCAAATTATCGAGGGCCCTTAAGTTTTTTAGAGTATGATCAGTTAAAAATCGTAATGCCTTGTGAGATTCGCGTACTATAGGATCCAAGCTAAATAACGCCTTTATGTGGTTATTTATCAACACCCTTTTGTTATTATAGCGCTCACATAACAATTCCCATGCTATTTTATAATTGTTCGCTGTGAATTCAATTGACTTTATGACTACCGTTGCACTACCCTCTAATGAAGACCGAAGATAGTGAAACTTACTAATAATTGGAATGGACTCATTACAATGTATCAAAGACTCAAAAGTGTCCCGAAACTCCAACCACTTTAGGTAATTACCGTCAAATGTAGGTAACTTGATTGTTGGAAGTTTTATGTTATTATTATTATTGCAAGTCCTTGTACAAATTGAATTACAAGAATGCATACTACCATCTTTATTTGTCTCTTTATATTTAGCAGAATTATGATTTGTGTAAGATTCTAGGATTTCTTGAGCGTTGGCGGTAGCCGCATAATATTGATCCTCGATCGTATCTCTTTCCGAAAGTTGATCATCAGATAAGAGTTCCAATTTAGTTTGAACATTGTCCAATTCGAAGTATAAGTTATCAAATTTACTTAATCGAGTTGTCAACTCCTTTATTTGCATACTTGTAATTTTATCAATCGAAATTAGGTTTAAGCCCGTAACAAAATTATTAAAAGTCGTCATACGCCTTTTAATAGAACCTCTTAATTTAATTAAATCTTTTATTTGCATGCCTTCAATGTCGAATTTACCACCAGAAGTACCGGCCGCCATGTTAATATTATCGGTAGACATATAGGGCAAGAAAATGAACTAAGAAATAATGTGCATCAAACCAAAATCCAGCAATTACGGTCCGCCTTGTAGAACAGCAAGATGGACGCCCGCGCCACTCAATATCAATCGGCAGCGAAACGGTTAGCTCCCTCAGTAGGTAACGCGCTCAATATCTGGAATTGATAAGCATGAAACCTAAAGTGAACTGTGCGATGCAAAGCTGGATGAGTGTAAGAAAATGTATGCAATGAACGAGAATTGAATTTATTTATTTATTCTGCGAAACGAATTTAAAAAAATTAAAAATGTGGGTCAACAATTTTTAAAAGGTAGGTAATTTAAAGACAAAAAGGTGAAAACTAATTTGTTTGCTTTATTAATAATGACAATGAAGCGTTATTATTGCTAAAATGTGAAGACAGATAATAACTGGCAATTATTACGCAAGTTTAAATTTAATAAAAATGCAATTTGCATGTATGATGATTGCAAAATGGTTATGGAAAGAAAATATAGAAATTGCGTTCTTTAGCTTAAGCAGTGCCTTATTTTATGCCAAAACACTGTGCTAGCGCAATTAAAATTAAAAACAAATTATGTATAATGACCGAGTAGTTAACGAGCAACGAAAAAAAATTCGAATACGAACCATAAATCACTCGGATGAACACGCTAAAAACACAAATTGATTAGGAAAATTCAATTGGGAAATAAGAAGTAAAGGATTTAAGGACAGAGCACTCCCCTGATATGGATGATGAAGTCTGCCGTCGAATTGCCACGTCTTATATTGTATGGACGCTTCCACCGCGTTAGGTTTTTTCGCGTACAGGGTTTGCGTTGCAATCTCACGATGAAATCCACTCTTTCTTAACAGCACAGTCCTGTCACGGTCGCCACTTGTTGTGTCTGGTATTATTGAAAGACTAGATATGAGAAATAAACAGGTTTACTGAATTTGCTACAGAGTTTCTTGTATCTTATAAACACACGCGCGTACGAGCGATCGTTTCGGCCGTTGCTGGCTCAGTGGCGAGCGGGGGACCGCCGCCGGCCGCGCTGCTTGTCCCCGCGCCCCGCACCGTTGTGGAGCGTGACGTAACGATGCTTTGTCATCCATCAGGGTCGCGTTAACACTCCTCACCCCAAATACCTCACATTGAAGGATATTCCTATCTTATCAGTCCCATAAACCCCCTGCAAAATGATGGAGTAGTGGTTTACGTGACCCAACGCCTGAGAGGAATTGTCACATGTGACCTCAATATTATGGAAGCAAATTCCGTCATCCTAAAAATAGATCAGCACACTGCTATACTAGCTATCTATCGATCCCCGTCATACAACAACATTTCAAAATTCCTTGACTCCCTAGACTCTGTAATCTCTAACCTATCCACGTGCAAACATTTGGTTATCACAGGTGACATAAATATCAATATTTCAGTAAACGGAAATGATCATCGTAGCTCTGACTACCTAAATCTGCTTGCATTCCACGGCCTACTTCCTGCCCACTCCCTGGGCACACGGAACGACGCTTGCTTGGATCATGTTATTCTTAAATCCACTAACTTGTCTGCTATTACTGCCGTTATTGACACACACATTACAGACCATAATCCCGTGATATTAGAACTATTTAAATCTAAACCAACCCATAAATCCAATTTATCATTAAAAATAGATCATACGAAACTTAGTGCAGCCATTGAGAACCAAGATTTTAGCACAATCTACAACTCGAATGATCCAGAATTTGCAGCAACTCACTTTATCAACATTCTTACGAAATCTATCAGAGATAACTCACAACCAATTCGTCAACCATGTCGCAAAAGGTCTATTAAATCTTGGATAACCCCTGGCCTATTACGCTGCATGAGACACCGTGACAATCTGCACAAGAAACTTAAAGCAAACCCAGATAATACTATTCTAGCTACAACATATAAGAGATATCGCAACTATTTAAGTAACCTCTGTAAAAAACTAAAATGCTCACAAGACAAAGACTTAATTTCTTCTGCTTCAAAAAACCCAAAAAAACTATGGGAAGCAATACGAAAAGCAACAAATTCCACCAAAAAAAACAACCAATCTGAAGCTCTTCTAACGATAAAACCCTCACCTTTAGAATCAATAAATCACGTCAATCACTTCTTTGCCAATATGGGCAAAAATCTTGCTGAAAAAATTAAAGTAACCAATATAACTCCCCCAAATTATTCTGTAACCAACTCTCTCGTACTAAACAGCTTTACAGATCAGGAGGTCAGCTCTGTAATCAATTCTCTTAAGACAGACTCTGCAAGTGGATGGGATGGAATCTCTACCAAATTTTTGAAAACGTACATATTTCAGCTTACTTCTCCAATAACACATATTTTAAACCTGTGCTTAGACTGCGGCATATTTCCCACTACTTTTAAGATTGCACTAGTTTACCCAATACACAAGCAAGGTAATACTGATACTGTGGATAATTACCGCCCAATATCAGTCCTGCCAGTACTTTCTAAAATCTTTGAACGTATTATATCAAAGAAATTAGTCTCTTATTTGGAAAAAAACTCACTTCTATCTGAATCTCAATATGGTTTCCGCCAGGGCAAATCCAGCTCCCAAGCCGTGGATGCTCTTGTTAATCATATTGCCACAGCCCTTGACTCCAAGTCTAAGTGCCTAGTCATTAACCTAGATCTAGCAAAAGCATTCGACACGGTCTGCTTTTCTCGACTCATTACCAAATTAGAGAAAATTGGAGTCAGGGGAAATCAGCTCAATCTTTTCAGGCATTATCTTGAGAACCGAACACAAAGGGTGAAAATAGGTCAATACTTAAGTACAGATCAAAAAATTATTTACGGCGTGCCTCAGGGCAGCGTTCTCGGACCATACCTATTTTTGATATATATCAATGAGCTTTGTAACTTATCGCTCGAGAACGGCAAAGTTATCACATTTGCCGATGATACAGCCCTTATTTTCACTGGCAAGTCCTGGACTGACACATTTAGAATGGCTCAGAAGGGATTTGATCGAGTGAATAACTGGCTCGCTGAGAATTTTTTAACCCTTAATGTAAAAAAAACAAATTACATGCTCTTTTCTATTAGAAATTCAACTCTCCCTCACTTGAATGAATACAAGATCGTCGCTCACTCCTTTTCCTCCGATAGCTGCAATCTCTCCACATGTCAGTGTCCAAATCTTACCCAAATAACAACAACCAAATACCTTGGTGTTACCTTGGATTCCAATTTAACCTACAAACCACACATTGAGAGTTTAACCGCTCGTGTTAGGAAACTAATTTTTATCTTCAAAAATTTACGTCATATTGTAGATATCCCTACGCTCAAAATTACGTATATGGCCCTTTGCCAATCTATAATATGTTATTGTATCACGACATGAGGGTCTGCGGCTAAGTCCCATCTTATTGAAATCGAGAGAGCTCAAAGAGCTGTGATTAAAACTTGTCTCTTCAAACCCTATCGCTATCCAACCACCCAACTCTATAAAGATTTTCAAGTCCTTACCGTTCGCCAACTCTTCATCCAACTCACAGTTATAAAACAACATACACTGTTCCTTTATAATCCCCAAATGCTCATTCGTAATAACAGACTCGACATACCTTTACCCTTATTTAAAAATCACTTTATGCATAGATTCTTTTGTTTTTTTGGTCCTTTCCTTTATAAAACTATTAATCAAAAAGTACCCATATTTGCCCTCAACAAATTTAAGTGTAAGAAAACCATTACAGATTGGCTACAATCACTAACCTACGATGAAACAGAGAAATTGTTACTACCCCTATCGTAACGGATGTTATTGATTCTCATTTTCATTATTTCTCTTCATTGTAATGTTTCATTAAAGTCCGTTCAGTAGTTTTTGCGTGAAGGAATAACAATCACACATACATCCATACAAAATTTCACGATTATGATATTAGTAGGATACTTATCTTTCCTAGGAGTATTATAGCATAGCATACGTAGGAGTATTATAGCATGGATTATTACTATTTTATTTTTTACATAGTCTACGTAATACCAAACATTGTACCATATAGCTGGGGAGACCTGGTGACCTGTATTACAGGTTCTTTTAGATACCTAGTTCAGGCGCCAGTTCTCCACAATTAGTTAAGTTATCTGGTGTATACTTACTGTACCTATTATATTGTATAAGCTATTTTGTGGAGAAAAATAAAACAATTTTTTATTTTATTTATTTATTTATATTTTGGTTGCTAATCAATTTAAGTGAGAATATTGTACTCCACCCATCCGGTCAACGTAAGAAATCGCGGTGGTATTATCTATGCGTAAGAGTATATCACAGCCGGATCTATTTTTAGCGGATGACCTTAGACCATAGTACACAGCTAAAAGTTCTAAATAATTAATATGATTTTTTGCCTCCAATTCAGTCCATATACCTCCGGTCTTATCACCACTACATGCTGCTCCCCACCCGGTAGTGGATGCATCAGTAAATATCTCCATTTTATACTTATATATAATAATAATAATAATTTATTGAACCATAACCATAAACAAAGATGTACAAACTGTTTACATAGGATTCTAAAACTATGGTTGTATAGTTGCATGCAATAACCTATTTAAGCCCCTGGCTCCTAAACTAGGATAATCCTGTATCTTAGGTACCAGTGATTCCTCTTAGAAAATGCATAGATAGTATGTCATAAATTTCGGTTAACAAGCCAAAAGTGATAGTCCGGATGTAATGAATACAATAAAAGTAGAAAAAAAATGTAAGAATGGATAATAAAATTTAATATGTAATTATGTTTTAATATATATATTATTATGTATAGTAATGTTATATACATCGATTCATATGATCACGCTCGCAACCCCAAAAAGTGTTGAGCAGAGCTTTAGGTAACACATTAGGTTACACGTAAAGCTGCATCTGTCAGTAAGGGCCTTACATCATCCCAAAATAGTGGAGGTTGCCAGCCTATATTATATTTATATATATAATGTGTGTGTGTGTGTGTGTGTGTGTGTGTGTGTGTGTGTGTGTGTGTGTGTATGTGTGTGTGTGTGTGTGTGTGTATGGTTGCGAATGTACGATTGTGCAATAGTACGTGCATGCGAGGTGTAAGTGATTAAATGTAGTATAAATCATGTGGAGCTCAGTGCATACTAAATTAGGAGGTTTTCAGTTCCACTATAATTATTATTGAGGGTCAGCAAGTATTTCATAAACGTTCGGCTATCATCGGGTGAACTCGCACTTCTTAGTTGCTCTCAATAAATATTTAAATAATCCTTCAAAAAGTTATCCCAAAGCTACAAAATTAATATCCACATATAACTGTGAGTGCGGTCTGAGTGTGTGTGTATTTGGTTATAAGAAATACCTATTGCGCCGCTAGCAATTTTGAAAACAAAGTGCCATCGAACGATTTCACAGAACTCCAACTGTCAGCTGTTTCGTCGCAACTCAAGGTCGACCGGTAATCTGACATTGACCTAGGTTTTATTTCCTCGCTCGCTCTTGCAACGCCTGTGGTCATCTTGACATCCTTGTCACTCACATCACTCATTACCACTTGCTTAAGCGATCGCACGTAAGTTGAACATTATTATCACTGCCTGCCTACCAGCTAAAGCACTACATTCGGATAATATGATCTGTTTGGGTTGTTTAAAAACTACCAAAAAGTCAGACTTGCTAAGATGTGTGGCTTGCAAAGGATGCTATCACTATCAATGCATAAACATGACCGCATCATATTTTACGGCTCACGCCGAGGAATTAAATCTATCATGGCGCTGTGACTCATGCGCAAATATCACTCGGCGGACTAGAAACGACAACACTCCCGTCGGGTCGCCGTATAGACAAACAACTGTGCCTTCGCTCGCGCCTGCGCCTGCGCCGGCCGCCGCTACGTCACTTCCCCCGTCGTCCCCCTCTCAACTTGTTAATATGTCATGCGATGAGCCACTGATTGACACATCTTTATTATTGAACTCAAGCAACGAACGAGGCCTAACTTTAGATCCTGAAGCATCCATTACTATGAAGCAGTTTAGCTTGCTAATTGATAAGAAGCTGGATAGCATTAGAGCGACGCTTTCGCTTGAGTTACAGGAAAAAATCAAAACTGAGATGGTGGCGGCTACTGAGACCTTAAAGAAAGAATTTACTAATACGACAGACTTCTTAAGCGACGAGCAAAATGATATTAAGAGAAATCTTGATTTAGCTAATAAACGCATCGCGGAGCTAGAAACTATGAATGCTAGGTTGCAATCTGATCTGGCAAGGCTGGTTATACGCATTGATCAAACTGAAAAAACATCAAGAAGCTGTAATCTTGAGGTTCATTGTGTCCCGGAGCGCCGCAATGAGAATCTGGTGGGAGTGTTGAAGAGACTTTGCGAATTAATTAAAATACCTATATCTGATAGTGATATACGTTCGTGTCGCCGTATTGCGAAGCTCAATCCTACATCCACTAGGCCCCGTACTATTCTTGTCACACTTCCATCCGAACGACTCCGTGACACAATCATATCAGGAGTCAAGAGGTATAACATCGATCATCCTAAGGAACATCTTGACTCATCGCATGTTGGCCTTGCCGGAGACAAATCTCAAATATTCGTAGGGGAACACCTCACGAAACAATGCAAAGATTTACATGCAGCCACGCGTAGATTTGCTAAAGAAAAAGGCTTCAAGTATACATGGGTTAAATATGGCCGTATATACATTAGGAAAAACGATAATTCGCCTCCCATTTTTGTTAAAGACACTACTAGCTTGGAAAAACTAGGTTCTTAAGTTTGTACCTATTGTATCTGTATTTATTTATTGTTTTTGTGTTATTCTTGTCAGTCATGTTATATGGATTTAATTGCTTAATAAAATATTCATGAAAATATTCTATCAAAATGTAAATCGCATTAGGAGTAAGTTAAAACAATTATATTTGAACATATTGAGTGAGGACTATGACGTTATTTGCTTATGTGAAACCAATCTGGACAGTTCTTTCTCTGATAATGAGTTTGTGGATGACAGGTACACCGTTTTTCGTAGGGACCGCGAATCTACTAGATCAGCTAAGCAAACCGGCGGGGGGGTGTTGATGGCTTTAAAAAAGGGTCTTTGCGCGGTTAGACATTATGAATTTGAAAGCAGTTTTGAAGACCTATGGGCTACCGTGCGCTTGGGCCCTAAGTCCTATATTAATATCTGCTTAGTATATCTGCCTCCGGACCTTAATGGTACCCAGTGTCAGTCTTTTTATGACACATGTTGTGATACGCTTTTGAACCTCATTTTCCCTAGCTCTAAAACTATTATTGTTGGTGACTTTAATATACCTGGCCTGTCCTGGTCTTTTGACGATTCGTGCTCCTCTCGGCAACTGCACCCCAGTAAAGCTTATGACACCAAGTCGTCCTTGCTTATCAGTTTATTGCAGCTGTGCGAGCTTTATCAGTATAATAGTATACGCAACTCAAATAATAGAATACTGGACCTCTTCATGACGAATATTACGTGCTTATCGTTATCTGAATGCTCTCCATTAAGTACACCTGACCGTCACCACCCGGCCATTGAGATTGATATAAGAATTGAGTCTGATCCTGGGGGCATGTCAAGTAGGTCTACTAAGATTCCTAATTACCGCAAATGCGATTTTACTACGTGTACGGCCCAACTTAACATAACATCATGGGCAGATGTGTTAAAGCACAACGACATTAATCAATGCGTTGAAAATTTCTATGATACGCTTAGCCACATAATTAATAATAACACGCCGCTTAAACGAATAGGCAAGTCTAATTACCCCACGTGGTTTTCGGAGTCTCTTAAAGCATGTATTAAGGAGAAAAATCGAGTCCATAAGAGATTCAAAAAATTTAACAACCCTAGAGACTACGATGAATTTCGATTGCTACGCACCAGATCCAAGAATCTTATTAAGTCTTGCTATGATTTATTTGTTAAAAATGTCGAAAGCTCACTTACTAGTTCAACAAAGCTCTTTTTTTCATTTGTGAAGAGTAAGAGATCAAGCCCTACAATTCCAGATACTGTTCAGTTCGGTAGTAAAACTGCTGTGGGTGGGGAAGCAGCGGCTGAGCTTTTTTCGGAATACTTTTCTTCGGTCTTCGTACCTGATAATCTAGTCGCTGCTCCAAACGATAGGGTTTCCCATATCAACTACCCTCTTTTCTCATTATACATATCTAAAGATGATATCTTTCAAAAGCTCACTGCACTAGATTCTAACAAGGGGGCTGGGCCGGATGGTATCCCTCCGTGCTTCATCAAGCATTGCGCGGGGTCTTTAACTGAGCCGCTATATAGAATGTTTAACAAGTCCTTGCGATCTGGTATTTTCCCGAGTGTCTGGAAGAAAGCACACGTGATACCCATACATAAGACAGGCAATCCCAGCGATTGCACTAATTATAGACCTATTAGCATTTTATCTTGCTTTGCCAAAGTCTTCGAATCTTTGGTCTACGATCAAATTTATCATCACGTTATACCGCATATCAGTCCCCAACAGCACGGATTTGTTAAGGGCAAGTCAACTGTTAGCAACTTACTCGAGTACACTAATTACATTAGCAGGACCTTTAATGATCATGGTCAGGTTGACTCTATTTACACTGATTTCCAAAAAGCTTTTGATAGAGTCAATCACAGATTGCTGATTAGTAAATTGGAATCTATGGGAATACACGGTTCTCTCCTGCGTTGGCTGAAATGTTATATTTCGAACAGAAGCCAATTGGTTGCTTTAAAGGGATACTGTTCTCTGCCAGTCTCCATAGTGTCGGGCGTGCCCCAGGGTTCGCACTTGGGGCCTTTGATGTTTATTATATACATAAATGACCTTACCCTGAGGCTCAGTAACGTCTCACTGTTATATGCTGATGACTTAAAGATCTTTGGTCGCATTAACTCTATCCAGGATTGTGAGAGGTTGCAGAAGGACCTTGATACGGTTATAGATTGGTGCAAGGAGAACGGAATGAGCCTAAGTGTCAAAAAATGCTCTGTTATGTCGTTCACACGAGTCAGACATCCCATTATATTTCGATATAAAATTGAAAAAAACACACTGGAGAGAGAAACTGCAACTAGGGATCTGGGTGTTGTATTCGACAGCAAACTTAGTTTCAATCAGCACTGTGACGCCCTATCTAGCAGATGCAATAAGCTGTCAGGATTCAGATTTAGAACTTCTAGAGACTTTAAGTCACCCAGAAGCTTATTACTACTTTACAAATCTTTGATCCTAAGCCAGCTTGAGTATGCGTGTGTTGTTTGGTCACCTCAGTATAACATGTCCATTGATATGCTCGAGTCAACTCAGCGGCGCCTTCTCAGAGTCGTGACATATAGGTCTGGTCTTAAGCGTGAGCTTACCACATATGACGAACGGCTTCGGTATTTTGGATTGAAGAGTCTACAGAGTCGACGCGAATTACACGATCTAACTTGCCTTCATAAAATCTTGAATGGTTTGCTATCCACTACACTTATTTCCGATATACACCTTAGAGTCCCCACGAGGTCTCCGAGGCTTGATCGTCCCTTTAGTGTTCCGGCTTTTAATAATAATGTGTCTTCCCATAACCCCATATTTAGAATGAGTCGTGAGTTCAACTCATTATTGAATGAACGAGACGATGTGCCTGATATCCACAACTCATCCCTCTGTAAATGGAAATCCTCTTTATATAAAATTGTAAAGTAACTTTTTACTGTTTCAATGTTAATAAAAAAAATTATTTCAATTATTAATAATATAATAAAATTTATCTAAACTTTTAATAATATAATAATTTTAATTTTTTAATAATGTTATAACATGTATTTTTTTTTTTATAATATAATAATAAGTTAATTTTTTGATTCTTGCTCGATGTTTGCTTAACATGCTGTGTACACATGTCTGTGGAGTTGCAGTCGACCATTGTGTTTTTACATTATTCATTGCTTAACTTGTCGTGATTGTAATTCTGTTTTGTGTACCTAATTAAATAAATAAATAAATAAAATTCCTCGATCGCGCGTTTAGCTTCAAATTTGGGTAATGAGTATATGTGCCTGATCTTATTAATTTTGTTGTAAACTTTAGCGCTAAGGACATTACACTGACGTCTGGCCCAGGTTGTACGGCATTTTATTTGAGGGCTTACTAATGCACCTGGTCGTCTACCCGTGAATACAGTAGTTCGGTCATATGGTAGTGCTGAGTGTTTGCGAAGTAGCATCCGTAGGAGATAAAGTTGTCTAACTGTGAGAACCTTACACTCTTGATATAATATTGCCGTCGAATAGGTCCGTTTCTTGCGAGTCATAACCTTGAGGATATACCTCTGAGCACGCTCAAGTTTCAAGAGTGAGGTTTTATTGGCTCCCCCCCAGACCGAGATACAATAAGAAAGAATTGACTGGCATAGCCCATAGTAAACTGCGAAAAGGGTAGTTCGGTCCGCTGAGTTGCGTAAATTTTTAAAGATATAAATAAGTTTCCTAGTTCTGGCTGTTATCGTATCTATTTGGGTATGCCAATCAAGTCTCTCGTCCACATGAACGCCCAAATATCTGACGCTACTGACTGTTTCAAGAGGTTTGCATTGACACATATTCGGGTCTCTATTAAGACAGGTATGTATTGTTATAGAGTTATAATCTGGGTCAGCCTTGCATGTTCTGGAGATATCGAAACGGATAACTTGAGTTTTATCTAGGTTTAACGTAAGCAGATTATTAGATAACCACTCCATGACAGCTCCCATGGCTTTAACGATATTGTTTTTAGCAGAGGCCCAGCATGTCCCATGTACCAGAAGTGCAGTATCATCTGCATAAGTGAAGATGTTGCAGTTGGGTAGTGACATATTGCACAACTGATCTATATATATCAAGAATAGCGTAGGCCCAAGGATGCTTCCCTGTGGGACGCCATAACATATTTGTTCTTCGTCACTAACCAGGGACCCAATTTTTACACACTGTCTGCGGTCAGTGAGATAGCTGTCCAAACTTATGCCACGCACTCCGATAGATTCCAGTTTGGAGAGAAGAATGGGGACGGAGACTGTGTCGAAAGCTTTCGAAAGGTCAAGGAAAACACCGTAACATTTTAACTTATTGTCTATTAAAGTTACAAGAGCTTCAGTAAATTTGTAGACGGCATCTTCTGTAGACGTACCACTACGGAATCCATACTGATTGTCAGAGAGAAGTTTGAATTTTTCCAAGTATTTCATGATAGAGGTATTTTTTTTTTTTTTTTTTTTTTTTTTTAGTGAATATAGGAAAGCATTTGACCACACTCTCACCTGATCTTAAGCGAAGATGTGGCCTACGATGTTACATGCTTACCTAGAAATAGCCTATTCACTCTTGCCTTGAAGGCACCCAAGTTATAAGTGTCAGGAAACACATCAGCAGGTAACAAGTTCCACTCCTTAGCTGTCCGCATTATAAAAGAGTTAGCAAATCGCTTTGTGCGGATGGTAGGGACATCAACAACATAAGGGTGGTAATTTAACCTGCGTCTTGTGTCCCGGTAGTGAAATGGGGCTGGTGGAATTAATTCGTGTAATTCCGACGCACACTCTCCAAAGTGTATCCTATAAAATACCGATAGACTAGCTACTTTTCGACGATGGTCGAGACTTGATAGCTTGGCATCAGTGAGTTTTGGGTTGCCAATAAGTCGCTTAGCTCTTTTTTCTACCGAATCCAAAGCTGCAAGCTGGTATTTCGCTGATCCATCCCAAAGATGGCAGCAATACTCCATAACCGGGCGGATTTGTGCTTTATATAAAAGAAGCAGTTGCTGTGGTGTGAAGTATCGCTTAACCTTCGAGAGTACACCCAGCTTTTTGGCAGCAGTTTTTGCTATGGATTCGATATATTCGCCGAAGTTCAGATCGGATGATATGTTCATCCCTAGTAGCTGCATGTGATTAGTCACTGGTATGGATACACCATGGAGAGCCGGAGTCAGGTGGAATGGGCTCCGTTTTGTGGAGAATAAACACGCCTGTGTTTTCGTTGCGTTGATCTTCACCAAATTGGCATCGCTCCAATTGGAGACATCCTGTAGGGCTAGATCCAAACGCTCAATTAAGGCCTCTCGACAAGACCGGATCTCCTCTCTACCGGCCCTCGCACTCGAAAGGTATCTTTCCGCAACAGTGCTGTCGTCTGCATACCCAAAGGTGCCGGGCAAAAGCAGATCGTTGACGTGCAGCAAAAAAAGTGTTGCGGACAGAACTGACCCCTGAGGAACTCCGGCGTTAATTGCGTGTAGATCGGATGTGAACCCATCCAACACAACGCGAATTGAACGTCCTCTCAGGAAGTCAGATATCCAATTACAAAGGCCAGCAGAAAATCCGAATGAGGGAAGCTTGCTTAATAATCCCGAATGCCAGACCCTATCAAAAGCCTTGGAGATGTCCAGAGACACTGCGAGAGCCTCTCCATACCTTTCAATGGCCTCACTCCAAAGATGGGTGGCATACACAAGAAGATCACCAGTTGAACGACCGCGACGGAAACCGTATTGACGGTCGCTGAGCAAGTCGTTTTCTTCTAGGTATGCCAACATGCGTTTGTTCAGTACACGCTCCATAATCTTACAGAGTATGGAGGTGACCGAAATAGGCCTATAATTGGTAGGGTCGGCGCGGCTACCCTTCTTGGGCACAGGTTGTACGTTAGCAAGCTTCCACGACTTAGGTACTTGTCCAGTCTCAAATGAGAGGCGATACAGGCGCGTTAAAACAGGAGACAATTCAGGTGCACAGTTACGTAGGACTATTGCTGGAATACCATCTGGGCCACTTGCTTTGTTCACGTCAAGAGCTCGCAGGACTTTGAGTACCTCTTTTTGGTGGATTTGAACATCCCCCATGGAGATATTACACTGAGGTAACTTAGGCGGAACTTTGCCTGAAACATCGAGACGCGAATTTTCTGCGAAGAGATAGGCAAATAAGTTAGCTTTCTCACTCGCAGTGTGCGCTAGTGAACCATCCGGCTTCAGCAAAGGTGGTAAGGATGGGCGACAAAAGTTCGTTTCGACCGCTTTAGCCAGTGACCAAAACGCTTTACTCCCACTTGGGAAAGAAGCAAGTTTGGTGCCAATGCGGCTAATATGGTCGAAACGAGCCCCACGCAACGTCTTTTTGCAAGACTTGGCAGCTTTATTAAAGTTT
Source organism: Elophila nymphaeata (assembly GCA_955850985.1). NCBI lineage: Eukaryota > Metazoa > Arthropoda > Insecta > Lepidoptera > Crambidae > Elophila > Elophila nymphaeata. Next base: position 6,438,091 of record OY039071.1, read on the forward strand.
CTCTTCAGTTTCCGAGTTTCCGGAGCTTTGCGCAATCGAGCATCAGCCCAGGCACGGTACGCCAATTCCTTCTGCCTTTCAGCTCTCAGGCAATCGTCGTTAAACCATGGGCGAGCTTTGCTGCCCGATGGCACGTCAAAAAACGGAATAAAATATTCCATGCCCTGACATACAATTTCGGTTACAGCATCAGCGCAAAGCGACGGATCTCCTGAAGTGAAACATACCTGCCGCCAAGGAAAAGATGCAAAAAAGTGCCGCATCTCATCCCAATCTGCCGACTTGTAACGCCACACACGTCTTTTTCCGCCATAGCTTTGTTCGTGTGGGGAATATGTTGCTACAGACTTCACCAGACAGTGGTCAGAAGTTCCCAATGGGGCGGATTTGAGAACTGCGACAGTGTATTTATCTGGATAGCGGAAACTGAGACAGTGTATCTATCTGGATCGGTAGTCAGCAGAAGGTCCAAGCAATTGGCTGAGTGTGAGTCAACATCCGGCACCCTCGTTGCACAATTGACAAGCTGAGTGAGGTCTTGCGATAGTGCAAATTTGCGCGCCTCTCTTCCAGCATGATCAGTCGTCTGATTCGGGTACAGCCACTCCTTATGATGAGCATTAAAGTCTCCCAGAACGACTAACTGCGCCGAAGGATACCGGGTCAAAGCCATATCAGCTGAGCAACTGAGGTGGTCAAACAACCTTGTCGTCTCCTGATCTCCACTGTGCGAACGGTAGACAGCTGCGTAGAGGACTTTCTCTAAGCCAGTGTCTACTAAAAGCCATAAGGTAGAACTATCGGGAACCTCAAAGCATTTGAGACGCTTGACACAAACGTCATCACGGATAAACGCACAGACTCCGGCACGAGGTATAAACCTGTGCTCCAGAGTATACCCGGGGTAGCTGAGGTATGCCGTGTCAGCTGGACATTTGATCTGCGTCTCGGTGAGGAACAGCAGCTGCGGTTTTTCAGTCTCTAGGTGGTGGTGGACTGCATTGAGATTGGAGTGCAGACCTCGGATATTGCTGAGATGCACTTTTAGTGGGAGGAAGTGCAGCCGCTGTGAAAACTTTTTCCTTTTTTGCTTTACCATTATTATTTTAACGAGTGAATAGGCGAGGGGGATGGCAGTAAGGCGAGGTATGATTCCGCTCAACCAGCAACAAACCCACCACTGTCACACTGCAAGGAGATCTGATTTGGAGACCGCGGGGACGCCCGAACCCCCCCAGAGATGGCCACCTGGTCCTCCCATCCGGTCGCCAACCGGCAAGGTGGAGCATTCTGGGATTTTTCGCTAGGTGGCGGGGCAGCCTTTCACAGATGGCTAGTATGCTACTTGGGCCCCCTACTTCCTGCGGTCAGCCAGCGGCGCACTGTGCTTCAGATCCCGCTAGCCTCCAGGATCAGATACCAGGTGTGACAGAAGTGGACAGTTAAATTCGGTCATGCAGAGCACACAACTGCCCTGACCCAACACTCCTCAAATGGCTACCTCAAACATCACACCGGAACACGGCATATACCGTTTGGCGGAGCGACTTTGTTTGAGGGGTGGTGACCAGCCACGGCCGAAGCCTACCACCAGGAGAGTAGCTACTCTTTGGCACCACCCAGGGGTCACTTGTAGGGTCTCGAGGGTAAACCTACGGAAGCGAGTAGCGATGACCCCGGAAATCCGCCCATAACCAGCGGATTAATGTACCTTTCCAGAATCTTAGACAGAGCAGGGAGCACAGAGATCGGTCTGTAGTTTGAAACACAGTCTCTGGGCCCACTCTTATGGACAGGATGGACAACTGCCCTTTTGAATGCAGACGGGAAAGTACCTTTAGAGATGCAGAGATTGAAAATATGGGCAAGAGATGGTGCTAGGACTTCACATGACTGCTTAACCACACGTGGTGATATTTCATCCCAACCGGTGGCACAGTCACTACGGAGATTTTTTATCAATCTTTCGACTTCGGTTGTCTCGATTGGAAGAATAACGAGGGAGCTGATCATGCAGTTTTTATTTGGAAAATCATATTGCAATGGTTTTTTCGGGGCAGTTATCTTTGAGGCTAAATTTTTACCTATATTAACAAAGAACCGGTTGACTAAGTTTAGAGAGGCCTTGCTGTCGCCAGCAATTTCGAGGAGTTCATTATATAATGAATTAAACAATCCAGTACGGCACAATCGTCACATTTATTCACTCGAACATAATTTTGTTCTCACTCACTGCTTACACAGAATTACTATAGTTGTAGAATATCTGTGGACTGTATTTTGTATAGGTCTGGTGGAGTGAGGGCGACTTAGAAAAAACGCACTTTAAACTGCACAACTTACTTTAATTAATTAATTATAATTGCAATGGGCCGAACCTATCTGTACCAGTACAATGGCAAAATGGGAAGAGGGACTAAAAAACAGTGTTGCCACATATATATCATAACTTGGCAAATTTATGGTTTGTTGGTGTTGCCAACATGCTCCACAACCACATAAAAATTACATAAGTTACTACACTATTACAATATTTATATAATGCAAACATTTGTTTAGAAAAGCTGATTTGAATATTAAAAAAACTACAATTAAGCTTGTTTGTACTAACAATTAATTATAAATTACAAGTTTAATTATTTGTTTATTGTTTATTTTATATTTTACTAGGCAGATAGGTACATGAATTGAAGCTAAGTTTTTTAACTTACAATATTTCTAATACATAAGATAGCTAATTAAAGTAAAACTATAAGTATGGATTATTACTTATGAACTAACACTTGGAACTATATTCTAAAAACAACAAGAATATTACATTTTGTCATCAATAGGCATTATACATATATTTGAGAGTGAACGAGTATAAATCTTTCCATTTGGGGTTCTTACATTTAAAGCTCTAACTTTACCATCTTTGCCAGGAAAAATCTTCTCTACTCTTGCCATCGGCCAAAACAATGGAGATCCATGAGGATCTCTTAGAATAACTAACATGCCTTCTTTTACATTAGGAAAATCATTATGCCACTTAGCCCTACATTGTAAACCATTTAGATAATACTTGTGCCATACCTTCCAAAACTGTTGAGTTAGCTGATTACATAATTGCCAATATTTAAGTCTATTTGTAGGTGTATCAGTTAAATTAGGTTCAGGGTATGTAACAAGAGCTGTATTTATTAAAAAATGACCTGGCGTAAGGTAACTGAAGTCTGAACTATCTGATGACATAGGTAACAATGGTCGAGAATTTAACACAGCTTCAATTTGAGCTAAAACCGTATTAAGTTGTTCATAAGTCAATACAGATTTCAAAACGATTCTTTTAAGATGAAATTTCATGCTTTTAACCGCAGCCTCAGCAAGCCCAGCAAACACTGGCGAGTAACTTGGCGTAAAATGAAAGCGAATGCCTTGTTGAGAAGCGTATTCTTGTACCAATGTTTGATGGCCTGCAGAAGCGTGCAGCTTGTACAACGCAGCTAATTGGTTGCTTGCCCCTTTGAAATTCGTACCGTTATCACAAAAGACTTCGCTTGGCAAACCGCGGCGAGCAATGAATCTTTTAAAACATGCTAAAAAATTGTCAGTAGATAAATCTGATGCCAGCTCGAAATGAACGGCCTTGGTGGCAAAACATACTAACACACAAACATAGCCTTTTGAGGTTATTGCTCGCCTCACTCGCGAATTTTTTACATCTACGGGACCCGCGAAGTCTATGCCGACCCTTTGAAATGGTCTCGCGGCCGTCACGCGTTGTTGAGGCAAGGAACCCATCAGCTGTTTTGCAGTGCTGGCCTTTAACCTGAAGCATGTAATACATTTGTGTGTTATCTTTTTTATTTCTCGCAATGCGTTTACAATCCAATATTTTTGGTTTAAATGTGCTAACATTAATTTAGGCGCTGCGTGTAATAATCGCAGGTGCTCACGTCTTATTATGAGTTCAGTAATGTGGGACTGCTTTGGTAATATAATAGGATGTTTTTGTGTATACATAAAATCTGAGTTTTGAAGTCGTCCCCCTACTCTAACTAAACCCTGATCATCTAAAAAGGGATGTAACGGTTTTAAGGGACCTTTGACATTATCATTTTTACTCAAAGCTTGTATTTCTTCTTTAAAATAAATGTATTGTTCGTTTTTAATAATTACTACCAACGCTTGTTGCAATTCACTACAGTGTAAAAAACTATCTAAGTTTTTATTGTTGCTTGGTTTGACATTGTGAATGTACCTTAAAACATAAGCCATGATACGAGTAATTTTGTTTATATCAGACAAATTAGTGTAAAATTGAAATATATCTTGCCTTTGTTGAGTAATTAGAGAGATTGCAGCAGAGGAGACCGTGTCTATCTTCACCTCAGGTAAGTCTGTTGGTAAGTCAATATTTACCTTGCATTCTATAGTGTAATTACTGTCGTACAGAAACGACGGGCCTCTCCACCACATGGTACATGTAGACAGCTCATAGGCATCTATTCCTCTGGTAATGAGATCTGCAGGGTTTTCTTGGCTATTTACATAGCACCATGTGTAGTGAGCTGTGTTTTGTGTAATTATCTTTACTCTGTTGGCTACATATGGCAATAATTTCGATAATTCTATTTTCAACCAAGCTAAAACTATTTTTGAGTCACAATAAAGAATTACTTCATTTATTTTAATTTTAATTTTTAATGTACTATATACTCTATCTATTAGGAGTGAAAGTAAAAGCGCTGCATTTAGTTCCAAACGCGGAATAGTTAATTGTTTTTTTATAGGATTGATTCGCGATTTGGAACAGAGTAGAGATACTGTAACCCTACCTGACTCATCCACTATACGTAAGTATATGCAACACCCATAACCAACGCTGCTCGAGGCATCAGCAAAACCAATCAGCTGTACCAAAACTGCAGATTCAGGAACTGAAATATTTCTTGTTAAGCGTATGGCATGCATTTTAGACAAACTTTCTGTGAATTTAAGCCATTCAATTTTTATGGTTTCAGGTACAGTCTCATTCCAGCCTAACTTTTTCAACCACAATTGCTGCATTATAGCCTTAGCTTTTATTATTACTGGGCTAATGAAACCCATTGGATCGTAGAAGCGTGCAATGTAACTCAAAATATCTTTCTTTGTAACTGAATTAATATTGTATGGCTTAGGACAATTAATAATGAAGCAATCTTTCTTCATGTTAATAGTTAAACCTAGTGCCTTCATATTATATTCTTGTGTGTGTGAATTATGCGCATTAAAATGTAATAAAGAACTTGAAATATCTTTTAATATCAAATCGGAGTTCGAAGCCCACTTATGTGTAATGAAACTTCCTAAACTAAGTAGCTTTTGTAATTGTTTTTTTGCATTTAAAATAATATTTAAATCAGAATGTGCATAAAGTATGTCATCGACATAGCAACAATTTTTGATTATAAATGATCCCAATGGATAAGCATTTTCAAACCTATTTACAAGCTCAAGAAGACATCTTGTGGCAAGAAAGGCTGAACTCTTTAAACCATAGCTTACAGTTTTCAGACGTAAGCATTTTAATTTTTCACTAGGATTATTGCGAAACAAAATATTCTGTAGCGATGTGAATTCAGGATTAAGCATTACGGATCTATACATTTTTTGTATGTCAGTTGAGAATGTGTAGTCACCAAACCGAAACAAAAGAATGATATCAAAAAGCTCTTTTTGTACTTGAGGACCATTCAACAATAAATCATTGAGTGAAATTTTCTTTTTCGTTTGCATAGATGCATCAAATACTGCTCTAACCTTAGTAGTTTTACTATCCTCTTTGATTACAGCATGATGCGGCAAAAAGTATAATGGATCCTTATTCAAATTATACATGTTGACATCAACATATTCAGCATGACCTAATTCTACAAACTCATGTATGACCCTTTGATACTCGGTCGCTAAAACAGAGTCTTTATGTAACTTTTTTTCCAAACTTAAAAATCTATGATAAGCTAAATCAAATGAATTGCCTAAAGTTGAGTTGATTTCATGTAATGGCAATTTTAATGGCAAATCAACAAAGAATCTATTGTTTTCAAGTTTTACTGATTGTTGAAAAATGTTTTCTGCGAGTTCATGCTCTGTAAAATTTTCATTGAAAGATTGTGGGACTTGTTCTGTCTTCCAGAACCTTTCCAGCTTAACATTGATATCTTTATCACATTTAATACAAATTAAAGAAGTAACCTCATTTTTTGTTGCAAGTTGTGGTGGTAACTCTCCTCCTATTATGTGCCCAAACCTTGTGTTGACAATGTAGGGTGCAGTTGTAGAATAATTTGATTCCTCAATTGGCAACAGCACCTGAAAAAATATATCAGCACCTATTAAAATATCAATTTCGGATGGCGTGTAATACTGCTCATCTGCCAATACTATATTGGGTGGAATTTTAATGTGAGAAATATCTATCTTTTTCTGGGGAAGTTTACATGTAATCTTATTGACAACTTGACAATTAATTGAAATTTTAAATGAAGAGGTTAATGAATATACATCCACTGGAACAGAATAATTAGAAATATTTTTAGTGTTTGTAACGCCTATGATGTTTAAATTATTTCGCATAGGTGTTAATTGTAACATTTTTGCAACTCGTTCTGTTAGCAGTGAAGTCTGTGAAGCGGAGTCCAAGATTGCCTTAATGTGAATCTCCTGCTCATTTTGTCCTACAAGCTTGACCAAAGCTGTGGGAAGTAAAATATTATTGTTATTATTGGTCAACAACGCAACAGGTGAAGGTTGTTGTTCGTAGTGTACAAGTGAGTTGTGAGCTTCTTTGCACTCGCTACACCTAAAATGATACCTGCACTTCCTTTCATGTTGGTTGAGACATATTTTGCATAATTTTTTATCGTTAATAAAATTGTAACGATCCTTACCAGGCAATAATTTGAATGCTTTGCAATTAAAAATTTTGTGCTCAACAGATTTGCAGTACTTACATGGTAAGTTTGACTTTGCAGTAGATACTGATGTTGTCACATTCACCGCTACTCGCTTCTGGTGGTAGTGTGTTGCAGAAGTCGGTGTTGGTGTAGCATTCTCCAACGCAAGTGCCCTCCTTTCGAGGAATTCCAAAAGTTGTTGTACCGACGGCTCCACTGCTGCATCTCTCTCAATTTGGTATGCCCGAACAGTGTAGTTATCTAATTTGCGGATTAAAACACATAACACAATGTCATCCCAATCATCCACTCATCAACTCTTCATCCCACCCATCCAATCATCAACTCTTCTACCTAAATTTTTTAAAGCAGCTAGTATTTGTTTAACGTTTGATACAAAATCTCTTAAGTTTTGAGGTAACGATTTGGTTAAATTATTTATGTCTAACAAAGAATTTATGTGATCACTAACAATTTTGTATTTATTATTATACCTTTCGTCTAACAACCTTAAGGCTTCCAAGTAACTTTCGTTGGTAAGTGGAAGGTTTTTAATCAGATCGTAAGGTTCTTGTTGTAAGAAAGACCTTAAGTAATAAAGCTTTGCTACGTTATCTAAATTTACATCCTTATTAATGACAGATTTAAATAAATTAATAAATGGTATGTACTCACTGTATTTTCCAGTAAATGGATTTATTTGTATAGACGGCAAATTTATTTTAGTATTAGAATTGTTTGTCGGAGACTGTGGAGAATATTTTACAGTTTGCTTTTTCTCCATTTCGTTGTTTATCATTGCTAGACAATGGAAGTATTTGTCTTCGACCTCCTGATAGCTTTCCTTGTCCTCAGGGTCGAGCGACAAAATTGACACATTTATTTTTTCATATTCGTCAAATGCCCTTAATAACCGTTCCCTTTTTGATGAGAGGGTATGATAGTCATCATCAAAAAAGCTTTGAACACAGTCTTGAAATTGTGCCCTTTGTGTAGCCACGTGCTATACTTAACTTCTTGAGTTCACTCATTTTATTACAACTTACTAATAAACTTAATTACGACTGTAACACTCGAAACGCAATAATGAATCCTATGGCTAGACTTTAAATTAACTTTAACGATACCCATATTGATATTTTATTAAAAAGTTGTGTCGGCCATCTTGGATCCCAAAATGGATGTTGTATTCGGAATCTGGACCCCCGAAAACCACGAAAATGATACCCATATTGATCTTTAATTAAAAAGTTGTGTCCGCCATCTTGGATCTCAAAATGGATGTTGTATTCGGAATCAGGACCCCCGAAAACATGAAATCGATACTCATATTGATACATTGTTAAAAAGTTGTGTCCGCCATTTTGGATCTCAAAATGAATGTTCAATTCAGAATCAGGACCCCCGAAATCCACGAAAATGATACCGAATTTACAAATTACGATAGGTAAGTAAGTATATTATTAAAAAGTTGTGTCCGCCATCTTGGATATCAAAATGGATGTTGTATTCGGAATCAGGACCCCCGAAAACCACGAAAACTATACCCATATTGATATATTATTAAAAAGTTGTGTCCGCCATCTTGGATTTCAAAATGGATCTTGAATTCGGAATAAGGACCTCTGAAAACCACGAAAACGATACCTTTATTGATATATTGTAAAAAAGTTGTGTCCGCCATCTTGGATCTCAAAATGAAATTACAAATATAAAATTACAAAAAACGAATTTACGATAGGTAAGTACTAAAGAAGTTTCACTTCAAAATCAAATTTAAATTACCTGGATTTGGGGTGACGAGATTTTAATGGCAACACCAATTCTCAGTAGTGTGCGTGTATCTGTGTGTAAGCGTTAGCACACATAACAAATTTTCTGCTTCAGTTTATTGTATGAAACTATCCTTCAATGGTATGTTTTTATTCTAAGCAATAACAACAACTATCCCTTGGAAAACACATCAACGAGATGATTCTTTCATTTCATACTAAATAATAACTTTCCCTTAGGAAAGACCAACGGGAAAGACAACAAAAAGATGATTTCATACTAAATGTACAAGCCTTCCTCTATACTACGTATACAAGAAAGATTTCATAGTAAATGTATGGGGAACTACTAAAGTGACCGGCCCTCACTGAATCGTCAACAACTCTCAGTGTTGCCATCATATCGACTTGAGACGATCATTTTGGGCCATCAGAGATTCCAGACAACGATTTTCAGGCAAATTTTTTTAAAAAGCAAAAAAATTTTTTTTTTTTTAATACGAACTTTATCACTCAAAAAATACCCCGAAATTGGGGAAAATCTGCATACCAAAATGTGGCCGCACTATCTGACTACAGAATGACACCAAACTTACCCAGGTAAAAAAATATTTACCCCTAAAAAAACCCAATCAAATGAAAAGCAAAAATTTCGAAATTTACGAAATGGCCGCCATCAGCGCCGCCATCTTCTTTTTTGGAAACAGAGTATCAATGGCGGATAGCCGATCTAATGGTGAGTGCAACGCAGTTTTCACTATCCCCGTAGCTCCCACCAGAGAGCGCCACGAGACCAAACACTGGAAAACCTGAAAACAGCCATAACTTTCAGTGTTGCCACATTTCGGCCTTGAAATTGGTCAAATGTCATTTGGTAGGGCCCAATCAATAGGGAATAGTACTCGGATGAATCGAAATGTCATTATTTCTATTTTCGAAGTTTTCGGGAAAAATCTCGGAAATTACCCGAAAAATGGGGAAATTTTTTAAACGTGGCTATACATCCTATGACTTCCCACAATCGACCTACATACATCGACTGAATCGAAAACCATCTAGCACCTTTAATTTCCCAAAAACGAAATGGAATTTTTCAAAAAATCACAAAATGGCCGCCAGCGGCGCCGCCATCTTGAATCTCGAAACGTTCATATTTTTCCCATATTCTAGACTATATAGCGGATGGAATGGCGTTTTTACCTTTCCTCTCGCACCCACCCAGTCGCCTCAACTAACTTTGGCGCAACACCATGTCGAAAAAAATGTTTTTCCCCTGGCTGGCGGTGTTGCCAGCGGACTAAAATAAAATTACCCTCGGCCACCTGCGGACCGGTCTGCGCTCCCAACTGCATACTCGGTTTGAGCGAATCGTGAAAAAAAAATTGTGACATATTTTGGCCAATCTGTCAAAAATTAGGGAAAATGTCAAAAAAGTTTTTGCACCTGGCAACACCTCTCGCGGAGGTCTCTCCCCGGTCTCATACTACGGTTCCGCTCCGACGTCGCCGTGCGCCCGAAAAGTGACTCTGAAAATGGTGCATATTTTCGCAATCACAAAATGGCCGCTGGCCTCGGCGCCATCTTGGATTTTGCAATTTCGCCACCCACCCGAGAGAGACAACCGTATTCGGAGAGAGACGACGAAGGAAAATCGCCAGCGGCACGTCTCACCTCTGTGTGGTGTCGTTCCGAATTGCCGCCTGCGAGGCCGACTTCGAGTCGAGATGGCGGCGCGGCCATTTTGAATTTTTGACATTTTCTAAAAAAATCATATTCAAATCTGTCAAATCTACCAAAAACCGAAAAGGAAAAAATTCAGGACTCGAAATGAAAAAGTTGGTCCTTCGAGCGGAGCCGCCATCTTGGATTTCACTCGCGCTAAAGTGAAAAAGCTGCGTCGATAAAAATCTAGTTAAAGTTGGCCATACATTCGAACGCGATCCAGAGCCTCTAAATATGCGAAAAAATGGCCCAATCAGTGAGTCAGTGAGTCAGTGAGTGGTATTGTAGCTTTATATAGTATAGACTTTTTGAATTCGGAATTAGGACCCACGAAAACCTCGAAAACGATACCCATATTGATATATTGTTAAAAAGTTGTGTCCGCCATCTTGGATCTCTAAATGGATGTTGAATTCGGAATAAGGACCCCGAAAACCATGAAAATCATACCCATATTGATTTTTTATTAAAAAGTTGTGTCCGCCATCTTGGATCTTAAAATGGATGTTGAATTCGGAATCAGGACCCCCGAAAACCATGAAAATGATACCCATATTGATGTTTTATTAAAAAGTTGTGTCCGCCATCTTGGATCTTAAAATGGATGTTGTATTCGGAATCAGGACCCCCGAAAACCATGAAATCGATACCCACATTGATATATTGTTAAAAAGTTGTGTCCGCCATCATGGATCTCAAAATGGATGTTGAATTTGGAATCTGGACCCCCAAAAACCTCGAAAACGATACCCATATTGAAATATTGTTAAAAAGTTGTGTCCGCCATCTTGGATCTCAAAATGGATGTTGTATTCGGAATTTGGACCCCCGAAAACCTCGAAAATGATACCCATATTGATAAATTATTAAAAAGTTGTGTCCGCCATCTTGTATTTCAAAATGGATGTTGAATTCGGAATCAGGACCCCCGAAAACCACGGAAACGATACCCATATTGATATATTGTTAAAAAGTTGTGTCCGCCATCTTGGATCTCAAAATGGATATTGTGACTGACATTCAATTTAAAACTATCCGTCAAAAACTTTGATGTGGCTTTTCCGTTTCATCGAATTTACAAATTACGATAGGTAAGTACTAAAGAAGTTTCACTTCAAAATCAAAAGTAATATTCATGTTTTATTTAAATTACCTGGTTTTGGGGTGACGAGTTTTTTGTGGCAACACAAATTTTTAGTAGTGTGCGTGTATCTGTGTGTAAGCGTTAGCACACATAACAAATTTTCTGCTTCAGTTTTTGAAGTGGCATAATGTAAATGGAACTAAGCAATAACAATAATTATCCCTTAGAAAACACATCAACGAGATGATTCTTTCATTTCATACCAAATAATAACTTTCCCTTAGGAAAGACCAACGGGAAAGACAACAAAAAGATGATTTCATACTAAATGTACCAGACTCCTCTATACTACGTATACAAGAAAGATTTCATAGTAAATGTATGGGGAACTACTAAAGTGACCGGCCCTCACTGAATCGTCAACAACTCTCAGTGTTGCCATCGCATCGACTCGAGATGACCATTTTGGGCCATCAGAGATTCCAGACAACGATTCTCAGGCAAAATTTTTCAAAAAGCAAAAAAATTTTTTTTTTTTAATACGAACTTTATCACTCAAAAAATACCCCGAAATTGGGGAAAATCTGCATACCAAAGTGTGGCCGCACTATCCGACTACAGAATGACACCAAACTTACCCAGGTAAAAAATTATTTACCCCTAAAAAAAACCAATCAAATGAAAAGTAAAAATTTCGAAATTTACAAAATGGCCGCCATCACCGCCGCCATCTTGTTTTTGGAAACCGAAGCATCAGTGACGGATAGCCGATCAAACGGCGAGTGCAACGCAGTTTTCACTATCCCCGTAGCTCCCACCAGAGAGCGCCACGAGACCAAACACTGCAAAACCTGAAACCAGCCATAACTTCCAGTGTTGCCACATTGCGGCCTTGAAAATGATCAAATGTCATTTGGGAGGTCCCGATCAATAGGGTATGGCACTTGGATGAATCGAAATGTCATTATTTCTATTTTCGAAGATTTCGGGAAAAATCTCGGAAATTACCCGAAAAATGGGGAAAATTTGTAAACGTGGCTATACATCCCATGACCTCCTACAACCGACATACACACATCGACTGAATCGAAAACCATCTAGCATCGTAAATTTCACAAAAACGAAATGGAATTTTTCAAAAAATCACAAAATGGCCGTCAGCGGCGCCGCCATCTTGATTTTTGGAACCTCCATATTTTTCCCATATTCTAGACTATATAGCGGATAGAATGGCGTTTTTACCTTTCCTCTCGCACCCACCCAGTCGCCTCAACTAACTTTGGCGCAACACCATATCGAAAAAAATGTTTTTCCCCTGGCTGGCGGTGTTGCCAGCGAACTGAAATAAAATTACCCTCGGCCACCTGCGGACCGGCCTGCGCTCCAAACTGCATACTCGGTTTGAGCGAAACGTGAAAAAAAATTTGTGGCACATTTTGCCCAATCTGTCAAAAAATAGGGAAAATGTCAAAAAAGTTTTTGCACCTGGCAACACCTCTCGCAGAGGTCTCTCCCCGGTCTCATACTAAGGTTCCGCTCCGACGTCGCCGTCTCCCCGAAAAGTGACTCTGAAAATGGTGCATTTTTTCGCAATCACAAAATGGCCGCTGGCCTCGGCGCCATCTTGGATTTTGCAATTTCGCCGCTCATCCGGGACAGAGGACCGTATCCGGAGAGAGAAGACGAAGAAAAATCGCCAGCGGCGCGTCTCACCTCTGTGTGGTGTCGTTCCGAATTGCCGCCTGCGAGGCCGACTTCGAGTCGAGATGGCGGCGCGGCCATTTTGAATTTCCGACTTTTAAAAAAAAATCATATTCAAATCTGTCAAATCTACCAAAAACCGAAAAGGAAAAAATTCAGGACTCGAAATGAAAAAGTTGGTCCTTCGACCCGAGCCGCCATCTTGGATTTTACTCGCGCTCAAGTGAAAAAGCTGCGTTGAAAAAAATCTAGTTAAAGTCGGCCATACACTCGAATGCGATCCAGAGCCTCCAAATATGCGAAAAAATGGCCCAATCAGTGAGTCAGTCAGTGAGTGAGTGGTATTGCAGCTTTATATAGTATAGATAGACTAGAGGTCGCTTGCGCGCGCGGGCTGCGAGCAGCCCGCGAAAAGGTTGTGCGGCCTGTTGGGTTGTTGCGTAGAGGTTTTTCGATTGATATTGTAGGCACAACGTCATCCTTGCATGGTGGGCCTCTAATACCCGCCAGCGCGATAGCGAGAGCGATTGTCGAAGTGCATGTTGTCTAAAGCCCATGGTCGTATTCGGTGAAAATGGTAGCGGAATTTATTAGAAATACTTAGTTTTATCTTTAAGAATTGTGTTCAACATTATGTCATAAAGTTTACGTCATTCACACTCGCTGATGCAATACTTAGCCACTGCAGCGACACCTTCCTATTCCCACCAACTACCAAAAAGATACACATATCGATTTCATATCAATATATCGCATCCACAATCTTGGATTTCAAAATAGATGTTTTATTCGTAGTCAGAACCCCCAAAAACCACCAAAATGATACCCATATTGATTATAATCAAAAAGTCGCGGCCGCCATCTTGGTTCTCAAAATGGACGTTGTATTGAGAATCGGGACCCCCGAAAACCATGAAAATGATACCCATATCGATATAATATTAAAAATTAGCAACCGACATCTTGGATCTCGAAATAGATATCGTATTCGGAATCGGGACCCCCGAAAACCTCTAAAATGATACCTATATTAATATATTATTAAAAAGTTGTGTCCGCCATCTTGGATCACAAAAAGGATCTTGTATTCGGAATCAAGACCCCGAAAACCACGAAAACGATACCCATATTGATATATTGTTAAAAAGTTGTGTCCGCCATCTTGGATCTCAAAATGGATGTTGTATTGGGAATCAGGACCCCCGAAAACCATAAAAAAGATACCCATATCGATATAATATTAAAAATTAGCAACCGCCATCTTGGATCTCAAAATAGATATCGTATTCGGAATCGGGACCCCCGAAAACCTCGAAAATGATACCTATATTGATATATTATAAAAAAGTTGTGTCCGCCATCTTGGATCACAAAAAGGATCTTGTATTCGGAATCAAGACCCCCGAAAACCACGAAAACGATACCCATATTGATATATTGTTAAAAAGTTGTGTCCGCCATCTTGGATGTCAATATGAATGTTGTATTTGGAATCTGGACTCACGTAAACGATACCCATAATGATAGATTGTTCAAAAGTTGTGACCGACATCTTGAATCTCAAAATGGGTGTTATATTCGGAATCTTGACCCCCGAAAACCTCGAAAATGATACCCGTATTGATAAGTAATTAAAAAGTTGTGTCCGCCATCTTGGATCTCAAAATGGATGTTGAATTTGGAATCAGGACCCCCGAAAACCACGAAAACGATACCCATGTTGATATATTGTTAAAAAGTTGTGTCCGCCATCTTGGATCTCAACATGGATGTTGTGACTGACATTTTATTTAAAACTATCAGTCAAACACTTTGGTGTGGCTTTTCAGTTTCATCGAATTTACAAATTACGATAGGTAAGTACTAAAGAAGTTTCAATTCAAAATCAAAAGTAGTATTCATGTTTTACTTAAATTACCTGGTTTTTGGGTGATGAGATTTTTTCTAAGCAATTACAATAACTTTCACTTGAAAACACATTAATGAGATGATTCTTTGATTTCATACTAAATAATAACATTCCCTTAGGAAAGACCAACGGGAAAGACAACAAAAAGATGATTCTTTGATTTCATACTTAATGTACAAGACTTCCTCTATACTACGTATACAAGAAAGATTTCATACTAAATGTATGGGGAACTACCGAAGTGACCGGCCCTCACTTTATCGTCAACAACTCTCAGTGTTGCCATCATATCGACTCGAAATGTCCATTTTGTGCCATCGGAGATTCCAGACATTGATTCCTAGGCAAATTTTTCAAAAAGCAAAATTTTTTTTTAATACGGACTTTATAACTCAAAATATACCTTAAAATTGGGGAAAATCTGCCTACCAAAATGTGGCCGCACTATCCGACTACACAATGACATCAAAATCAGCCAGATTATAAATCCTCTAATACCCGCCAGAATGGTCATATTCGATGAAAATGGTTGCGGAATTCATTAGAAATACTTAATTTTATTTTTAAGAATTGTGTTCAATATTACGTCATAAAGTTAACGTCGTTTCGATGAAAATGGTTGCGGAATTCATTAGAAATACTTAATTTTATTTTTAAGAATTGTGTTCAATATTACGTCATAAAGTTAACGCCGTTCGCCCTCGCTGACACAATACTTAGCCACTGCAGCGACACCTGAATGGCGGCGCGCTTACTTCACATTTTTTCCATTTAATACAGTTATGATTTTACTTCATTTCAAGAATTACCTACATAGCACATTGGACTCTTTCAAATAGGCCCTCTGCATGGTTATAAAAAAAATAACCTTGAACCTACATAGGTATCACTCTGCCACTAAGTAGGTATCTATATAACATGTAAGACTCAAGATCAGTACACTCTGCATGGTCATAAAAAAAATCCAGAACCTACTAATCATTCCACCATCATGTAGGTACAACAGATTACTCTCACAAACAGTACACTCAGCATGGTCATAAAAAAAATAACCCGGAACCTACCTATCATTTCGCCATCATATGGGTACAAAACATTACAATCTCCCTAAAACAGTACACTGTGGCTGGTCATATTGGCCATCTCCCCGAAAATTGACTCTGCAAATACATAATACGCATTTGTAAACCAAACTATAGAATTAAATACACCTCAACACACCCCGGCTGACAACATGCCAAATGCGTCATCATTTTTTTTCAACGACCAATACTCACAGTTTTTCTATGAACTCGATAACCAATCATAATTTAGTATTTGAGAGCATTGAACACAGAATCGATTGATGTCAAATACTCCTATTGGTTAAAATGAGTTGAAGTAGTAAAAAAATAAACTATAGACCATGACTATCTGCGGGACGCCCGGCCTTGCCGCCGACGCTCAACGGTACTTTTTTTCGTGGGAATGCGGGGCTTCCCGCCGACGTTCGAGAGGTTAAAGAATTGTGTTCAACATTACGTACATATGGGTACAAAACATTACAATCTCCCAAAAACAGTACACTGTGGCTGGTCATATTAGCCATCTCCCCGAAAAGTGACTCTGCAAATGGTGCTATTTTTCGCAATCACAAAATGGCCGCTAGCCTCGGTGCCATCTTGGATTTTGCAATTTCGCCACCGACCCGAGAGAGACGACCGAATTCGGAGAGAGACGAAGAAGGAAAATCGCCAGCAGCGCGTCTCATCTCTCTGTGGTGTCGTTCGGAATTGCCCCCTGCGAGGCCGACTTCGAGTCGAGATGGCGGCGCAGACATTTTGAATTTCCGACTTTTTAAAAAAAAATCATATTCAAAACTGTCAAATCTACCGACAAGCGAAAAGGAAAAAAATCAGGACTCTAAATGAAAAAGTTGGTCCTTCGACCCGAGCCGCCATCTTGGATTTCACTCGCACTAAAGTGAAAAAGCTGCGTTGAAAAAAATCTTGTTGATTTCGGCCATACACTCGAGTGCGATCCAGTCTCAGAATATCCGAAAAAATGGCCCAATCAGTGAGTCAGTCAGTCAGTGAGTGGTATTGCAGCTTTATATAATTACTAAAAATTTTACCCATATTGATATTATATTAAAAAGTTGTGTCCGCCATCTTGGATCTCAAAATGGATGTTATATTCGGAACCAGGACCCACGAACACCACGAAAACGATACCCATATTGATATATTGTCAAAAAGTTGTGTCCGCCATCTTGAATCTCAAAATGGATGTTGTATTCGGAATCAGGACCCACGAAAACCTCGGAAACGATACCCATATTGATATATTGTCAAAAAGATGTGTCCGCTATCTTGAATCTCAAAATGGATGTTGAATTCGGATTTAGGACCCACGAAAACCACGAAAATGATACCCATATTGATATTATATTAAAAAGTTGTGTCCGCCATCTTGGATCTCAAAATGGATGTTATATTCGGAACCAGGACCCACGAACACCACGAAAACGATACCCATATTGATATATTGTCAAAAAGTTGTGTCCGCCATCTTGAATCTCAAAATGGATGTTGTATTCGGAATCAGGACCCACGAAAACCTCGGAAACGATACCCATATTGATATATTGTCAAAAAGATGTGTCCGCCATCTTGAATCTCAAAATGGATGTTGAATTCGGATTAAGGACCCACGAAAACCACGAAAATGATACCCATATTGATATTTTATTAAAAAGTTATGTCCGCCATCTTGGATCTCAAAATGGATGTTGTATTCGGAATCCGGACCCACGAAAACTTCGAAAACGATACCCATATTGATATATTGTCAAAAAGATGTGTCCGCCATCTTGAATCTCAAATTGGATGTTGAATTCCGAATTACGACCCACGAAAACCACGAAAACGATACCCATATTGATTTATTGTTAAAAAGTTGTATCCGCCATCTTGGATCTCTAAATGGATGTTGAATTCGGAATAAGGACCCCCGAAAACCATGAAAATCATACCCATATTGATTTTTTATTAAAAAGTTGTGTCCGCCATCTTGGATCTTAAAATGGATGTTGAATTCGGAATCAGGACCCCCGAAAACCATGAAAATGATACCTATATTGATGTTTTATTAAAAAGTTGTGTCCGCCATGTTGGATCTTAAAATGGATGTTGTATTCGGAATCAGGACCCCCGAAAACCATGAAATCGATACCCATATTGATATATTGTTAAAAAGTTGTGTCCGCCATCTTGGATCTCAAAATGGAGGTTGTATTCGGAATTTGCACCCCCGAAAAGCAAGAAAACGATACCCATATTGATAAATTATTAAAAAGTTGTGTCCGCCATCTTGGATCTCAAAATGGATGTTGAATTCGGAATTAGGACCCCCGAAAAGCAAGAAAACGATACCCATATTGATATATTGTTAAAAAGTTGTGTCCGCCATCTTGGATCTCAAAATGGATGTTGTATTCGGAATCAGGACCCCCGAAAACTGCAAAAACGATAACCATATTGATATTTTATTAAAAAGGCGCGTCCGCCATCTTGGATCTTAATATAATTTTTTTTCGGAATCGGGACCCCCAAAAAACACGATAATGATACCCTGACATTCTATTTCAAACCATCCGTCAAAAACTTTGGTGTGGCTTTTCCGTGTCATCGACTTTAGAAATTACGATAGGTAAGTACCTACTAAAGAAGTTTCACTTGAAAATCAAAAGTAGTATTCATGTTTTATTTAAATTACCTGGTTTTGGGGTGACGAGATTTTAGTGGCAACACCAATTTTTAGCAGTGTGCGTGTATCTGTGTGTAAGCGTTAGCACACATAACAAATTTTCTGCTTCAGTTTTTGAAGTGGCATAATGTATATGGAACTAAGCAATAACAACAACTATCCCTTGGAAAACACATCAACGAGATGATTCTTTCATTTCATACTAAATAATAACTTTCCCTTAGGAAAGACCAACGGAAAAGACAACAAAAAGATGATTTCATACTAAATGTACAAAACTTCCTCTATACTACGTATACAAGAAAGATTTCATAGTAAATGTATGGGGAACTACTGAACTGACCGGCCCTCACTGAATCGTCAACAACTCTCAGTGTTGCCATCACATCGACTCGAGATGACCATTTTGGGCCATCAGAGATTCCAGACAACGATTCTCAGGCAAAATTTTTCAAAAAGCAAAATTTTTTTTTTTTTTTTATACGAACTTTATCACTCAAAAAATACCCCGAAATTGGGGAAAATCTGCATACCAAAGTGTGGCCACACTATCCGACTACAGAATGACACCAAATTTACCCAGGTAAAAAATTATTTACCCCTAAAAAAAACAATCAAATGAAAAGTAAAAATTTCGAAATTTACAAAATGGCCGCCATCACCGCCGCCATCTTGTTTTTGGGAACCAGGGCATCAATAGCAGATAGCCAATCGAATGGCGAGTCCAACGCAGTTTTTACTATCCCCGTAGCTCCCACCGGAGAGCGCCACGAGACCAAAAACTGGAAAACCTGAAACCAGCCATAACTTCCAGTGTTGCCACACTGCGGCCTTAAAAATGGTCAAATGTCATTTGGTAGGGCCCGATCAATAGGAAATAGCACTTGGATGAATCAAAAAGTCATTATTTCTATTTTCGAAGATTTCGGGAAAAATCTCGGAAATTACCCGAAAAATGGGGAAAATTTTTAAACGTGGCTATACATCCCATGACCTCCCACAATCGACCTACATACATCGACTGAATCGAAAACCATCTAGCACCTTTAAATTCCCAAAAACGAAATGGAATTTTTCAAAAAATCACAAAATGGCCGCCAGCGCCGCCGCCATCTTGAATCTTGAAACGCCTATATTTTTCCCATATTCTAGACTATATAGCGGATGGAATGGCGTTTTTACCTTTCCTCTCGCACCCACCCAGTCGCCTCAACTAACTTTGGCGCAACACCATGTCGAAAAAAATGTTTTTCCCCTGGCTGGCGGTGTTGCCAGCGGATTGAAATAAAATTACCCTCGGCCACTTGCGGACCGGCCTGCGCTCCCAACTGCATACTCGGTTCGAGCGAATCGTCAAAAAAAAATTGTGACACATTTTGGTTAATCTGTCAAAAATTAGGGAAAACGTCAAAAAAGTTTTTGCACCTGGCAACACCTCTCACTGAGGTCTCTCCCCGGTCTCATACTAAGGTTCCGCTCCGACGTCGCCGTGTCCCCGGAAAGAGACTCTGAAAATGGTGCATTTTTTCGCAATCACAAAATGGCCGCTGGCCTCGGCGCCATCTTGGATTTTGCAATTTCGCCACCCACCCGAGAGAGACAACCGTATTCGGAGAGAGACGACGAAGGAAAACCGCCAATGGCACGTCTCACCTCTGTGTGGTGTCGTTCCGAATTGCCGCCTGCGAGGCCGACTTCGAGTCGAGATAGCGGCGCGGCCATTTTGAATTTTCGACTTTAAAAAAAAAATCATATTCAAATCTGTCAAATCTACCAAAAACCGAAAAGGAAAAAATTCAGGACTCTAAATGAAAAAGTTGGTCCTTCGAGCGGAGCCGCCATCTTGAATTTCACACTCACTAAAGTTAAAAAGCTGCGTTGAAAAAAATCTAGTTAAAGTCGGCCATACACTCGAATGCGATCCGGAGCCTCCAAATATGCGAAAAAATGGCCCAATCAGTGAGTCAGTGAGTGAGTGGTATTGCAGCTTTATATAGTATAGATAGATAGATAGATAGATAGATAGATAGATAGATAGATAGATAGATAGATAGATACTGCCCACCAGACACTAAAGTGCAGTAATAGCCCTTGGATGATTTTTCGTTTTATAAGTGTTTCTGAAAGCGGGTTTCATAAGGTTTCTGCTGAATTAACTAATTTTTTTCTCGGACAATTAGGTAGTTTTTAATTAACAGTTTTACTCTTACTGCAAACCCAATAATATTAACAATTAAGCGTAGTTTCCCAACTAAAATGCAGTATATATTATAGTGGAGACGAAATTTTAAGGTTTCCTATTTAAAATGCAGTAAGCAATTAAACTTTACGGCCCTTTAGATAGTTTTATATTTCTGTAAAAAAAAATAAAAACTAATTAATATGCAGTAAAATTTACCTCCATACAATCTATTTTTACTACTATTGGAAAAAAAATATTAACTGTCACGAATTCCCAACTAAAATGCAGTAAAATCAAAGCTAGCCGCATTTTAGTTGTAAATACTTAACACTCCTTAATTATTATAAACTGACTAAAATGCAGTAAAATACAGCATTACTGCAGATTAGTTTGGATAACATAGTGACACACATATGGTTATTCCCAGATAAAGTGCAGTAATGTTTTATATATACTGCGTTTTAATTGGGATCAAGTTTGACAAATGATAGTAGGTCAAACCAATTATAACACAGTATCAAGTGTTGTTACTGCATTTTAATCGGTTTTGAATAGATAAACGTTTATTCGTAAACTACCTTCATGTAGTAACAGTAACAATTACTGCATTTTAGTTGGTTGTTTTAAAATGTTTATGAAGCGTGAAACAGAGCTTCCGAAAGGGTACTGCTCGATTGTGTATGATTGATCAGGTAAGTGACCTATGTTCTATATTTTTATTGACTTCCACAAAGTTCCACAATTGATTGCCACGAAGTTTTATTGACTTGCCCCTGCATAAATTTAAGTCAACTGTTAAAAGCTGTTTAATGAAAAAAAGGTATTATAAAATAGAAGATTATTTTAAAGATAAAAATTCGTGGCTACTATAATTTGCTCCTCTGCACATACTTATTTTATTTGAAATGTTCTAAATTCCAATTACAATATTTAATATGTTCTCAATTCCTTTTGTTATTATGGCTTTTTAAAAAAGGCTAACTGTGGAGTTTCTTGCGGCACTTCTTCTCAACAGGCCATTTACGTCGAAGTGCTGGTAGGAAAAAAAAATATTAACGTGCAAAAGTATTTCATGTAAATCTTATTGCAGAATAAATGATTTAATTTCATTTTCAAATACCTACTTTAGCATAGGTTATGAAATTAAATGAAAATTTATTTGCGTAAACATGTGTTTACATTGTTTCTTATAATAATACTCGTTAACAGTTTCAACATGCTTTGTCAAAAGGATTTTATGACATGCAAAATGACAATTTAATAAATTATTTATTCTCCATACATATAACTAAGTAAGTAGATATCTTCCTACTGCAACTTATGAATTTATTTTATTGTTGTACTTAGCGCTGTATAATTATTAAGTACTAGGTGATGCCCGCGACTTCGTACGCGTCATAAGATAAAAAGTATCCTATAAAAAGACCCACATAATCAGTCATTTATTGCAATATCTACTATTTAGTGAGTACTTACCAAATTTTCGTTTATCTTGCAGGGTCATGAGGAAAATGAACGCTAGATAAAAAAAAATTCACTGCTAAGCAAAGAACAAATCGACTTACCACCTGATATAACGATGCCACCTCTGCGTCCTCAAAATAATAATAAATCGCTTCCAAAAACCCATCTGAAATTCTAAAATATCGGTTTGGTGATGCATACTTCGTGTCACTGGAAAAAAATTCCAAACTAGAAGATAGTGCATTCGCCCATAAAAACCTTTACAATGCCCCTGACAATGTAGTTATGTAAGCGTGTGATGTTTTGTATATGATTTAAATTTATTGTAACGTTGATCTCAAAATAATGTCCACCATTTAAAAATACGCACCTACATTGAGTAAGTATATTTTATTACTTATTAAACATTTAATATCTTAATGTTATTATTATGTGAAAACTGACACATTTTTTTTGGATTAGAAGAAGTTTTTTATTTTTGATATGTGAATTTTATTTCATCAAGTTGAATTATTGTTATTAATTATGTAAAAATAAACGTTTTATAAAATATTACCTAGCTATTTTTCTTACTGCACTAGTAAAAACGAACACTTTTTTCTATAAAACCAACTAACATGCAGTATTTTTTTCACCTTACTGCATGTTAGTTGGGTTTCTTGACAAAACAACTAATCCAAACGCAGTAATGCTACTTTATACTGCGTTTTAATCAATTGTGAACCTACGCCTATACTGCCCTCCAGAGACTAAAGTGCAGTAACTGCAAAATAACGATTGCGAGAAAACGCCATTTAAAGTTAAGAATTTGATATAAAAAATAAGCAGATGTATAAACAAAAAAAGAATAATCCTGAAATGTTCTATAGGCGTAGGTTCACACGTCTTAGCAATAAAAAAAAATATATCCTTATAAATGAATTTATTAATGACCATTTACTATTTTGGCGCGAATTACTGCACCGCCTTTTTTATAAAAAAATACATTAAAACTGATTAAAACGCAGTATAAAGTAGCATTACTGCGTTTGGATTAGTTGTTTTGTCAAGAAACCCAACTAACATGCAGTAAGGTGAAAAAAATACTGCATGTTAGTTGGTTTTATAGAAAAAAGTGTTCGTTTTTACTAGTGCAGTAAGAAAAATAGCTAGGTAATATTTTATAAAACGTTTATTTTTACATAATTAATAACAATAATTCAACTTGATGAAATAAAATTCACATATCAAAAATAAAAAACTTCTTCTAATCCAAAAAAAATGTGTCAGTTTTCACATAATAATAACATTAAGATATTAAATGTTTAATAAGTAATAAAATATACTTACTCAATGTAGGTGCGTATTTTTAAATGGTGGACATTATTTTGAGATCAACGTTACAATAAATTTAAATCATATACAAAACATCACACGCTTACATAACTACATTGTCAGGGGCATTGTAAAGGTTTTTATGGGCGAATGCACTATCTTCTAGTTTGGAATTTTTTTCCAGTGACACGAAGTATGCATCACCAAACCGATATTTTAGAATTTCAGATGGGTTTTTGGAAGCGATTTATTATTATTTTGAGGACGCAGAGGTGGCATCGTTATATCAGGTGGTAAGTCGATTTGTTCTTTGCTTAGCAGTGAATTTTTTTTTATCTAGCGTTCATTTTCCTCATGACCCTGCAAGATAAACGAAAATTTGGTAAGTACTCACTAAATAGTAGATATTGCAATAAATGACTGATTATGTGGGTCTTTTTATAGGATACTTTTTATCTTATGACGCGTACGAAGTCGCGGGCATCACCTAGTACTTAATAATTATACAGCGCTAAGTACAACAATAAAATAAATTCATAAGTTGCAGTAGGAAGATATCTACTTACTTAGTTATATGTATGGAGAATAAATAATTTATTAAATTGTCATTTTGCATGTCATAAAATCCTTTTGACAAAGCATGTTGAAACTGTTAACGAGTATTATTATAAGAAACAATGTAAACACATGTTTACGCAAATAAATTTTCATTTAATTTCATAACCTATGCTAAAGTAGGTATTTGAAAATGAAATTAAATCATTTATTCTGCAATAAGATTTACATGAAATACTTTTGCACGTTAATATTTTTTTTTCCTACCAGCACTTCGACGTAAATGGCCTGTTGAGAAGAAGTGCCGCAAGAAACTCCACAGTTAGCCTTTTTTAAAAAGCCATAATAACAAAAGGAATTGAGAACATATTAAATATTGTAATTGGAATTTAGAACATTTCAAATAAAATAAGTATGTGCAGAGGAGCAAATTATAGTAGCCACGAATTTTTATCTTTAAAATAATCTTCTATTTTATAATACCTTTTTTTCATTAAACAGCTTTTAACAGTTGACTTAAATTTATGCAGGGGCAAGTCAATAAAACTTCGTGGCAATCAATTGTGGAACTTTGTGGAAGTCAATAAAAATATAGAACATAGGTCACTTACCTGATCAATCATACACAATCGAGCAGTATCCTTTCGGAAGCTCTGTTTCACGCTTCATAAACATTTTAAAACAACCAACTAAAATGCAGTAATTGTTACTGTTACTACATGAAGGTAGTTTACGAATAAACGTTTATCTATTCAAAACCGATTAAAATGCAGTAACAACACTTGATACTGTGTTATAATTGGTTTGACCTACTATCATTTGTCAAACTTGATCCCAATTAAAACGCAGTATATATAAAACATTACTGCACTTTATCTGGGAATAACCATATGTGTGTCACTATGTTATCCAAACTAATCTGCAGTAATGCTGTATTTTACTGCATTTTAGTCAGTTTATAATAATTAAGGAGTGTTAAGTATTTACAACTAAAATGCGGCTAGCTTTGATTTTACTGCATTTTAGTTGGGAATTCGTGACAATTAATATTTTTTTTCCAATAGTAGTAAAAATAGATTGTATGGAGGTAAATTTTACTGCATATTAATTAGTTTTTATTTTTTTTTACAGAAATATAAAACTATCTAAAGGGCCGTAAAGTTTAATTGCTTACTGCATTTTAAATAGGAAACCTTAAAATTTCGTCTCCACTATAATATATACTGCATTTTAGTTGGGAAACTACGCTTAATTGTTAATATTATTGGGTTTGCAGTAAGAGTAAAACTGTTAATTAAAAACTACCTAATTGTCCGAGAAAAAAATTAGTTAATTCAGCAGAAACCTTATGAAACCCGCTTTCAGAAACACTTATAAAACGAAAAATCATCCAAGGGCTATTACTGCACTTTAGTGTCTGGTGGGCAGTATAGAACATTTCAGGATTATTCTTTTTTTGTTTATACATCTGCTTATTTTTTATATCAAATTCTTAACTTTAAATGGCGTTTTCTCGCAATCGTTATTTTGCGGTTACTGCACTTTAGTCTCTGGAGGGCAGTATAGACTAGAGGTCGCTTGGGTGCGCGGGCTGCGAGCAGCCCGCGAAAAGGTTGTGCGGCCTGCTGGGTTGTTGCGTAGAGGTTTTCCGATTGATATTGTAGGCAAAACGCTTTGTCTTTGCATATGGTGGGCCTCTAATACCCGCCAGAATGGTCGTATTCGGTGAAAATGGCAGCGAAATTCATTAGAAACACTTAGTTTTATTTTTAAGAATTGTGTTTAACGTTACGTCATAAAGTTAACGTCGTTCAGACTCGCTGACACAATACTTAGCCACTGCAGCGACACCTCCCTATTCCCACCAACTACTAAAAAGATACCCATATCGATTTTCTATCGATAAGTCACATCCGCAATTTTGGATTTCAAAATAGGCGTTGTATTCGTAATCAGAACCCCCAAAAACCGCCAAAATGATACCCATATTGATATTAAATCAAAAAGTCGCGGCCGCCATCTTGTTTCTCAAAATAGATATCGTATTCAGAATCGGGACCCCCGAAAACCACGAAAACGATACCCATATTGACATTTTGTCAAAAAGTCGCGTCCGCCATCTTGGATCTCGAAATAGATATCGCATTCGGAATCAGGACCCCCGAAAACCACGAAAATGATATCCATATTGATATATTATTTAAACGTTGTGTCCGCCATCTTGGCTCTCAAAATGGATATTGAATTCGGAATCAGGACCCCCGAAAACCACGAAAATGATACCCATATTCATATAATATTAAAAAGTTGTGTCCATCATCTTGGATCTCAAAATGGATGTTGAATTCAGAATCTGGACCCCCGAAAACCTCGAAAATGATACCCATATTGATATATTGTTAAAAAGTTGTATCCGCCATCTTGGATCACAAAATTTATTTATTTATTTATTTATTTATTAGAAAACCAACAGCGTATTTACAAAGTATTTTACATAACAATAATTGATATAAGTATGGCCAATAACAGGTTTTCCTATGTATAAATTGTATTCCATACATTTAGGTTATGCCGCTAAGATAAAGCACCTAGACCACCAACAAACAAGCAGCTCAATGTAGCAATCAATAAAAAAGCAAAAAAAAATAAATAAAAAAAAAATCACAGATATACATACACCTATTATATACACAATATACATTATTAAAATTTAGAATAAGTTAAATAAAATAAGTTAACTGAAAGCAATAACCTAGGAGGTGGAGACCTGGTGTCTTGTATTACAGATTGTTTCAATCCATTTCAAGCACCAGTCTTCACATTAAGTAATCTGCGACTATGTAATATTTTTATATTTTTATGCTTGTTTTGATACTTTTTGTGAAGAAAATAAATAAATTATTATTATTATTATTATTCATATTATAAAGATCTGTTCCTATCATCAACATTATTTACTCTGATTTTAAAGAATTTATAATTTGTAATTTGAAATAACTCTTACTCGTTGCAAACAAATCAACATCCCTAAAAAGAGTATTGTATGTACGAGAAAGCCGAATCAAAACCGAATTTTGTAAGTAGTTCGTGTGACACTGTGAGATTTCTAACAGAGGAGTGTTGCGTGTGCGATATTTAGGCGTGCGAAACACTATTTTTGATAAGAGACTTGGGCAATCTACATTACTGTTTAATAAATCATGCAGCAGACCCATATCTAACACCAGACGCCTTTGCTCCAGAGTCAAGAGGCTATGCTCCTTACAACCATCTTCGTAAGCTCTAAGAGAATTGCGACAACGGAAATTAAGGTGCTTCAAAAACATTTTCTGAATTCGCTCTAAACGGCTGCGATATGTGATGTATTGAGGTGACCATACAGGGCTAGCATACTCCAAGATGCTTCTAACATACGCATAGTAAACAATTTTTATTGCTTTAATCGTAGAGAATGACTTACATACGCGGAGAACAAAGCCCAAATTTGTATATGCTTTCGTGATAGCTCTTTCAATGTGATCCGTAAGTAACATTTTTTGGTCAAAGTATACCCCTAAGTCAAATAGGTAAATACTAAAGGTAAAAAAGGTAAATACTAAAGAAGTTTCACTTCAAAATCAAAAGTAGTATTCATGTTTTATTTAAATTACCTGGTTTTGGGGTGACGAGATTTTAGTGGCAACACCAATTTTTAGTAGTGTGCGTGTATCTGTGTGTAAGCGTTAGCACACATAACAAATTTTCTGCTTCAGTTTTGAAGCGGCATAATGTATATGGAACTATCCTTATATTATGTTCTTATTCTAAGCAATAACAAAAACTATCCCATAGAAAACACATCGACGAGATGATTCTTTGATTTCATACTAAATAATAACTTTCCCTAAGGAAAGACCAACGGGAAAGACAACAAAAAGATGATTTCATACTAAATGTGCCTTCCTCTATACTACGTATACAAGAAAGATTTCATACTAAATGTATGGGGAACTACCGAAATGACCGGCCCTCACTGAATCGTCAACAACTCTCAGTGTTGCCATCACATCGACTTGAGATGACCATTTTGGGCCATCAGAGATTCCAGACAACGAGTCTCAGGCAAAATTTTTCAAAAAGCAAAAATTTTTTTTTTTAATACGAACTTTATCACTCACGAAATACCCCGAAATTGGGGAAAATCTGCATAGTAAAGTGTGGCCGCACTATTCGACTACAGAATGACACCAAACTTACCCAGGTAAAAAATTATTTCCCCTAAAAAAACCCAATCAAATAAAAAGTAAAAATTTCGAAATTTACAAAATGGCCGCCATCACCGCCGCCATCTTGTTTTTTGGAACCAGAGTATCAATGGCGGATAGCCGTTCGAATGGCGAGTGCAACGCAGTTTTCACTATCCCCGTAGCTCCCACCAGAGAGCCCCACGAGACCAAACACCGGAAAACCTGAAAACATACACAACTTCCAGTGTTGCCACAATGCGGCCTTAAAAATTCGCCGACGCCGTCGTGGTGGAGTGGTCAGTATAGCTGGCTACACATCAAGCGGTCCGGGTTCGAATCCTGGAAGCGGCAAATGTTTGTGTGACGAACACGAATGTTTGTTTGCGAGTCATGGTTGTTTATATATTTATTTAAGTTTATTTATAAAAATATCTAAAATTATTATGTATATAAAAAAAAATGTCCGTTATCTAGTATCCGTAACACAAGTTCTTAATGATACTTACTTCGGGCTAGATAATTGGTGTGAGCGTGAAAATATATTATTATATATATTATATATATATTATAAAATGGTCAAATGTCATTTGGTAGGGCCCGATCAATAGGGAATAGCACTCGGATGAATCGAAATGTCATTATTTCTATTTTCAAAGTTTTCGGGAAAAATCTCGGAAATTACCCGAAAAATGGGGAAAATTTTTAAACGTGGCTATACATCCCATGACCTCCCACAATTGACCTACATACATCGACTGAATCGAAAACCATCTAGCACCTTTAATTTCCCAAAAACGAAATGGAATTTTTCAATAAATCACAAAATGGCCGCCAGCGGCGCCGTCATCTTGAATCTCGAAACGTCCATATTTTTCCCATATTCTAGACTATATAGCGGATAGAATGGCGTTTTTAGTTTTCCTCTCGCACGCACCCAGTCGCCTCAACTAACTTTGGCGCAACACCATATCGAAAAAAATGTTTTTCCCCTGGGTGGCGGTGTTGCCAGCGGACCGAAATAAAATTACCCTTGACCACCGGCGGACCGGCCTGCGCTCCAAACTGCATACTCGGTTTGAGCGAAACGTCAAATTTTTTTTACGGCACATTTTGGCCAATCTGTCAAAAATTAGGGAAAATGTCAAAAAAGTTTTTACACCTGGCAACACCTCTCGCGGAGTTCTCTCCCCGGTCTCATACTAAGGATCCGCTCCGACGTCGCTGTCTCCCCGAAAAGAGACTCTGAAAATGGTGCATTTTTTCATAATCACGAAATGGCCGCTGACCTCGGCGCCATCTTGGATTTTGCAATTTCAGCGCTCATCTGTGACAGAAGACCGTATCCGAAGTGAGAAGACGAAGAAAAATCGCCAGCGGCGCGTCTCACCTCTGTGTGGCGTCGTTCCGCATTGCCCCCTGCGAGGCCGACTTCGAGTCGAAATGGCGGCGCGGCCATTTTGAATTTCCAACTTATTCAAAAAAAAAACATATTTCTAATTGTCAAATGTACCGACAAGCGAAAAGGAAAAAATTCAGGACTCGAAATGAAAAAGTTGGTTCTTCGAGCCGAGCCGCCATCTTGGATTTCACTCGCGCTAAAGTGGAAAAGCTGCGTCGATAAAAATTTAGTTAAAGTCGGCCATACACTCGAGCGCGATCGAGAGTCTCTAAATATCCGAAAAAATGGCCCAATCAGTGAGTGAGTGAGTGAGTGGTATTGCAGCTTTATATAGACCTTTCCCTTAGAAAAGACAAGAAACGAGATAATTCTTTGATTTCATACTAAATGTATGGGAAAGCTGTGCTCCAAACTGCATAGTCGGTTTGAGTGAAACGCGAAAAAAAAATTTGACACAAATTGCCCCATCTGTCAAAAGTTAGCGAAAATTTCAAGAAAGTTTTTGCACCTGGCAACACCTCTTACGAAGGTCTCTCGCCGGACTCATACTACGGTTTCGCTCCGATGTGGCCATCTCCCCGAAAAGTGACTCTGCAAATGGTGCATTTTTTCTTAATAACAAAATGGCCGCTGGCCAGGGCGCCATCTTGGATTTTGCAATTTCGCCACTCACTTGAGAGAGAGGACCATATTTGGAAAGAGACGACGAAGGAAAATCGCTATCGGCGCGTCTCATTACTCTGTGGTGTCGTTCCGAATTGCCCCCTGTGAGGCCGAGTTCGAGTCGAGGTGGCGGCGCGGCCATTTTGAATTTCTGACTTTTTCTAAAAAAATCGCTTTCTAAACTGTCAAATCTACCCACAACCGAAAAAGAAAAAATTTTGTACTGAGTGACTTTGGCCTTAAAAATGGTCAAATGACATTCTAGAAGTCTTGATCAATAGGAAATGGCACCTGGATGAATCGAAATGGCATTATTTCTATTTTCGAAGTTTTCGGGTAAAATCTCGGAAATTACCCCTAAAATGGGGAAAACTTGGCTATACATCCCATAACCTCTCACAACGGACCCATACATATCGACTGCATAGAAAACCATCTAGCACCTTAAATTGCCCAAAAATGAACTGGAATTCTTCAAAAATTCATAAAATGGCCGCCAGCGGCACCGCCATCTTGTATATCGAAAGTTCCATATTTTTCGCATATTCTAGACTATACAGGGTCTAAAAGACATGAACAGTCAAACGAGAACCATGTATTCTGCTCACCATCATAACATTTTTTTCCCTTTAGACTATACCTGGGAAATAGTTACAATTTTATTGAAGGTCAAAGTCATATTTTTTTTTTTATGAAAACGTATTCTATACGTTATTTCTTTATTATTGTCAAAAGAAACATTATCATTTTTTTTTAGTATTTCATAACAAAAAATGGCTTCAAAACGTTAGCGTCCAATGTAGCGCACTCGATGCGCACGCACACTAACGAACGGGGCCGCCGTCTGGCAAAATTAAAGCGGTTTTGCGAATTGCGTGCGAGTTGAGCCCTTTACATTGCGCGGTACAATTTGCAAACCAAAAAATTAAAATCATTTCCCAGCAATATTTTTTTGAAATATGTATTATTTTGATGTTTAGAATACATGGTTTTCGTTTCACTGTTCATGTCTTTTACACCCAGTATAGCGGATAGAGTGGCGTTTTTACTTACTCATATTGATAAATTATTAAAAAGTTGTGTCCGCCATCTTGGATCTCAAAATGGATGTAGAATTCGGAATAAGGACCTGTAAAGGTTCCTTCGGGTGGTAAATAAAAGTGGACTGTATTACTTGTGATAGGGCTGATTTATTGCCGTTTTACAAATTAAACGTTAGGTGCGCGCGCGATCAATTTGCGGTTGGAGACGACCGTAAGCGAGGTCCGAGCGTGGTCAGGTTCTCAAGGTGACTCCACAGAGCGCTGCCACCGCGCCGATGGCGGCGCCCCGCTCGCTGCCTCCTCCCGCGCGTCTCATCCCGTGCGTATAGATGCGATCCTCGACATGCTCCCCGGGTTGAAGGCTGGTGAAGGCTTCAAAGTTCTGGAAGAGGGCAGATGTTATTAAATGCCCTACGAATGGTGCCTCTCTTTGTCTTCAACTCGGCAACCCTGACAACACCATCTGTGCCTGTGTAGACATTCATGACCCTTCCCAAAGACCACAGAAGTGGAGGAAGAGTGTTATCTTTGACGATAACAAGCGAGCCCAGCTTGAGGTCATTTCCACCAGACTTCCACTTCAGCTTCTGCTGCAACTGGTTAATATACTCGGTGGAGAAACGATGCCAAAAATGTTGCTTTATATGCTCGATTTTCTTGTATCGGTCGAGTCGAGTGATGTTGTGATCCATGATCGGTGGATGTGGAATGGATACAAGTGACCGTCCAATTAAAAAATGAGCGGGAGTAAGAGGAGACAAGTCGGAAGGATCGGATGACATTTGTGTTAGAGGCCGAGAATTCAAAATAGCTTCAATTTGAGTGAGGCAAGTGGCCATTTCCTCGTATGTAAGGTGCGTTGTATCTAATAACCGCTTAAGATGATGTTTCGTGGAGCGAACGGCTGCCTCAGCTAGGCCGTTGAAGTGGGGAGTATATGCTGGGATAAATTTAAATTCGATGCCCTCCTGAGCTACAAGACCTTCAAGATCGGACTGCACCAAGAACCTTGAAAGCTCGTTATAAGTGCCTACGAAGTTAGTGCCATTGTCTGACGTGATGCTTTGGGGTTTACCACGCCGAGAAACAAAACGATTAAGAGCGGCTATGTACGCTTCACTAGATAGTGCAGTAACGAGCTCGATATGTAAGGCTTTAACCGAATTGCAAATGAAAATCGCCAAGAATGACTTAAGAAGTTTGCAACCTCTTCCCTTTCTGTCGGCTATCAATACTGGCCCAGCATAATCCACAGAACAATGTAAAAAGGGGAATTCTAATTCAGTACGTGATGTAGGTAACTGACCCATGATAGGCTGAATAGTTTTAGCTTTATACCTACAGCACCGAATACATTTGTTTACACATTTTTTAGCTAAATTGCGGCCACCCAACGGCCAAAATGTTTGTCTGATTTGAACTAATAAGAGTTGGGGGCCAGCATGAATATGTTTTATATGGTAATGATTAAAAATTATTATTGTTAAATTATGTTTGCTACATAGCAAGATAGGATGCTTAACATCATAGTTATAGGGAGAATTATCGAGCCTGCCACCCACTCGTATAATCTCATTCGAGTCTAAAAATGGAGACAATGAAAGGAGTCGATTTTTGCTAGACAATTTTTTACCTGTTTTGAGAATGACATACTCATCAGGAAACATTTCCAATTGAGCCTTGCGAATTATTAAATTTAATGAATTTTGTAATTCCTGAACCGAAAGATGCCCTGTTAATTTATTATTTTTATTTTTACAATTATTAAGAAATCTTAATAAGTATGCCACTGATCTTTGCAAAGAAATGAAATTTGATTTTTTGTTAATGAAGCGACTAACTACATCTACAAAGCCATTAGGTTCATCTACGCGCGCTACAGAACAAGCAACTAATTCGGGTAGATCGTGTTTCACGCTTGCATTAGGCGTTTTAGGCCAATGAGTTTCGTCTTTTAACAAATAAGTGGGACCTTCCCACCACAAGCTAGAACTGCTGATTAGATCGGCCTTCAGCCCACGGGAAACAAGATCCGCCGGATTGTCCGCCGATGGTACGTAACTCCACGTGTGACCCTCTGTGCTTTCTTGTATCTCATGAACACGGTTTCTGACAAAACTCTTAAGTTCACTAGTTGGAGTTTTTAACCATCCCAAAACTATGGTAGAATCACACCAGAATCTACATTTTGTTATGGGTATAGATAAAGATATCAATACTTTAGTACACAGTCTTGATGCCAATAAAGCCCCACAAAGCTCGAGGCGGGGAATAGTTGTCGGCTTAATGGGAGCGACTCTGTTTTTTGATGTCAGCAGACGTACACTAATCAAACCGCTACTATCAATCGAACGAATATACACACACACTCCATATGCTCGTTCTGAAGCATCCGAAAAGACGTGCACTTCATGTGTGATTGCATTATTACTAAGAACCCATCGAAGAATTTTTAATTGGTTGAGAAACGGTAAAGTATTTGCAAAATTTAACCATGAGTCTTTTATGTTTTGTGATACTTCTTCATCCCAAGTGCATTGATCAATCCATAATCGTTGCATAATTAACTTGGCCTCAACTACACATGGGCCAACTAAGCCTAAGGGGTCAAAAATTTGACTGATCACAGAAAGTATGTGTCGTTTAGTTACTGTTTTACGTATCATAACATTAATAGAGAATGACAAAACATCGCTGTCACAAATCCAATTTAATCCAAGAGTCTTAGACTGCGAATTTAAATCAATATCTGAAAAATTTAAAAGATTATTTCGGTTACAGGGACGGTTCGGAAACAAGGAGATTTGATCTAAAATTGCTTTACTATTTGATTTAAACTTTCTAAGGTTGAATTTGGCAGTTTCTAAAGTAGAAATTATACCTTTGCAAATTCTCACAGTATCCTCTATGGAAGAAGATCCACCTAAGTAGTCGTCGACGTAAAAGTCCCTTTGAATAGCCTTTTTTACGTCATCATCTGATGCACTTGTTGCCAAACTTACTAAACACTTTGTGGCCAAATATGGGGCACAAGCTGTGCCATACGTTACTGTATTAAGAGTGTAAGTTTTTAAAGGTTTGGTACTATCAAAGCGAAAAATTATTTGTTGAAGAGGGCGTTGAATAGGGTTAACTTCAATCGCCCTATACATTTTTTCAACATCACCCGTGACGACATATTTGTGTTGTCGAAAGCGTAATAAAATGGAATAAAGGTCATCCTGTACAGTAGGGCCAACCATCAGAATATTATTTAAAGAAAACCCCGATGTGGTTTTGGCTGATGCGTCAAATACCGTTCGAAGTTTTGTAGTGCTACTCGACTCACGGAGGACGCCGTGGTGAGGTAAAAAATAACTATGACTGCCTTGTTCATTAAAGTTAGTTGGTTCCTTATTTTCGGTCATGTGACCTAAGCGCTCATACTCGAGCATAAATTCAAAATAAATATTTTTAAAGGTAGGATCCCTTAAAAATCTACGCTCTAAAGAAAGAAATCGACATTTGGCCTGTTGATAGGAGTCGCCTAAGACTGAGGGGTCTTCCTTCAGTGGCATGTCTACAACGAAGCGGCCGTCGTTTTTCCTGGTGGTAGTTAACAGGAAGCTTTCTTCACAGGCACGTTCTTCAGATGACAAGATGTGCCTTGCTGCTACCGAGTCCAGTTCCCAGAAACGAGTTAAGTCTGGATTGGGTTCTTCGTTTAGAAAATGACAAACGGAACCATTGAAAGGGCGCTTAAGACGGGCAACATGCCCAGACACCAACCAACCCAGTTTCGTTTCGTATAACTTAGGCTGATTTTTACCTAAGTTAATTTGGTTATTACCTAAGACCGACCAAAATACTTCGGCGCCTAATAAAATGTCTATGACCGATGGAATGTTAAAACTAGGATCGGCAAGACTGATTCCGTTAGGCAAAGGAATGTGTTGTATATTGATATACGTAGAAGGCAAAGATTTAGTTATTTGCGGTAAAATAAGACAGTCAACAGTAAGTTTATAATCAAAATTGGTTGATATAATCGTAAGGCTACAAGACTGTGTACTTTGAGAAATATGGTTATTGATACCTGTCACCGTGGAGTTGGCACCGCGGCGGGACAGACCCAGCTTACCACACAAAGACTCCGTAACGAAATTCGCCGTGCTGCCGTTGTCAAGTAACACGCGGGCCGTGTGCACGGCGCCGCATGCGTCGAGCACTTGCACGAGCGCTGTGGACAGTAATACATGTGGAGGAGTAGTATGCTGTTTAGCGTCATTACAATCATTAGCGAAATTAGCAACGCTATTAATTGGAATGGTGGGCACAGGACTTGGTCTAGGCTCATGTAAATGCAAAAGTGTATTATGCAACTTTTTGCAGTATCTACAAGGTACGAGACTGCATTTATTTTCGACGTGACCAGGACGAAGACAATTAAGACACACCTTTGTTTCTTTGGCCTTTTGAATTCTATCTTCAATTGCAAGTGATCTGAATGTTTCACAGTTAAATAGGAAATGAGTTTCAGCGCAAAGAGGGCATTTAAAAGATTTATTTTTGTACATATTATTGTTAAATTTTGATTTTACATTTTGATAATTTAAGTTAAATTTTTTATTATTGTAAGTATTTGTTTTATTGCTTTGTGTGTCTATAAGAAAGTTTGTATTTGGTTTGTAAATATCTTTGTGCACTTTACCTTTTTCCTGTAATGTTTCCAATAAATCTGCTCTGTTGCTAATAAAATCAATTAAAGTATTTAAAGAAGGTGGGTCACTTAATGTATTTCTAAACTCTTCCCATACCCTTTGAAGGACAGGATCTAATTTTTCTGTCATCATATGGATAACCAAAGTATCCCAATGCTCAGTGGGTTGGCCTAGCGATGATAAGGCACGCAAATTTTTATTTGTTACATCTATCAGATGACGAATAGACGAACAAGACTCTTTTTGCATTCGCTCGATATTAAATAAGGCTTGAACATGGTTATTCACAAGCAGTCTTTTATTATTATACCTATTGCACAATAAATTCCAAGCAGCTTCGTAATTATCGGCCTTGAAATCTAAATTGTCAATAACTTGTAAAGCGGTGCCCTTTAGCGAAGCATGAAGGTAGTGTAACTTATTGATATTATCCATATCTTGCCTTGAATGAATGAGAGAAATGAAAGTATCCCTGTACTTAAGCCAGTCCTGATAGTGACCATGGAAAACGGGTAAGTCAATTTTTGGCAATCTAACGCAATTGGATTTGAAATGACTCGCCTGTACATCCTCGTAGCACGATACGGAACCATCCCGAAGGTTGAGCTGCTGGCTGCGCGCGAGCAGATGTCGCGCTGCAGCCGCCAGCGAGTGGTATTGATCTTCAAACTGCTCGCGCTCCTCAGTCTCGTCGGTAGGATTCTCCGAAAGCATCTCAATGTCAGACTGCAAATTATCAAAAGTTGGGTATATGGCATCAAATTTACTGAAACGGCTTTCTAAATCTAAAATTTGCACGCGGCTAAGTTCAGAAGAGCTTTTAAGCAAAGTTAAATAATTATTAAAAATAGTAAGTTTCGATTTAAGACCGCTACGTTTTTTAATTAACCGTTCTTTTTCTTTTTTATCATCGGCCATACTGAAGGTAGATCCAAAAAACTAAAAATTGAAATTAAAATTCTATAACGAATATTTTATAATTAATTAAATAAATCTGATACGAAACTAATAATAGTTGAAAGAATGCGCAAGCGTAGTAAACCGTTTGAACGGGACTAGCGAGAACAAAAGAAACAGCTGTGCGATGCGTCAGCGCCGTGCAGTCTGTTGATACGTAAACACAATATTGTGCACTCGGTAGCAAAATCGCCACTAATTTTATAAGCACTATAAGAATAATAAGTTCCAAAAGGAAAACAAGTAGTTTAAATAACACTGCCTTACAAATAATTTTAATGGAAATGCACTCTCAAATTGATCTACTAACAATGAATTTAATAGAAATAAGGAAGGAAAAAGAGGGAAAAAATTGGAACGAACTCACAAGATACCCAAACCGTCCACTTATGGATGTAAGATGTCACGATGAGGTCTCGAACAATCGTAGGGTCCAAAGTCCAACTTGCAAACCGACTTCTTATCAATATTTTTCTTGAGCTTAGCTGGTTGCGATGTGCCGATTCTTCATACGATGAGGATGAATAAGGCCCTCGAAGAAATCTTGCCGCTGAAGACCAACTTGAAGAGCTCTTGAATTTTTTACGCGCGATGGTAGTTAAAACTTTCAAAAATGTAAAACGACAAACCCATAAAGGACCAATGTAAAGGTTCCTTCGGGTGGTAAATAAAAGTGGACTGTATTACTTGTGATAGGGCTGATTTATTGCCGTTTTACAAATTAAACGTTAGGTGCGCGCGCGATCAATTTGCGGTTGGAGACGACCGTAAGCGAGGTCCGAGCGTGGTCAGGTTCTCAAGGTGACTCCACAGAGCGCTGCCACCGCGCCGATGGCGGCGCCCCGCTCGCTGCCTCCTCCCGCGCGTCTCATCCCGTGCGTATAGATGCGATCCTCGACAGACCCCCGAAAACCACGAAAACTATACCCATATTGATATATTGTTAAAAAGTTGTGTCCGCCATCTTGGATCTCAAAATGGATTTTGTATTCGGAATCAGGACCCCCAAAAACTACGAAAACGATACCCATATTGATGTATTGTTAAAAAATGTGTCCGCCATCTTGGATCTCAAAATGGATGTTGTATTCGAAATCAGGATCCCCGAAAACCACTAAAACGATACCCATATTGATATATTGTTAAAAAGTTGTATCCGCCATCTTGGATCTCAAAATGGATGTTGTATTCGGAATCAGGATCCCCGAAAACCACGAAAACGATACCCATATTGATATAT
The DNA here is from genome assembly GCA_955850985.1 of Elophila nymphaeata. Taxonomy (NCBI): domain Eukaryota; kingdom Metazoa; phylum Arthropoda; class Insecta; order Lepidoptera; family Crambidae; genus Elophila; species Elophila nymphaeata. Next base: position 6,476,692 of record OY039071.1, read on the forward strand.
TGTTAAAAAGTTGTGTCCGCCATCTTGGATCTCAAAATGGATGTTGAATTCGGAATAAGGACCCCCGAAAAACACGAAAATGATACCCATATTGATATATTGTTAAAAAGTTGTGTCCGCCATCTTGGATCTCAAAATGGATGTTGAATTCGGAATAAGGACCCCCGAAAACCACGAAAACGATACCCATATTGATATATTGTTAAAAAGTTGTGTCCGCCATCTTGGATCTCAAAATGGATGTTGAATTCGGAATAAGGACCCCCGAAAACCACGAAAACGATACCCATATTGATATATTGTTAAAAAGTTGTGTCCGCCATCTTGGATCTTAATATAATTTTTGTTTCGGAATCGGGACCCCCGAAAAACACGATAATGATACCCTGACATTCTATTTCAAACCATCCGTCAAAAACTTTGGTGTGGCTTTTCCGTGTCATCGACTTTAGAAATTACGATCGGTAAGTACCTACTAAAGAAGTTTCACTTCAAAATCAAAAGTAGTATTCATGTTTTATTTAAATTACCTGGTTTTGGGGTGACGAGATTTTAGTGGCAACACCAATTTTTAGTAGTGTGCGTGTATCTGTGTGTAAGCGTTAGCACACAACAAATTTTCTGCTTCAGTTATGAAGCGACATATCCTTCTTATTCTAAGCAAGAACAATAACTATCCCTTAGAAAACACATCAACAAGATGATTATTTGATTTCATACTAAATAATAACTTTCCCTTAGGAAAGACCAACGGGAAAGACAACAAAAAGATGATTTCATACTAAATGTACCAGACTTACTCTATACTACGTATAGAAGAAAGATTTCATAGTAAATGTATGGGGAACTACCGAAGTGACCGGCCCTCACTGAATCGTCAACAACTCTCAGTGTTGCCATCGCATCGACTCGAGACGACCATTTTGGGCCATCAGAGATTCCAGACAACGATTCTCAGGCAAAATTTTTCAAAAAGCAAAAAAATTTTTTTTTTTTAATACGAACTTTATCACTCAAAAAATACCCCGAAATTGAGGAAAATCTGCATATTAAAGTGTGGCCGCATTATCTGGCTACAGAATGACACCAAATTTACCCAGGTAAAAAAATATTTACCCCTAAAAAACCCAAAACAAATGAAAAGTTAAAATTTCGAAATTTACAAAATGGCCGCCATCACCACCGCCATCTTGTTTTTTGGAACCAAAGTATCAATGGCGGATAGCCGATCAAATGGCGAGTGCAACGCAGTTTTTACTATTCCCGTAGCTCCCACCAGAGAGCGCCACGAGACCAAACATTGGAAAACCTGAAACCAGCCATAACTTCCAGTGTTGCCACACTGCGGCCTTGAAAATGGTCAAATGTCATTTGGTAGGGCCCGATCAATAGGGAATAGCACTCGGATGAATTTAAATGTCATTATTTCTATTTTCGAAGTTTTCGGGAAAAATCTCGGAAATTACCCGAAAAATGGGGAAAATTTTTAAACGTGGCTAAACATCCCATGACCTTCCACAATTGACCTACATACATCGACTGAATCGAAAACCATCTAGCACCTTTAATTTCCCAAAAACGAAATGGAATTTTTCAAAAAATCACAAAATGGCCGCCAGCGGAGCCGCCATCTTGAATCTCGAAACGTCCATATTTTTCCCATATTTTAGACTATATAGCGGATAGAATGGCGTTTTTACCTCTCCTCTCGCACCCACCCAGTCGCCTCAACTAACTTTGGCGCAACACCATATCGAAAAAATGTTTTTCCCCTGGCTGGCGGTGTTGCCAGCGAACTGAAATAAAATTACCCTCGGCCACCTGCGGACCGGCCTGCGCTCCCAACTGCATACTCGGTTCGAGCGAATCGTGAAAAAAAAATTGTGACACATTTTGCTCAATCTGTCAAAAATTAGGGAAAATGTCAAAAAAGTTTTTACACCTGGCAACACCTCTCACCGAGGTCTTTCCCCGGTCTCATACTACGGTTCCGCTCCGACGTCGCCGTGTCCCCGAAAAGAGACTCTGAAAATGGTGCATTTTTTCGCAATCACAAAATGGCCGCTGGCCTCGGCGCCATCTTGGATTTCTCATCCGGGACAGAGGACCGTATCCGGAGAGAGAAGACGAAGAAAAATCGCCAGCGGCGCGTCTCACCTCTGTGTGGTGTCGTTCCGAATTGCCGCCTGCGAGGCCGACTTCGAGTCGAGACGGCGGCGCGGCCATTTTGAATTTCCGACTTTTAAAAAAAAAATCAAATTCAAATCTGTCAAATCTACCAAAAACCGAAAAGGAAAAAATTCAGGACTCGAAATGAAAAAGTTGGTCCTTCGACCGGAGCCGCCATCTTGGATTTTACTCGCGCTAAAGTGAAAAAGCTGCGTTGAAAAAAATCTAGTTAAAGTCGGCCATACACTCGAATGCGATCCAGAGCCTCCAAATATGCGAAAAAATGGCCCAATCAGTGAGTCAGTCAGTGAGTGGTATTGTAGCTTTATATAGTATAGACTAGAGGTCGCTTGGGTGCGCGGGCTGCGAGCAGCCCGCGAAAAGGTTGTGCGGCCTGTTGGGTTGTTGCGTAGGGGTTTTTCGGTTGATATTGTAAGCACAACGCTTCATCTTTGCATGGTGGGCCTCTAATACCCGCCAGCGTGGTCGTATTCGGTGAAAATGGTAGCGGAATTTATTAGAAATACTTAGTGTTATCTTTAAGAATTGTGTTCAACATTATGTCATAAAGTTTACGTCGTTTACACTTGCTGACGCAATACTTAGCCACTGCATCGACACCTCCCTATTCGCACCAACTACCAAAAAGATACCTATATTGATATTAAATCAAAAAGTCGCGACGGCCATCTTGGTTTTCAAAATGGATGTTGTATTGAGAATCGGGGCCCCCGAAAACTATGAAAATGATACCCATATTGATATTAAATCAAAAAGTCGCGGCCGCCATCTTGGTTCTCAAAATGGACGTTGTATTGAGAATCGGGACCCCCGAAAACTATGAAAATGATACCCATATCGATTTTATACTAAAAAGTAGCAACCGCCATCATGGATCTCGAAATAGATATCGTATTCGGAATCGGGACCCCCGAAAACCACGAAAATGATAGCCATATTGACATTTTGTCAAAAAGTCGCGTCCGCCATCTTGGATCTCGAAATAGATGTTTTATTCGTAATCCAGACCACCAAAAACCACAACAACGATACCAATATTGACATTTTGTCAAAAAGTCGCGTCCGCCATCTTGGAACTCAAAATGGATGTTGTATCGGGAATCAGGATCCCCGAAAACCATAAAAATGATACCCATATCGATATAATATTAAAAAGTAGCAACCGCCATCTTGGATCTCAAAATAGATATCTTATTCGGAATCGGGACCTCCGAAAACCACGAAAATGATACCCATATTGACATTGTCAAAGTCGCGTCCGCCATCTTGGATCTCGAAATAGATGTTTTATTCGTAATCCGGACCCCGAATAACCACGAAACTGATACCTATATTGAAAATGTTAAGTGTATGGTGTGTTAGACGTCAATGCGTGACTTTATTTGGACGTCCTTACGAACTTCTTTAACATGGGTCAATATTTTTGGACGTCCTTACGAACTTCTTCAACATGGGTCAATATTTCTAAAACGCTAGCACAAATATTTATTTATTTCTTATCAAGTGTCAAAATTGAAAGTTTCATGGTTTTTTCTTCGATATTGAGAAATCGCGTATAAACTTTCATGCCTTATTTCAACCCCTTTATGCCCTCTTTTACTACAAAAGGTAGCTTATCTCCTATCTTAAGGTCTAGTTTGTTTTTCTGCCATATTTCGTCAAAATCAGTTCAAGTGTTGACTTTTTTTGGATTTCCTTACGAACTTTCATCCCCTATTTCATCCACACATAGATAAATATCTCAAAAACGCTAGAACAAATGTTTCTTTATTTTTTATCAAGTGCATGTTTCATGGTTTCACCTTTAACAAAGACCAATTTCGTACAAAATTTCATCCCCCATTTCACCCCCAAAAAGGTAAAATTTCAAAAATCCTTGATCAAATATTATTTTTTTTCTTATGAAGTGCCTAAATTCAAAGTTTCATGGTTTTATCTTCAAAAATGACGAACTTCCATACAAACTTTCATCCACGCTATCGATCGATGCCGTAATAGTACAGGCAGTTGTTTTTTCGGATTTTAGTCGGTTCAATTCTTTCATTTTTCAATGTTGTTTTGTTGCTTATTAAAAAAAACGTTAGTTGTCTCCCTTTGACTTTTTCGTATACCGGTAACGACTTAAATAGAAATAAGAAAAGAAGTTGATAGAAACCTTGTATTTTGATGTCATACATGCATAGTAAATTTGGTTGCAATAAGTTAAAGCATACTCGAGTTATCGTGCTAACGCACAGACACACACACAGACATAGTTCCAAAAACGGTATTTTTGGGCTCAGGGAGGTCCAAAACGTAAGTATTCGTCAAAATCTCGAGGTCGAATTTTTTATACTACATATACGAGAAAGAAAAAATCAATAACAATAACTTTCCCTTATAAAAGACAAGAAACGAGATAATTCTTTGATTTCATACTAAATGTATGTATGGGGAAGCTGTGCTCCAAACAACAGGAAATTTATTTATTAAAAACTTATAAAGCATTATAATTATAAGTAGATATAACTGTAAATCGAAAAGTAATAAATTACTTAATAACAATGAAAAATTGTCATGTCGGTCTGTCAGTCAGTGTATGGTAGGACAGTTCCATCATCAAAGCCAAACAGCTTCGCTGTTGGCTTCCATTTGTGGCGGGATCCTTGAATGCACATGCTGGTTGCTCTTATTATAGATGTTATTATGCGAGCTCTCAGCCAGCCCAAAAGGCATGACAAGGATCGGTCCCAGCGAGATGGAAGTGCTTCCCCGAGGTGTTTAACAAAGGTAGCCATTTGTGGTGCAAAGACTCCATCTACGGAGGTGACGAGGGGTATAAAAATGGCATGACGCAGCTCACAGGCATTGGCGTACTTTCTTTGCTTTTCTGATTCAGCGGATTTCAGGACAGAAGCAACAGGGTGTGAGACATAAGAAGGAGCGTCGGTGTCTACAACACGGATATCGAATAACGCCTCCCTCTGAGCAACCCACACGCCACGGCAAGCTAAATCTCCTCGTAGGCCAATTTCACCTTCAGTGATTATTGGTTCTTTGACAACGTTTCCCCATGCTTGTTGACATAATTCACAAAATAGATCCCTATTTCATTGTGACATCTCGTGATTAGACCACCAGTTTTACAACACAGGGCATGATCATTATAGAAATCATTATTGTCGCATCCGTCGCCAGATTTTGCGAAGTTGGCGAAAATTTCAAGAAAGTTTTTGCACCAGGCAACACCTCTTACGAAGGTCTCTCCCCGGTCTCATACTACGGTTTCGCTCCGACGTGGCCATCTCCAGCCATCGCCAGCGGCACGTCTCATCACTCTGTGGTGTCGTTCCGAATTGCCCCCTGCGAGGGCGAGTAGAGTCGATGGCGGCGCGGCCATTTTCAATTTCTGACTTGTTCTAAAAAAATCGTTTTCTAAACTGTCAAATCTACCACCCACACTGAGTGACTTTGGCCTTAAAAATGGTCAAATGTCATTCTAGAGGTCTCGATCAATAGGAAATGGCACCTGGATGAATAGAAATGTCATTATTTCTATTTTCGAAGTTTTCGGGTAAAATCTCGGAAATTACCCCTAAAATGGGGAAAACTTGGCTATACATCCCATAACCTCTCACAACCGACTCATACATATCGACTGCATCGAAAGCCATCTAGCACCTTAAATTTCCCAAAAATGAACTCAAATTCTTCAAAAATTCGCAAAATGGCCGCCAGCGGCGCCGTCATCTTCTATCTCGAAATGTCCATAGTTTTCGCATATTCTAGACTGTAAAGCGGATAGAATGGCGATTTTACTTACCCATATTGATATATTGTTAAAAACTTGTGTCCGCCATCTTGGATCTCAAAATGGATGTTGTGTTCGGAATCAGGATCCCCGAAAACCACGAAAACGATACCCATATTGATATATTGTTAAAAAGTTATGTACGCCATCTTGGATCTAAAAATTGATGTTGTATTCGGAATCAGGACCCCCGAAAACCACGAAAACGATACCCATATTGATATATTGTTAAAAAGTTGTGTCCGCCATCTTGGATCTCAAAATGGATGTTGAATTCGGAATCAGGACCCCCGAAAACCACGAAAATGATACCAATATTGATATGTTGTTAAAAAGTTGTGCCCGCCATCTTGGATCTCAAAATGGATGTTTAATTCGGAATCAGGACCCCCGAAAACCACGAAAACGATACCCATATTGATATTTTATTAAATAGGCGCGTCCGCCATCTTGGATCTTAATATAATTTTTGTTTCGGAATCGGAACCCCAGAAAACCACGAAAATGATACCCTTTTTTTTAGAGTGGGGAAATGCTTTTATGCATTCCGGGCCCCCTCGGGGGAGGAGGTCCTGATATGTGGGAATCACCCGAAGGAATACCCACTAAAACCCCACTTGCTCCATCCTCGGCACCATTTGGCTTGGGCTGCGGGAACGTATGAATTCTTCCGCATGAACGAAAATGATACCCTGGTATTCTATCATCTAAAACTATCCGTCAAAAACTTTGGTGTGGCTTTTCCGTTTCATCGACTATAGAAATTACGATAGGTAAGTACCTTCTAAAGAAGTTTCACTTCAAAATCAAAAGTAGTATTCATGTTTTATTTAAATTACCTGGTTTTGAGGTGACGAGTTTTTTGTGGCAACACCAATTATTAGTAGTGTGCGTGTATCTGTGTGTAAGCGTTAGCACACATAACAAATTTTCTGCTTCAGTTTTTGAAGTGGCATAATGTATATGGAACTAAGCAATAACAATAACTATCCCTTAGAAAACACATCAACGAAATGATTCTTTCATTTTATACTAAATAGTAACTATCCCTTGGGAAAGACCAACGGGAAAGACAACAAAAAGATGATTTCATACTAAATGTACAAGACTTCCTCTATACTACGTATACAAGAAATTTTCAAAAAGCAAAAAAATTTTTTTTTAATACGAACTTTATCACTCAAAAAATACCCCGAAATTGGGGAAAATCTGCCTACCAAAATGTGGCCGCATTATCCGACTACAGAATGACACCAAATTTACCCAGGTAAAAAATTATTTACCCCTAAAAAAACCAATCAAATGAAAAGTAAAAAATTCGAAATTTACAAAATGGCCGCCATCACCGCCGACATCTTGTTTTTGGGAACCAGGGCATCAATGGCGGATAGCCAATCGAATGGCGAGTGCAACACAGTTTTCACTATCCGGACCCTTTCTTCTCACCTATTCTCCCACCAGAGAGCGCCACGAGACCAAACACTGGAAAACTTGCACAACTTCCAGTGTTGCCACACTGCGGCCTTGAAAATGGTCAAATGTCATTTGGTAGGGCCCGATCAATAGGAAATAGCACTTGGATGAATCGAAATGTCATTATTTCTATTTTCGAAGTTTTCGGGAAAAATCTCGGAAATTACCCGAAAAATGGGGAAAACTTTTAAACTCGACGATACATCCCATAAACTCCCACAATCGACCTACATACATCAACTGAATCGAAAACCATGTAGCACCTTTAATTTCCCAAAAACGAAATGGAATTTTTCAAAAAATCACAAAATGGCCGCCAGCGGCGCCGCCATCTTGAATTTTGGAACCTCCATATTTTTCCCATATTCTAGACTATATAGCGGATAGAATGGCGTTTTTACCACTCCTCTCGCACCCACCCAGTCGCCTCAACTAACTTTGGCGCAACACCATATCGAAAAAAAATTTTTTCCCCTGGGTGGCGGTGTTGCCAGCGGACTGAAATAAAATTACCCTTGGCCACCTGTGGACTGGCCTACGCTCCAAACTGCATACTCGATTTGAGCGAATCGTGAAAAATTTTTTACAGCACATTTTGCCCAATCTGTCAAAAATTAGGGAAAATGTCAAAAAAGTTTTTGCACCTGGCGACACCTCTCACAAAGGTCTCTCCCCGGTCTCATACTAAGGTTCCGCTCCGACGTCGCCGTCTCCCCGAAAAATGACTCTGAAAATGGTGCATTTTTTTGCAATCACAAAATGGCCGCTGGCCTCGGCGCCATCTTGGATTTTGCAATTTCGCCGCTCATCCGGGACAGAGGACCGTATCCGGAGACAAAAGACGAAGTAAAATCGCCAACGGCGCGTCTCATCTCTGTGTGGTGTCGTTCCGAATTGCCCCCTGCGAGGCCGACTTCGAGTCGAAATGGCGGCGCGGCCATTTTGAATTTCCGACTTAAGAAAAAAATCATATTCCAAATTGTGTAATGTAATGAAAAGGAAAAAAATCAGGACTCTAAATGAAAAAGTTGGTCCTTCGACCGGAGCCGCCATCTTGGATTTCACTCGCACTAAAGTGAAAAAGCTGCGTCGATAAAAATCTAGTTAAAGTCGGCGATAAACTCGAGCGCGATCCAGAGTCTCTAAATATCTGAAAAAATGGCCCAATCAGTGAGTGAGTCAGTCAGTGAGTGGTATTGCAGCTTTATATAGACCTTTCCCTTAGAAAAGACAAGAAACGAGATAATTCTTTGATTTCATACTAAATGTATGGGAAAGCTGTGCTCCAAACTGCATAGTCGGTTTAAGTGAAACGCGAAAAAAAAATTTGACACAAATTGCCCCATCTCTCAAAAGTTAGCGAAAATTTCAAGAAAGTTTTTGCACCTGGCAACACCTCTTACGAAGGTCTCTCGCCGGTCTCATACTACGGTTTCGCTCCGACGTGGCCATCTCCCCGAAAAGTGACTCTGCAAATGGTGCATTTTTTCTTAATACCAAAATGGCCGCTGGCCAGGGCGCCATCTTGGATTTTGCAATTTCGCCACTCACCCGAGAGAGAGGACCATATTTGGAGAGAGACGACGAAGGAAAATCGCTAGCGGCGCGTCTCATTACTCTGTGGTGTCGTTCCGAATTGCCCCCTGCGAGGCCGAGTTCGAGTCGAGATGGCGGCGCAGCCATTTTGAATTTCTGACTTTTTCTAAAAAAAATCGTTTTCTAAACTGTCAAATCTACCCACAATCGAAAAAGAAAAAATTTAGTACTGAGTGACTTTGGTCTTAAAAATGGTCAAATGTCATTCTAGAAGTCTCGATCAATAGGAAATGGCACCTGGATGAATCGAAATGGCATTATTTCTATTTTCGAAGTTTTCGGGTAAAATCTCGGAAATTACCCCTAAAATGGGGAAACCGCAACCGATCCATACATATCGACTGCATAGAAAACCATCTAGCACCTTAAATTGCCCAAAAATGAACTGGAATTCTTCAAAAATTCATAAAATGGCCGTCAGCGGCGCCGCCATCTTGTATATTGAAAGGTCCATATTTTTCGCATATTCTAGACTATACAAGATGTAAAAGACATGAACAGTCAAACGAGAACCATGTATTCTGCTCACCATCATAACATTTTTTTCCCTTTAGACTATACCTGGGAAATTGATAGTTACGATTTTGTTGAAGGTCAAAGTCATATTTTTTTTTTATGAAAACGTATTCTATACGTTATTTCTTTATTATTGCCCAAAGAAACATTAGCGTCCAATGTAGCTCACTCGATGCGCACGGACACTAACGAACGGGGCGACCGTCTGGCAAAATTATAGCGGTTTTGCGAATTGCGTGCGAGTTGAGCCCTTTACATTGCGCGGTACAATTTGCAATTTTTTTTAACACCAAAAAATAAAAATCATTTCCCAGCAATATTTTTTTTGAAATATGTATTATTTTGATGTATAGAATACATGGTTTTCGTTTCACTGTTCATGTCTTTTACACCTAGTATAGCGGATAGAGTGGCGTTTTTACTTACTCATATTGATAAATTATTAAAAAGTTGTGTCCGCCATCTTGGATCTCAAAATGGATGTAGAATTCGGAATAAGGACCCCCGAAAACCACGAAAATGATACCCATATTGATATTTTATTAAAAAGTTGTGTCCGCCATCTTGGATCTCAAAATGGATGTTGTAATCGAAATCAGGACCCCCGAAAACCACGAAAACTATACCCATATTGATATATTGTTAAAAAGTTGTGTCCGCCATCTTGGATCTCAAAATGGATGTTGTATTCGGAATCAGGACCCCCAAAAACCACGAAAACGATACCCATATTGATGTATTGTTAAAAAAATGTGTCCGCCATCTTGGATCTCAAAATGGATGTTGTATTCGGAATCAGGACCCCCGAAAACCACGAAAACGATACCCATATTGATATATTGTTAAAAAGTTGTATCCGCCATCTTGGATCTCAAAATGGATGTTGTATTCGTAATCAGGATCCCCGAAAACCACGAAAACGATACCCATATTGATATATTGTTAAAAAGTTGTGTCCGCCATCTTGGATCTCAAAATGGATGTTGAATTCGGAATAAGGACCCCCGAAAACCACGAAAACGATACCCATATTGATATTTTATTAAAAAGGCGCGTCCGCCATCTTGGATCTTAATATAATTTTTTTTTTCGGAATCGGGACCCCCGATAAACACGATAATGATACCCTGACATTCTATTTCAAACCATCCGTCAAAAACTTTGGTGTGGCTTTTCCGTGTCATCGACTTTAGAATACGATAGGTAAGTACCTACTAAAGAAGTTTCACTTCAAAATCAAAAGTTGTATTCATGTTTTATTTAAATTACCTGGTTTTGGGGTGACGAGACTGGTTTAGTGGCAACACCAATTTTTAGTAGTGTGCGTGTATCTGTGAGTAAGCGTTAGCACACATAACAAATTTTCTGCTTCAGATAAGAAGCGGCATAATGTATATGGAACTATCCTTCTAGTATGTTCTTATTCTAAGCAATAACAATAACTATCCCATAGAAAACACATCAACGCAATGATTCTTTGATTTCATACTAAAGAATAACTTTCCCTTAGGAAAGACCAACGGGAAAGACAACAAAAAGATGATTTCATACTAAATGTACAAGACTTCCTCTATACTACGTATACAAGAACGATTTCATAGTAAATGTATGGGGAACTACCGAAGTGACCGGCCCTCACTGAATCGTCAACAACTCTCGGTGTTGCCATCGTATCGACTCGAAATGTCCATTTTGGGCCATCTGAGATTCCAGACAACGATTTTCAGGCAAAATTGTTCAAAAAGCAAAAAATTTTTTTTTTTTAATACGAACTTTATCACTCAAAATATACCCCGAAATTGGGGAAAATCTGCCTACAAAAATGTGGCCACACTATCTGGCTACAGAATGACACCAAACTTACCCAGGTAAAAAAATATTTACCCCTAAAAAAACCCAATCAAATGAAAAGCAAAAATTTCGAAATTTACAAAATGGCCGCCATCACCGCCGCCATCTTGTTTTTGGAAACCAAAGCACCAGTGACGGATAGCCGATCGAACGGCGAGTGCAACACAGTTTTCACTATCCCCGTAGCTTCCACCGGAGAGCGCCACGAGACCAAACACTGGAAAACCTGAAACCAGCCATAACTTCCAGTGTTGCCACATTGCGGCCTTGAAAATAGTCAAATGTCATTTGGTAGGGCCCGATCAATAGGGAATAGCACTCGGATGAATCGAAATGTCATTATTTCTATTTTCGAAGATTTCGGGAAAAATCTCGGAAATTACCCGAAAAATGGGGAAAATTTTTAAACTCGACTATACATCTCATAATCTCCCACAATCGACATATACGCATCGACTGAATCGAAAACCATCTGGCACCTTAAATTTCCAAAAAACGAAATGGGATTTTTCAAAAAATCACAAAATGGCCGCCAGCGGCGCCGCCATCTTGAATCTCGAAACGTCCATATTTTTCCCATATTCTAGACTATATAGCGGATAGAATGGCGTTTTTACCATTCCTCTCGCACCCACCCAGTCGCCTCAACTAACTTTGGCGCAACACCATATCGAAAAAAATGTTTTTCCCCTGGCTGGCGGTGTTGCCAGCAGACTGAAATAAAATTACCCTCGGCCACCTGCGGACCGGCCTGCGCTCCAAACTGCATACTCTATTTGAGCGAAACGTGAATTTTTTTTACGGCACATTTTGGCCAATCTGTCAAAAATTAGGGAAAATGTCAAAAAAGTTTTTACACCTGGCAACACCTCTCACCGAGGTCTTTCCCCGGTCTCATACTACGGTTCCGCTCCGACGTCGCCGTGCCCCCGAAAAGGGACTCTGAAAATGGTGCATTTTTTCGCAATCACAAAATGGCCGCTGGCCTCGGCGCCATCTTGGATTTTGCATTTTCGCCCCTCACCCAAGAGAGAAGACCGTATCCGGAGAGAGAAGACGAAGAAAAATCGCCAGCGGCGCGTCTCACCTCTGTGTGGTGTCGTTCCGAATTGCCGCCTGCGAGGCCGACTTCGAGTCGAGACGGCGGCGCGGCCATTTTGAATTTCCGACTTAAGAAAAAAATCATATTCAAAACTGTCAAATTACCGACAAGCGAAAAGGAAAAAAATCAGGACTCAAAATGAAAAAGTTGGTCCTTCGACCGGAGCCGCCATCTTGGATTTCACTCGCACTAAAGTGAAAAAGCTGCGTTGAAAAAAAACTTGTTGATTTCGGCCATACACTCGAACGCGATCCAGTCTCAGAATATCCGAAAAAATGGCCCAATCAGTGAGTCAGTCAGTCAGTGAGTGGTATTGCAGCTTTATATAATTACTAAAAATTTTACCCGTATTGATATTATATTAAAAAGTTGTGTCCGCCATCTTGGATCTCAAAATGGATGTTATATTCGGAACCAGGACCCACGAACACCACGAAAACGATACCCATATTGATATATTGTCAAAAAGTTGTGTCCGCCATCTTGAATCTCAAAATGGATGTTGTATTCGGAATCAGGACCCACGAAAACCTCGGAAACGATACCCATATTGATATATTGTCAAAAAGATGTGTCCGCCATCTTGAATCTCAAAATGGATGTTGAATTCGGAATTAGGACCCACGAAAACCACGAAAATGATACCCATATTGACATTTTATTAAAAAGTTATGTCCGCCATCTTGGATCTCAAAATGGATGTTGTATTCGGAGTCAGGACCCACGAAAACCTCGGAAACGATACCCATATTGATATATTGTCAAAAAGATGTGTCCGCCATCTTGAATCTCAAAATGGATGTTAAATTCGGAATTAGGACCCACGAAAACCACGAAAACGATACCCATATTGATATATTGTTAAAAAGTTGTGTCCGCCATCTTGGATCTCTAAATGGATGTTGAATTCGGAATAAGGACCCCCGAAAACCATGAAAATCATACCCATATTGATTTTTTATTAAAAAGTTGTGTCCGCCATATTGGATCTTAAAATGGATGTTGTATTCGGAATCAGGACCCCCGAAAACCATGAAATCGATACCCATATTGATATATTGTTAAAAAGTTGTGTCCGCCATCTTGGATCTCAAAATGGATGTTGTATTCGGAATTTGCACCCCCGAAAACCTCGAAAATGATACCCATATTGACAAATTATTAAAAAGTTGTGTCCGCCATCTTGGATCTCAAAATGGATGTTGAATTCGGAATTAGGACCCCCGAAAAGCAAGAAAACGATACCCATATTGATATATTGTTAAAAAGTTGTGCCCGCCATCTTGGATCTCAAAATGGATGTTGTATTCGGAATTTGCACCCCCGAAAACCTCGAAAATGATACCCATATTGATAAATTATTAAAAAGTTGTGTCCGCCATCTTGGATCTCAAAATGGATGTTGAATTCGGAATCAGGACCCCCGAAAACCACGGAAACGATACCCATATTGATATATTGTTAAAAAGTTGTGTCCGCCATCTTGGATCTCAAAATGGATGTTGTATTCGGAATCAGGACCCCCGAAAACCGCAAAAACGATAACCATATTGATATTTTATTAAAAAGGCGCGTCCGCCATCTTGGATCTTAATATAATTTTTTTTCGGAATCGGGACCCCCAAAAAACACGATAATGATACCCTGACATTCTATTTCAAACCATCCGTCAAAAACTTTGGTGTGGCTTTTCCGTGTCATCGACTTTAGAAATTACGATAGGTAAGTACCTACTAAAGAAGTTTCACTTGAAAATCAAAAGTAGTATTCATGTTTTATTTAAATTACCTGGTTTTGGGGTGACGAGATTTTAGTGGCAACACCAATTTTTAGTAGTGTGCGTGTATCTGTGTGTAAGCGTTAGCACACATAACAAATTTTCTGCTTCAGTTATGAAGTGGCATAATGTATATGGAACTAAGCAATAACAACAACTATCCCTTGGAAAACACATCAACGAGATGATTCTTTCATTTCATACTAAATAATAACTTTCCCTTGGAAAAGACCAACGGAAAAGACAACAAAAAGATGATTTCATACTAAATGTACAAAACTTCCTCTATACTACGTATACAAGAAAGATTTCATAGTAAATGTATGGGGAACTACTCAACTCACTGAATCGTCAACAACTCTCAGTGTTGCCATCACATCGACTTGATATGACCATTTTGGGCCATCAGAGATTCCAGACAACGATTCTCAGGCAAAATTTTTCAAAAAGCAAAAAAATTTTTTTTTTTTCATACGAACTTTATCACTCAAAAAATACCCCGAAATTGGGGAAAATCTGCATACCAAAGTGTGGCCACACTATCCGACTACAGAATGACACCAAACTTACCCAGGTAAAAAATTATTTACCCCTAAAAAAACCAATCAAATGAAAAGTAAAAATTTACAAATTTACAAAATGGCCGCCATCACCGCCGCCATCTTGTTTTTGGAAACCGAAGCATCAGTGACGGATAGCCGATCGAACGGCGAGTGCAACGCAGTTTTCACTATCCCCGTAGCTCCCACCGGAGAGCGCCACAAGACCAAACACTGGAAAACCTGAAAACAGCCATAACTTCCAGTGTTGCCACATTGCGGCCTTCAAAATGGTCAAATGTCATTTGGTAGGGCCCGATCAATAGGGAATGGCACTTGGATGAATCGAAATGTCATTATTTCTATTTTCGAAGTTTTCGGGAAAAATCTCGGAAATTACCCGAAAAATGGGGAAAATTTTTAAACTCAACTATACATCTCATAACCTCCCACAACCGACATACACACATCGACTGAATCGAAAACCATCTAGCACCTTTAATTTCCCAAAAACGAAATGGAATTTTTCAAAAAATCACAAAATGGCCGCCAGCGGCGCCGCCATCTTGAATTTTGGAACCTCCATATTTTTCCCATATTCTAGACTATATAGCGGATGGGATGACGTTTTCACCTCTCCTCTCGCACCCACCCAGTCGCCTCAACTAACTTTGGCGCAACACCATATCGAAAAAAATGTTTTTCCCCTGGCGGGCGGTGTTGCCAGCGGACTGAATTAAAATTACCCTCGGCCACCTGCGGACCGGCCTGCGCTCCAAACTGCATACTCGGTTTGAGCGAAACGTCAAATTTTTTTTACGGTACTTTTTGCCCAATCTGTCAAAAATTAGGGAAAATGTCAAAAAAGTTTTTACACCTGGCAACACCTCTCACCGAGGTCTTTCCCCGGTCTCATACTAAGGATCCGCTCGGACGTCGCCGTCTCCCCGCAAAGAGACTCTGAAAAACGTGCATTTTTTCGCAGTCACAAAATGGCCGCTGGCCTCGGCGCCATCTTGGATTTTGCAATTTCGCCACCCACCCGAGAGAGACAACCGTATCCGAAGAGAGACGACGAAGGAAAATCGCCAGCGGCACGTCTCACCTCTGTGTGGTGTCGTTCCGAATTGCCGCCTGCGAGGCCGACTTCGAGTCGAGATGGCGGCGCGGCCATTTTGAATTTTCGACATTTTCTAAAAAAATCATATTTAAATCTGTCAAATCTACCAAAAACCGAAAAGGAAAAAATTCAGGACTCGAAATGAAAAAGTTGGTCCTTCGACCCGAGCCGCCATCTTGGATTTTACTCGCGTTAAAGTGAAAAAGCTGCGTTGAAAAAAATCTAGTTAAAGTCGGCCATACACTCGAACGCGTTCCAGAGCCGTTAAATATGCGAAAAAATGGCCCAATCAGTGAGTGAGTCAGTGAGTGAGTGGTATTGCAGCTTTATATAGTATAGATAGATAGATAGATAGATAGATAGATAGATAGATAGATAGATAGACTAGAGGTGGCTTGCGCGCGAAAAGGTTGTGCGGCCTGTTGGGTTGTTGCATAAGGGTTTTTCGGTTGATATTGTGGGCACAATGCTTCGTCTTTGCATGGTGGGCCTCTAATACTTGCCAGAATGGTCGTATTCGGTAAAAATGGTAGCGGAATTCATTAGAAAAAGTTTCATTTTTAAGAATTGTGTTTAACGTTACGTCATAAAGTTTACGTCGTTTACACTCGCTGACGCAATACTTAGCCACTGCAGCGACACCACCCTATTCCCACCAACTACCAAAAAGATACCCATATTGACATTTTGTCAAAAAGTCGCGTCCGCCATCTTGGATCTCGAAATAGACGTTTTATTCGTAATCCAGACCATCAAAAACCACAACAACGATACCAATATTGACATTAAATCAAAAAGTCGCGGCCGCCATCTTAGGTCTCAAAATGGATGTTATATTAAGAATCGGGACCCCCGAAAACCATGAAAACGATACCCATATTGATATTTTATTAAAAAGTTGTGTCCGCCATCTTGGATCTCAAAATGAATGTTGTATTCGGAATCTGGACCCCCGAAAACCTCGAAAATGATACCAATATTGATATATTATTAAAAAGTTGTGTCCGCCATCTTGGATCTCAAAATGGATATTGAATTCGGAATCAGGACCCCCGAAAACCACGAAAATGATATCCATATTGATATATTATTAAAAAGTTGAGTCCGCCATCTTGGATCTCAAAATGGATGTTGAATTCAGAATCTAGACCCCCGAAACCCACGAAAATGATAGGTACCCATATTGATATATTATTAAAAAGTTGAGTCCGCCATTTTGGATCTCAAAATGGATATTGAATTCGGAATCAGGACCTCCGAAAACCACGAAAATGATATCCATATTGATATTGTCACGGTCTAAACCGTCTTTCAACATACTTACGTTGATTTTTAATAAAAAATCCATACAAAACAAAGCATCACATAACTATCAACTATAATAATTAAATATTTTATACTAATGTTAAGTTTCACTTGTTTTTAAAACTAATATAAACACAGCAATTGTTATTGTGATTATACTTGTTTTCATCTGTCTACTAATGACAGTTCTCATGTCGGCTGACGCCGATACCCGCTTCTAAATTCTATTATTTATAATAATGATTCTGACTACCCTCCATTTTAAAAATATCTCGAACTTTGTATACAAGCCTTTTGGCCCATCTAATTTGTGCCATAAATTAATTAAATAACTAATATATTTTAACTTGTATTTTCTGCGTCTATAATATTCTTATAAACATATTAAAAGGAACCCTGAAAGGAAAAGGAACCCTAATACACCCAAATAATGAATAGTACAACAAATATTGTTACGTTTAATTGCAAAAGTGTAACTCGATCAGCTGATTGTATACGAAGACTATGTCGCTCTGCCGATATAATAGCTCTGCAGGAGACATGGCTGTTACCGCACGATATACCGTTCCTTGGCAGCATAGATGACAATTTTGCTTTCACAGGCAAATCTGCTGTTGATACTTCTACCGGAATTCTGAGAGGGAGGCCTTACGGGGGGGTTGCCCTTCTGTGGAGAAAAACTGCGTTCCCGACGGTGAAAGTGTTAGGGTGTAAGAATGTGCGTCTGACCGCTATTAGTCTTGAGCTTTATAATAAGAGTTCATTGCTGGTAATCTCAGTGTATATGCCAACAGCATCAGTGGATAATCTCAGTGAATTTACGGACTGTTTAAGTGAGATTAACGCGATAATTGAGAGTAACAACGAAGATTCAGTGATAGTGCTTGGAGATTTCAACGCGCACCCTGGTGAGCTTTTTTGTAATGAACTTTTGGACTTTTGTATCGAACAGACTTGGTCTTGTGTTGATGTTGAGTTATTGCCTTTAGATTCGTATACATTTGTTAGTGATGCGCACGGCTGTCGTCGCTGGCTTGATCATTGCGTAGTAACAAGCGCTGCTCGGCCTATAATCTCAAAAGCCATGATATTGTATGACACATTCTGGTCCGACCACCACCCTTTGTTAATTGAATGTAATATGAATCTGGTAAAACCTAAAATTGTACCTTCTGCTTGCTCTATTAATAAAGTAATTTGGGGTGAAAGGGACAGTGAACAAATAAACTGCTATTTTGAATTTTGTAATGCAAGGTTGCGACAGCTGGACTTTCCGGATGTTTTTTACAACTGTGCAGATAAACCGTGTTCTAACTGCGAACATAAACATACTCTTTCTGTAATGTACAACGATATAATATCCATACTTAAAGAGGCTGCGGTGTTCAGTCACAGAAGGCCGAAACGTAGAAAACATAAGTACATTGCAGGGTGGAATAAACATGTGAGCGACGCTCATCGGGAGGCTCGCACTTGGTACCAGTACTGGTTATCGTATGGTAAACCAGTTTCGGGGTATATTTATAATAAAATGTATGAGTCTAGAAAAATATTTAAGTCACGACTGAAATATTGTCAAGATAATCAATATCAAATTAAAATGGATCAGATTACTAAAAATTATTCAGATAAAAACTTTGCTAAATTTTGGAAAAACACCAACAAAATGAATATAAAGCCGAGTCTTCCTGTGAGTGTTGCGGGTGCGCATGAACCCTTAGCAATTGCTAATGTTTTTCAAAAACATTTTAAAGTTGAGTCGCCGCTAATACAGTCGCAAGAGGTGCTCAATGGTGAGGGACATTCCACAGACCTCACTGTTAGATTCTCTGCCAAGCAGGTTGCATTAGTCATTCGGAAAATGATCAGAGGGAAGTCTCCTGGGAATGATGACCTCAGTATTGAGCATCTCAAGTACGCGGGTGTACATTTACCTCGAGTGCTGTCGTTGTTTTTCAATTTATGTGTAAGTCATAGTTACCTGCCGGACGAACTTATGTACACAGTAGTTGTGCCGATTGTTAAAAATAAAACGGGCGATGCCTCCGACTTGTCTAACTACAGGCCTATATCTCTAGCGAATGTCACGGCTAAGGTACTGGACAGTTTGCTTGATAAACACTTAGGAGAACATCTTAATATACACGACGCTCAATTTGGATTTCAGCCAGGTCTTTCAACTGAAAATGCGATCATGTGTCTCAAGCAAACTGTTCATTACTATACAGCCAGAAACACCCCAGTCTACGCCTGTTTCCTGGACCTGTCGAGGGCATTTGACTTGGTTTCATATAATATATTGTGGAGAAAGTTAAAAGAGGAAACCAAACTACCACCTGAACTATGTGCTTTATTTAAGTACTGGTATGGAAACCAATGTAACAGTGTAAGATGGGCAGGATCGCATTCAGATGTGTATCGGTTGCAGTGCGGGCTGAGGCAAGGGGGGTTGACCTCGCCGAAGCTCTTTAATTTGTATATAAACGGGCTGATTGAAGGACTTAGTGGTACAGGCATTGGATGTCACATAGATGGGATTTGTGTCAATAATCTAAGTTACGCCGACGATATGGTGCTGCTGAGTCCTTCGATTGGTGCGTTACGAAAGCTGCTAAATATGTGTGAGGGCTATGCTGCAGCCCATGGACTTATATACAATGCCATGAAGAGTGAGGTAATGGTATTCCAAGTGGGGTCTAAAAGTTACCGGAAGGTACCTACCGTTACTCTTAATGGTAGTGTTTTAAAGCGAGTCAAACAATTTAAATATTTGGGTCACTGGTTAACTGAAAACCAGACTGATAACGTAGATATTGAGAGGGAACGCAGGGCGCTAAGTGTGCGCTGTAATATGCTGGCACGCAGATTTGCACGGTGCAGTAATGAAGTAAAGGTCACTCTTTTTAAGACTTACTGCCAAACTTTCTATACGTGCAGTCTGTGGGCAAGCTTTACGCAGCGTGCGTATAGCGCTCTGCGCATACAGTACAATAACGCGTTCAGGATATTGTTTGGGCTGGCGCGATACTGTAGTGCGTCCACTATGTTCGCCGAGGCGCGGACTGATTGCTTTTATGCAATAATGCGCAAGCGGTGTGGGTCGCTAATGTCGCGCGTTCGCGCCAGCCCTAACAGCATCGTGCGCGCGCTCAGCGAGCGCTGGGACTCGCCGCTGTTGAAACGTTGGGTGAAATTGCACTCAACGGCTGCGACCTCCCAGTTTGTATAAGTTTAAGTGTCTTTTTTTTGTATAACTACTAACATTAGATTAAGT
Source organism: Elophila nymphaeata (assembly GCA_955850985.1). Lineage (NCBI taxonomy): Eukaryota > Metazoa > Arthropoda > Insecta > Lepidoptera > Crambidae > Elophila > Elophila nymphaeata. The sequence continues at coordinate 6,497,225 of OY039071.1, forward strand.
TTCATTGTTACTAACACATATGGATTTTGGTCTGAAATAAAGATTTATTATTATTATTATTATTATTAAATTATTTTTGTTTACATATTTTACTGCAGCAACCATAGATACAGGTACTCTGTATAAACTATGTTTTGGTTATGGCTGCATTATTCATTAAACGGAACTCCCACTACAAATTTTTGGGAAAGTTCTCGAAGAAATCTAGTATTTAAACTGTAGCTCGGAGAAACTGGGTCTCTTCTTCCATTTTCTCCAGCTACAGTTAATCATTCAATAGACATCTGTATCTAGTACTTACGCGATCCCCGAACTAGGGTGAGTGTGTGTTCTTAACCTATCATTTTAACGTTTTGCATCTAGCTTTTTAATAATTTAGTAAACCTAGTGTTAAATCGCAATTTCATTTAATTAACGTATTAATTATTATTTCAATTCCTTGCACTAATAGATATAAATTGTGTAGGTAACTTTTTAGTAGTAAATTTGCAAAACGTTATTTATGATTATTTTGATATTTAATTCCTATACATTATACTGAGGTTGTAATCATGTGAAACGTTCCACTAAATGGGCCGTGGACAGATTACAATCCACAGCTATATTCTTTTAACAATTAATCTCTGTAAAATTATTTTTTATGAGACCGCTAAGAAGGGTGCGTTTAGAAATCTATCCGAGTTGAATGAATTTTAATTTAATATGTTGCTAAAAAGTAAATACTAATTTCTACTTAAAATTAACTGTTCTTTATTTAAATAGTTATAGTGACCACATGTTGACCTTTGCTCAACCTTTACCCCCTATAATTTTTTGATCACTTTATCACCCTTGTAGTTCTTTTATTAATTATTTTATTAAAACATTTCAATTGTAGCTTCGTCCCCTTATACCCTAACCTTAGCCGGTCGACTTTAGCGAACACCTGTTCATATCTTTTTAAAAACATTTTCAGGGATCCTATCTACGGGCAGCCGCCTACCCTGCTGCTCCGCTGCTGTGCTTCGTGCCACCCTACCGGCCGAAGCTGAACCCACGCCGACCACGCTGGTAGTCGACGTGCCTGGTTCCTGCCGCTTCCTGCGCTAACCGCTGAAGCTAAGTCTCTCTTTCTAAAGTGCGAGAACCCCAGTGCGAAACCCCACTCACGCCCTGAGTTAATAAATAGTGTTAAATTTAACCTATCTTTTATTTCTCTCTTTCCTGCACATCTGGCCGTGCTTCCCACGGTCAGAGCGTGTCAGTGGCGCCCAACTCGCTCAGGGTTCTTCGCTCTGTGGTTCTTATTTTTTTTCTCTTTTTTATTTTAATTTTTGTTTTAGGTGGGTACCTATTTTTTTTAACTTTTAGTATAATTATACTATATAATTATATTATAAAGTGCGAATAATTTTAATTAGGTGATAGCCCTAAGCTATTACTATTCTTTTTACTAAAAAAGTTTAATTTTTGCCGGTTGTTCGTTTTTTATTAGCTACCCACTTAATTTTTTTTTTTTTCTCTAACGCTGCAATTGAATTGTTTCGCACACACTCGCCTTAGTCCCTTTTGTAAACTATAGTGTTGTACTTTACCATGGCGGAAAATACAAGTATTAATTTTCTTTCATTACATAAATCCGAGCTCGAATATGAGGTTGCTTTGCGCGGTCAAACTCCGGCTGACACTGTGTTCGAATTAAGAAAGCAGATAGTGAAATTGAATAAGGAGTTTCCAACTGAAACAATTTCAATTTCACATTTACCTCCTTCTGAGGATTTAGACGGAGTTGTGGCTTGTTTAGATAAATCTTTGAAAAATATAAAATCTTTAAAGAACAAATTCGATAAAAATTTATTATTGAGAACGGAAGTCTTACTCAACCATATTTATCACAGGTTAAATAGGATCGAGGTTGACGACGATGATTTGGATGCGGTTCTTTCCGACTGCAAACAAAATTTTGAGTCTCAAATGACCGAGCTTAGAACATTGACACCATCTAGTAAGACTACCTTATCTGTTGAGGATTTGCAAAGGGCAATCATTGGTCTAACTGTTGATAAAAACCGTACTCCGGATTTATCAAAATTAAAATTTAATGGCAAGTCGTGTGTGCGTGCGTTCGTTCAAAAAGTGGACGAATTTGTTGAAGCAAGAGGCATTGATCATGATAAGTTGCTGTCTTTTGGCTATGAAATTTTCACGGACGATGCTCTTCATTGGTTCCGGTGCATTAAGCCCAAGGTGGATAGTTGGTCTCAGGTCGTTGACGCTTAAAAATCGGATTTTAGTCCGCATGATTTTGACTACCAATTTTTGTCAGAAATTAGGTGTCGTTTTCAAGGCGAAGGCGAAAATATTAGTATTTACCTATCTATAATGGATGGCATGTTCTCTCGTCTTACTAAGCCCTTGCCTGAGGTTGAAAAATTGGAAATCATTACACATAACATCCGACCTTGTTATGCTAACGCATTAGCTTCTGTTTGGCCAATATTAAATATTGACACGCTTAAGGCTGTATGCCAAAATTTCGAAAAGGTACAATGCCAGTTTAAAAAATTTAATGAGCCTTCTGCTCCTAGTTCTTCAACTCTAGCTCCTGAATTCGCTTATAAGGGCAAATCCAGCGCTTCTGTTAGTGTTGAAAAACCTACTTATAAATCTTATAACGGTACTATAAAACCGAAGTCTTTTGTTACTGCTGTAGCTTCAGCAACTCTATACTGCCCGAGGTGTCGTACTAACTCGCATAGTCTAAAGGCTTGTACACAACCAAGAACAATAATATGTTTTAAGTGTGGGAAAAAGGGTGTACGTACTCCGGATTGCACTAAATGCAACCCAAAAAAACTAGTTTGTCAGGATTGGAGAAATAGCGACTCTGATCGCTCAAAATTTAATAATCTCTGCAGTGAGACCGAGTGGAATCAGTGGTTATCCTTTGTTTCGGACGTCTTTTCTAACCACTCGGTGTCTCCAATCCTGGAATCTCAAAATGTATTTTCACGTCCTTATATAAACGTGTATGTTAATAATAAGAAACTCGTTGGTCTGTTGGATACTGGTTCAGACGTATCTTTATTGGGCAATAGTTCTAATGAATATTTCAAAAATTATAAAATTTATTCTTGTAATCCGTTACAGCTTTCTGCAGCTGGCGGTCAAAGATTTTACTCTACTAAATACCTTATTTTACCTTTAACTTGTAATACCAAAACCTATAATATAAAACTTTATATTGTACCAGAAATACAAAACAATCTAATCTTAGGTATGGATTTCTGGAGGACTTTTGGGTTGTTTCCTAGCGAACTCGATAGCCTAGTAGTCAATGCATCTCAGGAGACTAATATTACTAGCATAGCTCTTGACGAACCTAAACATGTTTTTTCATACGATCAACTAGATGAGATGCTTAAAGAGGACGTGGTCGAACCATGCGAAAGCCCCTGGTCTAATCCTATTCTTACACATAAGAAAAATGGTGAATATAGGTTTTGTTTGGACAGCAGGAAACTAAACTCTGTCCCTCGTAATTGTGGTCCTTATAATCTTCGTCGCAAAAACTTTGACTTCAACGTTAATGATATTGTCTGGCGAAAAACTTACTATCAAAGCGACAAAGATAAGCAATTTTCTAAAAAACTTGCTCCTAAATATATTAAATGTCGTATTAAATCTAAACTATCGCCCTTGGTCTATGAATTGGTTGATATGAAAGGTAAAAATCTAGGATCTTGGCATATCAAAGATTTTAAACTAAATAAATACTCTTAACTAATGTAAAATATTAAAATTACTAACATAAAAACAATCTTAAATAATTATTGTATTTATAGTCTAAAACTATAAATATAATAATTTCAAAAACTATAACTAACATTTAAAATACAACAAAACATACATTCTGATGTATTGTTTCCTTTTGAATAATTTAAAACAATATATAATTATTTTTAAAATAAGGAAACAGTTCCTTATCTTATAAAGCTGTCTTGTTTTTTGTTCACAAATGCATTTGGTTCTAACCAAATGAAAATTTTGTTGAATTCTTTTGCTGGTCGTGATTTCATTGCTTTGTTTTTTTACAAAACTTTCGGTAATTAAAAATAAAATTGCTAAACAATTTTTCAAAAAAATCCCTTCCATATTTTTATTCAATTTTAGCTGGAGAATGCTGTACCTAAACTGCGCTCTTATTGTTTTATAGAATACTTTGAAGTATCTCTTGATTTTACTTTCACAGCTGTGACCTTATTGTTTTTCGGTTGCTAAACAACTGGATTACTCTCTTTTGCCTCGCATCTGTAGTCCTAGGTACTACCAAGACTCTAAATCTTGTATTGTCGATACCTCTCGTCAATGTTGCAGGGTACTCTTTTGCAGTTGTGTTGTATCTTGAGTGTCTGAATGTTCTATATAACTATTACTCTGAAGTTTTAGTTTCTTTTTGAGAGTGTAGACTTCTTTAGGGGATTTTTGTCAAGCAAAATCCTACACTAAAGGGGGGGATATGTCACGGTCTAAACCGTCTTTCAACATACTTACGTTGATTTTTAATAAAAAATCCATACAAAACAAAGCATCACATAACTATCAACTATAATAATTAAATATTTTATACTAATGTTAAGTTTCACTTGTTTTTAAAACTAATATAAACACAGCAATTGTTATTGTGATTATACTTGTTTTCATCTGTCTACTAATGACAGTTCTCATGTCGGCTGACGCCGATACCCGCTTCTAAATTCTATTATTTATAATAATGATTCTGACTACCCTCCATTTTAAAAATATCTCGAACTTTGTATACAAGCCTTTTGGCCCATCTAATTTGTGCCATAAATTAATTAAATAACTAATATATTTTAACTTGTATTTTCTGCGTCTATAATATTCTTATAAACATATTAAATTATTTTTGTTTACATATTTTACTGCAGCAACCATAGATACAGGTACTCTGTATAAACTATGTTTTGGTTATGGCTGCATTATTCATTAAACGGAACTCCCACTACAAATTTTTGGGAAAGTTCTCGAAGAAATCTAGTATTTAAACTGTAGCTCGGAGAAACTGGGTCTCTTCTTCCATTTTCTCCAGCTACAGTTAATCATTCAATAGACATCTGTATCTAGTACTTACGCGATCCCCGAACTAGGGTGAGTGTGTGTTCTTAACCTATCATTTTAACGTTTTGCATCTAGCTTTTTAATAATTTAGTAAACCTAGTGTTAAATCGCAATTTCATTTAATTAACGTATTAATTATTATTTCAATTCCTTGCACTAATAGATATAAATTGTGTAGGTAACTTTTTAGTAGTAAATTTGCAAAACGTTATTTATGATTATTTTGATATTTAATTCCTATACATTATACTGAGGTTGTAATCATGTGAAACGTTCCACTAAATGGGCCGTGGACAGATTACAATCCACAGCTATATTCTTTTAACAATTAATCTCTGTAAAATTATTTTTTATGAGACCGCTAAGAAGGGTGCGTTTAGAAATCTATCCGAGTTGAATGAATTTTAATTTAATATGTTGCTAAAAAGTAAATACTAATTTCTACTTAAAATTAACTGTTCTTTATTTAAATAGTTATAGTGACCACATGTTGACCTTTGCTCAACCTTTACCCCCTATAATTTTTTGATCACTTTATCACCCTTGTAGTTCTTTTATTAATTATTTTATTAAAACATTTCAATTGTAGCTTCGTCCCCTTATACCCTAACCTTAGCCGGTCGACTTTAGCGAACACCTGTTCATATCTTTTTAAAAACATTTTCAGGGATCCTATCTACGGGCAGCCGCCTACCCTGCTGCTCCGCTGCTGTGCTTCGTGCCACCCTACCGGCCGAAGCTGAACCCACGCCGACCACGCTGGTAGTCGACGTGCCTGGTTCCTGCCGCTTCCTGCGCTAACCGCTGAAGCTAAGTCTCTCTTTCTAAAGTGCGAGAACCCCAGTGCGAAACCCCACTCACGCCCTGAGTTAATAAATAGTGTTAAATTTAACCTATCTTTTATTTCTCTCTTTCCTGCACATCTGGCCGTGCTTCCCACGGTCAGAGCGTGTCAATATATTATTAAAAAGTTGTGTCCGCCATCTTGGATCTCAAAATGGATGTTGTATTCGGAATCAGGATCCCCGAAAACCAAGAAAACGATCCCCTTATTGATATATTATTAAAAAGTTGTGTCCGCCATCTTGGATCTCAAAATGAATGTTGTGACTGACATTCTATTTAAAACTATCCGTCAAAAACTTTGGTGTGGCTTTTCCGTTTCATAGAATTAACAAATTACGATCGGTAAGTTCTAAAGAACTTTCACCTCAAAATCAAAAATAGTATTCATGTTTTATTTAAATTACCTGGTTTTGGGGTGACGAGATTTTAGTGGCGACACCAGTCTTTAGTAGTGTGCGTGTAAGAAGTTTCACTTCAAAATCAAAAGTAGTATTCATGTTTTATTAAAAATTACCTGGTTTTGGGGTGACGAGATTTTAGTGGCGACACCAGTCTTTAGTAGTGTGCGTGTATCTGTGTGTAAGCGTTAGCACACATAACAAATTTTCTTCTTCTTCAGTTATGAAGCGGCATATTATATGGAACTGTCCTTCTAGCAATAACAATAACTATCCCTTAGAAAACACTGATGATTCTTTGATTTCATACTAAATAATAACTTTCCCTTAGGAAAGACCAACGGGAAAGACAACAAAAAGATGATTTCATACTAAATGTACAAGACTTCCTCTATACTACGTATACAAGAACGATTTCATACTAAATGTATGGGGAACTACCGAAGTGACCGGCCCTCACTGAATCGTCAACAACTCTCAGTGTTGCCATCACATCGACTTGAGATGACCATTCTGGGCCATCAGAGATTCCAGGCAACGATTCTCAGACAAAATTTTTCAAAAAGCAAAAAATTTTTTTTTAATACAAACTTTATAACTCAAAAAATACCCCGAAATTGGGGAAAATCTACCTACCAAAATGTGGCCGCATTATTTGACTACAGAATGACACCAAACTTACCCAGGTAAAAAATTATTTACCCCTAATAAAACCCAATCAAATGAAAAGTAAAAATTTCGAAATTTACAGAATGGTCGCCATCACCGCCGCCACCTTGTTTTCGGGAACGGGAGCATCAATGGTGGATAGCCAATCGAATGGCGAGTGCAACGCAGTTTTCACTATTCCCGTAGCTCCCACCAGAGAGCGCCACGAGACCAAACACTGGATAACCTGAAAACATGCACAATTTCCAGTGTTGCCACATTGCGGCCTTCAAAATGGTCAAATGTCATTCGGTAGGTCCCGATCAATAGGGAATAGCACTTGGATGAATCGAAATATCATTATTTCTATTTTCGAAGATTTCGGGAAAAATCTCGGAAATTACCCGATAAATGGGGAAAATTTTTAAACTCTACTATACATCCCATAACCTCCCACAATCCTCCCATGGTCCTTCCTGCCTCACGGCGTACGGACCCAATCGTCGGGAGAGTGCGGTGGTACTTGCATTGGGCTCTTTCCCCTCCGCACTGTCTTGACTCCCTACAAGTTATTTTTTACTCTTCGTCCTTTGTCCCTTGATACCAACTCTCCCCCTTCTAGGGCTGGAAACGATACAGTAACGTGACTTCGCGTCGGGCGTCTTTCAGTCTCTTTACCTTTGTCCTACTCGAAAGTTCGTCGAATGGTGTGCCAGGAGTGCGCGAACTCGCGCAGTGCTTCAAAGTTACTGCGGCTACTGGTGAGGTCCTCGTGAAATATGGGACCGGGCACCGTCCTCTGTATCCGGCTGCACAGGGTCTCTCTCGCGTCAGTGTACAATTCACATTCCCAAAGTGCGTGATCGCAGCTTTCCTCAACTCCTGCTCCACACGGGCATAGGGCTGACTCGCACAACGTAAGTCGGTGTAGACGCTGCCTGAAACAATCGTGGCCCGTGAGTAGCTGCGAAACGACGTAATCCGGTTCCACCCAGTCTCGGGTCAGCCTCACAGCAACGTCGGGGAAGAAACTATACAACTCGCATCCGTCCTCGCTAGCGGTCCAACTCTCCTGCCAAATGGCAACGATCTCTTCTGTGATGGTCCGTCTCAATCTCCGGCGCTCCCTGGGGGCCAGCTGGAGTGCCTCCTCCGCAAATCGTCCCGCACGAACAACCTCCAGGTCGGCAGGGAGAACACCGCCCAACACAGGTAACGCTGTGGTACTGCACGTCCTGTAGGCTTTCGTGAGCAGAATTAGTGTCATCCTCTGTGTACTTAGCAATGCTCTTCTGACCATAAATACGGACGAACGATGGTACCATACGGTGGCAGCGTAGGTCAAAACAGCCACATAAGTCCCTGCAAACAGGACTCTGAGGGCCGGGAATCTCGCGCCCCAACTGGAAGCCGAGATCCTGGATACTTTGGCGAAACACCGTGTGGCGTTCTCTCCAAGCCATCTAGCATGCGGCGCGTAGGACCTCGTCTCGTCAAGGGTCACCCCGAGGACACGTGCCTGGGTGACGCTCGCTATCGAGACCCCATCCAGCTTCAGACACAAAACCGACCCATACACATCGACTGCATTGAAAAGCACCTAGCACATTAAATTTCCCAAAAGCGAAATAGAATTTTTAAAAAACTCACAAAATGGCCGCCATCTTGAATCTCGAAATGTCCATATTTTTCCCATATTCTAGACTATATAGCGGATGAAATAGCGTTTTTACCTCTCCTCTCGCACCCACCCAGTCGCCTCAACTAACTTTGGCGCAATACCATGACGAACAATTTTTTTTCCCCTGGCGGGCGGTGCAGCCAGCGGACTGAACTAAAATTACCCTCGGCCACCTGCGTACCGGCCTGCGCTCCAAACTGCATACTCGGTTTGAGCGAAACGTGAAAAATTTTTTACGGCACATTTTGCCCAATCTGTCAAAAAGTATGGAAAATGACAAAAAAGTTTTTGCACCTGGCAACACCTCTCACGAAGGTCTCTCTCCGGCTTCATACTAAGATTCCGCTCCGACGTCGCAGTCTCCCCGAAAAGTGACTCTGAAAATGGTGCATTTTTTCGCGGTCACAAAATGGCCGCTGGCCTCGGCGCCATCTTGGATTTTGCAATTTCGCCGCTCACTCGAGAGAGAGGACCGTATGCAGAGAGAGACGATGTTGGAAAATCGCCAGCGGCGCGTCTCACCTCTGTGGTGTCGTTCCGAATTGCCGCCTGCGAGGCCGACTTCGAGTGACGGTGTAATATTGTGGGGAAATTCTACCGACATACACAAAGTATTTGTGATTCAGAAGAAGTGTGTCCGGGCCATTAGTGGTATAGGTCCACGTGACAGTTGTAGACCAATGTTTATGAAATATGGCCTACTCACATTGACCTTACTTTACATATTTGAAATAGGGAGTTTCATTAGGAACCACTTAGTCTTCTTTAAGAACCGTGTCCAAAATCAGAGACTACGAAAGAGGGACCCATATAAACTAATAGTACCGCAGTCCAATAGCACTCTGCACAGTAAAAATTGATTTATAATGCCGATACGTGTCTATAATCGAATTCCCATAGAAATCAGACAGTTACCGACAGCATTGTTTTTACGCACCCTGAAAAAATGGTTAACAGAAAAATGTTTTTATGACTTAAACGAATACTTTGACATTCAATAATTATTTCTTTATGACTAATTTAACGTATTCTTCTTCTTTTTTTTCGATTATTTTTAAATACATGTGACTTATTGTAATGAAATTTTAATAATGATAATGATTAATGTAAATTTTAATATAAATGATATGTAATGGATAATAAAGTTTTGTAATAGGTAAATATGAGGAAATAAGTTTTGCATGCCAAATTTTGGCAGAACACGCTTGCTCGACAATATTAATTTATGTTATAAACTACCTGTGCTAACCGTGTTTCTAAGCAAATAAATTATTTGTATTTGTATTTATTTTGTATTTGAGTCGAGATGGCGGCGAGGCAATTTTGTATTTCCGACTTTTTCTGAAAAAATCGTACTTAAAATTGTCGAATCTACCGACAAGCAAAAAGGAAAAAATTCAGGACACGAAATGAAAAAGTTGGTCCTTCGACTGGAGCCGCCATCTTGGATTTCACTCGCGCTAAAGTGAAAAAACCTCGTTAAAAAAAATCTAGTTAAAGTCGGCCATACACTCGATCGCGATCCAGAGTCTCTAAATATCCAACAAAATGGCCCAATCAGTGAGTCAGTGAGTAAATGAGTGGTAAGATAGAGATAGGGTGATAATTTGCTAAGGATGACGGGTTAACATAATTATTTTTCCCATATTCTAGACCATATAGCGAATAGAATGGCGTTTTTACTTACCCATATTGATATATTGCTAAAAAGTTGTGTCCGCCATCTTGGATCTCAAAATGAATGTTGTATTCGGAATCAGGACCCCCCGAAAACCTCAAAAACGATACCCATATTGATATATTGTGAAAAAGTTGTGTCCGCCATCTTGGATCTCAAAATGAATGTTGTATTCGAAATCAGGACCCCCGAAAACCACGAAAACGATACTCATATTGAGGTATTGTTAAAAAGTTGTGTCCGCCATCTTGGATCTCAAAATGGATGTTGAATTCGGAATCTGGACCCCCGAAAACCACGAAAACGATATCCACATTGATATATTATTAAAAAGTTGTGTCCGCCATCTTGGATCTCAAAATGGATGTTGTATTCGGAATCAGGACCCCCGAAAACCACGGCAACGATACCCATATTGATATACTGTTAAAAAATTGTGTCCGCCATCTTGGATCTCAAAATGGATGTTAAATTCGGAATCTGGACCCCTGAAAACCTCAAAAACGATACCCATATTGATATATTGTGAAAAAGTTGTGTCCGCCATCTTGGATCTCAAAATGGATGTTAAATTCGAAATCTGGACCCCTGAAAACCTCAAAAACGATACCCATATTGATATATTGTGAAAAAGTTGTGTCCGCCATCTTGGATCTCAAAATGAATGTTGTATTCGGAATCAGGACCCCCGAAAACCACGAAAACGATACCCATATTGAGGTATTGTTAAAAAGTTGTGTCCGCCATCTTGGATCTCAAAATGGATGTTAAATTCGGAATCTGGACCCCTGAAAACCTCAAAAACGATACCCATATTGATATATTGTGAAAAAGTTGTGTCCGCCATCTTGGATCTCAAAATGAATGTTGTATTCGGAATCAGGACCCCCGAAAACCACGAAAACGATACCCATATTGAGGTATTGTTAAAAAGTTGTGTCCGCCATCTTGGATCTCAAAATGGATGTTATATTCGGAATCAGGACCCCCGAAAACCACGAAAACAATACCCATATTGATATTTTATTAAAAAGTTATGTCCGCCATCTTGGATCTCAAAATGGATGTTGTATTCGGAATCAAGGCCCCCGAAAACCACAAAAACGATACCCATATTGATATATTGTCAAAAAGTTGTGTCGGCCATCTTGAATCTCAAAATGGATATTGAATTCGGAATTAGGACCCACGAAAACCTTAAAAACGATACCCATATTGATATATTATTAAAAAGTTGTGTCGGCCATCTTGGATCTCAAAATGGATGTTGTATTCGGAATTTGGCCCCCGAAAACCTCGAAAATGATACCCATATTGATAAATTATTAAAAAGTTGTGTCCGCCATCTTGGATCTCAAAATGGATGTTGAATTCGGAATCAGGACCCCCGAAAACCACGGAAACGATACCCATATTGATATATTGTTAAAAAGTTGTGTCCGCCATCTTTGATCTCAAAATGGATGTTGTGACTGACATTCAATTTAAAACTATCCGTCAAAAACTTTGATGTGGCTTTTCCGTTTCATCGAATTTACAAATTACGATAGGTAAGTACTAAAGAAGTTTCACTTCAAAATCAAAAGTAGTATTCATGTTTTATTTAAATTACCTGGTTTTGGGGTGACGAGATTTTAGCGGCAACACCAATTTTTAGTAGTGTGCGTGTATCTGTATGTAAGCGTTAGCACACATAACAAATTTTCTGCTTCAGTTTATTGTATGAAACTATCCTTCAATGGTATGTTTTTATTCTAAGCAATAACAACAACTATCCCTTGGAAAACACATCAACGAGATGATTCTTTCATTTCATACTAAATAATAACTTTCCCTTAGGAAAGACCAACGGGAAAGATGATTTCATACTAAATGTACAAGCCTTCCTCTATACTACGTATACAAGAAAGATTTCATAGTAAATGTATGGGGAACTACTCAACTCACTGAATCGTCAACAACTCTCAGTGTTGCCATCACATCGACTCGAGATGACCATTTTGGGCCATCAGAGATTCCAGACAACGATTCTCAGGCAAAATTTTTCAAAAAGCAAAAAACTTTTTTTTTTTAATACGAACTTTATCACTCAAAAAATACCCCGAAATTGGGGAAAATCTGCCTACCAAAATGTGGCCGCATTATCTGGCTACAGAATGACACCAAATTTACCCAGGTTAAAAATTATTTACCCCTAAAAAAACCCAATCAAATAAAAAGTTAAAATTTCGAAATTTACAAAATGGCCGCCATCACCGCCGCCATCTTGTTTTTTGGAACCAGAGTATCAATGGCGGATAGCCAATTGAACGGCGAGTGCAACGCAGTTTTTACTATCCCCGTAGCTCCCACCGGAGAGCGCCACGAGACCAAACACTGGAAAACCTAAAACCAGCCATAACTTCCAGTGTTGCCACATTTCGGCCTTGAAAATGGTCAAATGTCATTTGGTAGGGCTCGATCAATAGGGTATAGCACTTGGATGAATCGAAATGTCATTATTTCTATTTTCGAAAATTTCGGGAAAAATCTCGGAAATTACCCGAAAAATGGGGAAAATTTTTAAACGTGGCTATACATTTCATGACCTCCCACAATCGACCTACATACATCGACTGAATCGAAAACCATCTAGCACCTTTAATTTCCCAAAAACGAAATGGAATTTTTCAAAAAATCACAAAATGGCCGCCAGCGGCGCCGCCATCTTGAATTTTGGAACCTCCATATTTTTTCCATATTCTAGACTATATAGCGGATGAAATGGCGTTCTTACTTCTCCTCTCGCACCCACCCAGTCGCCTCAACTAACTTTTGCGCAACACCATATCGAAAAAAATGTTTTCCCCTGGCTGGCGGTGTTGCCAGCAGACTGAAATAAAATTACCCTCGGCCACCTGCGGACCGGCCTGCGCTCCCAATTGCATACTCGGTTTGAGCGAAACGTCAAATTTTTTTTACGGCACATTTTGCCCAATCTGTCAAAAATGAGGGAAAATGTCAAAAAAGTTTTTGCACCTGGCAACACATCTCGCAGAGGTCTCCCCCCAGTTTCATACTAAGATGACGCTCCGACGTCGCCGTCTCTCCGAAAAGTGACTCTGAAAATGGTGCATTTTTTCGCGGTAACAAAATGGCCGCTGGCCTCGGCGCCATCTTGGATTTTGCAATTTCGCCACCCACCCGAGAGAGACAACCGTATCCGGAGAGAGACGACGAAGGAAAATCGCCAGCGGCACGTCTCACCTCTGTGTGGTGTCGTTCCGAATTGCCGCCTGCGAGGCCGACTTCGAGTCGAGATGGCGGCGCGGCCATTTTGAATTTTCGACATTTTCTAAAAAAATCATATTCAAATCTGTCAAATCTACCAAAAACCGAAAAGGGAAAAATTCAGGACTCGAAATGAAAAAGTTGGTCTTTCGAGCGGAGCCGCCATCTTGAATTTCACACTCATTAAAGTTAAAAAGCTGCGTTGAAAAAAATCTAGTTAAAGTCGGCCATACACTCGAACGCGATCCAGAGCCTCTAAATATGCGAAAAAATGGCCCAATCAGTGAGTCAGTAGTATTGCAGCTTTATATAGTATAGACTAGAGGTCGCTTGCGCGCGCGGGCTGCGAGCAGCCCGCGAAAAGGTTGTGCGGCCGGTTGATATTGATATTGTAGGCACAACGCTTCATCTTTGCATGGTGGGCCTCTAATACCCGCCAGCGTGGTCGTATTCGGTGAAAATGGTAGCGGAATTCATTAGAAATACTTTGTTTTATTTTTAAGAATTGTGTTAAACATTACGTCATAAAGTCAACGTCGTTCACACTCGCTGGCACAATACTTAGCCACTGCAGCGACACCTCCCTATTCCCACCAACTACCAAAAAGATACCCATATCGATTTTATATCAATAAGTCGCATCCGCAATCTTGGATTTCAAAATAGATGTTGTATTCGGAGACAGAACCCCCAAAAACCACCAAAATTATAACCATATTGACATTAAATCAAAAAGTCGCGGCCGCCATCTTAGTTCTCAAAATGGATGTTATATTGAGAATCGGGACCCCCGAAAACCATGAAAACGATACCCATATAGATATTTTATTAAAAAGTTGTGTCCGCCATCTTGGATCTCAAAATGAATGTTGTATTCGGAATCTGGACCCCCGAAAACCTCGAAAATTATACCAATATTGATTCATTATTAAAAAGTTGTGTCCGCCATCTTGGATCTCAAAATGGATATCGAATTCGGAATCAGGACCCCCGAAAACCACGAAAATGATATCCACATTGATATATTATTAAAAAGTTGTGTCCGCTATCTTGGATCTCAAAATGGATGTTGAATTCAGAATCAGGATCCCCGAAACCCACGAAAATTATAGGTACCCATATTGATATATTATTAAAAAGTTGTGTCCGCCATCTTGGATCTCAAAATGGATATTGAATTCGGAATCAGGACCTCCGAAAACCACGAAAATGATATCCATATTGATATATTATTAAAAAGTTGTGTCCGCCATCTTGGATCACAAAAAGGATCTTGTATTCGGAATCAAGACCCCCGAAAACCACGAAAACGATACCCATATTGATATACTGTTAAAAAGTTGTGTCCGCCATCTTGGATGTCAATATGAATGTTGTATTTGGAATCTGGACTCAGGAAAACGATACCAATAATGATAGATTGTTCAAAAGTTGTGACGTGTGTGTTCCGTTTCATCGAATTTACAAATTACGATAGGTAAGTACTAAAGAAGTTTCAATTCAAAATCAAAAGTAGTATTCATGTTTTACTTAAATTACCTGGTTTCTTCGTTTCGTTTTCTCCTAAAAACAGTACACTGTGGCTGGTCATATTAGCCATCTCCCCGAAAAGTGACTCTGCAAATGGTGCATTTTTTCGCAATCACAAAATGGCCGCTGGCCTCGGTGCCATCTTGGATTTTGCAATTTCGCCACCGACCCCAGAGAGACGACCGAATTCGGAGAGAGACGAAAAAGGAAAATCGCCAGCGGCGCGTCTCATCTCTCTGTGGTGTCGTTCGGAATTGCCCCCTGCGAGGCCGACTTCGAGTCGAGATGGCGGCGCAGACATTTTGAATTTCCGACTTTTTCTAAAAAAAATCCTATTCAAAACTGTCAAATCTACTGACAAGCGAAAAGGAAAAAAATCAGGACTCAAAATGAAAAAGTTGGTCCTTCGACCGGAGCCGCCATCTTGGATTTCACTCGCACTAAAGTGAAAAAGCTGCGTTGAAAAATCTTGTTGATTTTGGCCATACACTCGAGCTCGATCCAGAGTCTCAGAATATCCGAAAAAATGGCCCAATCAGTGAGTCAGTCAGTCAGTGAGTGGTATTGCAGCTTTATATAATTACTAAAAATTTTACCCGTATTGATATTATATTAAAAAGTTGTGTCCGCCATCTTGAATCTCAAAATGGATGTTATATTCGGAACCAGGACCCACGAACACCACGAAAACGATACCCATATTGATATATTGTCAAAAAGTTGTGTCCGCCATCTTGAATCTCAAAATGGATGTTGTATTCGGAATCAGGACCCCCGAAAACCATGAAATCGATACCCATATTGATATATTGTTAAAAAGTTGTGTCCGCCATCATGGATCTCAAAATGGATGTTGAGTTTGGAATCTGGACCCCCGAAAACCTCGAAAACGATACCCATATTGATATACTGTTAAAAAGTTGTGTCCGCCATCTTGGATGTCAATATGAATGTTGTATTTGGAATCTGGACTCAGGAAAACGATACCCATAATGATAGATTGTTCAAAAGTTGTGACGTGTGTGTTCCGTTTCATCGAATTTACAAATTACGATAGGTAAGTACTAAAGAAGTTTCAATTCAAAATCAAAAGTAGTATTCATGTTTTACTTAAATTACCTGGTTTCTTCGTTTCGTTTTCTCCTAAAAACAGTACACTGTGGCTGGTCATATTAGCCATCTCCCCGAAAAGTGACTCTGCAAATGGTGCATTTTTTCGCAATCACAAAATGGCCGCTGGCCTCGGTGCCATCTTGGATTTTGCAATTTCGCCACCGACCCCAGAGAGACGACCGAATTCGGAGAGAGACGAAAAAGGAAAATCGCCAGCGGCGCGTCTCGTCTCTCTGTGGTGTCGTTCGGAATTGCCCCCTGCGAGGCCGACTTCGAGTCGAGATGGCGGCGCAGACATTTTGAATTTCCGACTTTTTCTAAAAAAATCCTATTCAAAACTGTCAAATCTACTGACAAGCGAAAAGGAAAAAAATCAGGACTCAAAATGAAAAAGTTGGTCCTTCGACCGGAGCCGCCATCTTGGATTTCACTCGCACTAAAGTGAAAAAGCTGCGTTGAAAAATCTTGTTGATTTTGGCCATACACTCGAGCTCGATCCAGAGTCTCAGAATATCCGAAAAAATGGCCCAATCAGTGAGTCAGTCAGTCAGTGAGTGGTATTGCAGCTTTATATAATTACTAAAAATTTTACCCGTATTGATATTATATTAAAAAGTTGTGTCCGCCATCTTGAATCTCAAAATGGATGTTATATTCGGAACCAGGACCCACGAACACCACGAAAACGATACCCATATTGATATATTGTCAAAAAGTTGTGTCCGCCATCTTGAATCTCAAAATGGATGTTGAATTCGGAATTAGGACCCACGAAAACCACGAAAATGATACCCATATTGATATTTTATTAAAAAGTTATGTCCACCATCTTGGATCTTAAAATGGATGTTGTATTCGGAATCAGGACCCCCGAAAACCATGAAATCGATACCCATATTGATATATTGTTAAAAAGTTGTGTCCGCCATCATGGATCTCAAAATGGATGTTGAGTTTGGAATCTGGACCCCCGAAAACCTCGAAAACGATACCCATATTGAAATATTGTTAAAAAGTTGTGTCCGCCATCTTGGATCTCAAAATGGATGTTGTATTCGGAATCAGGACCCCCGAAAAGCCAGGAAACGATACCCATATTGATATATTGTTAAAAAGTTGTGTCCGCCATCTTGGATCTCAAAATGGATGTTGTATTCGGAATTTGGACCCCCGAAAACCACGGAAACGATACCCATATTGATATATTGTTAAAAAGTTGTGTCCGCCATCTTGGATCTCAAAATGGATATTGTGACTGACATTCAATTTAAAACTATCCGTCAAAAACTTTGATGTGGCTTTTCCGTTTCATCGAATTTACAAATTACGATAGGTAAGTACTAAAGAAGTTTCACTTCAAAATCAAAAGTAGTATTCATGTTTTATTTAAATTACCTGGTTTTGGGGTGACGAGATTTTAGCGGCAACACCAATTTTTAGTAGTATGCGTGTATCTGTGTGTAAGCGTTAGCACACATAACAAATTTTCTGCTTCAGTTTATTGTATGAAACTATTCTTCAATGGTATGTTTTTATTCTAAGCAATAACAACAACTATCCCTTGGAAAACACAGCAACGAGATGATTCTTTCATTTCATACTAAATAATAACTTTCCCTTATACAATACTCTTTTTAGGGATGTTGATTTGTTTGCAACGAGTAAGAGTTATTTCAAATTACAAATTATAAATTCTTTAAAATCAGAGTAAATAATGTTGATGATAGGAACAGATCTTTATAATATGAATAATAATAATAATAATAATTTATTTATTTTCTTCACAAAAAGTATCAAAACAAGCATAAAAATATAAAAATATTACATAGTCGCAGATTACTTAATGTGAAGACTGGTGCTTGAAATGGATTGAAACAATCTGTAATACAAGACACCAGGTCTCCACCTCCTAGGTTATTGCTTTCAGTTAACTTATTTTATTTAACTTATTCTAAATTTTAATAATGTATATTGTGTATATAATAGGTGTATGTATATCTGTGATTTTTTTTTTATTTATTTTTTTTTGCTTTTTTATTGATTGCTACATTGAGCTGCTTGTTTGTTGGTGGTCTAGGTGCTTTATCTTAGCGGCATAACCTAAATGTATGGAATACAATTTATACATAGGAAAACCTGTTATTGGCCATACTTATATCAATTATTGTTATGTAAAATACTTTGTAAATACGCTGTTGGTTTTCTAATAAATAAATAAATAAATAAATAAATTTTGTGATCCAAGATGGCGGATACAACTTTTTAACAATATATCAATATGGGTATCATTTTCGAGGTTTTCGGGGGTCCAGATTCTGAATTCAACATCCATTTTGAGATCCAAGATGATGGACACAACTTTTTAATATTATATGAATATGGGTATCATTTTCGTGGTTTTCGGGGGTCCTGATTCCGAATTCAATATCCATTTTGAGAGCCAAGATGGCGGACACAACGTTTAAATAATATATCAATATGGATATCATTTTCGTGGTTTTCGGGGGTCCTGATTCCGAATGCGATATCTATTTCGAGATCCAAGATGGCGGACGCGACTTTTTGACAAAATGTCAATATGGGTATCGTTTTCGTGGTTTTCGGGGGTCCCGATTCTGAATACGATATCTATTTTGAGAAACAAGATGGCGGCCGCGACTTTTTGATTTAATATCAATATGGGTATCATTTTGGCGGTTTTTGGGGGTTCTGATTACGAATACAACGCCTATTTTGAAATCCAAAATTGCGGATGTGACTTATCGATAGAAAATCGATATGGGTATCTTTTTAGTAGTTGGTGGGAATAGGGAGGTGTCGCTGCAGTGGCTAAGTATTGTGTCAGCGAGTCTGAACGACGTTAACTTTATGACGTAACGTTAAACACAATTCTTAAAAATAAAACTAAGTGTTTCTAATGAATTTCGCTGCCATTTTCACCGAATACGACCATTCTGGCGGGTATTAGAGGCCCACCATATGCAAAGACAAAGCGTTTTGCCTACAATATCAATCGGAAAACCTCTACGCAACAACCCAGCAGGCCGCACAACCTTTTCGCGGGCTGCTCGCAGTCCGCGCACCCAAGCGACCTCTAGTCTATACTGCCCTCCAGAGACTAAAGTGCAGTAACCGCAAAATAACGATTGCGAGAAAACGCCATTTAAAGTTAAGAATTTGATATAAAAAATAAGCAGATGTATAAACAAAAAAAGAATAATCCTGAAATGTTCTATACTGCCCACCAGACACTAAAGTGCAGTAATAGCCCTTGGATGATTTTTCGTTTTATAAGTGTTTCTGAAAGCGGGTTTCATAAGGTTTCTGCTGAATTAACTAATTTTTTTCTCGGACAATTAGGTAGTTTTTAATTAACAGTTTTACTCTTACTGCAAACCCAATAATATTAACAATTAAGCGTAGTTTCCCAACTAAAATGCAGTATATATTATAGTGGAGACGAAATTTTAAGGTTTCCTATTTAAAATGCAGTAAGCAATTAAACTTTACGGCCCTTTAGATAGTTTTATATTTCTGTAAAAAAAAATAAAAACTAATTAATATGCAGTAAAATTTACCTCCATACAATCTATTTTTACTACTATTGGAAAAAAAATATTAATTGTCACGAATTCCCAACTAAAATGCAGTAAAATCAAAGCTAGCCGCATTTTAGTTGTAAATACTTAACACTCCTTAATTATTATAAACTGACTAAAATGCAGTAAAATACAGCATTACTGCAGATTAGTTTGGATAACATAGTGACACACATATGGTTATTCCCAGATAAAGTGCAGTAATGTTTTATATATACTGCGTTTTAATTGGGATCAAGTTTGACAAATGATAGTAGGTCAAACCAATTATAACACAGTATCAAGTGTTGTTACTGCATTTTAATCGGTTTTGAATAGATAAACGTTTATTCGTAAACTACCTTCATGTAGTAACAGTAACAATTACTGCATTTTAGTTGGTTGTTTTAAAATGTTTATGAAGCGTGAAACAGAGCTTCCGAAAGGGTACTGCTCGATTGTGTATGATTGATCAGGTAAGTGACCTATGTTCTATATTTTTATTGACTTCCACAAAGTTCCACAATTGATTGCCACGAAGTTTTATTGACTTGCCCCTGCATAAATTTAAGTCAACTGTTAAAAGCTGTTTAATGAAAAAAAGGTATTATAAAATAGAAGATTATTTTAAAGATAAAAATTCGTGGCTACTATAATTTGCTCCTCTGCACATACTTATTTTATTTGAAATGTTCTAAATTCCAATTACAATATTTAATATGTTCTCAATTCCTTTTGTTATTATGGCTTTTTAAAAAAGGCTAACTGTGGAGTTTCTTGCGGCACTTCTTCTCAACAGGCCATTTACGTCGAAGTGCTGGTAGGAAAAAAAAATATTAACGTGCAAAAGTATTTCATGTAAATCTTATTGCAGAATAAATGATTTAATTTCATTTTCAAATACCTACTTTAGCATAGGTTATGAAATTAAATGAAAATTTATTTGCGTAAACATGTGTTTACATTGTTTCTTATAATAATACTCGTTAACAGTTTCAACATGCTTTGTCAAAAGGATTTTATGACATGCAAAATGACAATTTAATAAATTATTTATTCTCCATACATATAACTAAGTAAGTAGATATCTTCCTACTGCAACTTATGAATTTATTTTATTGTTGTACTTAGCGCTGTATAATTATTAAGTACTAGGTGATGCCCGCGACTTCGTACGCGTCATAAGATAAAAAGTATCCTATAAAAAGACCCACATAATCAGTCATTTATTGCAATATCTACTATTTAGTGAGTACTTACCAAATTTTCGTTTATCTTGCAGGGTCATGAGGAAAATGAACGCTAGATAAAAAAAAATTCACTGCTAAGCAAAGAACAAATCGACTTACCACCTGATATAACGATGCCACCTCTGCGTCCTCAAAATAATAATAAATCGCTTCCAAAAACCCATCTGAAATTCTAAAATATCGGTTTGGTGATGCATACTTCGTGTCACTGGAAAAAAATTCCAAACTAGAAGATAGTGCATTCGCCCATAAAAACCTTTACAATGCCCCTGACAATGTAGTTATGTAAGCGTGTGATGTTTTGTATATGATTTAAATTTATTGTAACGTTGATCTCAAAATAATGTCCACCATTTAAAAATACGCACCTACATTGAGTAAGTATATTTTATTACTTATTAAACATTTAATATCTTAATGTTATTATTATGTGAAAACTGACACATTTTTTTTGGATTAGAAGAAGTTTTTTATTTTTGATATGTGAATTTTATTTCATCAAGTTGAATTATTGTTATTAATTATGTAAAAATAAACGTTTTATAAAATATTACCTAGCTATTTTTCTTACTGCACTAGTAAAAACGAACACTTTTTTCTATAAAACCAACTAACATGCAGTATTTTTTTCACCTTACTGCATGTTAGTTGGGTTTCTTGACAAAACAACTAATCCAAACGCAGTAATGCTACTTTATACTGCGTTTTAATCAATTGTGAACCTACGCCTATACTGCCCTCCAGAGACTAAAGTGCAGTAACTGCAAAATAACGATTGCGAGAAAACGCCATTTAAAGTTAAGAATTTGATATAAAAAATAAGCAGATGTATAAACAAAAAAAGAATAATCCTGAAATGTTCTATAGGCGTAGGTTCACACGTCTTAGCAATAAAAAAAAATATATCCTTATAAATGAATTTATTAATGACCATTTACTATTTTGGCGCGAATTACTGCACCGCCTTTTTTATAAAAAAATACATTAAAACTGATTAAAACGCAGTATAAAGTAGCATTACTGCGTTTGGATTAGTTGTTTTGTCAAGAAACCCAACTAACATGCAGTAAGGTGAAAAAAATACTGCATGTTAGTTGGTTTTATAGAAAAAAGTGTTCGTTTTTACTAGTGCAGTAAGAAAAATAGCTAGGTAATATTTTATAAAACGTTTATTTTTACATAATTAATAACAATAATTCAACTTGATGAAATAAAATTCACATATCAAAAATAAAAAACTTCTTCTAATCCAAAAAAAATGTGTCAGTTTTCACATAATAATAACATTAAGATATTAAATGTTTAATAAGTAATAAAATATACTTACTCAATGTAGGTGCGTATTTTTAAATGGTGGACATTATTTTGAGATCAACGTTACAATAAATTTAAATCATATACAAAACATCACACGCTTACATAACTACATTGTCAGGGGCATTGTAAAGGTTTTTATGGGCGAATGCACTATCTTCTAGTTTGGAATTTTTTTCCAGTGACACGAAGTATGCATCACCAAACCGATATTTTAGAATTTCAGATGGGTTTTTGGAAGCGATTTATTATTATTTTGAGGACGCAGAGGTGGCATCGTTATATCAGGTGGTAAGTCGATTTGTTCTTTGCTTAGCAGTGAATTTTTTTTTATCTAGCGTTCATTTTCCTCATGACCCTGCAAGATAAACGAAAATTTGGTAAGTACTCACTAAATAGTAGATATTGCAATAAATGACTGATTATGTGGGTCTTTTTATAGGATACTTTTTATCTTATGACGCGTACGAAGTCGCGGGCATCACCTAGTACTTAATAATTATACAGCGCTAAGTACAACAATAAAATAAATTCATAAGTTGCAGTAGGAAGATATCTACTTACTTAGTTATATGTATGGAGAATAAATAATTTATTAAATTGTCATTTTGCATGTCATAAAATCCTTTTGACAAAGCATGTTGAAACTGTTAACGAGTATTATTATAAGAAACAATGTAAACACATGTTTACGCAAATAAATTTTCATTTAATTTCATAACCTATGCTAAAGTAGGTATTTGAAAATGAAATTAAATCATTTATTCTGCAATAAGATTTACATGAAATACTTTTGCACGTTAATATTTTTTTTTCCTACCAGCACTTCGACGTAAATGGCCTGTTGAGAAGAAGTGCCGCAAGAAACTCCACAGTTAGCCTTTTTTAAAAAGCCATAATAACAAAAGGAATTGAGAACATATTAAATATTGTAATTGGAATTTAGAACATTTCAAATAAAATAAGTATGTGCAGAGGAGCAAATTATAGTAGCCACGAATTTTTATCTTTAAAATAATCTTCTATTTTATAATACCTTTTTTTCATTAAACAGCTTTTAACAGTTGACTTAAATTTATGCAGGGGCAAGTCAATAAAACTTCGTGGCAATCAATTGTGGAACTTTGTGGAAGTCAATAAAAATATAGAACATAGGTCACTTACCTGATCAATCATACACAATCGAGCAGTATCCTTTCGGAAGCTCTGTTTCACGCTTCATAAACATTTTAAAACAACCAACTAAAATGCAGTAATTGTTACTGTTACTACATGAAGGTAGTTTACGAATAAACGTTTATCTATTCAAAACCGATTAAAATGCAGTAACAACACTTGATACTGTGTTATAATTGGTTTGACCTACTATCATTTGTCAAACTTGATCCCAATTAAAACGCAGTATATATAAAACATTACTGCACTTTATCTGGGAATAACCATATGTGTGTCACTATGTTATCCAAACTAATCTGCAGTAATGCTGTATTTTACTGCATTTTAGTCAGTTTATAATAATTAAGGAGTGTTAAGTATTTACAACTAAAATGCGGCTAGCTTTGATTTTACTGCATTTTAGTTGGGAATTCGTGACAATTAATATTTTTTTTCCAATAGTAGTAAAAATAGATTGTATGGAGGTAAATTTTACTGCATATTAATTAGTTTTTATTTTTTTTTACAGAAATATAAAACTATCTAAAGGGCCGTAAAGTTTAATTGCTTACTGCATTTTATTGGCGGTAGCCAAAGTTCAAACAACCAAATCCAATTTGAATCACGTTTATTTCCACAATTATATCACTTGTACACAGTTTCACACTTTTTGCAGACGATGTCGACACTTCGCTGGTTTGTAACCGACTGCCTGACTTGCAAGCCGCCAAGCGTTATAGTATTCCCCCGGAAGTGCGCAAAAGGCGCCAACCGTTAAACATTACATTTTAGCAACTTCCGAAGAAAAACTGTGTGAATGTATTGATAAATATTATGACAATTGCAGATTTAATTTATAAATTAACTATCAATTAATTAAATAGAACATTATTAATGCTAATTTTTCACCGGAAGTAGCTGTTGATATTAAAAGACATTAAGCGAATACAGTAACGACTTTACTCCTATTCTTACTGGAAGTCAAGAACTTTTCTTATTAGAATTAACACCGGAAGTGCAAATACAATTACTTTTAATAATAATTAATGTTATAAGATGCCAATTAACATTATCATACAGCATTAACCTAACAGCTCGGCCATCCTGTTAATCGCGAGTCCCTCCGCGATCACTTTGGTGACACACTTAGGTTAAAACTATACAATTTCTTCAATAATACAAAAACACAATGAAGTTATCGTAAGCATACCGAATAATATAAAATATACCTACATCGACTGAGTAACAATTCAAAATCACACTTACTTTAATGATACACAAACCAGTTTCATTATTGTAAATAAGAATAATGAAAGTTGTAACATAATTAAACATATAGTAAATATGCTTGATAATATAAAATAAACAATTACGACGTCAATAATCAATTGCCTCTCCCATTGATACTTACATAAATTCAGCATTATTCTAAAACTATATAAAAATAGATAATTATATAAAAAAGATTAAATAACACAGTCTTATTATTGTACACAAGAATAACAATAGTTCATGTAATTGAATTAACTTTGTAAACATGCTAGCTACTATAAAATAAACGAATATATACACTTTTATTAATCCAATTGCTTGCATTAATTATTACTAATTTTACCGCCTAAAGATATAATATCATACTCATTATTAGAATCACTATCATCTTTTCCGTCATCGGAACTGCTGTCAAAATTTCTATCAAAGCTCATCCAAGGGAGAATTTTGTCAATAGCCACTATGCCTTCATATCGTCGATTATTTTTCCGTGATAGTGGGGTATCTTCTACTACAAATCTATCATTTTCAAGAATCTTTATGATACGGTAGGGACCTTGATATTTCACTACTAGTTTTTGCGACTGACCATCATGTGGGAATTGTCTTTCTATACGAACTAAATCTCCAATTTTATACTTTTGCGCTTGTTTTCTATGCTTGTTATACCTATTCGCATCTTTAATTTGTTGTATTTCTATACGTTTAGTAGTTTCTTCCCTTAACGTTTCTAACTCATTTGGGGGTATTATATTAATGGTGTCGTTAATTACTGAACTTAATATTCCTTGAGTCTTATGATTAATATTAAAACCGAATAGAAGTTCGGAGGGCGATTTTTGAGTGGTCTTATGTACAGTTGTGTTTAAGCCAATTTGAATATGTTTAACGTGTTCGTCCCACCTTTTTTCGTCATTTCCATGATTAGATGTTGCTAAGGCCTCGGTAATCGTTCGATTGAATCGTTCGACCTGCCCATTGGCCCTTGGCGTTGCTACCGCGTTCATCACATGCTTTATACCATATTCGCCGGTAAATTCTTTAAATGATTTGCTAGTGAAGCTTGATCCACGATCTGTGATTAGTCGGGTTGGAACGCCAAAGAACCCTATGTGATCTTTTAAAACTTTAATTGTTGTCATTGATTTGGTATTTTTGACGGGAGCTATATTAATAAATTTTGTAAAACTATCAATTATTACTAGTAAATAGCAGTTTGCAGACCTACTTTTTATAAAAGGGCCTAAATGGTCTGCGTGAATAGTATGAAAAGGTATCTTTACTTTTTCAATCGGATGTAACATCCCTTCCTGTCTACCACCTGGTTTCTTGTGGTGAGCACATTCTAAGCAAGCCAATACGTATTTTTTTACAAAACGTCTCATACGTTTAAACCAGAAATGCTTTTTCAATCGTGTGAGAGTTTTCTCGTATCCGCAGTGCCCTACATCGTCATGATTTCTTTTTACGATTTGCCATCGGGAGCCTTTAGGTACAACCCATTTTATTTCATCACCTACAATTCTATAAACCCTCCCGTTTTTAACTTTATAGTTTTTTTGAACGTCTACTGCCTGTTCGGTATGGGGATCGCTCAGTATACTTTTAACTCTAGCAATTTCCTCGTCAGCGCATTGCACAGTCGTGATCCAATCTTGTTCATTTTCGATCAATAAGACATCTAACAAATGAGGCTCATCTAAATCGCTTTCAATTGGATTACGGCTTAGAGCATCTACATGCGCCATTTTCGCACCTGGCCTATATTCAATAGCGCAATCAAATTCTTGTAGCTGGATCCACCACCGTGCAATCCTAGGCACTAGATCCCTTTTAACTAGAGTCGATCTAAGCGCATTACAATCCGTTTGTATTATGAAATGGATACCGATTAAATATACTCTAAATCTCTGCAATGACGCAACAACAGCAAGAGTCTCGAGTTCGAAAGAGTGATATTTTTGCTCATCGGGGGTAGTCTTGCGACTAAAATAAGAAACTGGTTGTAAGATACCATTCAGATTGCGCTGCAACAATATGCCTGCTAACCCATTTTTACTGGCATCCGTATGCAGCTGTGTTTCAGCCAACGGATTATATAACGCTAGAAGAGGACGTTTTGAAAGCAAATCTTTAATTAATGCAAACGATTCTTCTTCGGACTTACCCCAGACCCAATGCTTATCCTTTTTCAATAGATTGGACAAGGGGGCTGCTATCGAGGCATAATCTTTAATGAATCTCCTAAAAAATCCAGACAAGCCAAGAAACTGGCGTAACTCATGCTGGTTTTTTGGTGTAGGAAATCTCGATACTGCCTCTGATTTTTTTGAACCCGGTCGGATACCATTCGAACTTACTTCAAAGCCAAGAAAATCAATAGAATTAAAGAAAAACTTACATTTGCTAATTTTTAACGTTAACCCTCCCTTCCTTAATAGATCTAATACTTCTTTCAATCTCTCCAACCCTTCGTCAAAATTTTGTGATGGTATCAATATGTCATCCATATAGACAAGTGCGTATTTTATTTTTGCATCAGATAGGATTTTGTTCATTGTTCTTTGAAAAACAGATGGAGCATTAACAAGTCCGAATGGCATCCGATTAAATTCAAACTGGCCATCTGGGGTAACAAATGCAGTTTTGGGACGAGAGCTTTCACCGATTGGGATTTGGTAATACCCCGATGCTAAATCTAAAGTTATAAACAACCTATTACCAGCAAGCATGTCAAGTTGGTCTTCTATACGCGGAAGAGGATAATGGTCTTTTTTTGTCTTACGGTTTAAGGCGCGGTAATCTATACATAGTCTCTTATCACCAGTTTTCTTTTTCACGAGAACTATTGGACTGGCATACGGTGAAGAAGATTCCCTAACAATGTTGCTGTCAAGCATTTCATGGACCATTTCTCGCACAAGAGACCGTTCCGAATGTGACATGCGGTACGGTCGATAAACTACCGGATCATTGTTTTCAAGTTCAATATTCATCTCGGTAACGTCTGTATATCCCAAGTCTTTGAGGTTGGTGGAGAAACAGTCCTTGAAATCAACTAAAGTACGCTGGAGAGCTAATCGTTGCTCGATAGTTAAATCAGGGCTACAAACTATTGTATCGTCTACCTCTGTTGTACTTAAGGTAATTGAAAGGGTAGATGCTGTATAATTAACTGACGTCGCTCTTGTTACTAATTCCCCTTTTTTTATTGTAATGTCCGTATCTGATATATTGAAAATCAGTAAAGCACAAATTTTGTCCGTGACACTATATTCCCCAGGAAGTAAGTAATACTCATGTCCCTCAGGCCCTCGAATTGAACCGTTGATATACACATTGCCGGTACTTAAAGTATTGCAAGACACTACTACAGGGCGTAGACTATTGGGAGGAATTTTGATAGAATCACGTGAAAAAAAATGGACTTTCTCATTTATATTTATCCTCTTCAGTATAATTTCATCGGGAGTTTTTGTAATTATTATGTTAGGTTTTTCAGTAAAGGAATGTCCCAGTAAAACGGGATACTTCAATACATAGTCCTCGACTACGTACACATTCACAATCTCCTTTATACCTTGGACTTCTATATTAGCAGTTATCATGCCTAAAGGTCGGATAAGATTTGCTCCGATACCTCTTAACATAGGTAATTCAATATCAGTGAGTATTTCCGTATTTAACAAACTAACGTCATGCTCCCTCATTAACGAACATTGACTCCCTAAATCTAGATGACACTTAAAGACGCTGCCGTTAACTTTTATATCCATTATGTACTTATTGTTTGCTGTATTAGAGATACTTATTTCAGAAACATTTTTTTCATTCTTATCTGAAGGTATATCTTTGTTAACACTACTATCATTCTTATTTCTGTAGCAATTCGACGCCTGATGCCCTGTCTTATCACATTTGCTACATTTGACCAACGGCTTGTCGCACTTAAAACTCGGATGTCCTATTTGGTCGCAATTAAAACACCTAATATTGGAATTGTTAGTAACAGGTTTTGTATTACTTCCCCTATTATTACTAAAACTACCTCTTTCATTTTTATTTCGCCTAAGATTGTAAACGTTATCCCTATTCCCCACTTTCACTGTCCGGAAATACTTCAGAACCTGTTCAGGCTCGGTAAATTGCGCTGCCTGTGCCCCTACCTTCACGGCACGATCGTCTACACCGTGTAATAAACAGTCTACGGCCTGCCTACCAGTTATCCTACAGCGATTTAAAAGATTAATTTTTGCATAATAGTATTGATCTAAAGATTCACCGTATCGCACTCTTTTATTTAACATGTCTGTGAGAAGTTCCGCATAATCTTCTCGACTGGGGAATGACTCTATAAGTTTCTTCTTCCACTCAGACCAACTGTACAGTAAAGTAGGTAGACCTTGGTACCATGACTTAGCTACGCCGCATAATTTGGGAAGAGCATAATGGATGGTTTCCTTTTCGCTCCATCCATAAATTTCGGCACACTCTTCTACTTTTATAATCCAAGTTAAAATGTTTTGCGTTTTAGTCATGGGATCAAAATCAGGTAACGTATTGCTATTAAACGATAATTTATGGTCAGTTCCCTTAACATTTTTAATGATTGAAAGCAATTTATCTAAAACAGTATTAGAGTGACTATCTGACAGCCTAGCTTTTTTGTGTTTTGAATGAGCTTTGTTTTGCTTACCCGAAGAGTCCGATGACGTGCTAGTGTGTCTACGTCGGCGTTGATAACGCCTTGCAGTACTCCTTGCTTTTGACCGCCTTTGTTCATGAACATCACCCCTTTCATCTGACGATGAACTCCCCCTTGGTTGCCGTCTGGCCCTGATTTCAAAGACAGGACTGTTCCTTCGCGATGTCCCTGGAATTTGATGTTCGTAACTAAAAGGAGCTGTTCCAATATCAGGATCTTGCATTACCATACTGTGATCCGGTCCACTGTTCTGAATACCACCATCCGGCTTGATGTGTTCCCATCGTCGCCTATCCTCAGCATTTAGCCCTTGACCTCGGGCTCCATATAAATTTGACCCTTGACCTCGGGTTCCAACCGCGCTTGACCCTTGACCTCGGGTTCCAACCGCGCTTAACCCTTGACCTCGGGTCCCATTCTTAGTTAACCCTTGACCTCGGGTTCCATCCATAGTCGACCCTTGACCTCGGGCTCCATTCCCATTTGGCCCTTGACCTCGGGCTCCATCCATATCTGACCCTTGACCTCGGGTTCCATCCATATTAGACCCTTGACCTCGGGTACCATTGTGTGCCCACTCCATTTGTCTGCAACTCACAAGAACAAGAGTTAATGATTTGCTATAATTGAGACGACTGGTCAGAAGGGATACACGAGTTTGCTAAGTGACGGCAATAATAGATTATAATTTTTTTTTATTCCTTCAAGACATAATTTGTTTATGGTAAGTAGATAACTTGTAGGGTTTGATTTAAAAAAATAAAAAAAAATATAGAAAAGTTTATCAGGGTACAATGACGATAAGCCATAAGCTTGTATTCACCAACTCAAACTCAAAATAACTTGTCTACACTCATGTTTTAATATTTGAATTAAGATCTCAAGAAAGAAGAACAAGCATCTGCTAGACCATAGTTCAATAAAAATAAAAAATAAATGTCAAACGTATGACTAAAAAAATACTAATAGATACTTGAAATTACAAATAATGTAAACTGCAACAAATAAATTAATTTCCATTTTTGTTTTAGTTTGATTGTATGATAAAGTACCTAGCGTATGTAACTGCAATTATCTTCACATTAAGAAAAAAAAAACTCGCCAAGGCTCTCTTTTTTTTTTTAAGCACCCATTCGTGCTTCAGTAACATCCATTATGTGATAGTTACATAAATCACTATATTTATTCTAAGCATCTGCTAATATCAAAAGCTACGCCATTGATTCACAAAACGAGGCAAAGTTATTTTCAATAGACTGGTCCGCATGCATTTTATTGGAATGTAGAATTGATATATTACCCCACTGATAACGGGGCAAACGTTATGAAGATAATATAATTGTGAAATTTGTTTAAAACAGTTATTTTTTTTTATTATATAATCAGTATTGAAATTTGTCTCGTATACTATTCGTTGAATAATAATTATATTGCGTTAAGAATGAATGTAATATAAAAATTATATTGTGCAATAGTTATGCCTGTAGTAAGTGCCAATTATCTTCAATATCTAAGTAGAAAGATCTACGTCAGTGAATTTACTTGCAGATATTTCACATTTCCTTTAATGAAGAGTAAAGGAAAATAGGTAAAGAATAAAACGTAAAAAAAATTAAAGGGTTTTGGCATGCAGTACTTACTTTTGGTATGGCGTGTGTAAGGAAATTTTATATATCCTTTCGAATCCCACTTCTGAACTATTGGCGGTAGCCAAAGTTCAAACAACCAAATCCAATTTGAATCACGTTTATTTCCACAATTATATCACTTGTACACAGTTTCACACTTTTTGCAGACGATGTCGACACTTCGCTGGTTTGTAACCGACTGCCTGACTTGCAAGCCGCCAAGCGTTATAGTATTCCCCCGGAAGTGCGCAAAAGGCGCCAACCGTTAAACATTACATTTTAGCAACTTCCGAAGAAAAACTGTGTGAATGTATTGATAAATATTATGACAATTGCAGATTTAATTTATAAATTAACTATCAATTAATTAAATAGAACATTATTAATGCTAATTTTTCACCGGAAGTAGCTGTTGATATTAAAAGACATTAAGCGAATACAGTAACGACTTTACTCCTATTCTTACTGGAAGTCAAGAACTTTTCTTATTAGAATTAACACCGGAAGTGCAAATACAATTACTTTTAATAATAATTAATGTTATAAGATGCCAATTAACATTATCATACAGCATTAACCTAACAATTTTAAATAGGAAACCTTAAAATTTCGTCTCCACTATAATATATACTGCATTTTAGTTGGGAAACTACGCTTAATTGTTAATATTATTGGGTTTGCAGTAAGAGTAAAACTGTTAATTAAAAACTACCTAATTGTCCGAGAAAAAAATTAGTTAATTCAGCAGAAACCTTATGAAACCCACTTTCAGAAACACTTATAAAACGAAAAATCATCCAAGGGCTATTACTGCACTTTAGTGTCTGGTGGGCAGTATAGAACATTTCAGGATTATTCTTTTTTTGTTTATACATCTGCTTATTTTTTATATCAAATTCTTAACTTTAAATGGCGTTTTCTCGCAATCGTTATTTTGCGGTTACTGCACTTTAGTCTCTGGAGGGCAGTATAGACTAGAGGTCGCTTGGGTGCGCGGGCTGCGAGCAGCCCGCGAAAAGGTTGTGCGGCCTGCTGGGTTGTTGCGTAGAGGTTTTCCGATTGATATTGTAGGCAAAACGCTTTGTCTTTGCATATGGTGGGCCTCTAATACCCGCCAGAATGGTCGTATTCGGTGAAAATGGCAGCGAAATTCATTAGAAACACTTAGTTTTATTTTTAAGAATTGTGTTTAACGTTACGTCATAAAGTTAACGTCGTTCAGACTCGCTGACACAATACTTAGCCACTGCAGCGACACCTCCCTATTCCCACCAACTACTAAAAAGATACCCATATCGATTTTCTATCGATAAGTCACATCCGCAATTTTGGATTTCAAAATAGGCGTTGTATTCGTAATCAGAACCCCCAAAAACCGCCAAAATGATACCCATATTGATATTAAATCAAAAAGTCGCGGCCGCCATCTTGTTTCTCAAAATAGATATCGTATTCAGAATCGGGACCCCCGAAAACCACGAAAACGATACCCATATTGACATTTTGTCAAAAAGTCGCGTCCGCCATCTTGGATCTCGAAATAGATATCGCATTCGGAATCAGGACCCCCGAAAACCACGAAAATGATATCCATATTGATATATTATTTAAACGTTGTGTCCGCCATCTTGGCTCTCAAAATGGATATTGAATTCGGAATCAGGACCCCCGAAAACCACGAAAATGATACCCATATTCATATAATATTAAAAAGTTGTGTCCATCATCTTGGATCTCAAAATGGATGTTGAATTCAGAATCTGGACCCCCGAAAACCTCGAAAATGATACCCATATTGATATATTGTTAAAAAGTTGTATCCGCCATCTTGGATCACAAAATTTATTTATTTATTTATTTATTTATTAGAAAACCAACAGCGTATTTACAAAGTATTTTACATAACAATAATTGATATAAGTATGGCCAATAACAGGTTTTCCTATGTATAAATTGTATTCCATACATTTAGGTTATGCCGCTAAGATAAAGCACCTAGACCACCAACAAACAAGCAGCTCAATGTAGCAATCAATAAAAAAGCAAAAAAAAATAAATAAAAAAAAAATCACAGATATACATACACCTATTATATACACAATATACATTATTAAAATTTAGAATAAGTTAAATAAAATAAGTTAACTGAAAGCAATAACCTAGGAGGTGGAGACCTGGTGTCTTGTATTACAGATTGTTTCAATCCATTTCAAGCACCAGTCTTCACATTAAGTAATCTGCGACTATGTAATATTTTTATATTTTTATGCTTGTTTTGATACTTTTTGTGAAGAAAATAAATAAATTATTATTATTATTATTATTCATATTATAAAGATCTGTTCCTATCATCAACATTATTTACTCTGATTTTAAAGAATTTATAATTTGTAATTTGAAATAACTCTTACTCGTTGCAAACAAATCAACATCCCTAAAAAGAGTATTGTATGTACGAGAAAGCCGAATCAAAACCGAATTTTGTAAGTAGTTCGTGTGACACTGTGAGATTTCTAACAGAGGAGTGTTGCGTGTGCGATATTTAGGCGTGCGAAACACTATTTTTGATAAGAGACTTGGGCAATCTACATTACTGTTTAATAAATCATGCAGCAGACCCATATCTAACACCAGACGCCTTTGCTCCAGAGTCAAGAGGCTATGCTCCTTACAACCATCTTCGTAAGCTCTAAGAGAATTGCGACAACGGAAATTAAGGTGCTTCAAAAACATTTTCTGAATTCGCTCTAAACGGCTGCGATATGTGATGTATTGAGGTGACCATACAGGGCTAGCATACTCCAAGATGCTTCTAACATACGCATAGTAAACAATTTTTATTGCTTTAATCGTAGAGAATGACTTACATACGCGGAGAACAAAGCCCAAATTTGTATATGCTTTCGTGATAGCTCTTTCAATGTGATCCGTAAGTAACATTTTTTGGTCAAAGTATACCCCTAAGTCAAATAGGTAAATACTAAAGGTAAAAAAGGTAAATACTAAAGAAGTTTCACTTCAAAATCAAAAGTAGTATTCATGTTTTATTTAAATTACCTGGTTTTGGGGTGACGAGATTTTAGTGGCAACACCAATTTTTAGTAGTGTGCGTGTATCTGTGTGTAAGCGTTAGCACACATAACAAATTTTCTGCTTCAGTTTTGAAGCGGCATAATGTATATGGAACTATCCTTATATTATGTTCTTATTCTAAGCAATAACAAAAACTATCCCATAGAAAACACATCGACGAGATGATTCTTTGATTTCATACTAAATAATAACTTTCCCTAAGGAAAGACCAACGGGAAAGACAACAAAAAGATGATTTCATACTAAATGTGCCTTCCTCTATACTACGTATACAAGAAAGATTTCATACTAAATGTATGGGGAACTACCGAAATGACCGGCCCTCACTGAATCGTCAACAACTCTCAGTGTTGCCATCACATCGACTTGAGATGACCATTTTGGGCCATCAGAGATTCCAGACAACGAGTCTCAGGCAAAATTTTTCAAAAAGCAAAAATTTTTTTTTTTAATACGAACTTTATCACTCACGAAATACCCCGAAATTGGGGAAAATCTGCATAGTAAAGTGTGGCCGCACTATTCGACTACAGAATGACACCAAACTTACCCAGGTAAAAAATTATTTCCCCTAAAAAAACCCAATCAAATAAAAAGTAAAAATTTCGAAATTTACAAAATGGCCGCCATCACCGCCGCCATCTTGTTTTTTGGAACCAGAGTATCAATGGCGGATAGCCGTTCGAATGGCGAGTGCAACGCAGTTTTCACTATCCCCGTAGCTCCCACCAGAGAGCCCCACGAGACCAAACACCGGAAAACCTGAAAACATACACAACTTCCAGTGTTGCCACAATGCGGCCTTAAAAATTCGCCGACGCCGTCGTGGTGGAGTGGTCAGTATAGCTGGCTACACATCAAGCGGTCCGGGTTCGAATCCTGGAAGCGGCAAATGTTTGTGTGACGAACACGAATGTTTGTTTGCGAGTCATGGTTGTTTATATATTTATTTAAGTTTATTTATAAAAATATCTAAAATTATTATGTATATAAAAAAAAATGTCCGTTATCTAGTATCCGTAACACAAGTTCTTAATGATACTTACTTCGGGCTAGATAATTGGTGTGAGCGTGAAAATATATTATTATATATATTATATATATATTATAAAATGGTCAAATGTCATTTGGTAGGGCCCGATCAATAGGGAATAGCACTCGGATGAATCGAAATGTCATTATTTCTATTTTCAAAGTTTTCGGGAAAAATCTCGGAAATTACCCGAAAAATGGGGAAAATTTTTAAACGTGGCTATACATCCCATGACCTCCCACAATTGACCTACATACATCGACTGAATCGAAAACCATCTAGCACCTTTAATTTCCCAAAAACGAAATGGAATTTTTCAATAAATCACAAAATGGCCGCCAGCGGCGCCGTCATCTTGAATCTCGAAACGTCCATATTTTTCCCATATTCTAGACTATATAGCGGATAGAATGGCGTTTTTAGTTTTCCTCTCGCACGCACCCAGTCGCCTCAACTAACTTTGGCGCAACACCATATCGAAAAAAATGTTTTTCCCCTGGGTGGCGGTGTTGCCAGCGGACCGAAATAAAATTACCCTTGACCACCGGCGGACCGGCCTGCGCTCCAAACTGCATACTCGGTTTGAGCGAAACGTCAAATTTTTTTTACGGCACATTTTGGCCAATCTGTCAAAAATTAGGGAAAATGTCAAAAAAGTTTTTACACCTGGCAACACCTCTCGCGGAGTTCTCTCCCCGGTCTCATACTAAGGATCCGCTCCGACGTCGCTGTCTCCCCGAAAAGAGACTCTGAAAATGGTGCATTTTTTCATAATCACGAAATGGCCGCTGACCTCGGCGCCATCTTGGATTTTGCAATTTCAGCGCTCATCTGTGACAGAAGACCGTATCCGAAGTGAGAAGACGAAGAAAAATCGCCAGCGGCGCGTCTCACCTCTGTGTGGCGTCGTTCCGCATTGCCCCCTGCGAGGCCGACTTCGAGTCGAAATGGCGGCGCGGCCATTTTGAATTTCCAACTTATTCAAAAAAAAAACATATTTCTAATTGTCAAATGTACCGACAAGCGAAAAGGAAAAAATTCAGGACTCGAAATGAAAAAGTTGGTTCTTCGAGCCGAGCCGCCATCTTGGATTTCACTCGCGCTAAAGTGGAAAAGCTGCGTCGATAAAAATTTAGTTAAAGTCGGCCATACACTCGAGCGCGATCGAGAGTCTCTAAATATCCGAAAAAATGGCCCAATCAGTGAGTGAGTGAGTGAGTGGTATTGCAGCTTTATATAGACCTTTCCCTTAGAAAAGACAAGAAACGAGATAATTCTTTGATTTCATACTAAATGTATGGGAAAGCTGTGCTCCAAACTGCATAGTCGGTTTGAGTGAAACGCGAAAAAAAAATTTGACACAAATTGCCCCATCTGTCAAAAGTTAGCGAAAATTTCAAGAAAGTTTTTGCACCTGGCAACACCTCTTACGAAGGTCTCTCGCCGGACTCATACTACGGTTTCGCTCCGATGTGGCCATCTCCCCGAAAAGTGACTCTGCAAATGGTGCATTTTTTCTTAATAACAAAATGGCCGCTGGCCAGGGCGCCATCTTGGATTTTGCAATTTCGCCACTCACTTGAGAGAGAGGACCATATTTGGAAAGAGACGACGAAGGAAAATCGCTATCGGCGCGTCTCATTACTCTGTGGTGTCGTTCCGAATTGCCCCCTGTGAGGCCGAGTTCGAGTCGAGGTGGCGGCGCGGCCATTTTGAATTTCTGACTTTTTCTAAAAAAATCGCTTTCTAAACTGTCAAATCTACCCACAACCGAAAAAGAAAAAATTTTGTACTGAGTGACTTTGGCCTTAAAAATGGTCAAATGACATTCTAGAAGTCTTGATCAATAGGAAATGGCACCTGGATGAATCGAAATGGCATTATTTCTATTTTCGAAGTTTTCGGGTAAAATCTCGGAAATTACCCCTAAAATGGGGAAAACTTGGCTATACATCCCATAACCTCTCACAACGGACCCATACATATCGACTGCATAGAAAACCATCTAGCACCTTAAATTGCCCAAAAATGAACTGGAATTCTTCAAAAATTCATAAAATGGCCGCCAGCGGCACCGCCATCTTGTATATCGAAAGTTCCATATTTTTCGCATATTCTAGACTATACAGGGTCTAAAAGACATGAACAGTCAAACGAGAACCATGTATTCTGCTCACCATCATAACATTTTTTTCCCTTTAGACTATACCTGGGAAATAGTTACAATTTTATTGAAGGTCAAAGTCATATTTTTTTTTTTATGAAAACGTATTCTATACGTTATTTCTTTATTATTGTCAAAAGAAACATTATCATTTTTTTTTAGTATTTCATAACAAAAAATGGCTTCAAAACGTTAGCGTCCAATGTAGCGCACTCGATGCGCACGCACACTAACGAACGGGGCCGCCGTCTGGCAAAATTAAAGCGGTTTTGCGAATTGCGTGCGAGTTGAGCCCTTTACATTGCGCGGTACAATTTGCAAACCAAAAAATTAAAATCATTTCCCAGCAATATTTTTTTGAAATATGTATTATTTTGATGTTTAGAATACATGGTTTTCGTTTCACTGTTCATGTCTTTTACACCCAGTATAGCGGATAGAGTGGCGTTTTTACTTACTCATATTGATAAATTATTAAAAAGTTGTGTCCGCCATCTTGGATCTCAAAATGGATGTAGAATTCGGAATAAGGACCTGTAAAGGTTCCTTCGGGTGGTAAATAAAAGTGGACTGTATTACTTGTGATAGGGCTGATTTATTGCCGTTTTACAAATTAAACGTTAGGTGCGCGCGCGATCAATTTGCGGTTGGAGACGACCGTAAGCGAGGTCCGAGCGTGGTCAGGTTCTCAAGGTGACTCCACAGAGCGCTGCCACCGCGCCGATGGCGGCGCCCCGCTCGCTGCCTCCTCCCGCGCGTCTCATCCCGTGCGTATAGATGCGATCCTCGACATGCTCCCCGGGTTGAAGGCTGGTGAAGGCTTCAAAGTTCTGGAAGAGGGCAGATGTTATTAAATGCCCTACGAATGGTGCCTCTCTTTGTCTTCAACTCGGCAACCCTGACAACACCATCTGTGCCTGTGTAGACATTCATGACCCTTCCCAAAGACCACAGAAGTGGAGGAAGAGTGTTATCTTTGACGATAACAAGCGAGCCCAGCTTGAGGTCATTTCCACCAGACTTCCACTTCAGCTTCTGCTGCAACTGGTTAATATACTCGGTGGAGAAACGATGCCAAAAATGTTGCTTTATATGCTCGATTTTCTTGTATCGGTCGAGTCGAGTGATGTTGTGATCCATGATCGGTGGATGTGGAATGGATACAAGTGACCGTCCAATTAAAAAATGAGCGGGAGTAAGAGGAGACAAGTCGGAAGGATCGGATGACATTTGTGTTAGAGGCCGAGAATTCAAAATAGCTTCAATTTGAGTGAGGCAAGTGGCCATTTCCTCGTATGTAAGGTGCGTTGTATCTAATAACCGCTTAAGATGATGTTTCGTGGAGCGAACGGCTGCCTCAGCTAGGCCGTTGAAGTGGGGAGTATATGCTGGGATAAATTTAAATTCGATGCCCTCCTGAGCTACAAGACCTTCAAGATCGGACTGCACCAAGAACCTTGAAAGCTCGTTATAAGTGCCTACGAAGTTAGTGCCATTGTCTGACGTGATGCTTTGGGGTTTACCACGCCGAGAAACAAAACGATTAAGAGCGGCTATGTACGCTTCACTAGATAGTGCAGTAACGAGCTCGATATGTAAGGCTTTAACCGAATTGCAAATGAAAATCGCCAAGAATGACTTAAGAAGTTTGCAACCTCTTCCCTTTCTGTCGGCTATCAATACTGGCCCAGCATAATCCACAGAACAATGTAAAAAGGGGAATTCTAATTCAGTACGTGATGTAGGTAACTGACCCATGATAGGCTGAATAGTTTTAGCTTTATACCTACAGCACCGAATACATTTGTTTACACATTTTTTAGCTAAATTGCGGCCACCCAACGGCCAAAATGTTTGTCTGATTTGAACTAATAAGAGTTGGGGGCCAGCATGAATATGTTTTATATGGTAATGATTAAAAATTATTATTGTTAAATTATGTTTGCTACATAGCAAGATAGGATGCTTAACATCATAGTTATAGGGAGAATTATCGAGCCTGCCACCCACTCGTATAATCTCATTCGAGTCTAAAAATGGAGACAATGAAAGGAGTCGATTTTTGCTAGACAATTTTTTACCTGTTTTGAGAATGACATACTCATCAGGAAACATTTCCAATTGAGCCTTGCGAATTATTAAATTTAATGAATTTTGTAATTCCTGAACCGAAAGATGCCCTGTTAATTTATTATTTTTATTTTTACAATTATTAAGAAATCTTAATAAGTATGCCACTGATCTTTGCAAAGAAATGAAATTTGATTTTTTGTTAATGAAGCGACTAACTACATCTACAAAGCCATTAGGTTCATCTACGCGCGCTACAGAACAAGCAACTAATTCGGGTAGATCGTGTTTCACGCTTGCATTAGGCGTTTTAGGCCAATGAGTTTCGTCTTTTAACAAATAAGTGGGACCTTCCCACCACAAGCTAGAACTGCTGATTAGATCGGCCTTCAGCCCACGGGAAACAAGATCCGCCGGATTGTCCGCCGATGGTACGTAACTCCACGTGTGACCCTCTGTGCTTTCTTGTATCTCATGAACACGGTTTCTGACAAAACTCTTAAGTTCACTAGTTGGAGTTTTTAACCATCCCAAAACTATGGTAGAATCACACCAGAATCTACATTTTGTTATGGGTATAGATAAAGATATCAATACTTTAGTACACAGTCTTGATGCCAATAAAGCCCCACAAAGCTCGAGGCGGGGAATAGTTGTCGGCTTAATGGGAGCGACTCTGTTTTTTGATGTCAGCAGACGTACACTAATCAAACCGCTACTATCAATCGAACGAATATACACACACACTCCATATGCTCGTTCTGAAGCATCCGAAAAGACGTGCACTTCATGTGTGATTGCATTATTACTAAGAACCCATCGAAGAATTTTTAATTGGTTGAGAAACGGTAAAGTATTTGCAAAATTTAACCATGAGTCTTTTATGTTTTGTGATACTTCTTCATCCCAAGTGCATTGATCAATCCATAATCGTTGCATAATTAACTTGGCCTCAACTACACATGGGCCAACTAAGCCTAAGGGGTCAAAAATTTGACTGATCACAGAAAGTATGTGTCGTTTAGTTACTGTTTTACGTATCATAACATTAATAGAGAATGACAAAACATCGCTGTCACAAATCCAATTTAATCCAAGAGTCTTAGACTGCGAATTTAAATCAATATCTGAAAAATTTAAAAGATTATTTCGGTTACAGGGACGGTTCGGAAACAAGGAGATTTGATCTAAAATTGCTTTACTATTTGATTTAAACTTTCTAAGGTTGAATTTGGCAGTTTCTAAAGTAGAAATTATACCTTTGCAAATTCTCACAGTATCCTCTATGGAAGAAGATCCACCTAAGTAGTCGTCGACGTAAAAGTCCCTTTGAATAGCCTTTTTTACGTCATCATCTGATGCACTTGTTGCCAAACTTACTAAACACTTTGTGGCCAAATATGGGGCACAAGCTGTGCCATACGTTACTGTATTAAGAGTGTAAGTTTTTAAAGGTTTGGTACTATCAAAGCGAAAAATTATTTGTTGAAGAGGGCGTTGAATAGGGTTAACTTCAATCGCCCTATACATTTTTTCAACATCACCCGTGACGAC
Organism: Elophila nymphaeata; assembly: GCA_955850985.1. Taxonomy (NCBI): domain Eukaryota; kingdom Metazoa; phylum Arthropoda; class Insecta; order Lepidoptera; family Crambidae; genus Elophila; species Elophila nymphaeata. The sequence goes on from OY039071.1 coordinate 6,538,326, forward strand.
ATATTTGTGTTGTCGAAAGCGTAATAAAATGGAATAAAGGTCATCCTGTACAGTAGGGCCAACCATCAGAATATTATTTAAAGAAAACCCCGATGTGGTTTTGGCTGATGCGTCAAATACCGTTCGAAGTTTTGTAGTGCTACTCGACTCACGGAGGACGCCGTGGTGAGGTAAAAAATAACTATGACTGCCTTGTTCATTAAAGTTAGTTGGTTCCTTATTTTCGGTCATGTGACCTAAGCGCTCATACTCGAGCATAAATTCAAAATAAATATTTTTAAAGGTAGGATCCCTTAAAAATCTACGCTCTAAAGAAAGAAATCGACATTTGGCCTGTTGATAGGAGTCGCCTAAGACTGAGGGGTCTTCCTTCAGTGGCATGTCTACAACGAAGCGGCCGTCGTTTTTCCTGGTGGTAGTTAACAGGAAGCTTTCTTCACAGGCACGTTCTTCAGATGACAAGATGTGCCTTGCTGCTACCGAGTCCAGTTCCCAGAAACGAGTTAAGTCTGGATTGGGTTCTTCGTTTAGAAAATGACAAACGGAACCATTGAAAGGGCGCTTAAGACGGGCAACATGCCCAGACACCAACCAACCCAGTTTCGTTTCGTATAACTTAGGCTGATTTTTACCTAAGTTAATTTGGTTATTACCTAAGACCGACCAAAATACTTCGGCGCCTAATAAAATGTCTATGACCGATGGAATGTTAAAACTAGGATCGGCAAGACTGATTCCGTTAGGCAAAGGAATGTGTTGTATATTGATATACGTAGAAGGCAAAGATTTAGTTATTTGCGGTAAAATAAGACAGTCAACAGTAAGTTTATAATCAAAATTGGTTGATATAATCGTAAGGCTACAAGACTGTGTACTTTGAGAAATATGGTTATTGATACCTGTCACCGTGGAGTTGGCACCGCGGCGGGACAGACCCAGCTTACCACACAAAGACTCCGTAACGAAATTCGCCGTGCTGCCGTTGTCAAGTAACACGCGGGCCGTGTGCACGGCGCCGCATGCGTCGAGCACTTGCACGAGCGCTGTGGACAGTAATACATGTGGAGGAGTAGTATGCTGTTTAGCGTCATTACAATCATTAGCGAAATTAGCAACGCTATTAATTGGAATGGTGGGCACAGGACTTGGTCTAGGCTCATGTAAATGCAAAAGTGTATTATGCAACTTTTTGCAGTATCTACAAGGTACGAGACTGCATTTATTTTCGACGTGACCAGGACGAAGACAATTAAGACACACCTTTGTTTCTTTGGCCTTTTGAATTCTATCTTCAATTGCAAGTGATCTGAATGTTTCACAGTTAAATAGGAAATGAGTTTCAGCGCAAAGAGGGCATTTAAAAGATTTATTTTTGTACATATTATTGTTAAATTTTGATTTTACATTTTGATAATTTAAGTTAAATTTTTTATTATTGTAAGTATTTGTTTTATTGCTTTGTGTGTCTATAAGAAAGTTTGTATTTGGTTTGTAAATATCTTTGTGCACTTTACCTTTTTCCTGTAATGTTTCCAATAAATCTGCTCTGTTGCTAATAAAATCAATTAAAGTATTTAAAGAAGGTGGGTCACTTAATGTATTTCTAAACTCTTCCCATACCCTTTGAAGGACAGGATCTAATTTTTCTGTCATCATATGGATAACCAAAGTATCCCAATGCTCAGTGGGTTGGCCTAGCGATGATAAGGCACGCAAATTTTTATTTGTTACATCTATCAGATGACGAATAGACGAACAAGACTCTTTTTGCATTCGCTCGATATTAAATAAGGCTTGAACATGGTTATTCACAAGCAGTCTTTTATTATTATACCTATTGCACAATAAATTCCAAGCAGCTTCGTAATTATCGGCCTTGAAATCTAAATTGTCAATAACTTGTAAAGCGGTGCCCTTTAGCGAAGCATGAAGGTAGTGTAACTTATTGATATTATCCATATCTTGCCTTGAATGAATGAGAGAAATGAAAGTATCCCTGTACTTAAGCCAGTCCTGATAGTGACCATGGAAAACGGGTAAGTCAATTTTTGGCAATCTAACGCAATTGGATTTGAAATGACTCGCCTGTACATCCTCGTAGCACGATACGGAACCATCCCGAAGGTTGAGCTGCTGGCTGCGCGCGAGCAGATGTCGCGCTGCAGCCGCCAGCGAGTGGTATTGATCTTCAAACTGCTCGCGCTCCTCAGTCTCGTCGGTAGGATTCTCCGAAAGCATCTCAATGTCAGACTGCAAATTATCAAAAGTTGGGTATATGGCATCAAATTTACTGAAACGGCTTTCTAAATCTAAAATTTGCACGCGGCTAAGTTCAGAAGAGCTTTTAAGCAAAGTTAAATAATTATTAAAAATAGTAAGTTTCGATTTAAGACCGCTACGTTTTTTAATTAACCGTTCTTTTTCTTTTTTATCATCGGCCATACTGAAGGTAGATCCAAAAAACTAAAAATTGAAATTAAAATTCTATAACGAATATTTTATAATTAATTAAATAAATCTGATACGAAACTAATAATAGTTGAAAGAATGCGCAAGCGTAGTAAACCGTTTGAACGGGACTAGCGAGAACAAAAGAAACAGCTGTGCGATGCGTCAGCGCCGTGCAGTCTGTTGATACGTAAACACAATATTGTGCACTCGGTAGCAAAATCGCCACTAATTTTATAAGCACTATAAGAATAATAAGTTCCAAAAGGAAAACAAGTAGTTTAAATAACACTGCCTTACAAATAATTTTAATGGAAATGCACTCTCAAATTGATCTACTAACAATGAATTTAATAGAAATAAGGAAGGAAAAAGAGGGAAAAAATTGGAACGAACTCACAAGATACCCAAACCGTCCACTTATGGATGTAAGATGTCACGATGAGGTCTCGAACAATCGTAGGGTCCAAAGTCCAACTTGCAAACCGACTTCTTATCAATATTTTTCTTGAGCTTAGCTGGTTGCGATGTGCCGATTCTTCATACGATGAGGATGAATAAGGCCCTCGAAGAAATCTTGCCGCTGAAGACCAACTTGAAGAGCTCTTGAATTTTTTACGCGCGATGGTAGTTAAAACTTTCAAAAATGTAAAACGACAAACCCATAAAGGACCAATGTAAAGGTTCCTTCGGGTGGTAAATAAAAGTGGACTGTATTACTTGTGATAGGGCTGATTTATTGCCGTTTTACAAATTAAACGTTAGGTGCGCGCGCGATCAATTTGCGGTTGGAGACGACCGTAAGCGAGGTCCGAGCGTGGTCAGGTTCTCAAGGTGACTCCACAGAGCGCTGCCACCGCGCCGATGGCGGCGCCCCGCTCGCTGCCTCCTCCCGCGCGTCTCATCCCGTGCGTATAGATGCGATCCTCGACAGACCCCCGAAAACCACGAAAACTATACCCATATTGATATATTGTTAAAAAGTTGTGTCCGCCATCTTGGATCTCAAAATGGATTTTGTATTCGGAATCAGGACCCCCAAAAACTACGAAAACGATACCCATATTGATGTATTGTTAAAAAATGTGTCCGCCATCTTGGATCTCAAAATGGATGTTGTATTCGAAATCAGGATCCCCGAAAACCACTAAAACGATACCCATATTGATATATTGTTAAAAAGTTGTATCCGCCATCTTGGATCTCAAAATGGATGTTGTATTCGGAATCAGGATCCCCGAAAACCACGAAAACGATACCCATATTGATATATTGTTAAAAAGTTGTGTCCGCCATCTTGGATCTCAAAATGGATGTTGAATTCGGAATAAGGACCCCCGAAAAACACGAAAATGATACCCATATTGATATATTGTTAAAAAGTTGTGTCCGCCATCTTGGATCTCAAAATGGATGTTGAATTCGGAATAAGGACCCCCGAAAACCACGAAAACGATACCCATATTGATATATTGTTAAAAAGTTGTGTCCGCCATCTTGGATCTCAAAATGGATGTTGAATTCGGAATAAGGACCCCCGAAAACCACGAAAACGATACCCATATTGATATATTGTTAAAAAGTTGTGTCCGCCATCTTGGATCTTAATATAATTTTTGTTTCGGAATCGGGACCCCCGAAAAACACGATAATGATACCCTGACATTCTATTTCAAACCATCCGTCAAAAACTTTGGTGTGGCTTTTCCGTGTCATCGACTTTAGAAATTACGATCGGTAAGTACCTACTAAAGAAGTTTCACTTCAAAATCAAAAGTAGTATTCATGTTTTATTTAAATTACCTGGTTTTGGGGTGACGAGATTTTAGTGGCAACACCAATTTTTAGTAGTGTGCGTGTATCTGTGTGTAAGCGTTAGCACACAACAAATTTTCTGCTTCAGTTATGAAGCGACATATCCTTCTTATTCTAAGCAAGAACAATAACTATCCCTTAGAAAACACATCAACAAGATGATTATTTGATTTCATACTAAATAATAACTTTCCCTTAGGAAAGACCAACGGGAAAGACAACAAAAAGATGATTTCATACTAAATGTACCAGACTTACTCTATACTACGTATAGAAGAAAGATTTCATAGTAAATGTATGGGGAACTACCGAAGTGACCGGCCCTCACTGAATCGTCAACAACTCTCAGTGTTGCCATCGCATCGACTCGAGACGACCATTTTGGGCCATCAGAGATTCCAGACAACGATTCTCAGGCAAAATTTTTCAAAAAGCAAAAAAATTTTTTTTTTTTAATACGAACTTTATCACTCAAAAAATACCCCGAAATTGAGGAAAATCTGCATATTAAAGTGTGGCCGCATTATCTGGCTACAGAATGACACCAAATTTACCCAGGTAAAAAAATATTTACCCCTAAAAAACCCAAAACAAATGAAAAGTTAAAATTTCGAAATTTACAAAATGGCCGCCATCACCACCGCCATCTTGTTTTTTGGAACCAAAGTATCAATGGCGGATAGCCGATCAAATGGCGAGTGCAACGCAGTTTTTACTATTCCCGTAGCTCCCACCAGAGAGCGCCACGAGACCAAACATTGGAAAACCTGAAACCAGCCATAACTTCCAGTGTTGCCACACTGCGGCCTTGAAAATGGTCAAATGTCATTTGGTAGGGCCCGATCAATAGGGAATAGCACTCGGATGAATTTAAATGTCATTATTTCTATTTTCGAAGTTTTCGGGAAAAATCTCGGAAATTACCCGAAAAATGGGGAAAATTTTTAAACGTGGCTAAACATCCCATGACCTTCCACAATTGACCTACATACATCGACTGAATCGAAAACCATCTAGCACCTTTAATTTCCCAAAAACGAAATGGAATTTTTCAAAAAATCACAAAATGGCCGCCAGCGGAGCCGCCATCTTGAATCTCGAAACGTCCATATTTTTCCCATATTTTAGACTATATAGCGGATAGAATGGCGTTTTTACCTCTCCTCTCGCACCCACCCAGTCGCCTCAACTAACTTTGGCGCAACACCATATCGAAAAAATGTTTTTCCCCTGGCTGGCGGTGTTGCCAGCGAACTGAAATAAAATTACCCTCGGCCACCTGCGGACCGGCCTGCGCTCCCAACTGCATACTCGGTTCGAGCGAATCGTGAAAAAAAAATTGTGACACATTTTGCTCAATCTGTCAAAAATTAGGGAAAATGTCAAAAAAGTTTTTACACCTGGCAACACCTCTCACCGAGGTCTTTCCCCGGTCTCATACTACGGTTCCGCTCCGACGTCGCCGTGTCCCCGAAAAGAGACTCTGAAAATGGTGCATTTTTTCGCAATCACAAAATGGCCGCTGGCCTCGGCGCCATCTTGGATTTCTCATCCGGGACAGAGGACCGTATCCGGAGAGAGAAGACGAAGAAAAATCGCCAGCGGCGCGTCTCACCTCTGTGTGGTGTCGTTCCGAATTGCCGCCTGCGAGGCCGACTTCGAGTCGAGACGGCGGCGCGGCCATTTTGAATTTCCGACTTTTAAAAAAAAAATCAAATTCAAATCTGTCAAATCTACCAAAAACCGAAAAGGAAAAAATTCAGGACTCGAAATGAAAAAGTTGGTCCTTCGACCGGAGCCGCCATCTTGGATTTTACTCGCGCTAAAGTGAAAAAGCTGCGTTGAAAAAAATCTAGTTAAAGTCGGCCATACACTCGAATGCGATCCAGAGCCTCCAAATATGCGAAAAAATGGCCCAATCAGTGAGTCAGTCAGTGAGTGGTATTGTAGCTTTATATAGTATAGACTAGAGGTCGCTTGGGTGCGCGGGCTGCGAGCAGCCCGCGAAAAGGTTGTGCGGCCTGTTGGGTTGTTGCGTAGGGGTTTTTCGGTTGATATTGTAAGCACAACGCTTCATCTTTGCATGGTGGGCCTCTAATACCCGCCAGCGTGGTCGTATTCGGTGAAAATGGTAGCGGAATTTATTAGAAATACTTAGTGTTATCTTTAAGAATTGTGTTCAACATTATGTCATAAAGTTTACGTCGTTTACACTTGCTGACGCAATACTTAGCCACTGCATCGACACCTCCCTATTCGCACCAACTACCAAAAAGATACCTATATTGATATTAAATCAAAAAGTCGCGACGGCCATCTTGGTTTTCAAAATGGATGTTGTATTGAGAATCGGGGCCCCCGAAAACTATGAAAATGATACCCATATTGATATTAAATCAAAAAGTCGCGGCCGCCATCTTGGTTCTCAAAATGGACGTTGTATTGAGAATCGGGACCCCCGAAAACTATGAAAATGATACCCATATCGATTTTATACTAAAAAGTAGCAACCGCCATCATGGATCTCGAAATAGATATCGTATTCGGAATCGGGACCCCCGAAAACCACGAAAATGATAGCCATATTGACATTTTGTCAAAAAGTCGCGTCCGCCATCTTGGATCTCGAAATAGATGTTTTATTCGTAATCCAGACCACCAAAAACCACAACAACGATACCAATATTGACATTTTGTCAAAAAGTCGCGTCCGCCATCTTGGAACTCAAAATGGATGTTGTATCGGGAATCAGGATCCCCGAAAACCATAAAAATGATACCCATATCGATATAATATTAAAAAGTAGCAACCGCCATCTTGGATCTCAAAATAGATATCTTATTCGGAATCGGGACCTCCGAAAACCACGAAAATGATACCCATATTGACATTGTCAAAGTCGCGTCCGCCATCTTGGATCTCGAAATAGATGTTTTATTCGTAATCCGGACCCCGAATAACCACGAAACTGATACCTATATTGAAAATGTTAAGTGTATGGTGTGTTAGACGTCAATGCGTGACTTTATTTGGACGTCCTTACGAACTTCTTTAACATGGGTCAATATTTTTGGACGTCCTTACGAACTTCTTCAACATGGGTCAATATTTCTAAAACGCTAGCACAAATATTTATTTATTTCTTATCAAGTGTCAAAATTGAAAGTTTCATGGTTTTTTCTTCGATATTGAGAAATCGCGTATAAACTTTCATGCCTTATTTCAACCCCTTTATGCCCTCTTTTACTACAAAAGGTAGCTTATCTCCTATCTTAAGGTCTAGTTTGTTTTTCTGCCATATTTCGTCAAAATCAGTTCAAGTGTTGACTTTTTTTGGATTTCCTTACGAACTTTCATCCCCTATTTCATCCACACATAGATAAATATCTCAAAAACGCTAGAACAAATGTTTCTTTATTTTTTATCAAGTGCATGTTTCATGGTTTCACCTTTAACAAAGACCAATTTCGTACAAAATTTCATCCCCCATTTCACCCCCAAAAAGGTAAAATTTCAAAAATCCTTGATCAAATATTATTTTTTTTCTTATGAAGTGCCTAAATTCAAAGTTTCATGGTTTTATCTTCAAAAATGACGAACTTCCATACAAACTTTCATCCACGCTATCGATCGATGCCGTAATAGTACAGGCAGTTGTTTTTTCGGATTTTAGTCGGTTCAATTCTTTCATTTTTCAATGTTGTTTTGTTGCTTATTAAAAAAAACGTTAGTTGTCTCCCTTTGACTTTTTCGTATACCGGTAACGACTTAAATAGAAATAAGAAAAGAAGTTGATAGAAACCTTGTATTTTGATGTCATACATGCATAGTAAATTTGGTTGCAATAAGTTAAAGCATACTCGAGTTATCGTGCTAACGCACAGACACACACACAGACATAGTTCCAAAAACGGTATTTTTGGGCTCAGGGAGGTCCAAAACGTAAGTATTCGTCAAAATCTCGAGGTCGAATTTTTTATACTACATATACGAGAAAGAAAAAATCAATAACAATAACTTTCCCTTATAAAAGACAAGAAACGAGATAATTCTTTGATTTCATACTAAATGTATGTATGGGGAAGCTGTGCTCCAAACAACAGGAAATTTATTTATTAAAAACTTATAAAGCATTATAATTATAAGTAGATATAACTGTAAATCGAAAAGTAATAAATTACTTAATAACAATGAAAAATTGTCATGTCGGTCTGTCAGTCAGTGTATGGTAGGACAGTTCCATCATCAAAGCCAAACAGCTTCGCTGTTGGCTTCCATTTGTGGCGGGATCCTTGAATGCACATGCTGGTTGCTCTTATTATAGATGTTATTATGCGAGCTCTCAGCCAGCCCAAAAGGCATGACAAGGATCGGTCCCAGCGAGATGGAAGTGCTTCCCCGAGGTGTTTAACAAAGGTAGCCATTTGTGGTGCAAAGACTCCATCTACGGAGGTGACGAGGGGTATAAAAATGGCATGACGCAGCTCACAGGCATTGGCGTACTTTCTTTGCTTTTCTGATTCAGCGGATTTCAGGACAGAAGCAACAGGGTGTGAGACATAAGAAGGAGCGTCGGTGTCTACAACACGGATATCGAATAACGCCTCCCTCTGAGCAACCCACACGCCACGGCAAGCTAAATCTCCTCGTAGGCCAATTTCACCTTCAGTGATTATTGGTTCTTTGACAACGTTTCCCCATGCTTGTTGACATAATTCACAAAATAGATCCCTATTTCATTGTGACATCTCGTGATTAGACCACCAGTTTTACAACACAGGGCATGATCATTATAGAAATCATTATTGTCGCATCCGTCGCCAGATTTTGCGAAGTTGGCGAAAATTTCAAGAAAGTTTTTGCACCAGGCAACACCTCTTACGAAGGTCTCTCCCCGGTCTCATACTACGGTTTCGCTCCGACGTGGCCATCTCCAGCCATCGCCAGCGGCACGTCTCATCACTCTGTGGTGTCGTTCCGAATTGCCCCCTGCGAGGGCGAGTAGAGTCGATGGCGGCGCGGCCATTTTCAATTTCTGACTTGTTCTAAAAAAATCGTTTTCTAAACTGTCAAATCTACCACCCACACTGAGTGACTTTGGCCTTAAAAATGGTCAAATGTCATTCTAGAGGTCTCGATCAATAGGAAATGGCACCTGGATGAATAGAAATGTCATTATTTCTATTTTCGAAGTTTTCGGGTAAAATCTCGGAAATTACCCCTAAAATGGGGAAAACTTGGCTATACATCCCATAACCTCTCACAACCGACTCATACATATCGACTGCATCGAAAGCCATCTAGCACCTTAAATTTCCCAAAAATGAACTCAAATTCTTCAAAAATTCGCAAAATGGCCGCCAGCGGCGCCGTCATCTTCTATCTCGAAATGTCCATAGTTTTCGCATATTCTAGACTGTAAAGCGGATAGAATGGCGATTTTACTTACCCATATTGATATATTGTTAAAAACTTGTGTCCGCCATCTTGGATCTCAAAATGGATGTTGTGTTCGGAATCAGGATCCCCGAAAACCACGAAAACGATACCCATATTGATATATTGTTAAAAAGTTATGTACGCCATCTTGGATCTAAAAATTGATGTTGTATTCGGAATCAGGACCCCCGAAAACCACGAAAACGATACCCATATTGATATATTGTTAAAAAGTTGTGTCCGCCATCTTGGATCTCAAAATGGATGTTGAATTCGGAATCAGGACCCCCGAAAACCACGAAAATGATACCAATATTGATATGTTGTTAAAAAGTTGTGCCCGCCATCTTGGATCTCAAAATGGATGTTTAATTCGGAATCAGGACCCCCGAAAACCACGAAAACGATACCCATATTGATATTTTATTAAATAGGCGCGTCCGCCATCTTGGATCTTAATATAATTTTTGTTTCGGAATCGGAACCCCAGAAAACCACGAAAATGATACCCTTTTTTTTAGAGTGGGGAAATGCTTTTATGCATTCCGGGCCCCCTCGGGGGAGGAGGTCCTGATATGTGGGAATCACCCGAAGGAATACCCACTAAAACCCCACTTGCTCCATCCTCGGCACCATTTGGCTTGGGCTGCGGGAACGTATGAATTCTTCCGCATGAACGAAAATGATACCCTGGTATTCTATCATCTAAAACTATCCGTCAAAAACTTTGGTGTGGCTTTTCCGTTTCATCGACTATAGAAATTACGATAGGTAAGTACCTTCTAAAGAAGTTTCACTTCAAAATCAAAAGTAGTATTCATGTTTTATTTAAATTACCTGGTTTTGAGGTGACGAGTTTTTTGTGGCAACACCAATTATTAGTAGTGTGCGTGTATCTGTGTGTAAGCGTTAGCACACATAACAAATTTTCTGCTTCAGTTTTTGAAGTGGCATAATGTATATGGAACTAAGCAATAACAATAACTATCCCTTAGAAAACACATCAACGAAATGATTCTTTCATTTTATACTAAATAGTAACTATCCCTTGGGAAAGACCAACGGGAAAGACAACAAAAAGATGATTTCATACTAAATGTACAAGACTTCCTCTATACTACGTATACAAGAAATTTTCAAAAAGCAAAAAAATTTTTTTTTAATACGAACTTTATCACTCAAAAAATACCCCGAAATTGGGGAAAATCTGCCTACCAAAATGTGGCCGCATTATCCGACTACAGAATGACACCAAATTTACCCAGGTAAAAAATTATTTACCCCTAAAAAAACCAATCAAATGAAAAGTAAAAAATTCGAAATTTACAAAATGGCCGCCATCACCGCCGACATCTTGTTTTTGGGAACCAGGGCATCAATGGCGGATAGCCAATCGAATGGCGAGTGCAACACAGTTTTCACTATCCGGACCCTTTCTTCTCACCTATTCTCCCACCAGAGAGCGCCACGAGACCAAACACTGGAAAACTTGCACAACTTCCAGTGTTGCCACACTGCGGCCTTGAAAATGGTCAAATGTCATTTGGTAGGGCCCGATCAATAGGAAATAGCACTTGGATGAATCGAAATGTCATTATTTCTATTTTCGAAGTTTTCGGGAAAAATCTCGGAAATTACCCGAAAAATGGGGAAAACTTTTAAACTCGACGATACATCCCATAAACTCCCACAATCGACCTACATACATCAACTGAATCGAAAACCATGTAGCACCTTTAATTTCCCAAAAACGAAATGGAATTTTTCAAAAAATCACAAAATGGCCGCCAGCGGCGCCGCCATCTTGAATTTTGGAACCTCCATATTTTTCCCATATTCTAGACTATATAGCGGATAGAATGGCGTTTTTACCACTCCTCTCGCACCCACCCAGTCGCCTCAACTAACTTTGGCGCAACACCATATCGAAAAAAAATTTTTTCCCCTGGGTGGCGGTGTTGCCAGCGGACTGAAATAAAATTACCCTTGGCCACCTGTGGACTGGCCTACGCTCCAAACTGCATACTCGATTTGAGCGAATCGTGAAAAATTTTTTACAGCACATTTTGCCCAATCTGTCAAAAATTAGGGAAAATGTCAAAAAAGTTTTTGCACCTGGCGACACCTCTCACAAAGGTCTCTCCCCGGTCTCATACTAAGGTTCCGCTCCGACGTCGCCGTCTCCCCGAAAAATGACTCTGAAAATGGTGCATTTTTTTGCAATCACAAAATGGCCGCTGGCCTCGGCGCCATCTTGGATTTTGCAATTTCGCCGCTCATCCGGGACAGAGGACCGTATCCGGAGACAAAAGACGAAGTAAAATCGCCAACGGCGCGTCTCATCTCTGTGTGGTGTCGTTCCGAATTGCCCCCTGCGAGGCCGACTTCGAGTCGAAATGGCGGCGCGGCCATTTTGAATTTCCGACTTAAGAAAAAAATCATATTCCAAATTGTGTAATGTAATGAAAAGGAAAAAAATCAGGACTCTAAATGAAAAAGTTGGTCCTTCGACCGGAGCCGCCATCTTGGATTTCACTCGCACTAAAGTGAAAAAGCTGCGTCGATAAAAATCTAGTTAAAGTCGGCGATAAACTCGAGCGCGATCCAGAGTCTCTAAATATCTGAAAAAATGGCCCAATCAGTGAGTGAGTCAGTCAGTGAGTGGTATTGCAGCTTTATATAGACCTTTCCCTTAGAAAAGACAAGAAACGAGATAATTCTTTGATTTCATACTAAATGTATGGGAAAGCTGTGCTCCAAACTGCATAGTCGGTTTAAGTGAAACGCGAAAAAAAAATTTGACACAAATTGCCCCATCTCTCAAAAGTTAGCGAAAATTTCAAGAAAGTTTTTGCACCTGGCAACACCTCTTACGAAGGTCTCTCGCCGGTCTCATACTACGGTTTCGCTCCGACGTGGCCATCTCCCCGAAAAGTGACTCTGCAAATGGTGCATTTTTTCTTAATACCAAAATGGCCGCTGGCCAGGGCGCCATCTTGGATTTTGCAATTTCGCCACTCACCCGAGAGAGAGGACCATATTTGGAGAGAGACGACGAAGGAAAATCGCTAGCGGCGCGTCTCATTACTCTGTGGTGTCGTTCCGAATTGCCCCCTGCGAGGCCGAGTTCGAGTCGAGATGGCGGCGCAGCCATTTTGAATTTCTGACTTTTTCTAAAAAAAATCGTTTTCTAAACTGTCAAATCTACCCACAATCGAAAAAGAAAAAATTTAGTACTGAGTGACTTTGGTCTTAAAAATGGTCAAATGTCATTCTAGAAGTCTCGATCAATAGGAAATGGCACCTGGATGAATCGAAATGGCATTATTTCTATTTTCGAAGTTTTCGGGTAAAATCTCGGAAATTACCCCTAAAATGGGGAAACCGCAACCGATCCATACATATCGACTGCATAGAAAACCATCTAGCACCTTAAATTGCCCAAAAATGAACTGGAATTCTTCAAAAATTCATAAAATGGCCGTCAGCGGCGCCGCCATCTTGTATATTGAAAGGTCCATATTTTTCGCATATTCTAGACTATACAAGATGTAAAAGACATGAACAGTCAAACGAGAACCATGTATTCTGCTCACCATCATAACATTTTTTTCCCTTTAGACTATACCTGGGAAATTGATAGTTACGATTTTGTTGAAGGTCAAAGTCATATTTTTTTTTTATGAAAACGTATTCTATACGTTATTTCTTTATTATTGCCCAAAGAAACATTAGCGTCCAATGTAGCTCACTCGATGCGCACGGACACTAACGAACGGGGCGACCGTCTGGCAAAATTATAGCGGTTTTGCGAATTGCGTGCGAGTTGAGCCCTTTACATTGCGCGGTACAATTTGCAATTTTTTTTAACACCAAAAAATAAAAATCATTTCCCAGCAATATTTTTTTTGAAATATGTATTATTTTGATGTATAGAATACATGGTTTTCGTTTCACTGTTCATGTCTTTTACACCTAGTATAGCGGATAGAGTGGCGTTTTTACTTACTCATATTGATAAATTATTAAAAAGTTGTGTCCGCCATCTTGGATCTCAAAATGGATGTAGAATTCGGAATAAGGACCCCCGAAAACCACGAAAATGATACCCATATTGATATTTTATTAAAAAGTTGTGTCCGCCATCTTGGATCTCAAAATGGATGTTGTAATCGAAATCAGGACCCCCGAAAACCACGAAAACTATACCCATATTGATATATTGTTAAAAAGTTGTGTCCGCCATCTTGGATCTCAAAATGGATGTTGTATTCGGAATCAGGACCCCCAAAAACCACGAAAACGATACCCATATTGATGTATTGTTAAAAAAATGTGTCCGCCATCTTGGATCTCAAAATGGATGTTGTATTCGGAATCAGGACCCCCGAAAACCACGAAAACGATACCCATATTGATATATTGTTAAAAAGTTGTATCCGCCATCTTGGATCTCAAAATGGATGTTGTATTCGTAATCAGGATCCCCGAAAACCACGAAAACGATACCCATATTGATATATTGTTAAAAAGTTGTGTCCGCCATCTTGGATCTCAAAATGGATGTTGAATTCGGAATAAGGACCCCCGAAAACCACGAAAACGATACCCATATTGATATTTTATTAAAAAGGCGCGTCCGCCATCTTGGATCTTAATATAATTTTTTTTTTCGGAATCGGGACCCCCGATAAACACGATAATGATACCCTGACATTCTATTTCAAACCATCCGTCAAAAACTTTGGTGTGGCTTTTCCGTGTCATCGACTTTAGAATACGATAGGTAAGTACCTACTAAAGAAGTTTCACTTCAAAATCAAAAGTTGTATTCATGTTTTATTTAAATTACCTGGTTTTGGGGTGACGAGACTGGTTTAGTGGCAACACCAATTTTTAGTAGTGTGCGTGTATCTGTGAGTAAGCGTTAGCACACATAACAAATTTTCTGCTTCAGATAAGAAGCGGCATAATGTATATGGAACTATCCTTCTAGTATGTTCTTATTCTAAGCAATAACAATAACTATCCCATAGAAAACACATCAACGCAATGATTCTTTGATTTCATACTAAAGAATAACTTTCCCTTAGGAAAGACCAACGGGAAAGACAACAAAAAGATGATTTCATACTAAATGTACAAGACTTCCTCTATACTACGTATACAAGAACGATTTCATAGTAAATGTATGGGGAACTACCGAAGTGACCGGCCCTCACTGAATCGTCAACAACTCTCGGTGTTGCCATCGTATCGACTCGAAATGTCCATTTTGGGCCATCTGAGATTCCAGACAACGATTTTCAGGCAAAATTGTTCAAAAAGCAAAAAATTTTTTTTTTTTAATACGAACTTTATCACTCAAAATATACCCCGAAATTGGGGAAAATCTGCCTACAAAAATGTGGCCACACTATCTGGCTACAGAATGACACCAAACTTACCCAGGTAAAAAAATATTTACCCCTAAAAAAACCCAATCAAATGAAAAGCAAAAATTTCGAAATTTACAAAATGGCCGCCATCACCGCCGCCATCTTGTTTTTGGAAACCAAAGCACCAGTGACGGATAGCCGATCGAACGGCGAGTGCAACACAGTTTTCACTATCCCCGTAGCTTCCACCGGAGAGCGCCACGAGACCAAACACTGGAAAACCTGAAACCAGCCATAACTTCCAGTGTTGCCACATTGCGGCCTTGAAAATAGTCAAATGTCATTTGGTAGGGCCCGATCAATAGGGAATAGCACTCGGATGAATCGAAATGTCATTATTTCTATTTTCGAAGATTTCGGGAAAAATCTCGGAAATTACCCGAAAAATGGGGAAAATTTTTAAACTCGACTATACATCTCATAATCTCCCACAATCGACATATACGCATCGACTGAATCGAAAACCATCTGGCACCTTAAATTTCCAAAAAACGAAATGGGATTTTTCAAAAAATCACAAAATGGCCGCCAGCGGCGCCGCCATCTTGAATCTCGAAACGTCCATATTTTTCCCATATTCTAGACTATATAGCGGATAGAATGGCGTTTTTACCATTCCTCTCGCACCCACCCAGTCGCCTCAACTAACTTTGGCGCAACACCATATCGAAAAAAATGTTTTTCCCCTGGCTGGCGGTGTTGCCAGCAGACTGAAATAAAATTACCCTCGGCCACCTGCGGACCGGCCTGCGCTCCAAACTGCATACTCTATTTGAGCGAAACGTGAATTTTTTTTACGGCACATTTTGGCCAATCTGTCAAAAATTAGGGAAAATGTCAAAAAAGTTTTTACACCTGGCAACACCTCTCACCGAGGTCTTTCCCCGGTCTCATACTACGGTTCCGCTCCGACGTCGCCGTGCCCCCGAAAAGGGACTCTGAAAATGGTGCATTTTTTCGCAATCACAAAATGGCCGCTGGCCTCGGCGCCATCTTGGATTTTGCATTTTCGCCCCTCACCCAAGAGAGAAGACCGTATCCGGAGAGAGAAGACGAAGAAAAATCGCCAGCGGCGCGTCTCACCTCTGTGTGGTGTCGTTCCGAATTGCCGCCTGCGAGGCCGACTTCGAGTCGAGACGGCGGCGCGGCCATTTTGAATTTCCGACTTAAGAAAAAAATCATATTCAAAACTGTCAAATTACCGACAAGCGAAAAGGAAAAAAATCAGGACTCAAAATGAAAAAGTTGGTCCTTCGACCGGAGCCGCCATCTTGGATTTCACTCGCACTAAAGTGAAAAAGCTGCGTTGAAAAAAAACTTGTTGATTTCGGCCATACACTCGAACGCGATCCAGTCTCAGAATATCCGAAAAAATGGCCCAATCAGTGAGTCAGTCAGTCAGTGAGTGGTATTGCAGCTTTATATAATTACTAAAAATTTTACCCGTATTGATATTATATTAAAAAGTTGTGTCCGCCATCTTGGATCTCAAAATGGATGTTATATTCGGAACCAGGACCCACGAACACCACGAAAACGATACCCATATTGATATATTGTCAAAAAGTTGTGTCCGCCATCTTGAATCTCAAAATGGATGTTGTATTCGGAATCAGGACCCACGAAAACCTCGGAAACGATACCCATATTGATATATTGTCAAAAAGATGTGTCCGCCATCTTGAATCTCAAAATGGATGTTGAATTCGGAATTAGGACCCACGAAAACCACGAAAATGATACCCATATTGACATTTTATTAAAAAGTTATGTCCGCCATCTTGGATCTCAAAATGGATGTTGTATTCGGAGTCAGGACCCACGAAAACCTCGGAAACGATACCCATATTGATATATTGTCAAAAAGATGTGTCCGCCATCTTGAATCTCAAAATGGATGTTAAATTCGGAATTAGGACCCACGAAAACCACGAAAACGATACCCATATTGATATATTGTTAAAAAGTTGTGTCCGCCATCTTGGATCTCTAAATGGATGTTGAATTCGGAATAAGGACCCCCGAAAACCATGAAAATCATACCCATATTGATTTTTTATTAAAAAGTTGTGTCCGCCATATTGGATCTTAAAATGGATGTTGTATTCGGAATCAGGACCCCCGAAAACCATGAAATCGATACCCATATTGATATATTGTTAAAAAGTTGTGTCCGCCATCTTGGATCTCAAAATGGATGTTGTATTCGGAATTTGCACCCCCGAAAACCTCGAAAATGATACCCATATTGACAAATTATTAAAAAGTTGTGTCCGCCATCTTGGATCTCAAAATGGATGTTGAATTCGGAATTAGGACCCCCGAAAAGCAAGAAAACGATACCCATATTGATATATTGTTAAAAAGTTGTGCCCGCCATCTTGGATCTCAAAATGGATGTTGTATTCGGAATTTGCACCCCCGAAAACCTCGAAAATGATACCCATATTGATAAATTATTAAAAAGTTGTGTCCGCCATCTTGGATCTCAAAATGGATGTTGAATTCGGAATCAGGACCCCCGAAAACCACGGAAACGATACCCATATTGATATATTGTTAAAAAGTTGTGTCCGCCATCTTGGATCTCAAAATGGATGTTGTATTCGGAATCAGGACCCCCGAAAACCGCAAAAACGATAACCATATTGATATTTTATTAAAAAGGCGCGTCCGCCATCTTGGATCTTAATATAATTTTTTTTCGGAATCGGGACCCCCAAAAAACACGATAATGATACCCTGACATTCTATTTCAAACCATCCGTCAAAAACTTTGGTGTGGCTTTTCCGTGTCATCGACTTTAGAAATTACGATAGGTAAGTACCTACTAAAGAAGTTTCACTTGAAAATCAAAAGTAGTATTCATGTTTTATTTAAATTACCTGGTTTTGGGGTGACGAGATTTTAGTGGCAACACCAATTTTTAGTAGTGTGCGTGTATCTGTGTGTAAGCGTTAGCACACATAACAAATTTTCTGCTTCAGTTATGAAGTGGCATAATGTATATGGAACTAAGCAATAACAACAACTATCCCTTGGAAAACACATCAACGAGATGATTCTTTCATTTCATACTAAATAATAACTTTCCCTTGGAAAAGACCAACGGAAAAGACAACAAAAAGATGATTTCATACTAAATGTACAAAACTTCCTCTATACTACGTATACAAGAAAGATTTCATAGTAAATGTATGGGGAACTACTCAACTCACTGAATCGTCAACAACTCTCAGTGTTGCCATCACATCGACTTGATATGACCATTTTGGGCCATCAGAGATTCCAGACAACGATTCTCAGGCAAAATTTTTCAAAAAGCAAAAAAATTTTTTTTTTTTCATACGAACTTTATCACTCAAAAAATACCCCGAAATTGGGGAAAATCTGCATACCAAAGTGTGGCCACACTATCCGACTACAGAATGACACCAAACTTACCCAGGTAAAAAATTATTTACCCCTAAAAAAACCAATCAAATGAAAAGTAAAAATTTACAAATTTACAAAATGGCCGCCATCACCGCCGCCATCTTGTTTTTGGAAACCGAAGCATCAGTGACGGATAGCCGATCGAACGGCGAGTGCAACGCAGTTTTCACTATCCCCGTAGCTCCCACCGGAGAGCGCCACAAGACCAAACACTGGAAAACCTGAAAACAGCCATAACTTCCAGTGTTGCCACATTGCGGCCTTCAAAATGGTCAAATGTCATTTGGTAGGGCCCGATCAATAGGGAATGGCACTTGGATGAATCGAAATGTCATTATTTCTATTTTCGAAGTTTTCGGGAAAAATCTCGGAAATTACCCGAAAAATGGGGAAAATTTTTAAACTCAACTATACATCTCATAACCTCCCACAACCGACATACACACATCGACTGAATCGAAAACCATCTAGCACCTTTAATTTCCCAAAAACGAAATGGAATTTTTCAAAAAATCACAAAATGGCCGCCAGCGGCGCCGCCATCTTGAATTTTGGAACCTCCATATTTTTCCCATATTCTAGACTATATAGCGGATGGGATGACGTTTTCACCTCTCCTCTCGCACCCACCCAGTCGCCTCAACTAACTTTGGCGCAACACCATATCGAAAAAAATGTTTTTCCCCTGGCGGGCGGTGTTGCCAGCGGACTGAATTAAAATTACCCTCGGCCACCTGCGGACCGGCCTGCGCTCCAAACTGCATACTCGGTTTGAGCGAAACGTCAAATTTTTTTTACGGTACTTTTTGCCCAATCTGTCAAAAATTAGGGAAAATGTCAAAAAAGTTTTTACACCTGGCAACACCTCTCACCGAGGTCTTTCCCCGGTCTCATACTAAGGATCCGCTCGGACGTCGCCGTCTCCCCGCAAAGAGACTCTGAAAAACGTGCATTTTTTCGCAGTCACAAAATGGCCGCTGGCCTCGGCGCCATCTTGGATTTTGCAATTTCGCCACCCACCCGAGAGAGACAACCGTATCCGAAGAGAGACGACGAAGGAAAATCGCCAGCGGCACGTCTCACCTCTGTGTGGTGTCGTTCCGAATTGCCGCCTGCGAGGCCGACTTCGAGTCGAGATGGCGGCGCGGCCATTTTGAATTTTCGACATTTTCTAAAAAAATCATATTTAAATCTGTCAAATCTACCAAAAACCGAAAAGGAAAAAATTCAGGACTCGAAATGAAAAAGTTGGTCCTTCGACCCGAGCCGCCATCTTGGATTTTACTCGCGTTAAAGTGAAAAAGCTGCGTTGAAAAAAATCTAGTTAAAGTCGGCCATACACTCGAACGCGTTCCAGAGCCGTTAAATATGCGAAAAAATGGCCCAATCAGTGAGTGAGTCAGTGAGTGAGTGGTATTGCAGCTTTATATAGTATAGATAGATAGATAGATAGATAGATAGATAGATAGATAGATAGATAGACTAGAGGTGGCTTGCGCGCGAAAAGGTTGTGCGGCCTGTTGGGTTGTTGCATAAGGGTTTTTCGGTTGATATTGTGGGCACAATGCTTCGTCTTTGCATGGTGGGCCTCTAATACTTGCCAGAATGGTCGTATTCGGTAAAAATGGTAGCGGAATTCATTAGAAAAAGTTTCATTTTTAAGAATTGTGTTTAACGTTACGTCATAAAGTTTACGTCGTTTACACTCGCTGACGCAATACTTAGCCACTGCAGCGACACCACCCTATTCCCACCAACTACCAAAAAGATACCCATATTGACATTTTGTCAAAAAGTCGCGTCCGCCATCTTGGATCTCGAAATAGACGTTTTATTCGTAATCCAGACCATCAAAAACCACAACAACGATACCAATATTGACATTAAATCAAAAAGTCGCGGCCGCCATCTTAGGTCTCAAAATGGATGTTATATTAAGAATCGGGACCCCCGAAAACCATGAAAACGATACCCATATTGATATTTTATTAAAAAGTTGTGTCCGCCATCTTGGATCTCAAAATGAATGTTGTATTCGGAATCTGGACCCCCGAAAACCTCGAAAATGATACCAATATTGATATATTATTAAAAAGTTGTGTCCGCCATCTTGGATCTCAAAATGGATATTGAATTCGGAATCAGGACCCCCGAAAACCACGAAAATGATATCCATATTGATATATTATTAAAAAGTTGAGTCCGCCATCTTGGATCTCAAAATGGATGTTGAATTCAGAATCTAGACCCCCGAAACCCACGAAAATGATAGGTACCCATATTGATATATTATTAAAAAGTTGAGTCCGCCATTTTGGATCTCAAAATGGATATTGAATTCGGAATCAGGACCTCCGAAAACCACGAAAATGATATCCATATTGATATTGTCACGGTCTAAACCGTCTTTCAACATACTTACGTTGATTTTTAATAAAAAATCCATACAAAACAAAGCATCACATAACTATCAACTATAATAATTAAATATTTTATACTAATGTTAAGTTTCACTTGTTTTTAAAACTAATATAAACACAGCAATTGTTATTGTGATTATACTTGTTTTCATCTGTCTACTAATGACAGTTCTCATGTCGGCTGACGCCGATACCCGCTTCTAAATTCTATTATTTATAATAATGATTCTGACTACCCTCCATTTTAAAAATATCTCGAACTTTGTATACAAGCCTTTTGGCCCATCTAATTTGTGCCATAAATTAATTAAATAACTAATATATTTTAACTTGTATTTTCTGCGTCTATAATATTCTTATAAACATATTAAAAGGAACCCTGAAAGGAAAAGGAACCCTAATACACCCAAATAATGAATAGTACAACAAATATTGTTACGTTTAATTGCAAAAGTGTAACTCGATCAGCTGATTGTATACGAAGACTATGTCGCTCTGCCGATATAATAGCTCTGCAGGAGACATGGCTGTTACCGCACGATATACCGTTCCTTGGCAGCATAGATGACAATTTTGCTTTCACAGGCAAATCTGCTGTTGATACTTCTACCGGAATTCTGAGAGGGAGGCCTTACGGGGGGGTTGCCCTTCTGTGGAGAAAAACTGCGTTCCCGACGGTGAAAGTGTTAGGGTGTAAGAATGTGCGTCTGACCGCTATTAGTCTTGAGCTTTATAATAAGAGTTCATTGCTGGTAATCTCAGTGTATATGCCAACAGCATCAGTGGATAATCTCAGTGAATTTACGGACTGTTTAAGTGAGATTAACGCGATAATTGAGAGTAACAACGAAGATTCAGTGATAGTGCTTGGAGATTTCAACGCGCACCCTGGTGAGCTTTTTTGTAATGAACTTTTGGACTTTTGTATCGAACAGACTTGGTCTTGTGTTGATGTTGAGTTATTGCCTTTAGATTCGTATACATTTGTTAGTGATGCGCACGGCTGTCGTCGCTGGCTTGATCATTGCGTAGTAACAAGCGCTGCTCGGCCTATAATCTCAAAAGCCATGATATTGTATGACACATTCTGGTCCGACCACCACCCTTTGTTAATTGAATGTAATATGAATCTGGTAAAACCTAAAATTGTACCTTCTGCTTGCTCTATTAATAAAGTAATTTGGGGTGAAAGGGACAGTGAACAAATAAACTGCTATTTTGAATTTTGTAATGCAAGGTTGCGACAGCTGGACTTTCCGGATGTTTTTTACAACTGTGCAGATAAACCGTGTTCTAACTGCGAACATAAACATACTCTTTCTGTAATGTACAACGATATAATATCCATACTTAAAGAGGCTGCGGTGTTCAGTCACAGAAGGCCGAAACGTAGAAAACATAAGTACATTGCAGGGTGGAATAAACATGTGAGCGACGCTCATCGGGAGGCTCGCACTTGGTACCAGTACTGGTTATCGTATGGTAAACCAGTTTCGGGGTATATTTATAATAAAATGTATGAGTCTAGAAAAATATTTAAGTCACGACTGAAATATTGTCAAGATAATCAATATCAAATTAAAATGGATCAGATTACTAAAAATTATTCAGATAAAAACTTTGCTAAATTTTGGAAAAACACCAACAAAATGAATATAAAGCCGAGTCTTCCTGTGAGTGTTGCGGGTGCGCATGAACCCTTAGCAATTGCTAATGTTTTTCAAAAACATTTTAAAGTTGAGTCGCCGCTAATACAGTCGCAAGAGGTGCTCAATGGTGAGGGACATTCCACAGACCTCACTGTTAGATTCTCTGCCAAGCAGGTTGCATTAGTCATTCGGAAAATGATCAGAGGGAAGTCTCCTGGGAATGATGACCTCAGTATTGAGCATCTCAAGTACGCGGGTGTACATTTACCTCGAGTGCTGTCGTTGTTTTTCAATTTATGTGTAAGTCATAGTTACCTGCCGGACGAACTTATGTACACAGTAGTTGTGCCGATTGTTAAAAATAAAACGGGCGATGCCTCCGACTTGTCTAACTACAGGCCTATATCTCTAGCGAATGTCACGGCTAAGGTACTGGACAGTTTGCTTGATAAACACTTAGGAGAACATCTTAATATACACGACGCTCAATTTGGATTTCAGCCAGGTCTTTCAACTGAAAATGCGATCATGTGTCTCAAGCAAACTGTTCATTACTATACAGCCAGAAACACCCCAGTCTACGCCTGTTTCCTGGACCTGTCGAGGGCATTTGACTTGGTTTCATATAATATATTGTGGAGAAAGTTAAAAGAGGAAACCAAACTACCACCTGAACTATGTGCTTTATTTAAGTACTGGTATGGAAACCAATGTAACAGTGTAAGATGGGCAGGATCGCATTCAGATGTGTATCGGTTGCAGTGCGGGCTGAGGCAAGGGGGGTTGACCTCGCCGAAGCTCTTTAATTTGTATATAAACGGGCTGATTGAAGGACTTAGTGGTACAGGCATTGGATGTCACATAGATGGGATTTGTGTCAATAATCTAAGTTACGCCGACGATATGGTGCTGCTGAGTCCTTCGATTGGTGCGTTACGAAAGCTGCTAAATATGTGTGAGGGCTATGCTGCAGCCCATGGACTTATATACAATGCCATGAAGAGTGAGGTAATGGTATTCCAAGTGGGGTCTAAAAGTTACCGGAAGGTACCTACCGTTACTCTTAATGGTAGTGTTTTAAAGCGAGTCAAACAATTTAAATATTTGGGTCACTGGTTAACTGAAAACCAGACTGATAACGTAGATATTGAGAGGGAACGCAGGGCGCTAAGTGTGCGCTGTAATATGCTGGCACGCAGATTTGCACGGTGCAGTAATGAAGTAAAGGTCACTCTTTTTAAGACTTACTGCCAAACTTTCTATACGTGCAGTCTGTGGGCAAGCTTTACGCAGCGTGCGTATAGCGCTCTGCGCATACAGTACAATAACGCGTTCAGGATATTGTTTGGGCTGGCGCGATACTGTAGTGCGTCCACTATGTTCGCCGAGGCGCGGACTGATTGCTTTTATGCAATAATGCGCAAGCGGTGTGGGTCGCTAATGTCGCGCGTTCGCGCCAGCCCTAACAGCATCGTGCGCGCGCTCAGCGAGCGCTGGGACTCGCCGCTGTTGAAACGTTGGGTGAAATTGCACTCAACGGCTGCGACCTCCCAGTTTGTATAAGTTTAAGTGTCTTTTTTTTGTATAACTACTAACATTAGATTAAGTTTCATTGTTACTAACACATATGGATTTTGGTCTGAAATAAAGATTTATTATTATTATTATTATTATTAAATTATTTTTGTTTACATATTTTACTGCAGCAACCATAGATACAGGTACTCTGTATAAACTATGTTTTGGTTATGGCTGCATTATTCATTAAACGGAACTCCCACTACAAATTTTTGGGAAAGTTCTCGAAGAAATCTAGTATTTAAACTGTAGCTCGGAGAAACTGGGTCTCTTCTTCCATTTTCTCCAGCTACAGTTAATCATTCAATAGACATCTGTATCTAGTACTTACGCGATCCCCGAACTAGGGTGAGTGTGTGTTCTTAACCTATCATTTTAACGTTTTGCATCTAGCTTTTTAATAATTTAGTAAACCTAGTGTTAAATCGCAATTTCATTTAATTAACGTATTAATTATTATTTCAATTCCTTGCACTAATAGATATAAATTGTGTAGGTAACTTTTTAGTAGTAAATTTGCAAAACGTTATTTATGATTATTTTGATATTTAATTCCTATACATTATACTGAGGTTGTAATCATGTGAAACGTTCCACTAAATGGGCCGTGGACAGATTACAATCCACAGCTATATTCTTTTAACAATTAATCTCTGTAAAATTATTTTTTATGAGACCGCTAAGAAGGGTGCGTTTAGAAATCTATCCGAGTTGAATGAATTTTAATTTAATATGTTGCTAAAAAGTAAATACTAATTTCTACTTAAAATTAACTGTTCTTTATTTAAATAGTTATAGTGACCACATGTTGACCTTTGCTCAACCTTTACCCCCTATAATTTTTTGATCACTTTATCACCCTTGTAGTTCTTTTATTAATTATTTTATTAAAACATTTCAATTGTAGCTTCGTCCCCTTATACCCTAACCTTAGCCGGTCGACTTTAGCGAACACCTGTTCATATCTTTTTAAAAACATTTTCAGGGATCCTATCTACGGGCAGCCGCCTACCCTGCTGCTCCGCTGCTGTGCTTCGTGCCACCCTACCGGCCGAAGCTGAACCCACGCCGACCACGCTGGTAGTCGACGTGCCTGGTTCCTGCCGCTTCCTGCGCTAACCGCTGAAGCTAAGTCTCTCTTTCTAAAGTGCGAGAACCCCAGTGCGAAACCCCACTCACGCCCTGAGTTAATAAATAGTGTTAAATTTAACCTATCTTTTATTTCTCTCTTTCCTGCACATCTGGCCGTGCTTCCCACGGTCAGAGCGTGTCAGTGGCGCCCAACTCGCTCAGGGTTCTTCGCTCTGTGGTTCTTATTTTTTTTCTCTTTTTTATTTTAATTTTTGTTTTAGGTGGGTACCTATTTTTTTTAACTTTTAGTATAATTATACTATATAATTATATTATAAAGTGCGAATAATTTTAATTAGGTGATAGCCCTAAGCTATTACTATTCTTTTTACTAAAAAAGTTTAATTTTTGCCGGTTGTTCGTTTTTTATTAGCTACCCACTTAATTTTTTTTTTTTTCTCTAACGCTGCAATTGAATTGTTTCGCACACACTCGCCTTAGTCCCTTTTGTAAACTATAGTGTTGTACTTTACCATGGCGGAAAATACAAGTATTAATTTTCTTTCATTACATAAATCCGAGCTCGAATATGAGGTTGCTTTGCGCGGTCAAACTCCGGCTGACACTGTGTTCGAATTAAGAAAGCAGATAGTGAAATTGAATAAGGAGTTTCCAACTGAAACAATTTCAATTTCACATTTACCTCCTTCTGAGGATTTAGACGGAGTTGTGGCTTGTTTAGATAAATCTTTGAAAAATATAAAATCTTTAAAGAACAAATTCGATAAAAATTTATTATTGAGAACGGAAGTCTTACTCAACCATATTTATCACAGGTTAAATAGGATCGAGGTTGACGACGATGATTTGGATGCGGTTCTTTCCGACTGCAAACAAAATTTTGAGTCTCAAATGACCGAGCTTAGAACATTGACACCATCTAGTAAGACTACCTTATCTGTTGAGGATTTGCAAAGGGCAATCATTGGTCTAACTGTTGATAAAAACCGTACTCCGGATTTATCAAAATTAAAATTTAATGGCAAGTCGTGTGTGCGTGCGTTCGTTCAAAAAGTGGACGAATTTGTTGAAGCAAGAGGCATTGATCATGATAAGTTGCTGTCTTTTGGCTATGAAATTTTCACGGACGATGCTCTTCATTGGTTCCGGTGCATTAAGCCCAAGGTGGATAGTTGGTCTCAGGTCGTTGACGCTTAAAAATCGGATTTTAGTCCGCATGATTTTGACTACCAATTTTTGTCAGAAATTAGGTGTCGTTTTCAAGGCGAAGGCGAAAATATTAGTATTTACCTATCTATAATGGATGGCATGTTCTCTCGTCTTACTAAGCCCTTGCCTGAGGTTGAAAAATTGGAAATCATTACACATAACATCCGACCTTGTTATGCTAACGCATTAGCTTCTGTTTGGCCAATATTAAATATTGACACGCTTAAGGCTGTATGCCAAAATTTCGAAAAGGTACAATGCCAGTTTAAAAAATTTAATGAGCCTTCTGCTCCTAGTTCTTCAACTCTAGCTCCTGAATTCGCTTATAAGGGCAAATCCAGCGCTTCTGTTAGTGTTGAAAAACCTACTTATAAATCTTATAACGGTACTATAAAACCGAAGTCTTTTGTTACTGCTGTAGCTTCAGCAACTCTATACTGCCCGAGGTGTCGTACTAACTCGCATAGTCTAAAGGCTTGTACACAACCAAGAACAATAATATGTTTTAAGTGTGGGAAAAAGGGTGTACGTACTCCGGATTGCACTAAATGCAACCCAAAAAAACTAGTTTGTCAGGATTGGAGAAATAGCGACTCTGATCGCTCAAAATTTAATAATCTCTGCAGTGAGACCGAGTGGAATCAGTGGTTATCCTTTGTTTCGGACGTCTTTTCTAACCACTCGGTGTCTCCAATCCTGGAATCTCAAAATGTATTTTCACGTCCTTATATAAACGTGTATGTTAATAATAAGAAACTCGTTGGTCTGTTGGATACTGGTTCAGACGTATCTTTATTGGGCAATAGTTCTAATGAATATTTCAAAAATTATAAAATTTATTCTTGTAATCCGTTACAGCTTTCTGCAGCTGGCGGTCAAAGATTTTACTCTACTAAATACCTTATTTTACCTTTAACTTGTAATACCAAAACCTATAATATAAAACTTTATATTGTACCAGAAATACAAAACAATCTAATCTTAGGTATGGATTTCTGGAGGACTTTTGGGTTGTTTCCTAGCGAACTCGATAGCCTAGTAGTCAATGCATCTCAGGAGACTAATATTACTAGCATAGCTCTTGACGAACCTAAACATGTTTTTTCATACGATCAACTAGATGAGATGCTTAAAGAGGACGTGGTCGAACCATGCGAAAGCCCCTGGTCTAATCCTATTCTTACACATAAGAAAAATGGTGAATATAGGTTTTGTTTGGACAGCAGGAAACTAAACTCTGTCCCTCGTAATTGTGGTCCTTATAATCTTCGTCGCAAAAACTTTGACTTCAACGTTAATGATATTGTCTGGCGAAAAACTTACTATCAAAGCGACAAAGATAAGCAATTTTCTAAAAAACTTGCTCCTAAATATATTAAATGTCGTATTAAATCTAAACTATCGCCCTTGGTCTATGAATTGGTTGATATGAAAGGTAAAAATCTAGGATCTTGGCATATCAAAGATTTTAAACTAAATAAATACTCTTAACTAATGTAAAATATTAAAATTACTAACATAAAAACAATCTTAAATAATTATTGTATTTATAGTCTAAAACTATAAATATAATAATTTCAAAAACTATAACTAACATTTAAAATACAACAAAACATACATTCTGATGTATTGTTTCCTTTTGAATAATTTAAAACAATATATAATTATTTTTAAAATAAGGAAACAGTTCCTTATCTTATAAAGCTGTCTTGTTTTTTGTTCACAAATGCATTTGGTTCTAACCAAATGAAAATTTTGTTGAATTCTTTTGCTGGTCGTGATTTCATTGCTTTGTTTTTTTACAAAACTTTCGGTAATTAAAAATAAAATTGCTAAACAATTTTTCAAAAAAATCCCTTCCATATTTTTATTCAATTTTAGCTGGAGAATGCTGTACCTAAACTGCGCTCTTATTGTTTTATAGAATACTTTGAAGTATCTCTTGATTTTACTTTCACAGCTGTGACCTTATTGTTTTTCGGTTGCTAAACAACTGGATTACTCTCTTTTGCCTCGCATCTGTAGTCCTAGGTACTACCAAGACTCTAAATCTTGTATTGTCGATACCTCTCGTCAATGTTGCAGGGTACTCTTTTGCAGTTGTGTTGTATCTTGAGTGTCTGAATGTTCTATATAACTATTACTCTGAAGTTTTAGTTTCTTTTTGAGAGTGTAGACTTCTTTAGGGGATTTTTGTCAAGCAAAATCCTACACTAAAGGGGGGGATATGTCACGGTCTAAACCGTCTTTCAACATACTTACGTTGATTTTTAATAAAAAATCCATACAAAACAAAGCATCACATAACTATCAACTATAATAATTAAATATTTTATACTAATGTTAAGTTTCACTTGTTTTTAAAACTAATATAAACACAGCAATTGTTATTGTGATTATACTTGTTTTCATCTGTCTACTAATGACAGTTCTCATGTCGGCTGACGCCGATACCCGCTTCTAAATTCTATTATTTATAATAATGATTCTGACTACCCTCCATTTTAAAAATATCTCGAACTTTGTATACAAGCCTTTTGGCCCATCTAATTTGTGCCATAAATTAATTAAATAACTAATATATTTTAACTTGTATTTTCTGCGTCTATAATATTCTTATAAACATATTAAATTATTTTTGTTTACATATTTTACTGCAGCAACCATAGATACAGGTACTCTGTATAAACTATGTTTTGGTTATGGCTGCATTATTCATTAAACGGAACTCCCACTACAAATTTTTGGGAAAGTTCTCGAAGAAATCTAGTATTTAAACTGTAGCTCGGAGAAACTGGGTCTCTTCTTCCATTTTCTCCAGCTACAGTTAATCATTCAATAGACATCTGTATCTAGTACTTACGCGATCCCCGAACTAGGGTGAGTGTGTGTTCTTAACCTATCATTTTAACGTTTTGCATCTAGCTTTTTAATAATTTAGTAAACCTAGTGTTAAATCGCAATTTCATTTAATTAACGTATTAATTATTATTTCAATTCCTTGCACTAATAGATATAAATTGTGTAGGTAACTTTTTAGTAGTAAATTTGCAAAACGTTATTTATGATTATTTTGATATTTAATTCCTATACATTATACTGAGGTTGTAATCATGTGAAACGTTCCACTAAATGGGCCGTGGACAGATTACAATCCACAGCTATATTCTTTTAACAATTAATCTCTGTAAAATTATTTTTTATGAGACCGCTAAGAAGGGTGCGTTTAGAAATCTATCCGAGTTGAATGAATTTTAATTTAATATGTTGCTAAAAAGTAAATACTAATTTCTACTTAAAATTAACTGTTCTTTATTTAAATAGTTATAGTGACCACATGTTGACCTTTGCTCAACCTTTACCCCCTATAATTTTTTGATCACTTTATCACCCTTGTAGTTCTTTTATTAATTATTTTATTAAAACATTTCAATTGTAGCTTCGTCCCCTTATACCCTAACCTTAGCCGGTCGACTTTAGCGAACACCTGTTCATATCTTTTTAAAAACATTTTCAGGGATCCTATCTACGGGCAGCCGCCTACCCTGCTGCTCCGCTGCTGTGCTTCGTGCCACCCTACCGGCCGAAGCTGAACCCACGCCGACCACGCTGGTAGTCGACGTGCCTGGTTCCTGCCGCTTCCTGCGCTAACCGCTGAAGCTAAGTCTCTCTTTCTAAAGTGCGAGAACCCCAGTGCGAAACCCCACTCACGCCCTGAGTTAATAAATAGTGTTAAATTTAACCTATCTTTTATTTCTCTCTTTCCTGCACATCTGGCCGTGCTTCCCACGGTCAGAGCGTGTCAATATATTATTAAAAAGTTGTGTCCGCCATCTTGGATCTCAAAATGGATGTTGTATTCGGAATCAGGATCCCCGAAAACCAAGAAAACGATCCCCTTATTGATATATTATTAAAAAGTTGTGTCCGCCATCTTGGATCTCAAAATGAATGTTGTGACTGACATTCTATTTAAAACTATCCGTCAAAAACTTTGGTGTGGCTTTTCCGTTTCATAGAATTAACAAATTACGATCGGTAAGTTCTAAAGAACTTTCACCTCAAAATCAAAAATAGTATTCATGTTTTATTTAAATTACCTGGTTTTGGGGTGACGAGATTTTAGTGGCGACACCAGTCTTTAGTAGTGTGCGTGTAAGAAGTTTCACTTCAAAATCAAAAGTAGTATTCATGTTTTATTAAAAATTACCTGGTTTTGGGGTGACGAGATTTTAGTGGCGACACCAGTCTTTAGTAGTGTGCGTGTATCTGTGTGTAAGCGTTAGCACACATAACAAATTTTCTTCTTCTTCAGTTATGAAGCGGCATATTATATGGAACTGTCCTTCTAGCAATAACAATAACTATCCCTTAGAAAACACTGATGATTCTTTGATTTCATACTAAATAATAACTTTCCCTTAGGAAAGACCAACGGGAAAGACAACAAAAAGATGATTTCATACTAAATGTACAAGACTTCCTCTATACTACGTATACAAGAACGATTTCATACTAAATGTATGGGGAACTACCGAAGTGACCGGCCCTCACTGAATCGTCAACAACTCTCAGTGTTGCCATCACATCGACTTGAGATGACCATTCTGGGCCATCAGAGATTCCAGGCAACGATTCTCAGACAAAATTTTTCAAAAAGCAAAAAATTTTTTTTTAATACAAACTTTATAACTCAAAAAATACCCCGAAATTGGGGAAAATCTACCTACCAAAATGTGGCCGCATTATTTGACTACAGAATGACACCAAACTTACCCAGGTAAAAAATTATTTACCCCTAATAAAACCCAATCAAATGAAAAGTAAAAATTTCGAAATTTACAGAATGGTCGCCATCACCGCCGCCACCTTGTTTTCGGGAACGGGAGCATCAATGGTGGATAGCCAATCGAATGGCGAGTGCAACGCAGTTTTCACTATTCCCGTAGCTCCCACCAGAGAGCGCCACGAGACCAAACACTGGATAACCTGAAAACATGCACAATTTCCAGTGTTGCCACATTGCGGCCTTCAAAATGGTCAAATGTCATTCGGTAGGTCCCGATCAATAGGGAATAGCACTTGGATGAATCGAAATATCATTATTTCTATTTTCGAAGATTTCGGGAAAAATCTCGGAAATTACCCGATAAATGGGGAAAATTTTTAAACTCTACTATACATCCCATAACCTCCCACAATCCTCCCATGGTCCTTCCTGCCTCACGGCGTACGGACCCAATCGTCGGGAGAGTGCGGTGGTACTTGCATTGGGCTCTTTCCCCTCCGCACTGTCTTGACTCCCTACAAGTTATTTTTTACTCTTCGTCCTTTGTCCCTTGATACCAACTCTCCCCCTTCTAGGGCTGGAAACGATACAGTAACGTGACTTCGCGTCGGGCGTCTTTCAGTCTCTTTACCTTTGTCCTACTCGAAAGTTCGTCGAATGGTGTGCCAGGAGTGCGCGAACTCGCGCAGTGCTTCAAAGTTACTGCGGCTACTGGTGAGGTCCTCGTGAAATATGGGACCGGGCACCGTCCTCTGTATCCGGCTGCACAGGGTCTCTCTCGCGTCAGTGTACAATTCACATTCCCAAAGTGCGTGATCGCA
Organism: Elophila nymphaeata; assembly: GCA_955850985.1. Classification (NCBI taxonomy): domain Eukaryota; kingdom Metazoa; phylum Arthropoda; class Insecta; order Lepidoptera; family Crambidae; genus Elophila; species Elophila nymphaeata. The sequence continues at coordinate 6,570,461 of OY039071.1, forward strand.
GCTTTCCTCAACTCCTGCTCCACACGGGCATAGGGCTGACTCGCACAACGTAAGTCGGTGTAGACGCTGCCTGAAACAATCGTGGCCCGTGAGTAGCTGCGAAACGACGTAATCCGGTTCCACCCAGTCTCGGGTCAGCCTCACAGCAACGTCGGGGAAGAAACTATACAACTCGCATCCGTCCTCGCTAGCGGTCCAACTCTCCTGCCAAATGGCAACGATCTCTTCTGTGATGGTCCGTCTCAATCTCCGGCGCTCCCTGGGGGCCAGCTGGAGTGCCTCCTCCGCAAATCGTCCCGCACGAACAACCTCCAGGTCGGCAGGGAGAACACCGCCCAACACAGGTAACGCTGTGGTACTGCACGTCCTGTAGGCTTTCGTGAGCAGAATTAGTGTCATCCTCTGTGTACTTAGCAATGCTCTTCTGACCATAAATACGGACGAACGATGGTACCATACGGTGGCAGCGTAGGTCAAAACAGCCACATAAGTCCCTGCAAACAGGACTCTGAGGGCCGGGAATCTCGCGCCCCAACTGGAAGCCGAGATCCTGGATACTTTGGCGAAACACCGTGTGGCGTTCTCTCCAAGCCATCTAGCATGCGGCGCGTAGGACCTCGTCTCGTCAAGGGTCACCCCGAGGACACGTGCCTGGGTGACGCTCGCTATCGAGACCCCATCCAGCTTCAGACACAAAACCGACCCATACACATCGACTGCATTGAAAAGCACCTAGCACATTAAATTTCCCAAAAGCGAAATAGAATTTTTAAAAAACTCACAAAATGGCCGCCATCTTGAATCTCGAAATGTCCATATTTTTCCCATATTCTAGACTATATAGCGGATGAAATAGCGTTTTTACCTCTCCTCTCGCACCCACCCAGTCGCCTCAACTAACTTTGGCGCAATACCATGACGAACAATTTTTTTTCCCCTGGCGGGCGGTGCAGCCAGCGGACTGAACTAAAATTACCCTCGGCCACCTGCGTACCGGCCTGCGCTCCAAACTGCATACTCGGTTTGAGCGAAACGTGAAAAATTTTTTACGGCACATTTTGCCCAATCTGTCAAAAAGTATGGAAAATGACAAAAAAGTTTTTGCACCTGGCAACACCTCTCACGAAGGTCTCTCTCCGGCTTCATACTAAGATTCCGCTCCGACGTCGCAGTCTCCCCGAAAAGTGACTCTGAAAATGGTGCATTTTTTCGCGGTCACAAAATGGCCGCTGGCCTCGGCGCCATCTTGGATTTTGCAATTTCGCCGCTCACTCGAGAGAGAGGACCGTATGCAGAGAGAGACGATGTTGGAAAATCGCCAGCGGCGCGTCTCACCTCTGTGGTGTCGTTCCGAATTGCCGCCTGCGAGGCCGACTTCGAGTGACGGTGTAATATTGTGGGGAAATTCTACCGACATACACAAAGTATTTGTGATTCAGAAGAAGTGTGTCCGGGCCATTAGTGGTATAGGTCCACGTGACAGTTGTAGACCAATGTTTATGAAATATGGCCTACTCACATTGACCTTACTTTACATATTTGAAATAGGGAGTTTCATTAGGAACCACTTAGTCTTCTTTAAGAACCGTGTCCAAAATCAGAGACTACGAAAGAGGGACCCATATAAACTAATAGTACCGCAGTCCAATAGCACTCTGCACAGTAAAAATTGATTTATAATGCCGATACGTGTCTATAATCGAATTCCCATAGAAATCAGACAGTTACCGACAGCATTGTTTTTACGCACCCTGAAAAAATGGTTAACAGAAAAATGTTTTTATGACTTAAACGAATACTTTGACATTCAATAATTATTTCTTTATGACTAATTTAACGTATTCTTCTTCTTTTTTTTCGATTATTTTTAAATACATGTGACTTATTGTAATGAAATTTTAATAATGATAATGATTAATGTAAATTTTAATATAAATGATATGTAATGGATAATAAAGTTTTGTAATAGGTAAATATGAGGAAATAAGTTTTGCATGCCAAATTTTGGCAGAACACGCTTGCTCGACAATATTAATTTATGTTATAAACTACCTGTGCTAACCGTGTTTCTAAGCAAATAAATTATTTGTATTTGTATTTATTTTGTATTTGAGTCGAGATGGCGGCGAGGCAATTTTGTATTTCCGACTTTTTCTGAAAAAATCGTACTTAAAATTGTCGAATCTACCGACAAGCAAAAAGGAAAAAATTCAGGACACGAAATGAAAAAGTTGGTCCTTCGACTGGAGCCGCCATCTTGGATTTCACTCGCGCTAAAGTGAAAAAACCTCGTTAAAAAAAATCTAGTTAAAGTCGGCCATACACTCGATCGCGATCCAGAGTCTCTAAATATCCAACAAAATGGCCCAATCAGTGAGTCAGTGAGTAAATGAGTGGTAAGATAGAGATAGGGTGATAATTTGCTAAGGATGACGGGTTAACATAATTATTTTTCCCATATTCTAGACCATATAGCGAATAGAATGGCGTTTTTACTTACCCATATTGATATATTGCTAAAAAGTTGTGTCCGCCATCTTGGATCTCAAAATGAATGTTGTATTCGGAATCAGGACCCCCCGAAAACCTCAAAAACGATACCCATATTGATATATTGTGAAAAAGTTGTGTCCGCCATCTTGGATCTCAAAATGAATGTTGTATTCGAAATCAGGACCCCCGAAAACCACGAAAACGATACTCATATTGAGGTATTGTTAAAAAGTTGTGTCCGCCATCTTGGATCTCAAAATGGATGTTGAATTCGGAATCTGGACCCCCGAAAACCACGAAAACGATATCCACATTGATATATTATTAAAAAGTTGTGTCCGCCATCTTGGATCTCAAAATGGATGTTGTATTCGGAATCAGGACCCCCGAAAACCACGGCAACGATACCCATATTGATATACTGTTAAAAAATTGTGTCCGCCATCTTGGATCTCAAAATGGATGTTAAATTCGGAATCTGGACCCCTGAAAACCTCAAAAACGATACCCATATTGATATATTGTGAAAAAGTTGTGTCCGCCATCTTGGATCTCAAAATGGATGTTAAATTCGAAATCTGGACCCCTGAAAACCTCAAAAACGATACCCATATTGATATATTGTGAAAAAGTTGTGTCCGCCATCTTGGATCTCAAAATGAATGTTGTATTCGGAATCAGGACCCCCGAAAACCACGAAAACGATACCCATATTGAGGTATTGTTAAAAAGTTGTGTCCGCCATCTTGGATCTCAAAATGGATGTTAAATTCGGAATCTGGACCCCTGAAAACCTCAAAAACGATACCCATATTGATATATTGTGAAAAAGTTGTGTCCGCCATCTTGGATCTCAAAATGAATGTTGTATTCGGAATCAGGACCCCCGAAAACCACGAAAACGATACCCATATTGAGGTATTGTTAAAAAGTTGTGTCCGCCATCTTGGATCTCAAAATGGATGTTATATTCGGAATCAGGACCCCCGAAAACCACGAAAACAATACCCATATTGATATTTTATTAAAAAGTTATGTCCGCCATCTTGGATCTCAAAATGGATGTTGTATTCGGAATCAAGGCCCCCGAAAACCACAAAAACGATACCCATATTGATATATTGTCAAAAAGTTGTGTCGGCCATCTTGAATCTCAAAATGGATATTGAATTCGGAATTAGGACCCACGAAAACCTTAAAAACGATACCCATATTGATATATTATTAAAAAGTTGTGTCGGCCATCTTGGATCTCAAAATGGATGTTGTATTCGGAATTTGGCCCCCGAAAACCTCGAAAATGATACCCATATTGATAAATTATTAAAAAGTTGTGTCCGCCATCTTGGATCTCAAAATGGATGTTGAATTCGGAATCAGGACCCCCGAAAACCACGGAAACGATACCCATATTGATATATTGTTAAAAAGTTGTGTCCGCCATCTTTGATCTCAAAATGGATGTTGTGACTGACATTCAATTTAAAACTATCCGTCAAAAACTTTGATGTGGCTTTTCCGTTTCATCGAATTTACAAATTACGATAGGTAAGTACTAAAGAAGTTTCACTTCAAAATCAAAAGTAGTATTCATGTTTTATTTAAATTACCTGGTTTTGGGGTGACGAGATTTTAGCGGCAACACCAATTTTTAGTAGTGTGCGTGTATCTGTATGTAAGCGTTAGCACACATAACAAATTTTCTGCTTCAGTTTATTGTATGAAACTATCCTTCAATGGTATGTTTTTATTCTAAGCAATAACAACAACTATCCCTTGGAAAACACATCAACGAGATGATTCTTTCATTTCATACTAAATAATAACTTTCCCTTAGGAAAGACCAACGGGAAAGATGATTTCATACTAAATGTACAAGCCTTCCTCTATACTACGTATACAAGAAAGATTTCATAGTAAATGTATGGGGAACTACTCAACTCACTGAATCGTCAACAACTCTCAGTGTTGCCATCACATCGACTCGAGATGACCATTTTGGGCCATCAGAGATTCCAGACAACGATTCTCAGGCAAAATTTTTCAAAAAGCAAAAAACTTTTTTTTTTTAATACGAACTTTATCACTCAAAAAATACCCCGAAATTGGGGAAAATCTGCCTACCAAAATGTGGCCGCATTATCTGGCTACAGAATGACACCAAATTTACCCAGGTTAAAAATTATTTACCCCTAAAAAAACCCAATCAAATAAAAAGTTAAAATTTCGAAATTTACAAAATGGCCGCCATCACCGCCGCCATCTTGTTTTTTGGAACCAGAGTATCAATGGCGGATAGCCAATTGAACGGCGAGTGCAACGCAGTTTTTACTATCCCCGTAGCTCCCACCGGAGAGCGCCACGAGACCAAACACTGGAAAACCTAAAACCAGCCATAACTTCCAGTGTTGCCACATTTCGGCCTTGAAAATGGTCAAATGTCATTTGGTAGGGCTCGATCAATAGGGTATAGCACTTGGATGAATCGAAATGTCATTATTTCTATTTTCGAAAATTTCGGGAAAAATCTCGGAAATTACCCGAAAAATGGGGAAAATTTTTAAACGTGGCTATACATTTCATGACCTCCCACAATCGACCTACATACATCGACTGAATCGAAAACCATCTAGCACCTTTAATTTCCCAAAAACGAAATGGAATTTTTCAAAAAATCACAAAATGGCCGCCAGCGGCGCCGCCATCTTGAATTTTGGAACCTCCATATTTTTTCCATATTCTAGACTATATAGCGGATGAAATGGCGTTCTTACTTCTCCTCTCGCACCCACCCAGTCGCCTCAACTAACTTTTGCGCAACACCATATCGAAAAAAATGTTTTCCCCTGGCTGGCGGTGTTGCCAGCAGACTGAAATAAAATTACCCTCGGCCACCTGCGGACCGGCCTGCGCTCCCAATTGCATACTCGGTTTGAGCGAAACGTCAAATTTTTTTTACGGCACATTTTGCCCAATCTGTCAAAAATGAGGGAAAATGTCAAAAAAGTTTTTGCACCTGGCAACACATCTCGCAGAGGTCTCCCCCCAGTTTCATACTAAGATGACGCTCCGACGTCGCCGTCTCTCCGAAAAGTGACTCTGAAAATGGTGCATTTTTTCGCGGTAACAAAATGGCCGCTGGCCTCGGCGCCATCTTGGATTTTGCAATTTCGCCACCCACCCGAGAGAGACAACCGTATCCGGAGAGAGACGACGAAGGAAAATCGCCAGCGGCACGTCTCACCTCTGTGTGGTGTCGTTCCGAATTGCCGCCTGCGAGGCCGACTTCGAGTCGAGATGGCGGCGCGGCCATTTTGAATTTTCGACATTTTCTAAAAAAATCATATTCAAATCTGTCAAATCTACCAAAAACCGAAAAGGGAAAAATTCAGGACTCGAAATGAAAAAGTTGGTCTTTCGAGCGGAGCCGCCATCTTGAATTTCACACTCATTAAAGTTAAAAAGCTGCGTTGAAAAAAATCTAGTTAAAGTCGGCCATACACTCGAACGCGATCCAGAGCCTCTAAATATGCGAAAAAATGGCCCAATCAGTGAGTCAGTAGTATTGCAGCTTTATATAGTATAGACTAGAGGTCGCTTGCGCGCGCGGGCTGCGAGCAGCCCGCGAAAAGGTTGTGCGGCCGGTTGATATTGATATTGTAGGCACAACGCTTCATCTTTGCATGGTGGGCCTCTAATACCCGCCAGCGTGGTCGTATTCGGTGAAAATGGTAGCGGAATTCATTAGAAATACTTTGTTTTATTTTTAAGAATTGTGTTAAACATTACGTCATAAAGTCAACGTCGTTCACACTCGCTGGCACAATACTTAGCCACTGCAGCGACACCTCCCTATTCCCACCAACTACCAAAAAGATACCCATATCGATTTTATATCAATAAGTCGCATCCGCAATCTTGGATTTCAAAATAGATGTTGTATTCGGAGACAGAACCCCCAAAAACCACCAAAATTATAACCATATTGACATTAAATCAAAAAGTCGCGGCCGCCATCTTAGTTCTCAAAATGGATGTTATATTGAGAATCGGGACCCCCGAAAACCATGAAAACGATACCCATATAGATATTTTATTAAAAAGTTGTGTCCGCCATCTTGGATCTCAAAATGAATGTTGTATTCGGAATCTGGACCCCCGAAAACCTCGAAAATTATACCAATATTGATTCATTATTAAAAAGTTGTGTCCGCCATCTTGGATCTCAAAATGGATATCGAATTCGGAATCAGGACCCCCGAAAACCACGAAAATGATATCCACATTGATATATTATTAAAAAGTTGTGTCCGCTATCTTGGATCTCAAAATGGATGTTGAATTCAGAATCAGGATCCCCGAAACCCACGAAAATTATAGGTACCCATATTGATATATTATTAAAAAGTTGTGTCCGCCATCTTGGATCTCAAAATGGATATTGAATTCGGAATCAGGACCTCCGAAAACCACGAAAATGATATCCATATTGATATATTATTAAAAAGTTGTGTCCGCCATCTTGGATCACAAAAAGGATCTTGTATTCGGAATCAAGACCCCCGAAAACCACGAAAACGATACCCATATTGATATACTGTTAAAAAGTTGTGTCCGCCATCTTGGATGTCAATATGAATGTTGTATTTGGAATCTGGACTCAGGAAAACGATACCAATAATGATAGATTGTTCAAAAGTTGTGACGTGTGTGTTCCGTTTCATCGAATTTACAAATTACGATAGGTAAGTACTAAAGAAGTTTCAATTCAAAATCAAAAGTAGTATTCATGTTTTACTTAAATTACCTGGTTTCTTCGTTTCGTTTTCTCCTAAAAACAGTACACTGTGGCTGGTCATATTAGCCATCTCCCCGAAAAGTGACTCTGCAAATGGTGCATTTTTTCGCAATCACAAAATGGCCGCTGGCCTCGGTGCCATCTTGGATTTTGCAATTTCGCCACCGACCCCAGAGAGACGACCGAATTCGGAGAGAGACGAAAAAGGAAAATCGCCAGCGGCGCGTCTCATCTCTCTGTGGTGTCGTTCGGAATTGCCCCCTGCGAGGCCGACTTCGAGTCGAGATGGCGGCGCAGACATTTTGAATTTCCGACTTTTTCTAAAAAAAATCCTATTCAAAACTGTCAAATCTACTGACAAGCGAAAAGGAAAAAAATCAGGACTCAAAATGAAAAAGTTGGTCCTTCGACCGGAGCCGCCATCTTGGATTTCACTCGCACTAAAGTGAAAAAGCTGCGTTGAAAAATCTTGTTGATTTTGGCCATACACTCGAGCTCGATCCAGAGTCTCAGAATATCCGAAAAAATGGCCCAATCAGTGAGTCAGTCAGTCAGTGAGTGGTATTGCAGCTTTATATAATTACTAAAAATTTTACCCGTATTGATATTATATTAAAAAGTTGTGTCCGCCATCTTGAATCTCAAAATGGATGTTATATTCGGAACCAGGACCCACGAACACCACGAAAACGATACCCATATTGATATATTGTCAAAAAGTTGTGTCCGCCATCTTGAATCTCAAAATGGATGTTGTATTCGGAATCAGGACCCCCGAAAACCATGAAATCGATACCCATATTGATATATTGTTAAAAAGTTGTGTCCGCCATCATGGATCTCAAAATGGATGTTGAGTTTGGAATCTGGACCCCCGAAAACCTCGAAAACGATACCCATATTGATATACTGTTAAAAAGTTGTGTCCGCCATCTTGGATGTCAATATGAATGTTGTATTTGGAATCTGGACTCAGGAAAACGATACCCATAATGATAGATTGTTCAAAAGTTGTGACGTGTGTGTTCCGTTTCATCGAATTTACAAATTACGATAGGTAAGTACTAAAGAAGTTTCAATTCAAAATCAAAAGTAGTATTCATGTTTTACTTAAATTACCTGGTTTCTTCGTTTCGTTTTCTCCTAAAAACAGTACACTGTGGCTGGTCATATTAGCCATCTCCCCGAAAAGTGACTCTGCAAATGGTGCATTTTTTCGCAATCACAAAATGGCCGCTGGCCTCGGTGCCATCTTGGATTTTGCAATTTCGCCACCGACCCCAGAGAGACGACCGAATTCGGAGAGAGACGAAAAAGGAAAATCGCCAGCGGCGCGTCTCGTCTCTCTGTGGTGTCGTTCGGAATTGCCCCCTGCGAGGCCGACTTCGAGTCGAGATGGCGGCGCAGACATTTTGAATTTCCGACTTTTTCTAAAAAAATCCTATTCAAAACTGTCAAATCTACTGACAAGCGAAAAGGAAAAAAATCAGGACTCAAAATGAAAAAGTTGGTCCTTCGACCGGAGCCGCCATCTTGGATTTCACTCGCACTAAAGTGAAAAAGCTGCGTTGAAAAATCTTGTTGATTTTGGCCATACACTCGAGCTCGATCCAGAGTCTCAGAATATCCGAAAAAATGGCCCAATCAGTGAGTCAGTCAGTCAGTGAGTGGTATTGCAGCTTTATATAATTACTAAAAATTTTACCCGTATTGATATTATATTAAAAAGTTGTGTCCGCCATCTTGAATCTCAAAATGGATGTTATATTCGGAACCAGGACCCACGAACACCACGAAAACGATACCCATATTGATATATTGTCAAAAAGTTGTGTCCGCCATCTTGAATCTCAAAATGGATGTTGAATTCGGAATTAGGACCCACGAAAACCACGAAAATGATACCCATATTGATATTTTATTAAAAAGTTATGTCCACCATCTTGGATCTTAAAATGGATGTTGTATTCGGAATCAGGACCCCCGAAAACCATGAAATCGATACCCATATTGATATATTGTTAAAAAGTTGTGTCCGCCATCATGGATCTCAAAATGGATGTTGAGTTTGGAATCTGGACCCCCGAAAACCTCGAAAACGATACCCATATTGAAATATTGTTAAAAAGTTGTGTCCGCCATCTTGGATCTCAAAATGGATGTTGTATTCGGAATCAGGACCCCCGAAAAGCCAGGAAACGATACCCATATTGATATATTGTTAAAAAGTTGTGTCCGCCATCTTGGATCTCAAAATGGATGTTGTATTCGGAATTTGGACCCCCGAAAACCACGGAAACGATACCCATATTGATATATTGTTAAAAAGTTGTGTCCGCCATCTTGGATCTCAAAATGGATATTGTGACTGACATTCAATTTAAAACTATCCGTCAAAAACTTTGATGTGGCTTTTCCGTTTCATCGAATTTACAAATTACGATAGGTAAGTACTAAAGAAGTTTCACTTCAAAATCAAAAGTAGTATTCATGTTTTATTTAAATTACCTGGTTTTGGGGTGACGAGATTTTAGCGGCAACACCAATTTTTAGTAGTATGCGTGTATCTGTGTGTAAGCGTTAGCACACATAACAAATTTTCTGCTTCAGTTTATTGTATGAAACTATTCTTCAATGGTATGTTTTTATTCTAAGCAATAACAACAACTATCCCTTGGAAAACACAGCAACGAGATGATTCTTTCATTTCATACTAAATAATAACTTTCCCTTATACAATACTCTTTTTAGGGATGTTGATTTGTTTGCAACGAGTAAGAGTTATTTCAAATTACAAATTATAAATTCTTTAAAATCAGAGTAAATAATGTTGATGATAGGAACAGATCTTTATAATATGAATAATAATAATAATAATAATTTATTTATTTTCTTCACAAAAAGTATCAAAACAAGCATAAAAATATAAAAATATTACATAGTCGCAGATTACTTAATGTGAAGACTGGTGCTTGAAATGGATTGAAACAATCTGTAATACAAGACACCAGGTCTCCACCTCCTAGGTTATTGCTTTCAGTTAACTTATTTTATTTAACTTATTCTAAATTTTAATAATGTATATTGTGTATATAATAGGTGTATGTATATCTGTGATTTTTTTTTTATTTATTTTTTTTTGCTTTTTTATTGATTGCTACATTGAGCTGCTTGTTTGTTGGTGGTCTAGGTGCTTTATCTTAGCGGCATAACCTAAATGTATGGAATACAATTTATACATAGGAAAACCTGTTATTGGCCATACTTATATCAATTATTGTTATGTAAAATACTTTGTAAATACGCTGTTGGTTTTCTAATAAATAAATAAATAAATAAATAAATTTTGTGATCCAAGATGGCGGATACAACTTTTTAACAATATATCAATATGGGTATCATTTTCGAGGTTTTCGGGGGTCCAGATTCTGAATTCAACATCCATTTTGAGATCCAAGATGATGGACACAACTTTTTAATATTATATGAATATGGGTATCATTTTCGTGGTTTTCGGGGGTCCTGATTCCGAATTCAATATCCATTTTGAGAGCCAAGATGGCGGACACAACGTTTAAATAATATATCAATATGGATATCATTTTCGTGGTTTTCGGGGGTCCTGATTCCGAATGCGATATCTATTTCGAGATCCAAGATGGCGGACGCGACTTTTTGACAAAATGTCAATATGGGTATCGTTTTCGTGGTTTTCGGGGGTCCCGATTCTGAATACGATATCTATTTTGAGAAACAAGATGGCGGCCGCGACTTTTTGATTTAATATCAATATGGGTATCATTTTGGCGGTTTTTGGGGGTTCTGATTACGAATACAACGCCTATTTTGAAATCCAAAATTGCGGATGTGACTTATCGATAGAAAATCGATATGGGTATCTTTTTAGTAGTTGGTGGGAATAGGGAGGTGTCGCTGCAGTGGCTAAGTATTGTGTCAGCGAGTCTGAACGACGTTAACTTTATGACGTAACGTTAAACACAATTCTTAAAAATAAAACTAAGTGTTTCTAATGAATTTCGCTGCCATTTTCACCGAATACGACCATTCTGGCGGGTATTAGAGGCCCACCATATGCAAAGACAAAGCGTTTTGCCTACAATATCAATCGGAAAACCTCTACGCAACAACCCAGCAGGCCGCACAACCTTTTCGCGGGCTGCTCGCAGTCCGCGCACCCAAGCGACCTCTAGTCTATACTGCCCTCCAGAGACTAAAGTGCAGTAACCGCAAAATAACGATTGCGAGAAAACGCCATTTAAAGTTAAGAATTTGATATAAAAAATAAGCAGATGTATAAACAAAAAAAGAATAATCCTGAAATGTTCTATACTGCCCACCAGACACTAAAGTGCAGTAATAGCCCTTGGATGATTTTTCGTTTTATAAGTGTTTCTGAAAGCGGGTTTCATAAGGTTTCTGCTGAATTAACTAATTTTTTTCTCGGACAATTAGGTAGTTTTTAATTAACAGTTTTACTCTTACTGCAAACCCAATAATATTAACAATTAAGCGTAGTTTCCCAACTAAAATGCAGTATATATTATAGTGGAGACGAAATTTTAAGGTTTCCTATTTAAAATGCAGTAAGCAATTAAACTTTACGGCCCTTAAGATAGTTTTATATTTCTGTAAAAAAAAATAAAAACTAATTAATATGCAGTAAAATTTACCTCCATACAATCTATTTTTACTACTATTGGAAAAAAAATATTAATTGTCACGAATTCCCAACTAAAATGCAGTAAAATCAAAGCTAGCCGCATTTTAGTTGTAAATACTTAACACTCCTTAATTATTATAAACTGACTAAAATGCAGTAAAATACAGCATTACTGCAGATTAGTTTGGATAACATAGTGACACACATATGGTTATTCCCAGATAAAGTGCAGTAATGTTTTATATATACTGCGTTTTAATTGGGATCAAGTTTGACAAATGATAGTAGGTCAAACCAATTATAACACAGTATCAAGTGTTGTTACTGCATTTTAATCGGTTTTGAATAGATAAACGTTTATTCGTAAACTACCTTCATGTAGTAACAGTAACAATTACTGCATTTTAGTTGGTTGTTTTAAAATGTTTATGAAGCGTGAAACAGAGCTTCCGAAAGGGTACTGCTCGATTGTGTATGATTGATCAGGTAAGTGACCTATGTTCTATATTTTTATTGACTTCCACAAAGTTCCACAATTGATTGCCACGAAGTTTTATTGACTTGCCCCTGCATAAATTTAAGTCAACTGTTAAAAGCTGTTTAATGAAAAAAAGGTATTATAAAATAGAAGATTATTTTAAAGATAAAAATTCGTGGCTACTATAATTTGCTCCTCTGCACATACTTATTTTATTTGAAATGTTCTAAATTCCAATTACAATATTTAATATGTTCTCAATTCCTTTTGTTATTATGGCTTTTTAAAAAAGGCTAACTGTGGAGTTTCTTGCGGCACTTCTTCTCAACAGGCCATTTACGTCGAAGTGCTGGTAGGAAAAAAAAATATTAACGTGCAAAAGTATTTCATGTAAATCTTATTGCAGAATAAATGATTTAATTTCATTTTCAAATACCTACTTTAGCATAGGTTATGAAATTAAATGAAAATTTATTTGCGTAAACATGTGTTTACATTGTTTCTTATAATAATACTCGTTAACAGTTTCAACATGCTTTGTCAAAAGGATTTTATGACATGCAAAATGACAATTTAATAAATTATTTATTCTCCATACATATAACTAAGTAAGTAGATATCTTCCTACTGCAACTTATGAATTTATTTTATTGTTGTACTTAGCGCTGTATAATTATTAAGTACTAGGTGATGCCCGCGACTTCGTACGCGTCATAAGATAAAAAGTATCCTATAAAAAGACCCACATAATCAGTCATTTATTGCAATATCTACTATTTAGTGAGTACTTACCAAATTTTCGTTTATCTTGCAGGGTCATGAGGAAAATGAACGCTAGATAAAAAAAAATTCACTGCTAAGCAAAGAACAAATCGACTTACCACCTGATATAACGATGCCACCTCTGCGTCCTCAAAATAATAATAAATCGCTTCCAAAAACCCATCTGAAATTCTAAAATATCGGTTTGGTGATGCATACTTCGTGTCACTGGAAAAAAATTCCAAACTAGAAGATAGTGCATTCGCCCATAAAAACCTTTACAATGCCCCTGACAATGTAGTTATGTAAGCGTGTGATGTTTTGTATATGATTTAAATTTATTGTAACGTTGATCTCAAAATAATGTCCACCATTTAAAAATACGCACCTACATTGAGTAAGTATATTTTATTACTTATTAAACATTTAATATCTTAATGTTATTATTATGTGAAAACTGACACATTTTTTTTGGATTAGAAGAAGTTTTTTATTTTTGATATGTGAATTTTATTTCATCAAGTTGAATTATTGTTATTAATTATGTAAAAATAAACGTTTTATAAAATATTACCTAGCTATTTTTCTTACTGCACTAGTAAAAACGAACACTTTTTTCTATAAAACCAACTAACATGCAGTATTTTTTTCACCTTACTGCATGTTAGTTGGGTTTCTTGACAAAACAACTAATCCAAACGCAGTAATGCTACTTTATACTGCGTTTTAATCAATTGTGAACCTACGCCTATACTGCCCTCCAGAGACTAAAGTGCAGTAACTGCAAAATAACGATTGCGAGAAAACGCCATTTAAAGTTAAGAATTTGATATAAAAAATAAGCAGATGTATAAACAAAAAAAGAATAATCCTGAAATGTTCTATAGGCGTAGGTTCACACGTCTTAGCAATAAAAAAAAATATATCCTTATAAATGAATTTATTAATGACCATTTACTATTTTGGCGCGAATTACTGCACCGCCTTTTTTATAAAAAAATACATTAAAACTGATTAAAACGCAGTATAAAGTAGCATTACTGCGTTTGGATTAGTTGTTTTGTCAAGAAACCCAACTAACATGCAGTAAGGTGAAAAAAATACTGCATGTTAGTTGGTTTTATAGAAAAAAGTGTTCGTTTTTACTAGTGCAGTAAGAAAAATAGCTAGGTAATATTTTATAAAACGTTTATTTTTACATAATTAATAACAATAATTCAACTTGATGAAATAAAATTCACATATCAAAAATAAAAAACTTCTTCTAATCCAAAAAAAATGTGTCAGTTTTCACATAATAATAACATTAAGATATTAAATGTTTAATAAGTAATAAAATATACTTACTCAATGTAGGTGCGTATTTTTAAATGGTGGACATTATTTTGAGATCAACGTTACAATAAATTTAAATCATATACAAAACATCACACGCTTACATAACTACATTGTCAGGGGCATTGTAAAGGTTTTTATGGGCGAATGCACTATCTTCTAGTTTGGAATTTTTTTCCAGTGACACGAAGTATGCATCACCAAACCGATATTTTAGAATTTCAGATGGGTTTTTGGAAGCGATTTATTATTATTTTGAGGACGCAGAGGTGGCATCGTTATATCAGGTGGTAAGTCGATTTGTTCTTTGCTTAGCAGTGAATTTTTTTTTATCTAGCGTTCATTTTCCTCATGACCCTGCAAGATAAACGAAAATTTGGTAAGTACTCACTAAATAGTAGATATTGCAATAAATGACTGATTATGTGGGTCTTTTTATAGGATACTTTTTATCTTATGACGCGTACGAAGTCGCGGGCATCACCTAGTACTTAATAATTATACAGCGCTAAGTACAACAATAAAATAAATTCATAAGTTGCAGTAGGAAGATATCTACTTACTTAGTTATATGTATGGAGAATAAATAATTTATTAAATTGTCATTTTGCATGTCATAAAATCCTTTTGACAAAGCATGTTGAAACTGTTAACGAGTATTATTATAAGAAACAATGTAAACACATGTTTACGCAAATAAATTTTCATTTAATTTCATAACCTATGCTAAAGTAGGTATTTGAAAATGAAATTAAATCATTTATTCTGCAATAAGATTTACATGAAATACTTTTGCACGTTAATATTTTTTTTTCCTACCAGCACTTCGACGTAAATGGCCTGTTGAGAAGAAGTGCCGCAAGAAACTCCACAGTTAGCCTTTTTTAAAAAGCCATAATAACAAAAGGAATTGAGAACATATTAAATATTGTAATTGGAATTTAGAACATTTCAAATAAAATAAGTATGTGCAGAGGAGCAAATTATAGTAGCCACGAATTTTTATCTTTAAAATAATCTTCTATTTTATAATACCTTTTTTTCATTAAACAGCTTTTAACAGTTGACTTAAATTTATGCAGGGGCAAGTCAATAAAACTTCGTGGCAATCAATTGTGGAACTTTGTGGAAGTCAATAAAAATATAGAACATAGGTCACTTACCTGATCAATCATACACAATCGAGCAGTATCCTTTCGGAAGCTCTGTTTCACGCTTCATAAACATTTTAAAACAACCAACTAAAATGCAGTAATTGTTACTGTTACTACATGAAGGTAGTTTACGAATAAACGTTTATCTATTCAAAACCGATTAAAATGCAGTAACAACACTTGATACTGTGTTATAATTGGTTTGACCTACTATCATTTGTCAAACTTGATCCCAATTAAAACGCAGTATATATAAAACATTACTGCACTTTATCTGGGAATAACCATATGTGTGTCACTATGTTATCCAAACTAATCTGCAGTAATGCTGTATTTTACTGCATTTTAGTCAGTTTATAATAATTAAGGAGTGTTAAGTATTTACAACTAAAATGCGGCTAGCTTTGATTTTACTGCATTTTAGTTGGGAATTCGTGACAATTAATATTTTTTTTCCAATAGTAGTAAAAATAGATTGTATGGAGGTAAATTTTACTGCATATTAATTAGTTTTTATTTTTTTTTACAGAAATATAAAACTATCTAAAGGGCCGTAAAGTTTAATTGCTTACTGCATTTTAAATAGGAAACCTTAAAATTTCGTCTCCACTATAATATATACTGCATTTTAGTTGGGAAACTACGCTTAATTGTTAATATTATTGGGTTTGCAGTAAGAGTAAAACTGTTAATTAAAAACTACCTAATTGTCCGAGAAAAAAATTAGTTAATTCAGCAGAAACCTTATGAAACCCGCTTTCAGAAACACTTATAAAACGAAAAATCATCCAAGGGCTATTACTGCACTTTAGTGTCTGGTGGGCAGTATAGAACATTTCAGGATTATTCTTTTTTTGTTTATACATCTGCTTATTTTTTATATCAAATTCTTAACTTTAAATGGCGTTTTCTCGCAATCGTTATTTTGCGGTTACTGCACTTTAGTCTCTGGAGGGCAGTATAGACTAGAGGTCGCTTGGGTGCGCGGGCTGCGAGCAGCCCGCGAAAAGGTTGTGCGGCCTGCTGGGTTGTTGCGTAGAGGTTTTCCGATTGATATTGTAGGCAAAACGCTTTGTCTTTGCATATGGTGGGCCTCTAATACCCGCCAGAATGGTCGTATTCGGTGAAAATGGCAGCGAAATTCATTAGAAACACTTAGTTTTATTTTTAAGAATTGTGTTTAACGTTACGTCATAAAGTTAACGTCGTTCAGACTCGCTGACACAATACTTAGCCACTGCAGCGACACCTCCCTATTCCCACCAACTACTAAAAAGATACCCATATCGATTTTCTATCGATAAGTCACATCCGCAATTTTGGATTTCAAAATAGGCGTTGTATTCGTAATCAGAACCCCCAAAAACCGCCAAAATGATACCCATATTGATATTAAATCAAAAAGTCGCGGCCGCCATCTTGTTTCTCAAAATAGATATCGTATTCAGAATCGGGACCCCCGAAAACCACGAAAACGATACCCATATTGACATTTTGTCAAAAAGTCGCGTCCGCCATCTTGGATCTCGAAATAGATATCGCATTCGGAATCAGGACCCCCGAAAACCACGAAAATGATATCCATATTGATATATTATTTAAACGTTGTGTCCGCCATCTTGGCTCTCAAAATGGATATTGAATTCGGAATCAGGACCCCCGAAAACCACGAAAATGATACCCATATTCATATAATATTAAAAAGTTGTGTCCATCATCTTGGATCTCAAAATGGATGTTGAATTCAGAATCTGGACCCCCGAAAACCTCGAAAATGATACCCATATTGATATATTGTTAAAAAGTTGTATCCGCCATCTTGGATCACAAAATTTATTTATTTATTTATTTATTTATTAGAAAACCAACAGCGTATTTACAAAGTATTTTACATAACAATAATTGATATAAGTATGGCCAATAACAGGTTTTCCTATGTATAAATTGTATTCCATACATTTAGGTTATGCCGCTAAGATAAAGCACCTAGACCACCAACAAACAAGCAGCTCAATGTAGCAATCAATAAAAAAGCAAAAAAAAATAAATAAAAAAAAAATCACAGATATACATACACCTATTATATACACAATATACATTATTAAAATTTAGAATAAGTTAAATAAAATAAGTTAACTGAAAGCAATAACCTAGGAGGTGGAGACCTGGTGTCTTGTATTACAGATTGTTTCAATCCATTTCAAGCACCAGTCTTCACATTAAGTAATCTGCGACTATGTAATATTTTTATATTTTTATGCTTGTTTTGATACTTTTTGTGAAGAAAATAAATAAATTATTATTATTATTATTATTCATATTATAAAGATCTGTTCCTATCATCAACATTATTTACTCTGATTTTAAAGAATTTATAATTTGTAATTTGAAATAACTCTTACTCGTTGCAAACAAATCAACATCCCTAAAAAGAGTATTGTATGTACGAGAAAGCCGAATCAAAACCGAATTTTGTAAGTAGTTCGTGTGACACTGTGAGATTTCTAACAGAGGAGTGTTGCGTGTGCGATATTTAGGCGTGCGAAACACTATTTTTGATAAGAGACTTGGGCAATCTACATTACTGTTTAATAAATCATGCAGCAGACCCATATCTAACACCAGACGCCTTTGCTCCAGAGTCAAGAGGCTATGCTCCTTACAACCATCTTCGTAAGCTCTAAGAGAATTGCGACAACGGAAATTAAGGTGCTTCAAAAACATTTTCTGAATTCGCTCTAAACGGCTGCGATATGTGATGTATTGAGGTGACCATACAGGGCTAGCATACTCCAAGATGCTTCTAACATACGCATAGTAAACAATTTTTATTGCTTTAATCGTAGAGAATGACTTACATACGCGGAGAACAAAGCCCAAATTTGTATATGCTTTCGTGATAGCTCTTTCAATGTGATCCGTAAGTAACATTTTTTGGTCAAAGTATACCCCTAAGTCAAATAGGTAAATACTAAAGGTAAAAAAGGTAAATACTAAAGAAGTTTCACTTCAAAATCAAAAGTAGTATTCATGTTTTATTTAAATTACCTGGTTTTGGGGTGACGAGATTTTAGTGGCAACACCAATTTTTAGTAGTGTGCGTGTATCTGTGTGTAAGCGTTAGCACACATAACAAATTTTCTGCTTCAGTTTTGAAGCGGCATAATGTATATGGAACTATCCTTATATTATGTTCTTATTCTAAGCAATAACAAAAACTATCCCATAGAAAACACATCGACGAGATGATTCTTTGATTTCATACTAAATAATAACTTTCCCTAAGGAAATACCAACGGGAAAGACAACAAAAAGATGATTTCATACTAAATGTGCCTTCCTCTATACTACGTATACAAGAAAGATTTCATACTAAATGTATGGGGAACTACCGAAATGACCGGCCCTCACTGAATCGTCAACAACTCTCAGTGTTGCCATCACATCGACTTGAGATGACCATTTTGGGCCATCAGAGATTCCAGACAACGAGTCTCAGGCAAAATTTTTCAAAAAGCAAAAATTTTTTTTTTTAATACGAACTTTATCACTCACGAAATACCCCGAAATTGGGGAAAATCTGCATAGTAAAGTGTGGCCGCACTATTCGACTACAGAATGACACCAAACTTACCCAGGTAAAAAATTATTTCCCCTAAAAAAACCCAATCAAATAAAAAGTAAAAATTTCGAAATTTACAAAATGGCCGCCATCACCGCCGCCATCTTGTTTTTTGGAACCAGAGTATCAATGGCGGATAGCCGTTCGAATGGCGAGTGCAACGCAGTTTTCACTATCCCCGTAGCTCCCACCAGAGAGCCCCACGAGACCAAACACCGGAAAACCTGAAAACATACACAACTTCCAGTGTTGCCACAATGCGGCCTTAAAAATTCGCCGACGCCGTCGTGGTGGAGTGGTCAGTATAGCTGGCTACACATCAAGCGGTCCGGGTTCGAATCCTGGAAGCGGCAAATGTTTGTGTGACGAACACGAATGTTTGTTTGCGAGTCATGGTTGTTTATATATTTATTTAAGTTTATTTATAAAAATATCTAAAATTATTATGTATATAAAAAAAAATGTCCGTTATCTAGTATCCGTAACACAAGTTCTTAATGATACTTACTTCGGGCTAGATAATTGGTGTGAGCGTGAAAATATATTATTATATATATTATATATATATTATAAAATGGTCAAATGTCATTTGGTAGGGCCCGATCAATAGGGAATAGCACTCGGATGAATCGAAATGTCATTATTTCTATTTTCAAAGTTTTCGGGAAAAATCTCGGAAATTACCCGAAAAATGGGGAAAATTTTTAAACGTGGCTATACATCCCATGACCTCCCACAATTGACCTACATACATCGACTGAATCGAAAACCATCTAGCACCTTTAATTTCCCAAAAACGAAATGGAATTTTTCAATAAATCACAAAATGGCCGCCAGCGGCGCCGTCATCTTGAATCTCGAAACGTCCATATTTTTCCCATATTCTAGACTATATAGCGGATAGAATGGCGTTTTTAGTTTTCCTCTCGCACGCACCCAGTCGCCTCAACTAACTTTGGCGCAACACCATATCGAAAAAAATGTTTTTCCCCTGGGTGGCGGTGTTGCCAGCGGACCGAAATAAAATTACCCTTGACCACCGGCGGACCGGCCTGCGCTCCAAACTGCATACTCGGTTTGAGCGAAACGTCAAATTTTTTTTACGGCACATTTTGGCCAATCTGTCAAAAATTAGGGAAAATGTCAAAAAAGTTTTTACACCTGGCAACACCTCTCGCGGAGTTCTCTCCCCGGTCTCATACTAAGGATCCGCTCCGACGTCGCTGTCTCCCCGAAAAGAGACTCTGAAAATGGTGCATTTTTTCATAATCACGAAATGGCCGCTGACCTCGGCGCCATCTTGGATTTTGCAATTTCAGCGCTCATCTGTGACAGAAGACCGTATCCGAAGTGAGAAGACGAAGAAAAATCGCCAGCGGCGCGTCTCACCTCTGTGTGGCGTCGTTCCGCATTGCCCCCTGCGAGGCCGACTTCGAGTCGAAATGGCGGCGCGGCCATTTTGAATTTCCAACTTATTCAAAAAAAAAACATATTTCTAATTGTCAAATGTACCGACAAGCGAAAAGGAAAAAATTCAGGACTCGAAATGAAAAAGTTGGTTCTTCGAGCCGAGCCGCCATCTTGGATTTCACTCGCGCTAAAGTGGAAAAGCTGCGTCGATAAAAATTTAGTTAAAGTCGGCCATACACTCGAGCGCGATCGAGAGTCTCTAAATATCCGAAAAAATGGCCCAATCAGTGAGTGAGTGAGTGAGTGGTATTGCAGCTTTATATAAGGGAAAGGTCTATTCCCTTAGAAAAGACAAGAAACGAGATAATTCTTTGATTTCATACTAAATGTATGGGAAAGCTGTGCTCCAAACTGCATAGTCGGTTTGAGTGAAACGCGAAAAAAAAATTTGACACAAATTGCCCCATCTGTCAAAAGTTAGCGAAAATTTCAAGAAAGTTTTTGCACCTGGCAACACCTCTTACGAAGGTCTCTCGCCGGACTCATACTACGGTTTCGCTCCGATGTGGCCATCTCCCCGAAAAGTGACTCTGCAAATGGTGCATTTTTTCTTAATAACAAAATGGCCGCTGGCCAGGGCGCCATCTTGGATTTTGCAATTTCGCCACTCACTTGAGAGAGAGGACCATATTTGGAAAGAGACGACGAAGGAAAATCGCTATCGGCGCGTCTCATTACTCTGTGGTGTCGTTCCGAATTGCCCCCTGTGAGGCCGAGTTCGAGTCGAGGTGGCGGCGCGGCCATTTTGAATTTCTGACTTTTTCTAAAAAAATCGCTTTCTAAACTGTCAAATCTACCCACAACCGAAAAAGAAAAAATTTTGTACTGAGTGACTTTGGCCTTAAAAATGGTCAAATGACATTCTAGAAGTCTTGATCAATAGGAAATGGCACCTGGATGAATCGAAATGGCATTATTTCTATTTTCGAAGTTTTCGGGTAAAATCTCGGAAATTACCCCTAAAATGGGGAAAACTTGGCTATACATCCCATAACCTCTCACAACGGACCCATACATATCGACTGCATAGAAAACCATCTAGCACCTTAAATTGCCCAAAAATGAACTGGAATTCTTCAAAAATTCATAAAATGGCCGCCAGCGGCACCGCCATCTTGTATATCGAAAGTTCCATATTTTTCGCATATTCTAGACTATACAGGGTCTAAAAGACATGAACAGTCAAACGAGAACCATGTATTCTGCTCACCATCATAACATTTTTTTCCCTTTAGACTATACCTGGGAAATAGTTACAATTTTATTGAAGGTCAAAGTCATATTTTTTTTTTTATGAAAACGTATTCTATACGTTATTTCTTTATTATTGTCAAAAGAAACATTATCATTTTTTTTTAGTATTTCATAACAAAAAATGGCTTCAAAACGTTAGCGTCCAATGTAGCGCACTCGATGCGCACGCACACTAACGAACGGGGCCGCCGTCTGGCAAAATTAAAGCGGTTTTGCGAATTGCGTGCGAGTTGAGCCCTTTACATTGCGCGGTACAATTTGCAAACCAAAAAATTAAAATCATTTCCCAGCAATATTTTTTTGAAATATGTATTATTTTGATGTTTAGAATACATGGTTTTCGTTTCACTGTTCATGTCTTTTACACCCAGTATAGCGGATAGAGTGGCGTTTTTACTTACTCATATTGATAAATTATTAAAAAGTTGTGTCCGCCATCTTGGATCTCAAAATGGATGTAGAATTCGGAATAAGGACCTGTAAAGGTTCCTTCGGGTGGTAAATAAAAGTGGACTGTATTACTTGTGATAGGGCTGATTTATTGCCGTTTTACAAATTAAACGTTAGGTGCGCGCGCGATCAATTTGCGGTTGGAGACGACCGTAAGCGAGGTCCGAGCGTGGTCAGGTTCTCAAGGTGACTCCACAGAGCGCTGCCACCGCGCCGATGGCGGCGCCCCGCTCGCTGCCTCCTCCCGCGCGTCTCATCCCGTGCGTATAGATGCGATCCTCGACATGCTCCCCGGGTTGAAGGCTGGTGAAGGCTTCAAAGTTCTGGAAGAGGGCAGATGTTATTAAATGCCCTACGAATGGTGCCTCTCTTTGTCTTCAACTCGGCAACCCTGACAACACCATCTGTGCCTGTGTAGACATTCATGACCCTTCCCAAAGACCACAGAAGTGGAGGAAGAGTGTTATCTTTGACGATAACAAGCGAGCCCAGCTTGAGGTCATTTCCACCAGACTTCCACTTCAGCTTCTGCTGCAACTGGTTAATATACTCGGTGGAGAAACGATGCCAAAAATGTTGCTTTATATGCTCGATTTTCTTGTATCGGTCGAGTCGAGTGATGTTGTGATCCATGATCGGTGGATGTGGAATGGATACAAGTGACCGTCCAATTAAAAAATGAGCGGGAGTAAGAGGAGACAAGTCGGAAGGATCGGATGACATTTGTGTTAGAGGCCGAGAATTCAAAATAGCTTCAATTTGAGTGAGGCAAGTGGCCATTTCCTCGTATGTAAGGTGCGTTGTATCTAATAACCGCTTAAGATGATGTTTCGTGGAGCGAACGGCTGCCTCAGCTAGGCCGTTGAAGTGGGGAGTATATGCTGGGATAAATTTAAATTCGATGCCCTCCTGAGCTACAAGACCTTCAAGATCGGACTGCACCAAGAACCTTGAAAGCTCGTTATAAGTGCCTACGAAGTTAGTGCCATTGTCTGACGTGATGCTTTGGGGTTTACCACGCCGAGAAACAAAACGATTAAGAGCGGCTATGTACGCTTCACTAGATAGTGCAGTAACGAGCTCGATATGTAAGGCTTTAACCGAATTGCAAATGAAAATCGCCAAGAATGACTTAAGAAGTTTGCAACCTCTTCCCTTTCTGTCGGCTATCAATACTGGCCCAGCATAATCCACAGAACAATGTAAAAAGGGGAATTCTAATTCAGTACGTGATGTAGGTAACTGACCCATGATAGGCTGAATAGTTTTAGCTTTATACCTACAGCACCGAATACATTTGTTTACACATTTTTTAGCTAAATTGCGGCCACCCAACGGCCAAAATGTTTGTCTGATTTGAACTAATAAGAGTTGGGGGCCAGCATGAATATGTTTTATATGGTAATGATTAAAAATTATTATTGTTAAATTATGTTTGCTACATAGCAAGATAGGATGCTTAACATCATAGTTATAGGGAGAATTATCGAGCCTGCCACCCACTCGTATAATCTCATTCGAGTCTAAAAATGGAGACAATGAAAGGAGTCGATTTTTGCTAGACAATTTTTTACCTGTTTTGAGAATGACATACTCATCAGGAAACATTTCCAATTGAGCCTTGCGAATTATTAAATTTAATGAATTTTGTAATTCCTGAACCGAAAGATGCCCTGTTAATTTATTATTTTTATTTTTACAATTATTAAGAAATCTTAATAAGTATGCCACTGATCTTTGCAAAGAAATGAAATTTGATTTTTTGTTAATGAAGCGACTAACTACATCTACAAAGCCATTAGGTTCATCTACGCGCGCTACAGAACAAGCAACTAATTCGGGTAGATCGTGTTTCACGCTTGCATTAGGCGTTTTAGGCCAATGAGTTTCGTCTTTTAACAAATAAGTGGGACCTTCCCACCACAAGCTAGAACTGCTGATTAGATCGGCCTTCAGCCCACGGGAAACAAGATCCGCCGGATTGTCCGCCGATGGTACGTAACTCCACGTGTGACCCTCTGTGCTTTCTTGTATCTCATGAACACGGTTTCTGACAAAACTCTTAAGTTCACTAGTTGGAGTTTTTAACCATCCCAAAACTATGGTAGAATCACACCAGAATCTACATTTTGTTATGGGTATAGATAAAGATATCAATACTTTAGTACACAGTCTTGATGCCAATAAAGCCCCACAAAGCTCGAGGCGGGGAATAGTTGTCGGCTTAATGGGAGCGACTCTGTTTTTTGATGTCAGCAGACGTACACTAATCAAACCGCTACTATCAATCGAACGAATATACACACACACTCCATATGCTCGTTCTGAAGCATCCGAAAAGACGTGCACTTCATGTGTGATTGCATTATTACTAAGAACCCATCGAAGAATTTTTAATTGGTTGAGAAACGGTAAAGTATTTGCAAAATTTAACCATGAGTCTTTTATGTTTTGTGATACTTCTTCATCCCAAGTGCATTGATCAATCCATAATCGTTGCATAATTAACTTGGCCTCAACTACACATGGGCCAACTAAGCCTAAGGGGTCAAAAATTTGACTGATCACAGAAAGTATGTGTCGTTTAGTTACTGTTTTACGTATCATAACATTAATAGAGAATGACAAAACATCGCTGTCACAAATCCAATTTAATCCAAGAGTCTTAGACTGCGAATTTAAATCAATATCTGAAAAATTTAAAAGATTATTTCGGTTACAGGGACGGTTCGGAAACAAGGAGATTTGATCTAAAATTGCTTTACTATTTGATTTAAACTTTCTAAGGTTGAATTTGGCAGTTTCTAAAGTAGAAATTATACCTTTGCAAATTCTCACAGTATCCTCTATGGAAGAAGATCCACCTAAGTAGTCGTCGACGTAAAAGTCCCTTTGAATAGCCTTTTTTACGTCATCATCTGATGCACTTGTTGCCAAACTTACTAAACACTTTGTGGCCAAATATGGGGCACAAGCTGTGCCATACGTTACTGTATTAAGAGTGTAAGTTTTTAAAGGTTTGGTACTATCAAAGCGAAAAATTATTTGTTGAAGAGGGCGTTGAATAGGGTTAACTTCAATCGCCCTATACATTTTTTCAACATCACCCGTGACGACATATTTGTGTTGTCGAAAGCGTAATAAAATGGAATAAAGGTCATCCTGTACAGTAGGGCCAACCATCAGAATATTATTTAAAGAAAACCCCGATGTGGTTTTGGCTGATGCGTCAAATACCGTTCGAAGTTTTGTAGTGCTACTCGACTCACGGAGGACGCCGTGGTGAGGTAAAAAATAACTATGACTGCCTTGTTCATTAAAGTTAGTTGGTTCCTTATTTTCGGTCATGTGACCTAAGCGCTCATACTCGAGCATAAATTCAAAATAAATATTTTTAAAGGTAGGATCCCTTAAAAATCTACGCTCTAAAGAAAGAAATCGACATTTGGCCTGTTGATAGGAGTCGCCTAAGACTGA
The DNA here is from genome assembly GCA_955850985.1 of Elophila nymphaeata. Lineage (NCBI taxonomy): Eukaryota > Metazoa > Arthropoda > Insecta > Lepidoptera > Crambidae > Elophila > Elophila nymphaeata. The sequence continues at coordinate 6,596,435 of OY039071.1, forward strand.
GGGGTCTTCCTTCAGTGGCATGTCTACAACGAAGCGGCCGTCGTTTTTCCTGGTGGTAGTTAACAGGAAGCTTTCTTCACAGGCACGTTCTTCAGATGACAAGATGTGCCTTGCTGCTACCGAGTCCAGTTCCCAGAAACGAGTTAAGTCTGGATTGGGTTCTTCGTTTAGAAAATGACAAACGGAACCATTGAAAGGGCGCTTAAGACGGGCAACATGCCCAGACACCAACCAACCCAGTTTCGTTTCGTATAACTTAGGCTGATTTTTACCTAAGTTAATTTGGTTATTACCTAAGACCGACCAAAATACTTCGGCGCCTAATAAAATGTCTATGACCGATGGAATGTTAAAACTAGGATCGGCAAGACTGATTCCGTTAGGCAAAGGAATGTGTTGTATATTGATATACGTAGAAGGCAAAGATTTAGTTATTTGCGGTAAAATAAGACAGTCAACAGTAAGTTTATAATCAAAATTGGTTGATATAATCGTAAGGCTACAAGACTGTGTACTTTGAGAAATATGGTTATTGATACCTGTCACCGTGGAGTTGGCACCGCGGCGGGACAGACCCAGCTTACCACACAAAGACTCCGTAACGAAATTCGCCGTGCTGCCGTTGTCAAGTAACACGCGGGCCGTGTGCACGGCGCCGCATGCGTCGAGCACTTGCACGAGCGCTGTGGACAGTAATACATGTGGAGGAGTAGTATGCTGTTTAGCGTCATTACAATCATTAGCGAAATTAGCAACGCTATTAATTGGAATGGTGGGCACAGGACTTGGTCTAGGCTCATGTAAATGCAAAAGTGTATTATGCAACTTTTTGCAGTATCTACAAGGTACGAGACTGCATTTATTTTCGACGTGACCAGGACGAAGACAATTAAGACACACCTTTGTTTCTTTGGCCTTTTGAATTCTATCTTCAATTGCAAGTGATCTGAATGTTTCACAGTTAAATAGGAAATGAGTTTCAGCGCAAAGAGGGCATTTAAAAGATTTATTTTTGTACATATTATTGTTAAATTTTGATTTTACATTTTGATAATTTAAGTTAAATTTTTTATTATTGTAAGTATTTGTTTTATTGCTTTGTGTGTCTATAAGAAAGTTTGTATTTGGTTTGTAAATATCTTTGTGCACTTTACCTTTTTCCTGTAATGTTTCCAATAAATCTGCTCTGTTGCTAATAAAATCAATTAAAGTATTTAAAGAAGGTGGGTCACTTAATGTATTTCTAAACTCTTCCCATACCCTTTGAAGGACAGGATCTAATTTTTCTGTCATCATATGGATAACCAAAGTATCCCAATGCTCAGTGGGTTGGCCTAGCGATGATAAGGCACGCAAATTTTTATTTGTTACATCTATCAGATGACGAATAGACGAACAAGACTCTTTTTGCATTCGCTCGATATTAAATAAGGCTTGAACATGGTTATTCACAAGCAGTCTTTTATTATTATACCTATTGCACAATAAATTCCAAGCAGCTTCGTAATTATCGGCCTTGAAATCTAAATTGTCAATAACTTGTAAAGCGGTGCCCTTTAGCGAAGCATGAAGGTAGTGTAACTTATTGATATTATCCATATCTTGCCTTGAATGAATGAGAGAAATGAAAGTATCCCTGTACTTAAGCCAGTCCTGATAGTGACCATGGAAAACGGGTAAGTCAATTTTTGGCAATCTAACGCAATTGGATTTGAAATGACTCGCCTGTACATCCTCGTAGCACGATACGGAACCATCCCGAAGGTTGAGCTGCTGGCTGCGCGCGAGCAGATGTCGCGCTGCAGCCGCCAGCGAGTGGTATTGATCTTCAAACTGCTCGCGCTCCTCAGTCTCGTCGGTAGGATTCTCCGAAAGCATCTCAATGTCAGACTGCAAATTATCAAAAGTTGGGTATATGGCATCAAATTTACTGAAACGGCTTTCTAAATCTAAAATTTGCACGCGGCTAAGTTCAGAAGAGCTTTTAAGCAAAGTTAAATAATTATTAAAAATAGTAAGTTTCGATTTAAGACCGCTACGTTTTTTAATTAACCGTTCTTTTTCTTTTTTATCATCGGCCATACTGAAGGTAGATCCAAAAAACTAAAAATTGAAATTAAAATTCTATAACGAATATTTTATAATTAATTAAATAAATCTGATACGAAACTAATAATAGTTGAAAGAATGCGCAAGCGTAGTAAACCGTTTGAACGGGACTAGCGAGAACAAAAGAAACAGCTGTGCGATGCGTCAGCGCCGTGCAGTCTGTTGATACGTAAACACAATATTGTGCACTCGGTAGCAAAATCGCCACTAATTTTATAAGCACTATAAGAATAATAAGTTCCAAAAGGAAAACAAGTAGTTTAAATAACACTGCCTTACAAATAATTTTAATGGAAATGCACTCTCAAATTGATCTACTAACAATGAATTTAATAGAAATAAGGAAGGAAAAAGAGGGAAAAAATTGGAACGAACTCACAAGATACCCAAACCGTCCACTTATGGATGTAAGATGTCACGATGAGGTCTCGAACAATCGTAGGGTCCAAAGTCCAACTTGCAAACCGACTTCTTATCAATATTTTTCTTGAGCTTAGCTGGTTGCGATGTGCCGATTCTTCATACGATGAGGATGAATAAGGCCCTCGAAGAAATCTTGCCGCTGAAGACCAACTTGAAGAGCTCTTGAATTTTTTACGCGCGATGGTAGTTAAAACTTTCAAAAATGTAAAACGACAAACCCATAAAGGACCAATGTAAAGGTTCCTTCGGGTGGTAAATAAAAGTGGACTGTATTACTTGTGATAGGGCTGATTTATTGCCGTTTTACAAATTAAACGTTAGGTGCGCGCGCGATCAATTTGCGGTTGGAGACGACCGTAAGCGAGGTCCGAGCGTGGTCAGGTTCTCAAGGTGACTCCACAGAGCGCTGCCACCGCGCCGATGGCGGCGCCCCGCTCGCTGCCTCCTCCCGCGCGTCTCATCCCGTGCGTATAGATGCGATCCTCGACAGACCCCCGAAAACCACGAAAACTATACCCATATTGATATATTGTTAAAAAGTTGTGTCCGCCATCTTGGATCTCAAAATGGATTTTGTATTCGGAATCAGGACCCCCAAAAACTACGAAAACGATACCCATATTGATGTATTGTTAAAAAATGTGTCCGCCATCTTGGATCTCAAAATGGATGTTGTATTCGAAATCAGGATCCCCGAAAACCACTAAAACGATACCCATATTGATATATTGTTAAAAAGTTGTATCCGCCATCTTGGATCTCAAAATGGATGTTGTATTCGGAATCAGGATCCCCGAAAACCACGAAAACGATACCCATATTGATATATTGTTAAAAAGTTGTGTCCGCCATCTTGGATCTCAAAATGGATGTTGAATTCGGAATAAGGACCCCCGAAAAACACGAAAATGATACCCATATTGATATATTGTTAAAAAGTTGTGTCCGCCATCTTGGATCTCAAAATGGATGTTGAATTCGGAATAAGGACCCCCGAAAACCACGAAAACGATACCCATATTGATATATTGTTAAAAAGTTGTGTCCGCCATCTTGGATCTCAAAATGGATGTTGAATTCGGAATAAGGACCCCCGAAAACCACGAAAACGATACCCATATTGATATATTGTTAAAAAGTTGTGTCCGCCATCTTGGATCTTAATATAATTTTTGTTTCGGAATCGGGACCCCCGAAAAACACGATAATGATACCCTGACATTCTATTTCAAACCATCCGTCAAAAACTTTGGTGTGGCTTTTCCGTGTCATCGACTTTAGAAATTACGATCGGTAAGTACCTACTAAAGAAGTTTCACTTCAAAATCAAAAGTAGTATTCATGTTTTATTTAAATTACCTGGTTTTGGGGTGACGAGATTTTAGTGGCAACACCAATTTTTAGTAGTGTGCGTGTATCTGTGTGTAAGCGTTAGCACACAACAAATTTTCTGCTTCAGTTATGAAGCGACATATCCTTCTTATTCTAAGCAAGAACAATAACTATCCCTTAGAAAACACATCAACAAGATGATTATTTGATTTCATACTAAATAATAACTTTCCCTTAGGAAAGACCAACGGGAAAGACAACAAAAAGATGATTTCATACTAAATGTACCAGACTTACTCTATACTACGTATAGAAGAAAGATTTCATAGTAAATGTATGGGGAACTACCGAAGTGACCGGCCCTCACTGAATCGTCAACAACTCTCAGTGTTGCCATCGCATCGACTCGAGACGACCATTTTGGGCCATCAGAGATTCCAGACAACGATTCTCAGGCAAAATTTTTCAAAAAGCAAAAAAATTTTTTTTTTTTAATACGAACTTTATCACTCAAAAAATACCCCGAAATTGAGGAAAATCTGCATATTAAAGTGTGGCCGCATTATCTGGCTACAGAATGACACCAAATTTACCCAGGTAAAAAAATATTTACCCCTAAAAAACCCAAAACAAATGAAAAGTTAAAATTTCGAAATTTACAAAATGGCCGCCATCACCACCGCCATCTTGTTTTTTGGAACCAAAGTATCAATGGCGGATAGCCGATCAAATGGCGAGTGCAACGCAGTTTTTACTATTCCCGTAGCTCCCACCAGAGAGCGCCACGAGACCAAACATTGGAAAACCTGAAACCAGCCATAACTTCCAGTGTTGCCACACTGCGGCCTTGAAAATGGTCAAATGTCATTTGGTAGGGCCCGATCAATAGGGAATAGCACTCGGATGAATTTAAATGTCATTATTTCTATTTTCGAAGTTTTCGGGAAAAATCTCGGAAATTACCCGAAAAATGGGGAAAATTTTTAAACGTGGCTAAACATCCCATGACCTTCCACAATTGACCTACATACATCGACTGAATCGAAAACCATCTAGCACCTTTAATTTCCCAAAAACGAAATGGAATTTTTCAAAAAATCACAAAATGGCCGCCAGCGGAGCCGCCATCTTGAATCTCGAAACGTCCATATTTTTCCCATATTTTAGATTATATAGCGGATAGAATGGCGTTTTTACCTCTCCTCTCGCACCCACCCAGTCGCCTCAACTAACTTTGGCGCAACACCATATCGAAAAAATGTTTTTCCCCTGGCTGGCGGTGTTGCCAGCGAACTGAAATAAAATTACCCTCGGCCACCTGCGGACCGGCCTGCGCTCCCAACTGCATACTCGGTTCGAGCGAATCGTGAAAAAAAAATTGTGACACATTTTGCTCAATCTGTCAAAAATTAGGGAAAATGTCAAAAAAGTTTTTACACCTGGCAACACCTCTCACCGAGGTCTTTCCCCGGTCTCATACTACGGTTCCGCTCCGACGTCGCCGTGTCCCCGAAAAGAGACTCTGAAAATGGTGCATTTTTTCGCAATCACAAAATGGCCGCTGGCCTCGGCGCCATCTTGGATTTCTCATCCGGGACAGAGGACCGTATCCGGAGAGAGAAGACGAAGAAAAATCGCCAGCGGCGCGTCTCACCTCTGTGTGGTGTCGTTCCGAATTGCCGCCTGCGAGGCCGACTTCGAGTCGAGACGGCGGCGCGGCCATTTTGAATTTCCGACTTTTAAAAAAAAAATCAAATTCAAATCTGTCAAATCTACCAAAAACCGAAAAGGAAAAAATTCAGGACTCGAAATGAAAAAGTTGGTCCTTCGACCGGAGCCGCCATCTTGGATTTTACTCGCGCTAAAGTGAAAAAGCTGCGTTGAAAAAAATCTAGTTAAAGTCGGCCATACACTCGAATGCGATCCAGAGCCTCCAAATATGCGAAAAAATGGCCCAATCAGTGAGTCAGTCAGTGAGTGGTATTGTAGCTTTATATAGTATAGACTAGAGGTCGCTTGGGTGCGCGGGCTGCGAGCAGCCCGCGAAAAGGTTGTGCGGCCTGTTGGGTTGTTGCGTAGGGGTTTTTCGGTTGATATTGTAAGCACAACGCTTCATCTTTGCATGGTGGGCCTCTAATACCCGCCAGCGTGGTCGTATTCGGTGAAAATGGTAGCGGAATTTATTAGAAATACTTAGTGTTATCTTTAAGAATTGTGTTCAACATTATGTCATAAAGTTTACGTCGTTTACACTTGCTGACGCAATACTTAGCCACTGCATCGACACCTCCCTATTCGCACCAACTACCAAAAAGATACCTATATTGATATTAAATCAAAAAGTCGCGACGGCCATCTTGGTTTTCAAAATGGATGTTGTATTGAGAATCGGGGCCCCCGAAAACTATGAAAATGATACCCATATTGATATTAAATCAAAAAGTCGCGGCCGCCATCTTGGTTCTCAAAATGGACGTTGTATTGAGAATCGGGACCCCCGAAAACTATGAAAATGATACCCATATCGATTTTATACTAAAAAGTAGCAACCGCCATCATGGATCTCGAAATAGATATCGTATTCGGAATCGGGACCCCCGAAAACCACGAAAATGATAGCCATATTGACATTTTGTCAAAAAGTCGCGTCCGCCATCTTGGATCTCGAAATAGATGTTTTATTCGTAATCCAGACCACCAAAAACCACAACAACGATACCAATATTGACATTTTGTCAAAAAGTCGCGTCCGCCATCTTGGAACTCAAAATGGATGTTGTATCGGGAATCAGGATCCCCGAAAACCATAAAAATGATACCCATATCGATATAATATTAAAAAGTAGCAACCGCCATCTTGGATCTCAAAATAGATATCTTATTCGGAATCGGGACCTCCGAAAACCACGAAAATGATACCCATATTGACATTGTCAAAGTCGCGTCCGCCATCTTGGATCTCGAAATAGATGTTTTATTCGTAATCCGGACCCCGAATAACCACGAAACTGATACCTATATTGAAAATGTTAAGTGTATGGTGTGTTAGACGTCAATGCGTGACTTTATTTGGACGTCCTTACGAACTTCTTTAACATGGGTCAATATTTTTGGACGTCCTTACGAACTTCTTCAACATGGGTCAATATTTCTAAAACGCTAGCACAAATATTTATTTATTTCTTATCAAGTGTCAAAATTGAAAGTTTCATGGTTTTTTCTTCGATATTGAGAAATCGCGTATAAACTTTCATGCCTTATTTCAACCCCTTTATGCCCTCTTTTACTACAAAAGGTAGCTTATCTCCTATCTTAAGGTCTAGTTTGTTTTTCTGCCATATTTCGTCAAAATCAGTTCAAGTGTTGACTTTTTTTGGATTTCCTTACGAACTTTCATCCCCTATTTCATCCACACATAGATAAATATCTCAAAAACGCTAGAACAAATGTTTCTTTATTTTTTATCAAGTGCATGTTTCATGGTTTCACCTTTAACAAAGACCAATTTCGTACAAAATTTCATCCCCCATTTCACCCCCAAAAAGGTAAAATTTCAAAAATCCTTGATCAAATATTATTTTTTTTCTTATGAAGTGCCTAAATTCAAAGTTTCATGGTTTTATCTTCAAAAATGACGAACTTCCATACAAACTTTCATCCACGCTATCGATCGATGCCGTAATAGTACAGGCAGTTGTTTTTTCGGATTTTAGTCGGTTCAATTCTTTCATTTTTCAATGTTGTTTTGTTGCTTATTAAAAAAAACGTTAGTTGTCTCCCTTTGACTTTTTCGTATACCGGTAACGACTTAAATAGAAATAAGAAAAGAAGTTGATAGAAACCTTGTATTTTGATGTCATACATGCATAGTAAATTTGGTTGCAATAAGTTAAAGCATACTCGAGTTATCGTGCTAACGCACAGACACACACACAGACATAGTTCCAAAAACGGTATTTTTGGGCTCAGGGAGGTCCAAAACGTAAGTATTCGTCAAAATCTCGAGGTCGAATTTTTTATACTACATATACGAGAAAGAAAAAATCAATAACAATAACTTTCCCTTATAAAAGACAAGAAACGAGATAATTCTTTGATTTCATACTAAATGTATGTATGGGGAAGCTGTGCTCCAAACAACAGGAAATTTATTTATTAAAAACTTATAAAGCATTATAATTATAAGTAGATATAACTGTAAATCGAAAAGTAATAAATTACTTAATAACAATGAAAAATTGTCATGTCGGTCTGTCAGTCAGTGTATGGTAGGACAGTTCCATCATCAAAGCCAAACAGCTTCGCTGTTGGCTTCCATTTGTGGCGGGATCCTTGAATGCACATGCTGGTTGCTCTTATTATAGATGTTATTATGCGAGCTCTCAGCCAGCCCAAAAGGCATGACAAGGATCGGTCCCAGCGAGATGGAAGTGCTTCCCCGAGGTGTTTAACAAAGGTAGCCATTTGTGGTGCAAAGACTCCATCTACGGAGGTGACGAGGGGTATAAAAATGGCATGACGCAGCTCACAGGCATTGGCGTACTTTCTTTGCTTTTCTGATTCAGCGGATTTCAGGACAGAAGCAACAGGGTGTGAGACATAAGAAGGAGCGTCGGTGTCTACAACACGGATATCGAATAACGCCTCCCTCTGAGCAACCCACACGCCACGGCAAGCTAAATCTCCTCGTAGGCCAATTTCACCTTCAGTGATTATTGGTTCTTTGACAACGTTTCCCCATGCTTGTTGACATAATTCACAAAATAGATCCCTATTTCATTGTGACATCTCGTGATTAGACCACCAGTTTTACAACACAGGGCATGATCATTATAGAAATCATTATTGTCGCATCCGTCGCCAGATTTTGCGAAGTTGGCGAAAATTTCAAGAAAGTTTTTGCACCAGGCAACACCTCTTACGAAGGTCTCTCCCCGGTCTCATACTACGGTTTCGCTCCGACGTGGCCATCTCCAGCCATCGCCAGCGGCACGTCTCATCACTCTGTGGTGTCGTTCCGAATTGCCCCCTGCGAGGGCGAGTAGAGTCGATGGCGGCGCGGCCATTTTCAATTTCTGACTTGTTCTAAAAAAATCGTTTTCTAAACTGTCAAATCTACCACCCACACTGAGTGACTTTGGCCTTAAAAATGGTCAAATGTCATTCTAGAGGTCTCGATCAATAGGAAATGGCACCTGGATGAATAGAAATGTCATTATTTCTATTTTCGAAGTTTTCGGGTAAAATCTCGGAAATTACCCCTAAAATGGGGAAAACTTGGCTATACATCCCATAACCTCTCACAACCGACTCATACATATCGACTGCATCGAAAGCCATCTAGCACCTTAAATTTCCCAAAAATGAACTCAAATTCTTCAAAAATTCGCAAAATGGCCGCCAGCGGCGCCGTCATCTTCTATCTCGAAATGTCCATAGTTTTCGCATATTCTAGACTGTAAAGCGGATAGAATGGCGATTTTACTTACCCATATTGATATATTGTTAAAAACTTGTGTCCGCCATCTTGGATCTCAAAATGGATGTTGTGTTCGGAATCAGGATCCCCGAAAACCACGAAAACGATACCCATATTGATATATTGTTAAAAAGTTATGTACGCCATCTTGGATCTAAAAATTGATGTTGTATTCGGAATCAGGACCCCCGAAAACCACGAAAACGATACCCATATTGATATATTGTTAAAAAGTTGTGTCCGCCATCTTGGATCTCAAAATGGATGTTGAATTCGGAATCAGGACCCCCGAAAACCACGAAAATGATACCAATATTGATATGTTGTTAAAAAGTTGTGCCCGCCATCTTGGATCTCAAAATGGATGTTTAATTCGGAATCAGGACCCCCGAAAACCACGAAAACGATACCCATATTGATATTTTATTAAATAGGCGCGTCCGCCATCTTGGATCTTAATATAATTTTTGTTTCGGAATCGGAACCCCAGAAAACCACGAAAATGATACCCTTTTTTTTAGAGTGGGGAAATGCTTTTATGCATTCCGGGCCCCCTCGGGGGAGGAGGTCCTGATATGTGGGAATCACCCGAAGGAATACCCACTAAAACCCCACTTGCTCCATCCTCGGCACCATTTGGCTTGGGCTGCGGGAACGTATGAATTCTTCCGCATGAACGAAAATGATACCCTGGTATTCTATCATCTAAAACTATCCGTCAAAAACTTTGGTGTGGCTTTTCCGTTTCATCGACTATAGAAATTACGATAGGTAAGTACCTTCTAAAGAAGTTTCACTTCAAAATCAAAAGTAGTATTCATGTTTTATTTAAATTACCTGGTTTTGAGGTGACGAGTTTTTTGTGGCAACACCAATTATTAGTAGTGTGCGTGTATCTGTGTGTAAGCGTTAGCACACATAACAAATTTTCTGCTTCAGTTTTTGAAGTGGCATAATGTATATGGAACTAAGCAATAACAATAACTATCCCTTAGAAAACACATCAACGAAATGATTCTTTCATTTTATACTAAATAGTAACTATCCCTTGGGAAAGACCAACGGGAAAGACAACAAAAAGATGATTTCATACTAAATGTACAAGACTTCCTCTATACTACGTATACAAGAAATTTTCAAAAAGCAAAAAAATTTTTTTTTAATACGAACTTTATCACTCAAAAAATACCCCGAAATTGGGGAAAATCTGCCTACCAAAATGTGGCCGCATTATCCGACTACAGAATGACACCAAATTTACCCAGGTAAAAAATTATTTACCCCTAAAAAAACCAATCAAATGAAAAGTAAAAAATTCGAAATTTACAAAATGGCCGCCATCACCGCCGACATCTTGTTTTTGGGAACCAGGGCATCAATGGCGGATAGCCAATCGAATGGCGAGTGCAACACAGTTTTCACTATCCGGACCCTTTCTTCTCACCTATTCTCCCACCAGAGAGCGCCACGAGACCAAACACTGGAAAACTTGCACAACTTCCAGTGTTGCCACACTGCGGCCTTGAAAATGGTCAAATGTCATTTGGTAGGGCCCGATCAATAGGAAATAGCACTTGGATGAATCGAAATGTCATTATTTCTATTTTCGAAGTTTTCGGGAAAAATCTCGGAAATTACCCGAAAAATGGGGAAAACTTTTAAACTCGACGATACATCCCATAAACTCCCACAATCGACCTACATACATCAACTGAATCGAAAACCATGTAGCACCTTTAATTTCCCAAAAACGAAATGGAATTTTTCAAAAAATCACAAAATGGCCGCCAGCGGCGCCGCCATCTTGAATTTTGGAACCTCCATATTTTTCCCATATTCTAGACTATATAGCGGATAGAATGGCGTTTTTACCACTCCTCTCGCACCCACCCAGTCGCCTCAACTAACTTTGGCGCAACACCATATCGAAAAAAAATTTTTTCCCCTGGGTGGCGGTGTTGCCAGCGGACTGAAATAAAATTACCCTTGGCCACCTGTGGACTGGCCTACGCTCCAAACTGCATACTCGATTTGAGCGAATCGTGAAAAATTTTTTACAGCACATTTTGCCCAATCTGTCAAAAATTAGGGAAAATGTCAAAAAAGTTTTTGCACCTGGCGACACCTCTCACAAAGGTCTCTCCCCGGTCTCATACTAAGGTTCCGCTCCGACGTCGCCGTCTCCCCGAAAAATGACTCTGAAAATGGTGCATTTTTTTGCAATCACAAAATGGCCGCTGGCCTCGGCGCCATCTTGGATTTTGCAATTTCGCCGCTCATCCGGGACAGAGGACCGTATCCGGAGACAAAAGACGAAGTAAAATCGCCAACGGCGCGTCTCATCTCTGTGTGGTGTCGTTCCGAATTGCCCCCTGCGAGGCCGACTTCGAGTCGAAATGGCGGCGCGGCCATTTTGAATTTCCGACTTAAGAAAAAAATCATATTCCAAATTGTGTAATGTAATGAAAAGGAAAAAAATCAGGACTCTAAATGAAAAAGTTGGTCCTTCGACCGGAGCCGCCATCTTGGATTTCACTCGCACTAAAGTGAAAAAGCTGCGTCGATAAAAATCTAGTTAAAGTCGGCGATAAACTCGAGCGCGATCCAGAGTCTCTAAATATCTGAAAAAATGGCCCAATCAGTGAGTGAGTCAGTCAGTGAGTGGTATTGCAGCTTTATATAGACCTTTCCCTTAGAAAAGACAAGAAACGAGATAATTCTTTGATTTCATACTAAATGTATGGGAAAGCTGTGCTCCAAACTGCATAGTCGGTTTAAGTGAAACGCGAAAAAAAAATTTGACACAAATTGCCCCATCTCTCAAAAGTTAGCGAAAATTTCAAGAAAGTTTTTGCACCTGGCAACACCTCTTACGAAGGTCTCTCGCCGGTCTCATACTACGGTTTCGCTCCGACGTGGCCATCTCCCCGAAAAGTGACTCTGCAAATGGTGCATTTTTTCTTAATACCAAAATGGCCGCTGGCCAGGGCGCCATCTTGGATTTTGCAATTTCGCCACTCACCCGAGAGAGAGGACCATATTTGGAGAGAGACGACGAAGGAAAATCGCTAGCGGCGCGTCTCATTACTCTGTGGTGTCGTTCCGAATTGCCCCCTGCGAGGCCGAGTTCGAGTCGAGATGGCGGCGCAGCCATTTTGAATTTCTGACTTTTTCTAAAAAAAATCGTTTTCTAAACTGTCAAATCTACCCACAATCGAAAAAGAAAAAATTTAGTACTGAGTGACTTTGGTCTTAAAAATGGTCAAATGTCATTCTAGAAGTCTCGATCAATAGGAAATGGCACCTGGATGAATCGAAATGGCATTATTTCTATTTTCGAAGTTTTCGGGTAAAATCTCGGAAATTACCCCTAAAATGGGGAAACCGCAACCGATCCATACATATCGACTGCATAGAAAACCATCTAGCACCTTAAATTGCCCAAAAATGAACTGGAATTCTTCAAAAATTCATAAAATGGCCGTCAGCGGCGCCGCCATCTTGTATATTGAAAGGTCCATATTTTTCGCATATTCTAGACTATACAAGATGTAAAAGACATGAACAGTCAAACGAGAACCATGTATTCTGCTCACCATCATAACATTTTTTTCCCTTTAGACTATACCTGGGAAATTGATAGTTACGATTTTGTTGAAGGTCAAAGTCATATTTTTTTTTTATGAAAACGTATTCTATACGTTATTTCTTTATTATTGCCCAAAGAAACATTAGCGTCCAATGTAGCTCACTCGATGCGCACGGACACTAACGAACGGGGCGACCGTCTGGCAAAATTATAGCGGTTTTGCGAATTGCGTGCGAGTTGAGCCCTTTACATTGCGCGGTACAATTTGCAATTTTTTTTAACACCAAAAAATAAAAATCATTTCCCAGCAATATTTTTTTTGAAATATGTATTATTTTGATGTATAGAATACATGGTTTTCGTTTCACTGTTCATGTCTTTTACACCTAGTATAGCGGATAGAGTGGCGTTTTTACTTACTCATATTGATAAATTATTAAAAAGTTGTGTCCGCCATCTTGGATCTCAAAATGGATGTAGAATTCGGAATAAGGACCCCCGAAAACCACGAAAATGATACCCATATTGATATTTTATTAAAAAGTTGTGTCCGCCATCTTGGATCTCAAAATGGATGTTGTAATCGAAATCAGGACCCCCGAAAACCACGAAAACTATACCCATATTGATATATTGTTAAAAAGTTGTGTCCGCCATCTTGGATCTCAAAATGGATGTTGTATTCGGAATCAGGACCCCCAAAAACCACGAAAACGATACCCATATTGATGTATTGTTAAAAAAATGTGTCCGCCATCTTGGATCTCAAAATGGATGTTGTATTCGGAATCAGGACCCCCGAAAACCACGAAAACGATACCCATATTGATATATTGTTAAAAAGTTGTATCCGCCATCTTGGATCTCAAAATGGATGTTGTATTCGTAATCAGGATCCCCGAAAACCACGAAAACGATACCCATATTGATATATTGTTAAAAAGTTGTGTCCGCCATCTTGGATCTCAAAATGGATGTTGAATTCGGAATAAGGACCCCCGAAAACCACGAAAACGATACCCATATTGATATTTTATTAAAAAGGCGCGTCCGCCATCTTGGATCTTAATATAATTTTTTTTTTCGGAATCGGGACCCCCGATAAACACGATAATGATACCCTGACATTCTATTTCAAACCATCCGTCAAAAACTTTGGTGTGGCTTTTCCGTGTCATCGACTTTAGAATACGATAGGTAAGTACCTACTAAAGAAGTTTCACTTCAAAATCAAAAGTTGTATTCATGTTTTATTTAAATTACCTGGTTTTGGGGTGACGAGACTGGTTTAGTGGCAACACCAATTTTTAGTAGTGTGCGTGTATCTGTGAGTAAGCGTTAGCACACATAACAAATTTTCTGCTTCAGATAAGAAGCGGCATAATGTATATGGAACTATCCTTCTAGTATGTTCTTATTCTAAGCAATAACAATAACTATCCCATAGAAAACACATCAACGCAATGATTCTTTGATTTCATACTAAAGAATAACTTTCCCTTAGGAAAGACCAACGGGAAAGACAACAAAAAGATGATTTCATACTAAATGTACAAGACTTCCTCTATACTACGTATACAAGAACGATTTCATAGTAAATGTATGGGGAACTACCGAAGTGACCGGCCCTCACTGAATCGTCAACAACTCTCGGTGTTGCCATCGTATCGACTCGAAATGTCCATTTTGGGCCATCTGAGATTCCAGACAACGATTTTCAGGCAAAATTGTTCAAAAAGCAAAAAATTTTTTTTTTTTAATACGAACTTTATCACTCAAAATATACCCCGAAATTGGGGAAAATCTGCCTACAAAAATGTGGCCACACTATCTGGCTACAGAATGACACCAAACTTACCCAGGTAAAAAAATATTTACCCCTAAAAAAACCCAATCAAATGAAAAGCAAAAATTTCGAAATTTACAAAATGGCCGCCATCACCGCCGCCATCTTGTTTTTGGAAACCAAAGCACCAGTGACGGATAGCCGATCGAACGGCGAGTGCAACACAGTTTTCACTATCCCCGTAGCTTCCACCGGAGAGCGCCACGAGACCAAACACTGGAAAACCTGAAACCAGCCATAACTTCCAGTGTTGCCACATTGCGGCCTTGAAAATAGTCAAATGTCATTTGGTAGGGCCCGATCAATAGGGAATAGCACTCGGATGAATCGAAATGTCATTATTTCTATTTTCGAAGATTTCGGGAAAAATCTCGGAAATTACCCGAAAAATGGGGAAAATTTTTAAACTCGACTATACATCTCATAATCTCCCACAATCGACATATACGCATCGACTGAATCGAAAACCATCTGGCACCTTAAATTTCCAAAAAACGAAATGGGATTTTTCAAAAAATCACAAAATGGCCGCCAGCGGCGCCGCCATCTTGAATCTCGAAACGTCCATATTTTTCCCATATTCTAGACTATATAGCGGATAGAATGGCGTTTTTACCATTCCTCTCGCACCCACCCAGTCGCCTCAACTAACTTTGGCGCAACACCATATCGAAAAAAATGTTTTTCCCCTGGCTGGCGGTGTTGCCAGCAGACTGAAATAAAATTACCCTCGGCCACCTGCGGACCGGCCTGCGCTCCAAACTGCATACTCTATTTGAGCGAAACGTGAATTTTTTTTACGGCACATTTTGGCCAATCTGTCAAAAATTAGGGAAAATGTCAAAAAAGTTTTTACACCTGGCAACACCTCTCACCGAGGTCTTTCCCCGGTCTCATACTACGGTTCCGCTCCGACGTCGCCGTGCCCCCGAAAAGGGACTCTGAAAATGGTGCATTTTTTCGCAATCACAAAATGGCCGCTGGCCTCGGCGCCATCTTGGATTTTGCATTTTCGCCCCTCACCCAAGAGAGAAGACCGTATCCGGAGAGAGAAGACGAAGAAAAATCGCCAGCGGCGCGTCTCACCTCTGTGTGGTGTCGTTCCGAATTGCCGCCTGCGAGGCCGACTTCGAGTCGAGACGGCGGCGCGGCCATTTTGAATTTCCGACTTAAGAAAAAAATCATATTCAAAACTGTCAAATTACCGACAAGCGAAAAGGAAAAAAATCAGGACTCAAAATGAAAAAGTTGGTCCTTCGACCGGAGCCGCCATCTTGGATTTCACTCGCACTAAAGTGAAAAAGCTGCGTTGAAAAAAAACTTGTTGATTTCGGCCATACACTCGAACGCGATCCAGTCTCAGAATATCCGAAAAAATGGCCCAATCAGTGAGTCAGTCAGTCAGTGAGTGGTATTGCAGCTTTATATAATTACTAAAAATTTTACCCGTATTGATATTATATTAAAAAGTTGTGTCCGCCATCTTGGATCTCAAAATGGATGTTATATTCGGAACCAGGACCCACGAACACCACGAAAACGATACCCATATTGATATATTGTCAAAAAGTTGTGTCCGCCATCTTGAATCTCAAAATGGATGTTGTATTCGGAATCAGGACCCACGAAAACCTCGGAAACGATACCCATATTGATATATTGTCAAAAAGATGTGTCCGCCATCTTGAATCTCAAAATGGATGTTGAATTCGGAATTAGGACCCACGAAAACCACGAAAATGATACCCATATTGACATTTTATTAAAAAGTTATGTCCGCCATCTTGGATCTCAAAATGGATGTTGTATTCGGAGTCAGGACCCACGAAAACCTCGGAAACGATACCCATATTGATATATTGTCAAAAAGATGTGTCCGCCATCTTGAATCTCAAAATGGATGTTAAATTCGGAATTAGGACCCACGAAAACCACGAAAACGATACCCATATTGATATATTGTTAAAAAGTTGTGTCCGCCATCTTGGATCTCTAAATGGATGTTGAATTCGGAATAAGGACCCCCGAAAACCATGAAAATCATACCCATATTGATTTTTTATTAAAAAGTTGTGTCCGCCATATTGGATCTTAAAATGGATGTTGTATTCGGAATCAGGACCCCCGAAAACCATGAAATCGATACCCATATTGATATATTGTTAAAAAGTTGTGTCCGCCATCTTGGATCTCAAAATGGATGTTGTATTCGGAATTTGCACCCCCGAAAACCTCGAAAATGATACCCATATTGACAAATTATTAAAAAGTTGTGTCCGCCATCTTGGATCTCAAAATGGATGTTGAATTCGGAATTAGGACCCCCGAAAAGCAAGAAAACGATACCCATATTGATATATTGTTAAAAAGTTGTGCCCGCCATCTTGGATCTCAAAATGGATGTTGTATTCGGAATTTGCACCCCCGAAAACCTCGAAAATGATACCCATATTGATAAATTATTAAAAAGTTGTGTCCGCCATCTTGGATCTCAAAATGGATGTTGAATTCGGAATCAGGACCCCCGAAAACCACGGAAACGATACCCATATTGATATATTGTTAAAAAGTTGTGTCCGCCATCTTGGATCTCAAAATGGATGTTGTATTCGGAATCAGGACCCCCGAAAACCGCAAAAACGATAACCATATTGATATTTTATTAAAAAGGCGCGTCCGCCATCTTGGATCTTAATATAATTTTTTTTCGGAATCGGGACCCCCAAAAAACACGATAATGATACCCTGACATTCTATTTCAAACCATCCGTCAAAAACTTTGGTGTGGCTTTTCCGTGTCATCGACTTTAGAAATTACGATAGGTAAGTACCTACTAAAGAAGTTTCACTTGAAAATCAAAAGTAGTATTCATGTTTTATTTAAATTACCTGGTTTTGGGGTGACGAGATTTTAGTGGCAACACCAATTTTTAGTAGTGTGCGTGTATCTGTGTGTAAGCGTTAGCACACATAACAAATTTTCTGCTTCAGTTATGAAGTGGCATAATGTATATGGAACTAAGCAATAACAACAACTATCCCTTGGAAAACACATCAACGAGATGATTCTTTCATTTCATACTAAATAATAACTTTCCCTTGGAAAAGACCAACGGAAAAGACAACAAAAAGATGATTTCATACTAAATGTACAAAACTTCCTCTATACTACGTATACAAGAAAGATTTCATAGTAAATGTATGGGGAACTACTCAACTCACTGAATCGTCAACAACTCTCAGTGTTGCCATCACATCGACTTGATATGACCATTTTGGGCCATCAGAGATTCCAGACAACGATTCTCAGGCAAAATTTTTCAAAAAGCAAAAAAATTTTTTTTTTTTCATACGAACTTTATCACTCAAAAAATACCCCGAAATTGGGGAAAATCTGCATACCAAAGTGTGGCCACACTATCCGACTACAGAATGACACCAAACTTACCCAGGTAAAAAATTATTTACCCCTAAAAAAACCAATCAAATGAAAAGTAAAAATTTACAAATTTACAAAATGGCCGCCATCACCGCCGCCATCTTGTTTTTGGAAACCGAAGCATCAGTGACGGATAGCCGATCGAACGGCGAGTGCAACGCAGTTTTCACTATCCCCGTAGCTCCCACCGGAGAGCGCCACAAGACCAAACACTGGAAAACCTGAAAACAGCCATAACTTCCAGTGTTGCCACATTGCGGCCTTCAAAATGGTCAAATGTCATTTGGTAGGGCCCGATCAATAGGGAATGGCACTTGGATGAATCGAAATGTCATTATTTCTATTTTCGAAGTTTTCGGGAAAAATCTCGGAAATTACCCGAAAAATGGGGAAAATTTTTAAACTCAACTATACATCTCATAACCTCCCACAACCGACATACACACATCGACTGAATCGAAAACCATCTAGCACCTTTAATTTCCCAAAAACGAAATGGAATTTTTCAAAAAATCACAAAATGGCCGCCAGCGGCGCCGCCATCTTGAATTTTGGAACCTCCATATTTTTCCCATATTCTAGACTATATAGCGGATGGGATGACGTTTTCACCTCTCCTCTCGCACCCACCCAGTCGCCTCAACTAACTTTGGCGCAACACCATATCGAAAAAAATGTTTTTCCCCTGGCGGGCGGTGTTGCCAGCGGACTGAATTAAAATTACCCTCGGCCACCTGCGGACCGGCCTGCGCTCCAAACTGCATACTCGGTTTGAGCGAAACGTCAAATTTTTTTTACGGTACTTTTTGCCCAATCTGTCAAAAATTAGGGAAAATGTCAAAAAAGTTTTTACACCTGGCAACACCTCTCACCGAGGTCATTCCCCGGTCTCATACTAAGGATCCGCTCGGACGTCGCCGTCTCCCCGCAAAGAGACTCTGAAAAACGTGCATTTTTTCGCAGTCACAAAATGGCCGCTGGCCTCGGCGCCATCTTGGATTTTGCAATTTCGCCACCCACCCGAGAGAGACAACCGTATCCGAAGAGAGACGACGAAGGAAAATCGCCAGCGGCACGTCTCACCTCTGTGTGGTGTCGTTCCGAATTGCCGCCTGCGAGGCCGACTTCGAGTCGAGATGGCGGCGCGGCCATTTTGAATTTTCGACATTTTCTAAAAAAATCATATTCAAATCTGTCAAATCTACCAAAAACCGAAAAGGAAAAAATTCAGGACTCGAAATGAAAAAGTTGGTCCTTCGACCCGAGCCGCCATCTTGGATTTTACTCGCGTTAAAGTGAAAAAGCTGCGTTGAAAAAAATCTAGTTAAAGTCGGCCATACACTCGAACGCGTTCCAGAGCCGTTAAATATGCGAAAAAATGGCCCAATCAGTGAGTGAGTCAGTGAGTGAGTGGTATTGCAGCTTTATATAGTATAGACTAGAGGTCGCTTGGGTGCGCGGGCTGCGAGCAGCCCGCGAAAAGGTTGTGCGGCCTGTTGGGTTGTTGCGTAGGGGTTTTTCGGTTGATATTGTAAGCACAACGCTTCATCTTTGCATGGTGGGCCTCTAATACCCGCCAGCGTGGTCGTATTCGGTGAAAATGGTAGCGGAATTTATTAGAAATACTTAGTGTTATCTTTAAGAATTGTGTTCAACATTATGTCATAAAGTTTACGTCGTTTACACTTGCTGACGCAATACTTAGCCACTGCATCGACACCTCCCTATTCGCACCAACTACCAAAAAGATACCTATATTGATATTAAATCAAAAAGTCGCGACGGCCATCTTGGTTTTCAAAATGGATGTTGTATTGAGAATCGGGGCCCCCGAAAACTATGAAAATGATACCCATATTGATATTAAATCAAAAAGTCGCGGCCGCCATCTTGGTTCTCAAAATGGACGTTGTATTGAGAATCGGGACCCCCGAAAACTATGAAAATGATACCCATATCGATTTTATACTAAAAAGTAGCAACCGCCATCATGGATCTCGAAATAGATATCGTATTCGGAATCGGGACCCCCGAAAACCACGAAAATGATAGCCATATTGACATTTTGTCAAAAAGTCGCGTCCGCCATCTTGGATCTCGAAATAGATGTTTTATTCGTAATCCAGACCACCAAAAACCACAACAACGATACCAATATTGACATTTTGTCAAAAAGTCGCGTCCGCCATCTTGGAACTCAAAATGGATGTTGTATCGGGAATCAGGATCCCCGAAAACCATAAAAATGATACCCATATCGATATAATATTAAAAAGTAGCAACCGCCATCTTGGATCTCAAAATAGATATCTTATTCGGAATCGGGACCTCCGAAAACCACGAAAATGATACCCATATTGACATTGTCAAAGTCGCGTCCGCCATCTTGGATCTCGAAATAGATGTTTTATTCGTAATCCGGACCCCGAATAACCACGAAACTGATACCTATATTGAAAATGTTAAGTGTATGGTGTGTTAGACGTCAATGCGTGACTTTATTTGGACGTCCTTACGAACTTCTTTAACATGGGTCAATATTTTTGGACGTCCTTACGAACTTCTTCAACATGGGTCAATATTTCTAAAACGCTAGCACAAATATTTATTTATTTCTTATCAAGTGTCAAAATTGAAAGTTTCATGGTTTTTTCTTCGATATTGAGAAATCGCGTATAAACTTTCATGCCTTATTTCAACCCCTTTATGCCCTCTTTTACTACAAAAGGTAGCTTATCTCCTATCTTAAGGTCTAGTTTGTTTTTCTGCCATATTTCGTCAAAATCAGTTCAAGTGTTGACTTTTTTTGGATTTCCTTACGAACTTTCATCCCCTATTTCATCCACACATAGATAAATATCTCAAAAACGCTAGAACAAATGTTTCTTTATTTTTTATCAAGTGCATGTTTCATGGTTTCACCTTTAACAAAGACCAATTTCGTACAAAATTTCATCCCCCATTTCACCCCCAAAAAGGTAAAATTTCAAAAATCCTTGATCAAATATTATTTTTTTTCTTATGAAGTGCCTAAATTCAAAGTTTCATGGTTTTATCTTCAAAAATGACGAACTTCCATACAAACTTTCATCCACGCTATCGATCGATGCCGTAATAGTACAGGCAGTTGTTTTTTCGGATTTTAGTCGGTTCAATTCTTTCATTTTTCAATGTTGTTTTGTTGCTTATTAAAAAAAACGTTAGTTGTCTCCCTTTGACTTTTTCGTATACCGGTAACGACTTAAATAGAAATAAGAAAAGAAGTTGATAGAAACCTTGTATTTTGATGTCATACATGCATAGTAAATTTGGTTGCAATAAGTTAAAGCATACTCGAGTTATCGTGCTAACGCACAGACACACACACAGACATAGTTCCAAAAACGGTATTTTTGGGCTCAGGGAGGTCCAAAACGTAAGTATTCGTCAAAATCTCGAGGTCGAATTTTTTATACTACATATACGAGAAAGAAAAAATCAATAACAATAACTTTCCCTTATAAAAGACAAGAAACGAGATAATTCTTTGATTTCATACTAAATGTATGTATGGGGAAGCTGTGCTCCAAACAACAGGAAATTTATTTATTAAAAACTTATAAAGCATTATAATTATAAGTAGATATAACTGTAAATCGAAAAGTAATAAATTACTTAATAACAATGAAAAATTGTCATGTCGGTCTGTCAGTCAGTGTATGGTAGGACAGTTCCATCATCAAAGCCAAACAGCTTCGCTGTTGGCTTCCATTTGTGGCGGGATCCTTGAATGCACATGCTGGTTGCTCTTATTATAGATGTTATTATGCGAGCTCTCAGCCAGCCCAAAAGGCATGACAAGGATCGGTCCCAGCGAGATGGAAGTGCTTCCCCGAGGTGTTTAACAAAGGTAGCCATTTGTGGTGCAAAGACTCCATCTACGGAGGTGACGAGGGGTATAAAAATGGCATGACGCAGCTCACAGGCATTGGCGTACTTTCTTTGCTTTTCTGATTCAGCGGATTTCAGGACAGAAGCAACAGGGTGTGAGACATAAGAAGGAGCGTCGGTGTCTACAACACGGATATCGAATAACGCCTCCCTCTGAGCAACCCACACGCCACGGCAAGCTAAATCTCCTCGTAGGCCAATTTCACCTTCAGTGATTATTGGTTCTTTGACAACGTTTCCCCATGCTTGTTGACATAATTCACAAAATAGATCCCTATTTCATTGTGACATCTCGTGATTAGACCACCAGTTTTACAACACAGGGCATGATCATTATAGAAATCATTATTGTCGCATCCGTCGCCAGATTTTGCGAAGTTGGCGAAAATTTCAAGAAAGTTTTTGCACCAGGCAACACCTCTTACGAAGGTCTCTCCCCGGTCTCATACTACGGTTTCGCTCCGACGTGGCCATCTCCAGCCATCGCCAGCGGCACGTCTCATCACTCTGTGGTGTCGTTCCGAATTGCCCCCTGCGAGGGCGAGTAGAGTCGATGGCGGCGCGGCCATTTTCAATTTCTGACTTGTTCTAAAAAAATCGTTTTCTAAACTGTCAAATCTACCACCCACACTGAGTGACTTTGGCCTTAAAAATGGTCAAATGTCATTCTAGAGGTCTCGATCAATAGGAAATGGCACCTGGATGAATAGAAATGTCATTATTTCTATTTTCGAAGTTTTCGGGTAAAATCTCGGAAATTACCCCTAAAATGGGGAAAACTTGGCTATACATCCCATAACCTCTCACAACCGACTCATACATATCGACTGCATCGAAAGCCATCTAGCACCTTAAATTTCCCAAAAATGAACTCAAATTCTTCAAAAATTCGCAAAATGGCCGCCAGCGGCGCCGTCATCTTCTATCTCGAAATGTCCATAGTTTTCGCATATTCTAGACTGTAAAGCGGATAGAATGGCGATTTTACTTACCCATATTGATATATTGTTAAAAACTTGTGTCCGCCATCTTGGATCTCAAAATGGATGTTGTGTTCGGAATCAGGATCCCCGAAAACCACGAAAACGATACCCATATTGATATATTGTTAAAAAGTTATGTACGCCATCTTGGATCTAAAAATTGATGTTGTATTCGGAATCAGGACCCCCGAAAACCACGAAAACGATACCCATATTGATATATTGTTAAAAAGTTGTGTCCGCCATCTTGGATCTCAAAATGGATGTTGAATTCGGAATCAGGACCCCCGAAAACCACGAAAATGATACCAATATTGATATGTTGTTAAAAAGTTGTGCCCGCCATCTTGGATCTCAAAATGGATGTTTAATTCGGAATCAGGACCCCCGAAAACCACGAAAACGATACCCATATTGATATTTTATTAAATAGGCGCGTCCGCCATCTTGGATCTTAATATAATTTTTGTTTCGGAATCGGAACCCCAGAAAACCACGAAAATGATACCCTTTTTTTTAGAGTGGGGAAATGCTTTTATGCATTCCGGGCCCCCTCGGGGGAGGAGGTCCTGATATGTGGGAATCACCCGAAGGAATACCCACTAAAACCCCACTTGCTCCATCCTCGGCACCATTTGGCTTGGGCTGCGGGAACGTATGAATTCTTCCGCATGAACGAAAATGATACCCTGGTATTCTATCATCTAAAACTATCCGTCAAAAACTTTGGTGTGGCTTTTCCGTTTCATCGACTATAGAAATTACGATAGGTAAGTACCTTCTAAAGAAGTTTCACTTCAAAATCAAAAGTAGTATTCATGTTTTATTTAAATTACCTGGTTTTGAGGTGACGAGTTTTTTGTGGCAACACCAATTATTAGTAGTGTGCGTGTATCTGTGTGTAAGCGTTAGCACACATAACAAATTTTCTGCTTCAGTTTTTGAAGTGGCATAATGTATATGGAACTAAGCAATAACAAT
Organism: Elophila nymphaeata; assembly: GCA_955850985.1. NCBI lineage: Eukaryota > Metazoa > Arthropoda > Insecta > Lepidoptera > Crambidae > Elophila > Elophila nymphaeata. The sequence goes on from OY039071.1 coordinate 6,620,546, forward strand.
AACTATCCCTTAGAAAACACATCAACGAAATGATTCTTTCATTTTATACTAAATAGTAACTATCCCTTGGGAAAGACCAACGGGAAAGACAACAAAAAGATGATTTCATACTAAATGTACAAGACTTCCTCTATACTACGTATACAAGAAATTTTCAAAAAGCAAAAAAATTTTTTTTTAATACGAACTTTATCACTCAAAAAATACCCCGAAATTGGGGAAAATCTGCCTACCAAAATGTGGCCGCATTATCCGACTACAGAATGACACCAAATTTACCCAGGTAAAAAATTATTTACCCCTAAAAAAACCAATCAAATGAAAAGTAAAAAATTCGAAATTTACAAAATGGCCGCCATCACCGCCGACATCTTGTTTTTGGGAACCAGGGCATCAATGGCGGATAGCCAATCGAATGGCGAGTGCAACACAGTTTTCACTATCCGGACCCTTTCTTCTCACCTATTCTCCCACCAGAGAGCGCCACGAGACCAAACACTGGAAAACTTGCACAACTTCCAGTGTTGCCACACTGCGGCCTTGAAAATGGTCAAATGTCATTTGGTAGGGCCCGATCAATAGGAAATAGCACTTGGATGAATCGAAATGTCATTATTTCTATTTTCGAAGTTTTCGGGAAAAATCTCGGAAATTACCCGAAAAATGGGGAAAACTTTTAAACTCGACGATACATCCCATAAACTCCCACAATCGACCTACATACATCAACTGAATCGAAAACCATGTAGCACCTTTAATTTCCCAAAAACGAAATGGAATTTTTCAAAAAATCACAAAATGGCCGCCAGCGGCGCCGCCATCTTGAATTTTGGAACCTCCATATTTTTCCCATATTCTAGACTATATAGCGGATAGAATGGCGTTTTTACCACTCCTCTCGCACCCACCCAGTCGCCTCAACTAACTTTGGCGCAACACCATATCGAAAAAAAATTTTTTCCCCTGGGTGGCGGTGTTGCCAGCGGACTGAAATAAAATTACCCTTGGCCACCTGTGGACTGGCCTACGCTCCAAACTGCATACTCGATTTGAGCGAATCGTGAAAAATTTTTTACAGCACATTTTGCCCAATCTGTCAAAAATTAGGGAAAATGTCAAAAAAGTTTTTGCACCTGGCGACACCTCTCACAAAGGTCTCTCCCCGGTCTCATACTAAGGTTCCGCTCCGACGTCGCCGTCTCCCCGAAAAATGACTCTGAAAATGGTGCATTTTTTTGCAATCACAAAATGGCCGCTGGCCTCGGCGCCATCTTGGATTTTGCAATTTCGCCGCTCATCCGGGACAGAGGACCGTATCCGGAGACAAAAGACGAAGTAAAATCGCCAACGGCGCGTCTCATCTCTGTGTGGTGTCGTTCCGAATTGCCCCCTGCGAGGCCGACTTCGAGTCGAAATGGCGGCGCGGCCATTTTGAATTTCCGACTTAAGAAAAAAATCATATTCCAAATTGTGTAATGTAATGAAAAGGAAAAAAATCAGGACTCTAAATGAAAAAGTTGGTCCTTCGACCGGAGCCGCCATCTTGGATTTCACTCGCACTAAAGTGAAAAAGCTGCGTCGATAAAAATCTAGTTAAAGTCGGCGATAAACTCGAGCGCGATCCAGAGTCTCTAAATATCTGAAAAAATGGCCCAATCAGTGAGTGAGTCAGTCAGTGAGTGGTATTGCAGCTTTATATAGACCTTTCCCTTAGAAAAGACAAGAAACGAGATAATTCTTTGATTTCATACTAAATGTATGGGAAAGCTGTGCTCCAAACTGCATAGTCGGTTTAAGTGAAACGCGAAAAAAAAATTTGACACAAATTGCCCCATCTCTCAAAAGTTAGCGAAAATTTCAAGAAAGTTTTTGCACCTGGCAACACCTCTTACGAAGGTCTCTCGCCGGTCTCATACTACGGTTTCGCTCCGACGTGGCCATCTCCCCGAAAAGTGACTCTGCAAATGGTGCATTTTTTCTTAATACCAAAATGGCCGCTGGCCAGGGCGCCATCTTGGATTTTGCAATTTCGCCACTCACCCGAGAGAGAGGACCATATTTGGAGAGAGACGACGAAGGAAAATCGCTAGCGGCGCGTCTCATTACTCTGTGGTGTCGTTCCGAATTGCCCCCTGCGAGGCCGAGTTCGAGTCGAGATGGCGGCGCAGCCATTTTGAATTTCTGACTTTTTCTAAAAAAAATCGTTTTCTAAACTGTCAAATCTACCCACAATCGAAAAAGAAAAAATTTAGTACTGAGTGACTTTGGTCTTAAAAATGGTCAAATGTCATTCTAGAAGTCTCGATCAATAGGAAATGGCACCTGGATGAATCGAAATGGCATTATTTCTATTTTCGAAGTTTTCGGGTAAAATCTCGGAAATTACCCCTAAAATGGGGAAACCGCAACCGATCCATACATATCGACTGCATAGAAAACCATCTAGCACCTTAAATTGCCCAAAAATGAACTGGAATTCTTCAAAAATTCATAAAATGGCCGTCAGCGGCGCCGCCATCTTGTATATTGAAAGGTCCATATTTTTCGCATATTCTAGACTATACAAGATGTAAAAGACATGAACAGTCAAACGAGAACCATGTATTCTGCTCACCATCATAACATTTTTTTCCCTTTAGACTATACCTGGGAAATTGATAGTTACGATTTTGTTGAAGGTCAAAGTCATATTTTTTTTTTATGAAAACGTATTCTATACGTTATTTCTTTATTATTGCCCAAAGAAACATTAGCGTCCAATGTAGCTCACTCGATGCGCACGGACACTAACGAACGGGGCGACCGTCTGGCAAAATTATAGCGGTTTTGCGAATTGCGTGCGAGTTGAGCCCTTTACATTGCGCGGTACAATTTGCAATTTTTTTTAACACCAAAAAATAAAAATCATTTCCCAGCAATATTTTTTTTGAAATATGTATTATTTTGATGTATAGAATACATGGTTTTCGTTTCACTGTTCATGTCTTTTACACCTAGTATAGCGGATAGAGTGGCGTTTTTACTTACTCATATTGATAAATTATTAAAAAGTTGTGTCCGCCATCTTGGATCTCAAAATGGATGTAGAATTCGGAATAAGGACCCCCGAAAACCACGAAAATGATACCCATATTGATATTTTATTAAAAAGTTGTGTCCGCCATCTTGGATCTCAAAATGGATGTTGTAATCGAAATCAGGACCCCCGAAAACCACGAAAACTATACCCATATTGATATATTGTTAAAAAGTTGTGTCCGCCATCTTGGATCTCAAAATGGATGTTGTATTCGGAATCAGGACCCCCAAAAACCACGAAAACGATACCCATATTGATGTATTGTTAAAAAAATGTGTCCGCCATCTTGGATCTCAAAATGGATGTTGTATTCGGAATCAGGACCCCCGAAAACCACGAAAACGATACCCATATTGATATATTGTTAAAAAGTTGTATCCGCCATCTTGGATCTCAAAATGGATGTTGTATTCGTAATCAGGATCCCCGAAAACCACGAAAACGATACCCATATTGATATATTGTTAAAAAGTTGTGTCCGCCATCTTGGATCTCAAAATGGATGTTGAATTCGGAATAAGGACCCCCGAAAACCACGAAAACGATACCCATATTGATATTTTATTAAAAAGGCGCGTCCGCCATCTTGGATCTTAATATAATTTTTTTTTTCGGAATCGGGACCCCCGATAAACACGATAATGATACCCTGACATTCTATTTCAAACCATCCGTCAAAAACTTTGGTGTGGCTTTTCCGTGTCATCGACTTTAGAATACGATAGGTAAGTACCTACTAAAGAAGTTTCACTTCAAAATCAAAAGTTGTATTCATGTTTTATTTAAATTACCTGGTTTTGGGGTGACGAGACTGGTTTAGTGGCAACACCAATTTTTAGTAGTGTGCGTGTATCTGTGAGTAAGCGTTAGCACACATAACAAATTTTCTGCTTCAGATAAGAAGCGGCATAATGTATATGGAACTATCCTTCTAGTATGTTCTTATTCTAAGCAATAACAATAACTATCCCATAGAAAACACATCAACGAAATGATTCTTTGATTTCATACTAAAGAATAACTTTCCCTTAGGAAAGACCAACGGGAAAGACAACAAAAAGATGATTTCATACTAAATGTACAAGACTTCCTCTATACTACGTATACAAGAACGATTTCATAGTAAATGTATGGGGAACTACCGAAGTGACCGGCCCTCACTGAATCGTCAACAACTCTCGGTGTTGCCATCGTATCGACTCGAAATGTCCATTTTGGGCCATCTGAGATTCCAGACAACGATTTTCAGGCAAAATTGTTCAAAAAGCAAAAAATTTTTTTTTTTTAATACGAACTTTATCACTCAAAATATACCCCGAAATTGGGGAAAATCTGCCTACCAAAATGTGGCCACACTATCTGGCTACAGAATGACACCAAACTTACCCAGGTAAAAAAATATTTACCCCTAAAAAAACCCAATCAAATGAAAAGCAAAAATTTCGAAATTTACAAAATGGCCGCCATCACCGCCGCCATCTTGTTTTTGGAAACCAAAGCACCAGTGACGGATAGCCGATCGAACGGCGAGTGCAACACAGTTTTCACTATCCCCGTAGCTTCCACCGGAGAGCGCCACGAGACCAAACACTGGAAAACCTGAAACCAGCCATAACTTCCAGTGTTGCCACATTGCGGCCTTGAAAATAGTCAAATGTCATTTGGTAGGGCCCGATCAATAGGGAATAGCACTCGGATGAATCGAAATGTCATTATTTCTATTTTCGAAGATTTCGGGAAAAATCTCGGAAATTACCCGAAAAATGGGGAAAATTTTTAAACTCGACTATACATCTCATAATCTCCCACAATCGACATATACGCATCGACTGAATCGAAAACCATCTGGCACCTTAAATTTCCAAAAAACGAAATGGGATTTTTCAAAAAATCACAAAATGGCCGCCAGCGGCGCCGCCATCTTGAATCTCGAAACGTCCATATTTTTCCCATATTCTAGACTATATAGCGGATAGAATGGCGTTTTTACCATTCCTCTCGCACCCACCCAGTCGCCTCAACTAACTTTGGCGCAACACCATATCGAAAAAAATGTTTTTCCCCTGGCTGGCGGTGTTGCCAGCAGACTGAAATAAAATTACCCTCGGCCACCTGCGGACCGGCCTGCGCTCCAAACTGCATACTCTATTTGAGCGAAACGTGAATTTTTTTTACGGCACATTTTGGCCAATCTGTCAAAAATTAGGGAAAATGTCAAAAAAGTTTTTACACCTGGCAACACCTCTCACCGAGGTCTTTCCCCGGTCTCATACTACGGTTCCGCTCCGACGTCGCCGTGCCCCCGAAAAGGGACTCTGAAAATGGTGCATTTTTTCGCAATCACAAAATGGCCGCTGGCCTCGGCGCCATCTTGGATTTTGCATTTTCGCCCCTCACCCAAGAGAGAAGACCGTATCCGGAGAGAGAAGACGAAGAAAAATCGCCAGCGGCGCGTCTCACCTCTGTGTGGTGTCGTTCCGAATTGCCGCCTGCGAGGCCGACTTCGAGTCGAGACGGCGGCGCGGCCATTTTGAATTTCCGACTTAAGAAAAAAATCATATTCAAAACTGTCAAATTACCGACAAGCGAAAAGGAAAAAAATCAGGACTCAAAATGAAAAAGTTGGTCCTTCGACCGGAGCCGCCATCTTGGATTTCACTCGCACTAAAGTGAAAAAGCTGCGTTGAAAAAAAACTTGTTGATTTCGGCCATACACTCGAACGCGATCCAGTCTCAGAATATCCGAAAAAATGGCCCAATCAGTGAGTCAGTCAGTCAGTGAGTGGTATTGCAGCTTTATATAATTACTAAAAATTTTACCCGTATTGATATTATATTAAAAAGTTGTGTCCGCCATCTTGGATCTCAAAATGGATGTTATATTCGGAACCAGGACCCACGAACACCACGAAAACGATACCCATATTGATATATTGTCAAAAAGTTGTGTCCGCCATCTTGAATCTCAAAATGGATGTTGTATTCGGAATCAGGACCCACGAAAACCTCGGAAACGATACCCATATTGATATATTGTCAAAAAGATGTGTCCGCCATCTTGAATCTCAAAATGGATGTTGAATTCGGAATTAGGACCCACGAAAACCACGAAAATGATACCCATATTGACATTTTATTAAAAAGTTATGTCCGCCATCTTGGATCTCAAAATGGATGTTGTATTCGGAGTCAGGACCCACGAAAACCTCGGAAACGATACCCATATTGATATATTGTCAAAAAGATGTGTCCGCCATCTTGAATCTCAAAATGGATGTTAAATTCGGAATTAGGACCCACGAAAACCACGAAAACGATACCCATATTGATATATTGTTAAAAAGTTGTGTCCGCCATCTTGGATCTCTAAATGGATGTTGAATTCGGAATAAGGACCCCCGAAAACCATGAAAATCATACCCATATTGATTTTTTATTAAAAAGTTGTGTCCGCCATATTGGATCTTAAAATGGATGTTGTATTCGGAATCAGGACCCCCGAAAACCATGAAATCGATACCCATATTGATATATTGTTAAAAAGTTGTGTCCGCCATCTTGGATCTCAAAATGGATGTTGTATTCGGAATTTGCACCCCCGAAAACCTCGAAAATGATACCCATATTGACAAATTATTAAAAAGTTGTGTCCGCCATCTTGGATCTCAAAATGGATGTTGAATTCGGAATTAGGACCCCCGAAAAGCAAGAAAACGATACCCATATTGATATATTGTTAAAAAGTTGTGCCCGCCATCTTGGATCTCAAAATGGATGTTGTATTCGGAATTTGCACCCCCGAAAACCTCGAAAATGATACCCATATTGATAAATTATTAAAAAGTTGTGTCCGCCATCTTGGATCTCAAAATGGATGTTGAATTCGGAATCAGGACCCCCGAAAACCACGGAAACGATACCCATATTGATATATTGTTAAAAAGTTGTGTCCGCCATCTTGGATCTCAAAATGGATGTTGTATTCGGAATCAGGACCCCCGAAAACCGCAAAAACGATAACCATATTGATATTTTATTAAAAAGGCGCGTCCGCCATCTTGGATCTTAATATAATTTTTTTTCGGAATCGGGACCCCCAAAAAACACGATAATGATACCCTGACATTCTATTTCAAACCATCCGTCAAAAACTTTGGTGTGGCTTTTCCGTGTCATCGACTTTAGAAATTACGATAGGTAAGTACCTACTAAAGAAGTTTCACTTGAAAATCAAAAGTAGTATTCATGTTTTATTTAAATTACCTGGTTTTGGGGTGACGAGATTTTAGTGGCAACACCAATTTTTAGTAGTGTGCGTGTATCTGTGTGTAAGCGTTAGCACACATAACAAATTTTCTGCTTCAGTTATGAAGTGGCATAATGTATATGGAACTAAGCAATAACAACAACTATCCCTTGGAAAACACATCAACGAGATGATTCTTTCATTTCATACTAAATAATAACTTTCCCTTGGAAAAGACCAACGGAAAAGACAACAAAAAGATGATTTCATACTAAATGTACAAAACTTCCTCTATACTACGTATACAAGAAAGATTTCATAGTAAATGTATGGGGAACTACTCAACTCACTGAATCGTCAACAACTCTCAGTGTTGCCATCACATCGACTTGATATGACCATTTTGGGCCATCAGAGATTCCAGACAACGATTCTCAGGCAAAATTTTTCAAAAAGCAAAAAAATTTTTTTTTTTTCATACGAACTTTATCACTCAAAAAATACCCCGAAATTGGGGAAAATCTGCATACCAAAGTGTGGCCACACTATCCGACTACAGAATGACACCAAACTTACCCAGGTAAAAAATTATTTACCCCTAAAAAAACCAATCAAATGAAAAGTAAAAATTTACAAATTTACAAAATGGCCGCCATCACCGCCGCCATCTTGTTTTTGGAAACCGAAGCATCAGTGACGGATAGCCGATCGAACGGCGAGTGCAACGCAGTTTTCACTATCCCCGTAGCTCCCACCGGAGAGCGCCACAAGACCAAACACTGGAAAACCTGAAAACAGCCATAACTTCCAGTGTTGCCACATTGCGGCCTTCAAAATGGTCAAATGTCATTTGGTAGGGCCCGATCAATAGGGAATGGCACTTGGATGAATCGAAATGTCATTATTTCTATTTTCGAAGTTTTCGGGAAAAATCTCGGAAATTACCCGAAAAATGGGGAAAATTTTTAAACTCAACTATACATCTCATAACCTCCCACAACCGACATACACACATCGACTGAATCGAAAACCATCTAGCACCTTTAATTTCCCAAAAACGAAATGGAATTTTTCAAAAAATCACAAAATGGCCGCCAGCGGCGCCGCCATCTTGAATTTTGGAACCTCCATATTTTTCCCATATTCTAGACTATATAGCGGATGGGATGACGTTTTCACCTCTCCTCTCGCACCCACCCAGTCGCCTCAACTAACTTTGGCGCAACACCATATCGAAAAAAATGTTTTTCCCCTGGCGGGCGGTGTTGCCAGCGGACTGAATTAAAATTACCCTCGGCCACCTGCGGACCGGCCTGCGCTCCAAACTGCATACTCGGTTTGAGCGAAACGTCAAATTTTTTTTACGGTACTTTTTGCCCAATCTGTCAAAAATTAGGGAAAATGTCAAAAAAGTTTTTACACCTGGCAACACCTCTCACCGAGGTCATTCCCCGGTCTCATACTAAGGATCCGCTCGGACGTCGCCGTCTCCCCGCAAAGAGACTCTGAAAAACGTGCATTTTTTCGCAGTCACAAAATGGCCGCTGGCCTCGGCGCCATCTTGGATTTTGCAATTTCGCCACCCACCCGAGAGAGACAACCGTATCCGAAGAGAGACGACGAAGGAAAATCGCCAGCGGCACGTCTCACCTCTGTGTGGTGTCGTTCCGAATTGCCGCCTGCGAGGCCGACTTCGAGTCGAGATGGCGGCGCGGCCATTTTGAATTTTCGACATTTTCTAAAAAAATCATATTCAAATCTGTCAAATCTACCAAAAACCGAAAAGGAAAAAATTCAGGACTCGAAATGAAAAAGTTGGTCCTTCGACCCGAGCCGCCATCTTGGATTTTACTCGCGTTAAAGTGAAAAAGCTGCGTTGAAAAAAATCTAGTTAAAGTCGGCCATACACTCGAACGCGTTCCAGAGCCGTTAAATATGCGAAAAAATGGCCCAATCAGTGAGTGAGTCAGTGAGTGAGTGGTATTGCAGCTTTATATAGTATAGACTAGAGGTCGCTTGCGCGCGCGGGCTGCGAGCAGCCCGCGAAAAGGTTGTGCGGCCTGTTGGGTTGTTGCGTAGGGGTTTTTCGGTTGATATTGTAGGCACAATGCTTCGTCTTTGCATGGTGGGCCTCTAATACCCGCCAGCATGGTCGTATTCGGTGAAAATGGCAGCGGAATTTATTAGATATACTTAGTTTTATTTTTAAGAATTGTGTTCAAAATTATGTCATAAAGTTTACGTCATTCACACTCGCTGACAGAATACTTAGCCACTGCAGCGACACCTCCCTATTCCCACCGACTACTAAAAAGATACCCATATCGATTTTATATCGATAAGCTGCATATATTGTTAAAAAGTTGTGTTCGCCATCTTGGATCTCAAAATGGATGTTAAGTTTGGAATAAGGACCCCCGAAAACCACGAAAATTATACCCATATTGATAAATTATTAAAAAGTTGTGTCCGCCATCTTGGATCTCAAAATGGATGTTGTAATCGATTTCAGGACCCCCGATAACCACTAAAACGATACCCATATTGATATATTGTTAAGAAGTTGTGTCCGCCATCATGGATCTCAAAATGGATGTTGAATTTGGAATCTGGACCACCGAAAACCACGAAAATGATACCCATTTTGATATTTTATTAAAAAGTTGTGTCCGCCATCTTGGATCTCAAAATGGATGTTGTAATCGATTTCAGGACCCCCGATAACCACTAAAACGATACCCATATTGATATATTGTTAAAAAGTTGTGTCCGCCATCTTGCATCTCAAAATGGATTTTGTATTCGGAATCAGGACCCCCAAAAACCACGAAAACGATACCCATATTGATGTATTGTTAAAAAAATGTGTCCGCCATCTTGGATCTCAAAATGGATGTTGTATTCGGAATCAGGATCCCCGAAAACCACGAAAACGATACCCATATTGATATATTGTTAAAAAGTTGTATCCGCCATCTTGGATCTCAAAATGGATGTTGAATTCAGAATTAGGACCCCCGAAAACCTCGAAAATGATACCCATATTGATAAATTATTAAAAAGTTGTGTCCGCCATCTTGGATCTCAAAATGGATGTTGAATTTGGAATCAGGGCCCCTGAAAACCACGGAAACGATACCCATATTGATATATTGTTAAAAAGTTGTGTCCGCCATCTTGGATCTCAAAATGGATGTTGAATTCGGAATTAGGACCCACGAAAACCACGAAAAAGATACCCATATTGATATATTATTAAACAGTTGTGTCCGCCATCTTGGATCTCAAAATGGATGTTGAATTCAGAATTAGGACCCCCGAAAACCTCGAAAATGATACCCATATTGATATATTGTTAAAAAGTTGTGTCCGCCATCTTGGATCTCAAAATGGATATTGAATTCGGAATTAGGACCCCCGAAAACCTCGAAAATGATACTCATATTGATATTTTATTAAAAAGTTGTGTCCGCCATCTTGGATCTCAAAATGGATGTTTAATTCGGAATTAGGACCCACGAAAACCACGAAAATGATACCCATATTGATATTTATTAAAAAGTTGTGTCCGCCATCTTGGATCTCAAAATGGATGTTGAATTCGGAATTAGCACCCCCGAAAACCACAAAAATGATACCCATATTGATATTTTATTAAAAAGTTGTGTCCGCCATCTTGGATCTCAAAATGGATGTTCAAGTCAGAATTAGGACCCCCGAAAACCTCGAAAATGATACCCATATTGATAAATTATTAAAAAGTTGTGTCCGCCATCTTGGATCTCAAAACTATCCGTCAAAAACTTTGGTGTGGCTTTTCCGTTTCATCGACTTAAGAAATTACGATGGGTAAGTACCTACCAAAGAAGTTCCACTTTAAAATGAAAAGTGGTATTCATGTTTTGTTTAAATTACCGTCTTGGGGTGACGAGATTTTAGTGGCAACACCAATTTTTAGTGGTGTGCGTGTATCTGTGTGTGTGTGTGTGTGTGTGTAAATTTTCTGCTTCAGTTATGAAGCGGCATAATGTTTATGGAACTAACTTAGCATCAATAACTATCCCTTAGAAAACACATCAACGAGATGATTCTTTCATTTCATACTAAATAATAATAACTTTCCCTTAGGAAAGACCAACGGGAAAGACAACAAAAAGATGATTTCATACTAAATGTACCAGACTTCCTCTATACTACGTATACAAGAAAGATTTCATAGTAAATGTATGGGGAACTACTGAACTGACCGGCTCTCACTGAATCGTCCACAACTCTCAGTGTTGCCATCACATCGACTCGAGATGACCATTTTGGGCCATCAGAGATTCCAGACAACGATTCTCAGGCAAAATTTTTCAAAAAGCAAAAAAAAATTTTTTTTTATAATACGAACTTTATCACTCAAAAAATACCCCGAAATTAGGGAAAATCTGCATACTAAAGTGTGGCCGCACTATCCGACTACAGAATGACACCAAACTTACCCAGGTAAAAAATTGTTTACCCCTAAAAACACCCAATCAAATAAAAAGTTAAAATTTCGAAATTTACAAAATGGCCGCCATCAGCGCCGCCATCTTGTTTTTGGGAACCAAAGCATCAATGGCGGATAGCCAATCGAATGGCGAGTGCAACGCAGTTTTTACTATCCCCGTAGCTCCCACCGGAGAGCGCCACGAGACCAAAGACTGGAAAACCTGAAAACATGCACAACTTCCAGTGTTGCCACATATCGGCCTTGAAAATGGTCAAATGTCATTTGGTAGGGCCCGATCAATAGGAAATAGCACTTGGATGAATCAAAATGTCATTATTTCTATTTTCGAAGTTTTTGGGAAAAATCTCGGAAATTACCCGAAAAATGGATCTTTTAATGTTGTTTTGTTTCTTATTAATAAAAATCGTTAGTGGTCTCCCCTTGACTTTCTCGTATACCGGAAACGACTTAAAAGTTTATAGAAACCTTATATTTTGATGTCATACATGCATGTTAAATTTTCGGTCACCCATTCGAGTACCGACTGCGCACTTGGTTGCTTAACTTTCGTGATCGACGTCTCAAAAGTTGATAGAAACTTTATATTTTGATGTCATACATACATATTAAATTAGGTTGCATAAGTTAAAGTATACTCGAGTTTTCGTGCTAACACACAGACACACACACAGATATAGTTCCAAAAACGGTATTTTTGGGCTCCTGGACAAAATCAATAACAATAACTTTCCCTTAGAAAAGACAAGAAACGAGATAATTCTTTGATTTCATACTAAATGTATGGGAAAGCTGTGCTCCAAACTGCATACTCCGTTTGAGTGTAACGTGAAAATAAAATTTTGACACTAATTGCCCCATCTGCAAAAATTTCAAGAAAGTTTTTGCACCTGGCAACACCTCTTACGTAGGTCTCTCCCCGGTCTCATACTACGGTTTCGCTACGACGTGGCCATCTCCCCGAAAAGTGTCTCTGCAAATGGTGCATTTTTTCTTAATAACAAAATGGCCGCTGGCCAGGGCGCCATCTTGGGTTTTGCAATTTCGCCACTCACCCGAGAGCGAGGACCGTATTTGGAGAGAGACGACGAAGGAAAATCGCCAGCGGCGCGTCTCATCACTCTGTGGTGTCGTTTCGATTGACCCCTGCGAGGCCGAGTTCGAGTCGAGATGGCGGCGCGGCCATTTTTAATTTCTGACTTTTTCTAAAAAAAAATCGTTTCTAAACTCAAATCTACCCACAACCGAAAAAGAAAAAAATCAAGACTGAGTGACTTTGGCCTTAAAAATGGTCGATCAATAGGAAATGGCACCTGGATGAATTCTATTTTTGAAGTTTTCGGGTAAAATATCGGAAATCACATCCCACAACCTCTCACAACCGACCCATACATATCGACTGCATCGAAAACCATCTAGCACCTTAAATTTCCCAAAAATGAACTGAAATTCTTCAAAAATTCACAAAATGGCCGCCAGTATCTCAATACGTCCATATTTTTCGCATATTCTAGACTGTATAGCGGATAGAATGGCGTTTTTACTTACTCATATGGATATATTGTTAAAAAGTTGTGTCCGCCATCTTGAATCTTAAAATGGATTTTGTATTCGGCATCAGGACCCCCAAAAACCACGAAAACGATACCCATATTGATGTATTGTTAAAAAATGTGTCCGCCATCTTGGATCTCAAAATGGATGTTGTATTCGGAATCAGTATCCCCGAAAACCACGAAAACGATACCCATATTGATGTATTGTTAAAAAATGTGTCCGCCATCTTGGATCTCAAAATGGATGTTGTATTCGGAATCAGGACCCCCGAAAACCACGAAAACGATACCCATATTGATATATTATTAAAAAGTTGTGTCCGCCATCTTGGATCTCAAAATGGATATTGAATTCGGAATTAGGACCCCCGAAAACCACGAAAATGATACCCATATTGATATTTTATTAAAAAGTTGTGTCAGCCATCTTGGATCCCAAAATGGATGTTGTATTCGGAATCTGGACCCCCGAAAACCACGAAAATGATACCCATATTGATCTTTAATTAAAAAGTTGTGTCCGCCATCTTGGATCTCAAAATGGATGTTGTATTCGGAATCAGGACCCCCGAAAACCATGAAACCGATACTCATATTGATACATTGTTAAAAAGTTTTGTCCGCCATTTTGGATCTCAAAATGAATGTTCAATTCAGAATCAGGACCCCCGAAATCCACGAAAATGATACCGAATTTACAAATTACGATAGGTAAGTAAGTATATTATTAAAAAGTTGTGTCCGCCATCTTGGATATCAAAATGGATGTTGTATTCGGAATCAGGACCCCCGAAAACCACGAAAACGATACCCATATTGATATATTGTAAAAAAGTTGTGTCCGCCATCTTGGATCTCAAAATGAAATTACAAATATAAAATTACAAAAAACGAATTTACGATAGGTAAGTACTAAAGAAGTTTCACTTCAAAATCAAATTTAAATTACCTGGATTTGGGGTGACGAGATTTTAATGGCAACACCAATTTTTAGTAAAGTGCGTGTATCTGTGTGTAAGCGTTAGCACACATAACAAATTTTCTGCTTCAGTTATGAAGCGGCATAATGTATATGGAACTATCCTTCTAGTATGTTCTTATTCTAAGCAATAACAACAAGGGATAGTCCCTTGGAAAACACATCAACGAGATGAATCTTTCATTTCATACTAAATAATAATAACTTTCCCTTAGGAAAGACCAACGGGAATGACAACAAAAAGATGATTTCATACTAAATGTACCAGAATTCCTCTATACGTATACAAGAAAGATTTCATAGTAAATGTATGGGGAACTACTCAACTCACTGAATCGTCAATAACTCTCAGTGTTGCCATCACATCGACTCGATATGACCATTTTGGGCCATCAGAGATTCCAGACAACGATTCTCAGGCCAAATTTTTCAAAAAGCAAAAATTATTTTTTTTTTTAATACGAACTTTATCACTCAAAAAATACCCCGAAATTGGGGAAAATCTGCATACCAAAGTGTGGCCACACTATCCGACTACAGAATGACACCAAACTTACCCAGGTAAAAAAATATTTACCCCTAAAAAAACCCAATCAAATGAAAAGTAAAAATTTCGAAATTTACAAAATGGCCGCCATCACCGCCGCCATCTTGTTTTTTGGAACCAAAGTATCAATGGCGGATAGCCGATCGAATGGCGAGTGCAACGCAGTTTTTACTATCCCCGTAGCTCCCACCAGAGAGCGCCACGAGACCAAACACTGGAAAACCTGAAACCAGCCATAACTTCCAGTGTTGCCACATCTCGGCCTTGAAAATAGTCAAATGTCATTTGGGAGGGCCCGATCAATAGGGAATAGCACTTGGATGAATCGAAATGTCATTATTTCTATTTTCGAAGTTTTTGGGGAAAATCTCGGAAATTACCCGAAAAATGGGGAAATTTTTTAAACTTGGCGATACATCCCATAAACTCCCACAATCGACCTACATACATTGACTGCATCAAAAACCATCTAGCATTGTAAATTTCACAAAAACGAAATGGAATTTTTCAAAAAATCACAAAATGGCCGCCAGCGGCGCCGCCATCTTGATTTTTGGAACCTCCATATTTTTCCCATATTCTAGACTATATAGCGGATGGAATGGCGTTTTTACCTCTCCTCTCGCACCCACCCAGTCGCCTCAACCAACTTTGGCGCAACACCATATCGAAAAAAATGTTTTTCCCCTGGCTGGCGGTGTTGCCAGCGGACTGAAATAAAATTACCCTTGGCCACCTGCGGACCGGCCTGCGCTCCCAACTGCATACTCGGTTTGAGCGAATCGTGAAAAAAAAATTGTGACACATTTTGGCCAATCTGTCAAAAATTAGGGAAAATGTCAAAAAAGTTTTTACACCTGGCAACACCTCTCACCGAAGTCTTTCCCCGGTCTCATACTACGGTTCCGCTCCGACGTCGCCGTGCCCCCGAAAAGTGACTCTGAAAATTGTGCATTTTTTCGCAATCACAAAATGGCCGCTGACCTCGGCGCCATCTTGGATTTTGCAATTTCGCCCCTCACCCAAGAGAAAGGACCGTATCCAGAGAGAGAAATCGAAGAAAAATCGCCAGCGGCGCGTCACACCTCTGCGTGGCGTCGTTCCGAATTGCCCCCTGCGAGGCCGACTTCGAGTCGAGATGGCGGCGCGGCCATTTTGAATTTCCGACTTTTAAAAAAAAAATCATATTCAAATCTGTCAAATCTACCAAAAACCGAAAAGGAAAAAATTCAGGACTCTAAATGAAAAAGTTGGTCCTTCGAGCGGAGCCGCCATCTTGAATTTCACACTCACTAAAGTTAAAAAGCTGCGTTGAAAAAAATCTAGTTAAAGTCGGCCATACACTCGAACGCGATCCAGAGCCTCTAAATATGCGAAAAAATGGCCCAATCAGTGAGTCAGTGAGTGAGTGGTATTGTAGCTTTATATAGTATAGATAGATAGATAGATAGATAGATAGATAGATAGATAGATATAGAATAGAATAGAATAGATAGAATAGATAGATAGATGCATATCTTAAAAAGCTAATATTACTTAGTTTTATTTACATAAATTATAATTATACATTTTGTTCTTTTTGCCACATAATTGCATTAATTTTGTATTTGACTTAATCATGAACATATTTCCTGAAAAGTACTTACGATAAGTCAAAACCACAACTAATATTGAAGCAAAATAGCAAAATCATTACAATTAGGGGTTTATTATTCCTTTTCTGACTCTTTGTGAGATGTGACACGTGATTACGTTAGTAATGGTTTTTATTACATCCCACATGTTCTTGGGGGAGTTTTTAGTTCTTTCAAGCTCACTCTTCTCATAAGCAATCTTCAATTTTCTCAAGAGGTCATTGCAGAAATTTCGATAGCGGGTATAAGTAGTTTTTAGTGTATGATTATCTGGATATGTCTTTAATTTTAGGTGCATCGAGTCGCGATTACGAATGCAACGTAGCGTGCCGGCGGTAATCCACGGTTTGATGATTATTCGTTTCCTTGATACTTTTTTAATTTCCTTGTGTTTATTAATTACAGATTTTATTATTTTAATAAGTGAATTAGCAGCTATATCAGGGTCAATTTCTTCTAAAATGGGTGTAAAGTCAGTGGATGCAAGCTCATGTTTTATTGCTTCGAAATTAAAGTTGGTGACATAGCTGAGGGTATTCTTGAAAGTCAAAGTATCATTATGTGATAACGATAGAATTACGGGGTAGTGATCTGTGACTTCAGTCTGCATAACAGCTACAAATGCCTTAAGTTTTGTTTTTAATAGAATGTGGTCCAAACAGTTGCCCAATCTTGTCGGCAGAAGGTGGGCTGGAAGGAGACCCAGAGATGAAAAAATGGTAAGATATTCGTCAGAGTGGCGGTTATTGTTATTATTTTTTATGTCGATGTTTATGTCTCCGATTACAGTGATATTCGAGTAATTTAGTTTCGATATTATATTTTCAATATAAATAAAAATTTTCTAGCTTGTCATATGATGGTGATCGATATACGGAAATTATAGCAGTATTTCCCGTGCGGCATAGAAGACAGTTTGCATCATAAATTAGGGGTTCGTCAACTATACATTTTATTGATGTTTTTTTTTAATATATAGCGCTACTCTGTCATTTTGAAGTAAGTTGTTTTTGGTGTAGTACGCGGTGTAACCGTCAAGATTAGGCAAGGTAGTGTTTGTTTTTAACCAGCATTCCGTCATTATGATGATATCATATTGCAATTTCGTTAATATTAGCGTTGCTATAAAGTTATCGAAATTCCTGCCTATGCTCCTTATATTTATGTGTACTATATTCATTACTGAATTACCCGTAGGAAGAATATCCATGCAGTTATCCGAAGTGCAATAGTATGATTTAGCGACATTGAGGTTATCAATGTCAGTAACTATATCTTTTATATTAGTCATTACGTTATCGAAATAGTATACCAATAGAGGATGTAAGCTGTAAAAGCCTTCTCATTGTATGTGTAGGGTTTTTTAACTATTGCACTCCATGTCACTGGCAGGAAAGACTGTTCAGTTTTTTCAACTACGGGTTTTATGCTATTGAGAGAAAGAGGACAAAGCGAAAATGAAACTTGTAGATATTTGCATTGGGTAATGGAATGTGAGCGTACGTTTGCATGTGAAAGTTGTAAGTGTAGGAGTGTATTGTTGTGTGTGATAAAAAGTTGTGGGTATAAAATGTAGTTTTGTATCGGTTTAATATTAGTGTAATCATAAATATTAAATATATATAATCTATATAATAGTTTTACATAATATGAAAGTTTGTTATTGGTACTATTCAGTTGAGTTAAGTATATTAAGTAGACAACGTTCAGATTTGATGAGTATGTACTTAGAATTAGAGTCCTTGCGGACCAACACTTGTCCCTTGGATATCCAGCAGAATTTGTAATCATTCTTCTTGGCAAAGTCTCGGGCTTGAAAAAACAGTTTGCGGTTAGAATATGAGAGATGCTCATCCACATAAATTGGACGTTTATCGCCAGACATTTCGATATGCTCACAATTTAGTTTATCAGAGCCTTCCTTGTTTTTGTTGTGACGACGCACAGAAGATAGGAATATACTTTTAGTACGTACTGCGTTAAATTCAACGACTATCGCTTTTGTTGTCCCAGGTTTTCCAAGTCGACGGTATATGTCTCGAATATCCTGATCTAGCACATTTAATTTCAGCGAGGTACCCAGGTTTTTGAGAACTGTTATGAGGTCTTTTTTTTTATAAAAAGGTCAAGCAAATAACTCTATTCCACCTGATGGTAAGCAGAAGTAGAGTCCAAATGCGAAGATAGCTGGCGCGAGAGATAAACTGCCGCGCTAGCCACCCACGCCTTGCTGACCTGCAAGGTGCTTCTTCACGCCTCTTTTGAATGACCCAGGATTATAGGAAGGAGGGAACACGTGTGCTGGCAGTGAATTCCATTTTTTGATTGTGCGACAAAGAAACGAGTTGCCAAATTTCTTAGTTCGCGTTGGAATGGTAGCCACAGTTTGTCGGTGACAACGTAGACCAGCACGCGTAGTCCTTAAAAGGAAGGGAGATGGTGGGATCAGGGAAAAAAGTTCCTCAGAGCACTCGCCATGGTACAGACGGTAGAAAGCGCTCAATGACGCAACATTGCGACGCAATTGGAGAGGCTCTAGGTTTTTAGTCACCTCTTCGTCGCCGATGATGCGGGCCGCGCGACGCTGCAACCTATCCAAAGCATCGAGTAAGTACTTGGCGGAGCCATCCCACAGGTGCGAGCAATACTCCACGCAGGACCGTACTTGCGTCTTGTATAGCAAGCAAAGTTGATTTGGCGTGAAGAAACGCCGCACCTTGTTCAGGACTCCGAGTTTCCGTGAAGCTGTTTTTATCACGCTTTCGATGTAGTCCTTCGGATTCAAGTCGCTGCGAACCTCCATACCGAGCAAGGTGATACTGCTCTGTAGCGTTAGTGTTGTGCTCTGGAGAGAGGGAAAGGAAAGGAATGGCGATGTTTTAGCCGTAAACGCGCACACCTGAGTTTTCTTGGCATTGAACTCAACCAGATTTGCTGTACCCCATTGAGAAACAAGGTCAAGCTCTCGGTTGAGTTCAATGACAAGACGCTCACGACTCTCTACGGTTTCTGCCCGTCCAGCCTTTGCGTGTCCGAAGTAGCCCGCATGCACTGTACTGTCGTCTGCATAGCAATGGATGTTCCCAAGCGGAATCATATCATTGATATGCAGAAGAAACAGTGTAGGGGATAAAACGGAACCCTGGGGAACACCGGCATTCACTGACATGAACCGCGAACTGCATCCGTCGCAGAGGACACGAATTCTTCGCTCATGCAGGAAGCCAGCCACCCAGGTACAAAGCTGAGCAGGCAGACCATACGTCGGAAGCTTGGAGAGAAGACTTTTGTGCCAGACCCTATCAAAAGCTTTGGCGATATCAAGGCTGACAGCCAATGACTCGCCACGCTTGTCCATGGCTTCACCCCAGACATGCGTCATGTACGCTAGAAGGTCACCCGTCGATCGTTTTGGCCTAAAGCCGTACTGTCGATCGTTGATCAGAGAGTGACCCTCTAGGTAACGGACCAGGTGGTTGTTGAGGATACTTTCCATAACTTTGCAAAGTACCGAGGTGACTGCTATTGGCCGATAGTTGGCCGGCTCTGAGCGGTCCCCTTTTTTGGGAACAGGCTGCACATTAGCCTCTCTCTAAGCTTCCGGCACATGTCCAGAAGAGTAAGAGAGCTGGTAAAGGCGCGTGAGTACGGGAGACAATTCCGCTGCACATTTCTTAAGTACAACGCCCGGGATGCCATCGGGTCCACTAGCTTTCCGGACGTCGAGTGATTGCAGTTCTGCACGAACATCATGCTGCCTGATTTTAATGTCAGGCATCGTGGAGCCACAATGAGGTAGTGACAGTGGCTGTGCATTGCAATCATCGACTTGGAAATTAGCCGTAAAGAGTCTTGCCAGAAGATCGGCTTTCTCCTGCGGCTTATGAGCTAAAGACCCATCCGGACATCTCAGGGGTGGCAGCGAGGGCTGGCAGAAGTTGCTTTGCACGGCTTTGGCCAGACGCCAGTAACTACGGGAGCCCGTAGGTAGTGTTACCAATTCGTAGCCAATGCGTGCGACGCGCTGGGCATCTGCTCTTATGTAAGCCTTCTTACAGGACTTGGAAGCATTGTTTGAGGCTGCTTTCAGTGACTCGATATCAGGAGCTTTAAGAGCCCGACCCCTGATCCAAGCGCGACACGCCGCCTGTTTCTGTGAAACAGCAACAGCACAATCGCGGTTGAACCAGAGGTTACGTCTGCCCTTACTGATAAGATCGGAATGTGGAATGTAATATTCCATACCCAATACAATCTCCTCAGTAATGGCAGCGGCGCAAGCTGATGTATCGTTATCACTGAAGCAGCGTTGCTTCCAAGGGATGGACGCAAAGTAGTCGCGCATACCATCCCAATCTGCAGACCCATAATGCCAGAGCCGGCGTTTAGCAACCGCCGGTTGCGGAAGCTTGGCCTGCGGCACTTTGGAGGCTATCAGGCAGTGGTCAGATGAGCCTAGAGGGGCTCGGACCTCTACCTGATATCCCTCAGGATGGGTCGTGAGCAGAAGGTCCAGTAAAAAAGGCGCTTGACTTGCAATGTCTGGGATCCTGGTGGGCTGATCAACCAGTTGTGACAAGTCGTGCGTGAGAGCGAATGCATGAGCAGAGATCCCTGCATGGTCAGTTTTGGAGGAACTTAACCACAAACTGTGGTGAGCATTGAAGTCCCCCAAAAACACCAGTTCTGCATTGGGATACTGCTCCTGCGCGTCATCTGCCACCCGACTCAGATGTTCAAAAAGTCGAGTTGTCTCAGCGTCTCCGGTGTGGGATCTGTAAAGACACACGTAGACTCTAGCCGAGGGGCCAGAGTCGACGTGTACCCCTAGCATGGAGAAGGATGGGTCTTCCAGGCAGCTCAAAGGGCGACAGCAAACATCCGCCCGAACATACAAGCATACTCCGGCTTTCGCTTTGAAGGACTCTTCAAGCATGTAGCCGGGATAATTCAAGTAGCTTGTGTCAGCGGGCGGCAATATTTGCGTCTCCGTCAGAAACAACAATGCAGGTCGTGCTGACTCAAGGTGTTGGTGGACAGCATTGAGGTTACTGTGGAGTCCGCGTATGTTGCAGAACTCAACCTCAAACGGTGTAGAGGGAGTGGGGTTGTGCACCGCTGTAAAACCTGATTGTTTTTTGTTGGCTGCCATGGGAAAAGGAAAAAGAGACGTGAATCAAGTGGGCGTTACTGCGACAGTTCCGGACAAAGTGGGGAGGCTGGTTTCACCGTGGAACTGCCTAAAAAGGATATTCATCGATCCGCCGGACGGAAGGGCCCCCGTACCCCCCGGGAGTGGCCGCCGGGACCCCACATCCCGGTCACCAACCGGCACGACGATCCACCCCGAGATTATGCGTGGCATGATAGGGCAGCCTCGCGAGCTGGTTAGGCACGCTTGGGCCCCTGCACTATGCCACGGGCGGCCAGCGGGATAACCTACGGGTCTCCCTGGCCGGCGGATCGACGCATTCCTCCCGGCATCGGCTCGACCAATGTCGCCCCTGGACCGAAATATGTCGCGGTAACGCCCACTCAGGCTCTGGTTGTACGCTGGCTGATCCCGAAACGCGCTCAATGAGCACTTCACGGGTTTTACACAGTACGCGTACGGTGGTAACTAACCAGGCGGGCGTTAGGCCCTACCACCAGTTGAGCGGATGGTCGCTCATAAATCCCTTAGTCGCCTCCTACGACACCCAGGGGAAAGAGAAGTCAATATCGCACCCCCAGTGGAATAAAGGTGTAAGTACGAATACGTCAATTTTTTTTATTGCAGTTTTGGATAGTATAAGTAAAGATACATACGGTGAATTTTTTTCATTAATTTTCAACGCAAAATGAAAGCTTAATACCAAAAAAAATATTCTTCACGTCATGTAAGTTAAATATTTTTTCAATTAAAGAAGTCGGTAAATCAACATAAGCACGTAAAATAGTATAAAGATATACCTAATCGTTCATAAGTCTGTCTTTCATTAAAATAACGTAAACATTTATGAATGTATTTCGCAGTATGCTTTTTATTAGTTCATAAAAAGGCATGTTTTCTAAAATAATACGGTTTACTTCCCATCATAGTTATAAATAATCAAACAAAAAAAGACGTATTCCTTGTTTACAGATACACCCGTCGAATACTCCTCGAATTAATCATGCTTACGCCTTTTTCTCACTCATAACTTTATTTAGTTCGTGGAAGTAATCACGAACTCTTTGCACAAGCAAGTTGAAACCTGTGGGTACTCATCCTTACAGCGCATGCGCGCGTTCGATTTGTTTATTTACCTTTCAAAGCTCACGCGCCCCTCAGTCTCAACGGGACATAACGTGAGTTTATCTAAGATCTTTGGAGCCCAAAGTCATCCTCACCTCCACCCGGTGCACCCTGCTAAGGGGGTTGGGAGGTCAGACGGCAGTCGCTCCTATAAAGGCCACACTATAACCACTCAAAGAAGGAAGATCAAGTAGACCCGACACGGTTAGGGCGTTGCCGCGTAACGACGTGCAGGTGGGCTAGAGCTACCGAATCAAGGGCGGATTCGGCTAAAGACGCGAGCCCAAACCGCTTTATAGTTGTGAGGGTGGTTGTTGAGGGGTCGTGACTAACTTGATAAGCACCTATACACCACAGGTTGGTTGTAGTGACGGCGTTATTTTGGGAGCAAATCGGGGAACTCCTTCAGACTACGCCATTGTCACAGGGTGTCATTGTGTGAGGAGACCTGAACGGTTGTGTGGGTGATAAGTGTGAGGAGTTTGGACGTGTTCACGGCGGATTCGGATTTGGCAACCAAAATGCAGAAGGGAAGAAATTCTCCGGACGTGTGTGGCTGCTGACCTGGCCGTCGTGCACACTTTCTTCAAAAAGAAATCTGAGCATCTTATCACCTACAAGAGCACAAGGAACTCTACCCAGATTGACTACCTTTTCACCCGAAGAGACCAGATTGGCAAAGTGGCCACCTGTAAGGTCATACCCGGTGATAGTCTCACTTCCCAACACCGTCTCCTTGTGATGGATCTGAGAGTGCAACCCCATAGAAAACACCGAGAGACTTGGTGGTGGAACAGCACGGTCCAAAGGGAGACTAAGGCGAAGAAAGCACTCTTTCAAACGTGGCAAGCTACTAAATCTCCTGAAGATTGCGCGGCGTACAGAGATGCCAAACGTACCACTAAACGAGCAGTAGCCAGAGCCAGACGAAACCACTTCCAAACCCTATACGACAAGTTGGAATCGTGTGAGAGGCACAAGCTCATCTACAAGTTGGCACGTTTGAGGGTCAAAGCGGCACACGACATCTCCATGTGCCGCTGTGTAAATGATCCTCACGGTAACATGCTGTATAAAGACCGCGCGGTGAAGGAGAGATGGCGCTCCTATTTCCACGAACTGCTTAACAAGCAGCATAAAAAGGTGCAGCCGCCGAATTTTCCTCCAAATCAAGGACTAGTGCCACCCGCGACGCCTGATGAAGTCCAAACGGCTCTTCGCCGCATGATGAATAGGAAAGTGGTCGGATCCGATGGAGTTCCCATTGAAGCGTGGAAGTTTATGGGTTCTCGTGGTTTGGGCATTCTTACCCACCTTTACAACTGCATCCTTCTCGCCAGAAAGATACCAAATCAATGGAGACTGAGTATCATCACTTCAGTCTTTAAAGGTAAAGGCTCGGCGCAGGAGTGCAGTAACTACCGCGGTATAAAGGTGATGTCCCACACCATGAAACTTCTCGAACGCATTTCGGACTCTCGGATTCGACAGGAGTGCTGAGTCTCGGAGTGTCAGTACGGGTTTCGACCTGGTTGCGGAACCATGGACCCGTATTTGCCCTGAGAACTCTCATGGACGTAAACAGATCAAGGTGGTGGCACGTAAGAAGAAACCATGGACCCGTATTTGCCCTGAGAACTCTCATGGACGAAAACAGATCAAGGTGGTGGCACGGTAGAGAGACTGGTGGCACGTAAGTCCTCCTTCTGATCTTGATCAGAAGGAGGACTTACGTGCCACCAGTCTCTCTACCAATGGTGCCGACGACCTAGAGAAGTGGGCAAGAAAGGTAAGGAAGGCGGACCCCGGGCTCTCGCGCAAGAGCATTTAAGGTACAATCGGGAAAGCGCAAAGATGATGATGATGATGGTGGTGTTCATAAGTATCATGTATGTTATCCATTTGAATAAAAGATTTATGTTTTTGTATTTGAAATTCATTAAAGAGAAATAATATTTTAGTACCTTTAATATCAATATTAAGTAGGTACATACGAATATTTTTTTTATGATTACATAAATGAAAATTCATGTTTATATTTCAATACAATTAATAATTACTTTTTGTATGTTTACTAGTTGATTTATTAAATAATTTTACAATTTTTGTTAATGCCAGATTTGTGAGATGTTTTGTATAATTTTAAGGAGTTATAATTTTAAATTATGTCTTGTCAAAAAGATTATAATTCAATGTTATTAGTTTTATATTATAAAAGGATCTGTTGTGTCTAATATTATAATAAAGTGTAATTTTCTAAACTCCTGTTTTATTACACCTTTGAAATATATTTTACTTAAAGACTTAATTTTCCTTACAATCATGGATTATTTGAAAATACTATTAAAAAAGTCTGCATCCAGACTTAACATTATATTTTAATTTTATTTTTGAACAAACAAAGCTGTAAAAACGTCTTACAATTTGATGTGTAAAAAAAAATTAAGCAAAGAAGGGCGTAAGCACTACTTAGCCTCTGTATTTTTCAATAATATAGAACTTAGTAAAAGATGTAACCAAGAGTAGTTACAGTATTATAGTCATTTAGAAAACGAACAGTAAAGTAAAAGTCTTTACGTTTGAGGATTAATCGTAAAAAAATAAGGAAAACGTCTGTAAAACTTTTAAACATTAATTATTCATAACCGAGATATTTTAAATATAAACAGAAAATAGCTTAATTTTTTTACTATTTTTTGGTATGCAACAAAAGATCATAGAATGAAAAACATAGCAGATAAGCCTGATTAAACAGTTTTTTTGCTCTCCTGTAAAGTTAGTGTTTTCGTCTTACGCCTTTATTCCACTGGGGGTGCGATATGAATTTTGCGAATAACTACTTTGAAGGAATTTTGAACAACCAATATGACCCCCGTAAGCCCAACGTCACCTAAATACTGACGAGACTAGAGAAAACGCTCTAACGCGCCCCAATTCAAAAACAAAGTGTAAAAATTTAATACAGACACCCATAAGGTCTAATATCGAACTGAAACATGATACAACTTACAAAGACAAGAAACTTTTGTCTGAACTATTTCCTTTTTTTTTTTTGAGCTTATTCATCGTAGCATCTTGTTCAGATTTCCAGGTGGTAAGCATCAGCATCAATTCCTTTTTAAAATCTTTAAAATCCTGCGAAAGCACTGGGCTTTGATTAACTTTAGATGATGGCGACATATCTACGCGCGGTCGCTTTGAGCGGATAGTTATTTGTGTAGTCTCCGCTGTTTTATCAAGCGTTGACAGATCAGACTCGGAATGTGAGTGTATAGCAATTTTAGGAGGCGATGGAGGCGGACTACGCTGTACTTTGGGCATTGTCACTTTTGTAATAAAGTATGTATTTACTTGAGTGTTCTGGCCTGTAGCAGTGATGCGTAGTCCATAGCAGCCCGTAGCTCGCGAGATCGTAGTCCGTTACGAAGCGCGTGACGTCACCCGTAAGACTTGGTCAGTTGTTTCGACGCGTGAGTCACAGATGCAATGGCCGCGCGGCTTCGACGTTCGTACTCACAAACAGCGGGGCGCACAGGTTCAAATCTCGGCTTCGCGCGGCACTAGCACTTATAATTTCAAAGCACGGATTGAGATAAAATAGTTATCCCTCTCTAGGACCGCCCAGTGGGAGGAGTTAGTTCGTTTGAGGCTCCTTGGTGCAACAAGGAATTGAAATTTACACTCTCAACCAATCACAAAAATCGAATTAAAAATTTATGAGACAACCGAACGTGGAAACAGTGCACGACCGCTCCGAACCAAAGCGTACGGAGGAATCCGTACGCTTTGCTTCGGAGCGGTCGTACATAATTATACTGCCTTATTGGATTGAAAGTAACTAAAATTTGTTTTTTTCACCACAAAAGGTCTTCGCGCAAATTTATTGGAACAGACATGAAACAATCGTAATTATCATTATTATTTTGCAACGCTAAATATTTGGCCCTTTCAAGTAATTTCGTGTATATATAACCCATAGGCGACCGCGGGACAAGCGGCAGTAATTGAACCGAGTATTTTCGCAAATTCTCTTAAACGAATGCTTTTTACTGTTAAAAGTGTTTCTATATATTGTAAAATACTATATCTTTTATGATTGGGTAGATAGTAGAGAAAAGTCATAGTCTCCGAATAAAGCCTAAAAATTTACAAGTTTTACTGGGTCTTAAAGTACTCTTTTTGTAATTTAAAACAATCCCTAATTTTTGTAACATGTCAACGGTGTTTTTTATATTATTCAAACAATCTTGTTTCGAATTACCAATCAATTGTACGTCATCCGAATAACGTACAGATTTAAATCCACGCGATCTTAAATGAGTCATGACCGGTTGTAAAATCTTCGTGAAAATATAAGGGGCGGAGCACAGACCAAAAGGAAGTACATTAAATTCATATAGATCTTGAAAATAAAATCGTAAATATTTCCTATAATTCATGTGGATTGGTATCAAGAAATAAGCCTCCTGTAAATCTATATTTGCCATAAAGCATCCTTGTGTCATTGACCTAGTCGCTGTTCTAATATCTTCCATTTTAAAATGGTTGACATAAACGTATTTATTTAATTTCTTAAGATTTATAAACCTTTTGGTGCCGTCACTTTTTGGCACTGAAAAAATATCAGATATAAATTGTCCTCTAACTGGATCACATTTCCTAATTGCTTTTATATCGAGTAAATGTTGAATCTGGTGTCGTAGCTCGACAGTTTCATTTTCTGAAAACGATCTTTTTGGATATTCCTCTATACGTTGTTTGGGTACAGTAACAAAAGGGATCGAATAATTTTTTAATTCAATTAATATTATTTCGTATTACAATTAACATATTAAAATACAATAATCTACGATGGTTAACTGCAATGCGTGTAAAAAAGCCCTGAGGGCATCGGAGAAGGCTACATGCTCCCGCTCACTATGTGCAAGAAACTATCATGTCGCCTGTGTGAATCTTTCAATGGAAATGTACAAAAAACTTCCATCCTGGGTATGTCCTCTATGCACTCCTAAACTACCCAGACCTGGCGACAATTCGGACACACCAGTGAGGGCAAGCTTAATCATACCTACAGAAGAAGCTGGAATTGATTATATAACCACCAAGAGAGGTACATCAAATTCCGCCTCACCACTTACAGAGGACGATATCTCTACGTTCTGCCGAGATCAAGCTATCGCTGAGGGTCAGATGGACTTAGCTGGTCTCATAAGAAAAGAAGTGACGAAGGCATTGGCGAGTCAGTTTAAAGTGCTCGGAGAAAGGATCACCGGCCTCGAGACTTCAGTAAAATATCTTAGTGACCAATGTGATGATATTTTGAAATTCTATTCAACTACAAAAGAAAGCATTACCGCTCTCAGTGACGATAATAAACAACTTCACGAAGAGCTTACTGCGGTGAAAGCTCGTATGAGACACTTGGAGGAGGCGCACGCCCGTCAAGAGCAATGGTCCAGGGCTCAAAACATTGAAGTCGTTGGAATACCAGAAGCTGAGTTGCAGTCCCCAGTTGAAATGATTGAGAAGGTCAGCTGGGACTCAAAATCAACCCCGATGAAATTTAATTCGCACACCGAGTACAACCACGTCACCAGGCCCGCAAAGGCATCAGCCGTACTATTGTCGCCCGGTTCAGGCAACGAGCTACCAAGGACGCTGTGATTGCTGCTGCCCGTAAACATCGAAACATTACTTCAAAAGATATCGGAATAGGAGGTGAGATCAAAAAAATATTTATAAATGAACATCTTACTAAAGATAACAAACAACTATTAAAATCTACAAAACTAAAGGCCACAGAATGTAACTACAAACACGTATGGACAAAAAACTGCCGAATTTTTATAAGAAAAACGGATACTTCGCCTCCTATTCCAATAGTATGTATTGCAGACTTGGAGAAAATGAATTAATGCATAAGTACTGTATTAACACATTTAATCTATTCTGTCATTATTTATTACAATTATTATCAATATATCTACTTACATACTTATTAAATAACACTATCCATTTATTAAACACATTTTCACAAACACTAAACATCACATTATTATTAGACTATGGTATGGTTTCTATCTTCAGAATATTTAATTACCATATAATATTTACCCAATTAACAACACCACATTACTACTTAGGACTTAAAGTAATTAATTCCATAACGGTTAACATACATCCGATGCGCCAACATTATATTCCCCATTTAAGCGACAAATCGCCAATACATATCTCACTTCTCTCCGTAAACAATAGTATCGGCTTGACTTATAAGTATCACTATCAAACCTGTTATTTACAATAAATTCCAATAACAGTTTCCAATTTCTGTATCAAAACTTGCGTGGACTCCGAACAAAGACAAATGACTTCTATAATAGTGTCCTTGTTTGTGACGCCGACATGATCCTCCTCACAGAAACATGGCTATGCGATGGTATACTTGACGCCGAATTAAGTAGTAACAATTTTGATATATTTAGGCGGGACCGCGGCTCGCTCGGGGGAGGCGTAATGATTATGAGCGCTGCACGCCTATCTGCGCGTGCGCGACCGGAATGGCAATGCGATGACGTCGAGTGCGTCTGGATCACTGTGCCGGGGCGCTTGCTCACTGCCCGCACCCCGCCCGCCACGTCCTCCGGTCGTGCCGCGGCAGACCTTCATGTCGGTGTTGTTTATTTACCTCCTGATAGACTTATACCTTCACGCATTCATAAACTTCTCGGTATTTTAAACATGATAATTTCTAGTAACCCAAATGATAAAGTAATTTTAACAGGTGATTTTAATTTACCTTGTATTCGATGGTCGACAGGTACCCCACATATTATAAAAAAAGGATCCGTAGAGATTCAGACTGCTGCCTCACTACTTATCAACGAATTGTCTAATGCAGGTTTTAACCAATACTGTTACGTGGTAAACTCAAACAATAACACTCTTGATCTAATGTTCGCAAACTTTTGCTTAGCAGTCGAAAGATCTAGTTGTCCATTAGTTAAAGAGGATAAACATCACCCTACGATTACCATTGATGCTACAGACATAATTATACCTCGTTTAAAAAAAGCAAAACGTAAAAAGAGACAGTTCTTTAAGGCCGATTATGTTGCCATAAATGAATATTTAAAAAACCAAACCTGGTGTGAAAAACTATCATGTAGTGCGGAGCAGGCAGTTGATAATTTATACTCAGTGCTTAATTCAGCCATTGAAAAGTATGTACCTGAAGTTATTATTTCTAATTCACACGTCTATCCTGTATGGTATAGCCGCGAACTCATAAAATTAATCAAAGAAAAAGCCAAAGCTCACCGTAATTGGAAAAAATATAATAACCGGCTAGAATACCAATTTTTCTCTGAATTACGCTCAAAAATCAAATTATTACAGTCAAAAGACTATAAATCCTATATTAATTCAACCGAAGATAATATTAAAAAACAGCCAAAAATATTCTGGTCCTATATAAACTCAAGAAAGAAACACGGCTCTAATTACCCAAAACTTATGTTCTATAATAACCAAAGTTGCTCCGATGATAGGGAAATATGTTCGGCTTTCAATGACTTCTTTTATAAAAACTTTAGCCCACCATCAGGAGATCTATCTATCGAATCCACTAAAGATGTCAGTAATGATTCTCTTCATACTATACGCATTGAGGCGGACTTCATAAAGAAATTACTTGCGAAGCTCGACACCTCCAAAGGCCCAGGTTGTGACAATATCCCTCCCATTTTCTATTCCAAATGCTCCGAATCTTTGGCACTTCCTATAGCTTATATTTTTAACAGATGTTTTCGTGAAGGATTCTATCCGAAAATCTGGAAAACTGCACACATTACTCCAGTTCATAAGAAAGGCAAGAAGACATGTGTCGAAAATTATCGCCCTATAACCATATTGAATGCGTTAGGCAAAATTATGGAGAAGGTGGCGCACCATTTCCTTTATCACTTTATCTACAATCACATACCTTCTCAGCAACATGGATTTATTAAGGGCCGTTCAACTGCCACAAACTTAGCAAGCTTTGTAACTGATGTTCTGGATGGAATGGATAATGGCTGCCAGGTTGACGTAATCTACACTGACTTTGAGAAAGCCTTCGATCGTGTGGATCACGCCATCTTACTTCGTAAACTTCGAGAACTTGGTGTTTGTGGGGATCTCTTGAGATGGGTGGAGGCTTATCTCCGTAATCGTTGTCAGGCAGTAGTTGTGGGAGGGCATCGTTCGGACTTTATAGTTATACCCTCGGGAGTTCCCCAAGGTTCAATACTCCCACCATTACTGTACGCAGCTTACCTATACGATGTTGGAGAATGTTTCAATTATGCTTAATACCTAATGTACGCTGATGATACAAAAATCTATCTTAATATTAAAAACCAATCAGATTGTATAAAATTACAGAGAGATCTAGACTGTCTAAATGAATACTATATAATGAATAAACTATCAATTAATGTTAATAAATGCTCATTCATCTCCTTCTCAAGGAAGAGAAACAACGTCGCGTATGATTATAAAATTGACAGTAAAATTATTAACAAGACACAATTGGCGCGGGACTTGGGTGTTCTATTGGATTCCAAACTGGACTTCAATGAACATATTTCGGATATTGTAAATAGATCTTATAAAAGCCTCGGCTTCATTCTGCGAATCACTAAACCATTTTCCGACGTAAAATGTCTTAAAATTCTTTATTATACATACGTAAGAACTATACTTGAGTATTGTAGCATTGTCTGGAACCCACAATATATTACATATATACAACAAATTGAAAAAATTCAGTCAAAATTCATAAAACATTTGAATTATCGGACACATCATCTCGCAAAAGACTACACAGAATCTTGCAAGTATCATAATATGCTGTCACTCGAGGATAGACGCAGACTTCTAGATGTGTTGTTCCTCCACAAATCATGCCAAGGCGCAGTGGATAACGCCGAACTTACTGAGCTATCCACGAAGCTGCGTGCACCAACCTACCACACGAGGCACGCACGTCTGTTCCATCTAAAAAATGTACGATCCAATTATAACGCAAATTCTGTTATAAGACGCTCCCAAAAACTATATGATGACCACTTTAACTCTATAGATATTTTCAACACCTGTCCCAGAAAATTTAAAAATGAGGCCATTATTATCTTGAAGAATAGAAAAATGTAAATATAACTATATAAATATAATTATATATCTATGAATTATAACACACACACACACACACGCACACCCACACACGCACAAACACACACACACCACACATATACATCTATTAAAATTATATAGAAAATCCTAATATTTTGGTACTGTAAACCCTCTCATTCTTTCTGTTTTAAAACATAAAAAGTAAAACCATAATTAGACGTAAGCTTTAGAGATTTAAGTAGATATAGTATTTTTATAATAAGGTCTGTGGTTTTTGTAACTCGAAATAAATAAATAAACCGTCACTGTATTTAAAATAAATTCATCATCTGTAATAAGGCGCCACTCATGAATAAAATACTTTAAACGGCCAGCAATAGGCTAGTTGACTAATTTTGAATAACTTGTTAATACTTTAGTTTGATACGTATTTTATACAAAAAACATATTTACTTTCATTAAATTGATTATTTACTTGAAAATTTTTGAGTTACAAAAAACAAATTTAAATATGATTCGAAAACGCACAACACTGTCATGGCGTCCTGAATGACGTCACGCCGTGCAAAACAAACTGACTGACTGAACTGAAGTAAGCAATCGCTAAGCGATTGTGTCTGCATCCATACTTGCTTTTTGTAACTTTAGTTTTCGATATAAAAGAAATGAGTTCTACGTATTATAAGTACTGTATAGTGCCCCAGTGTACAAGCACAACTATAAAAACACCAAACAAGCTATTTATTTACGTTCCAAACAATAGAGCAATAAGGAAAAAATGGCTAAAACTTGCAAGAAGAGATGATGCCAATAATTTATCAACAGATTCAAGAATGTATTTCTGTGAAGATCATTTTGATGTAAGTATCTACCTACCTACGTCACTTAACTTAATATTATGTAAGGAAAGTCTTAATTTATTTGTGTGTATTGATGTAACAAAAACAATATTTTTATTATTCTAGTTACCAAATGATATGATTAATTATATGGAGTATCATATTATGGGAACAGTAGCTCAAGTACGCATGAAACCAGGTTGTATTCCAAGCAAATTTGAATGTCATGAAGACAGAAAAAAACGAGCATGGAGCAGTACAGAACGGCCATATATATTAAAAAAACAAAGAAAGATGATAATAGAAGAGTGTCTGATTGATTCACAAGAAAATTGTGCGACTAGTTCATCTCATACTTCTGATATAAGTTCAAGTAAGTATGTAGTAAGTTAAACGAGATAAATGTTTATTTAAAACTAGCTTTTGCCCGCGACTTCGTCCGCGTGGCATAGTTAAATCAAATCAAATATCTATATTGCGTATCACTTGCTTTCTTGCGAATAGTTACTTTAGGCAGCATTTTATTTCTTTGTATATGTACTTATTTTGCAAAAAATACACATAAAAACTGCCGTGTACTATACTGTATATGGCATTTTTACAATCTATCATTTTATGTTTTCCCATCCTTTGCTAACTTACATGCAACCTTTCTCCCCACATGGGTCAATATTTCAAAAACGCTAGAACAAATATTTGCTTATTTCTTATCCCGTGCTATTAAAAATTTCATGGTTTTATCTTTGGTAATGAGGAATCTCATAAAAAAATTCATCTCATATTTCAAGCCCTTCATTCCCTCTTTTACAAAAAAGCTTTTATTCCATTTCGACGTTTAGTCTATTTTTGTACCAAACATCAAAATCGGTTCAGGTATGGGCGTGAAAGTCATTAAGTTAAAAAGTCGCGTCCGCCATCTTGGATCTCAAAATGGATAATCCGTACCCTATAAACCACGAAAATGATATCCTTTTTAATAATAAGTTAAAAAGTAGCGTCCGCAATCTTGGATCTAGAAATTGATGATGTATTTGGAATCGACTCCCGAAAACTATGAAAATGATACCCATTTCGATTTTGTTAAAAAGTCGCATCTGCCATCTTGGATCTCGACATAGATGATGAATTAAGAATCAGGACCCCCGAAAACCTCGAAAATTATACCCATATTCCTATTAAGTTAAATAGTCACGTCACGCCATCTTGGATCTCAAAGTCGATGTTTTCAAATGATTTCAAATGAATGATGATCTCAAAGAACCCTCCAAAAACCACGAAAACGATACCCATATTGATATTTTGTTAAAAAGTCGCGTCCGCCATCTTGGATCTGAAAATGGATCGTGTATTAGTAATCGGGACGTCCCAAAACCACGAAAATGATATCCATATCGAGTTTATATTAAGAAGTCCCAACCGCCATCTTGGATCTCGAAATAGATGTCGTATTCGGAATCGGGACCCCAGAAAACCACGAAAATGATACCCATATCGACGTTATGTTAAAAAGTCACGTCCGCCATCTTGGATCTCAAAATGGATAGTGTATTTGGAATTAGGACCCCCAAAAACCACGAAAACGATATCCATATTGACATTTTGTCAAAAAGTCGCATCCGCCATCTTGGATCTAGAAAAAAATGTTTTATTCGTAATCCGGACCCCCAAAAACCACGAAAACGATATCCATATTGACATTTTGTCAAAAAGTCGCATCCGCCATCTTGGATCTAGAAAAAAATGTTTTATTCGTAATCCGGACCCCCAAAAACCACGAAAACGATACCCATATTGACATTATGTTAAAAAGTCGCGTCCGCCATCTTGGATCTCAAAATGGATAATGTATTCGGAATTAGGACCCCCAAAAACCACGAAAACGATATCCATATTGACATTTTGTCAAAAAGTCGCGTCCGCCATCTTGGATCTAGAAAAAGATGTTTTATTCGTAATCCGGACCCCCAATAACTACGAAAACGATACCCATATTGACATTATGTTAAAAAGTCGCGTCCGCCATCTTGGATCTCAAAATGGATGGTGTATTAGTAATCGGGACCTCCAAAAACCAAGAAAATGATACCCTTATCGATTTTATATTAAGAAGTCCCAACCGCCATCTTGGATCTCGAAATAGATGTCGTATTCGAAATCGGAACCCCCGAAAACCACGAAAATGATACCCATATTGACATTATGTTAAAAAGTCACGTCCGCCATCTTGGATCTCAAAATAGATGGTGTATTCGGAATCGGGACCCCCGATAACCACGAAAACGATACCCATATTGACAATATGTTAAAAAGTCGCGTCGGCCATCTTGGATGTATTTTTGTACTGGGGGTTCTTACGGGGGGGAGTAAGGGGGAGAACGGCTTTAAGATCTTTGCTGGCCCCAATTGTCAACCTCACCTGCACGCGTCGGCAGTTCGTATGAATAGCTGACGGCGTCGATCATCTTGAACGGCGCGGTGCCCCCTGCTAGATAACGGACGAGGCTCTGGCGACCGAGCGATGGCGGTATAACCATACCCCCGGCCAGGCAACTGGCTGGATGAGGCTTCAGCAGCCTTGAGGTATAAATAACCTCTAAAAGGCCTGGTGCAGAAGGCAACGGGAAACCACTGCACTACATTCCCTAGTAGTTAGCTTATAATGAAAAAGTCAAATATAGCCACGGCCCCGAGTGCCCGGCGTCCCTTAAATGGGACAGGGGTGCTAAGAATCCCCGGGTGGAAAACCCTCAGAATAGGAACATGGAATGTTAGAAGTTTAAAACAGGACGGTAAGTTCACTAATGTTATAAAGGAAATTAAACGGTTGCAAGTGGACATTCTTGGCATCAGTGACACTAAATGGCCAGGTCAAGACAAATATTTCACACCTGATGACTATGTCCTTTATTATTCAGGGAGCGACCAACAATCAGAACGATATGGTGTGGGTATTCTTCTCACAAAAGAAATCTCCAAGTCAGTCATAAATTTTGTCCCTCTATCAAACAGAGTCATGCTGATCAAACTGGAGGCTAAACCATACAACATCAATGTAATACAAATATATGCACCTACGGGAGAGAAACCATCATCAGAAATTGAGGAATTGTATGGGGATGTTGACACCTTGCTGAAAACCACAAAAAACCATGAAATTGTCATCGTAATGGGCGACATGAATGCGAAGGTTGGTTCGTCCATCGTTCCTGGTGTTACAGGTGCTTATGGCCTTGGACTTCGAAATGACAGAGGTGATACACTAATAGAATTTTGTCAAGATAATGATCTTGTAATCACGAATACCCTCTTTAAACTACCACCGCGCCGTTTGTATACATGGACTTCGCCAATGCACACAGCTGACCACGTAGTACGTAACCAAATTGACTACGTGTTGATCAACAGACGATACCGAAATTGTGTCAAGAAAGCGCAAACCTACCCTGGAGCAGATATAGGGTCCGATCATAACCCAGTAGTGGTGGACGTAAAATGTAGGCTGAAGAGAGTACAGCGAAAGAGAATGGACAAGAGGCCAAACGTACGAATGCTTGCTGAGCCCGACACAAGAGCAAATGTGCACAACGCCATCAATCAGTGGATCGTTGAATATCGCACGGAAACATCTAATTATGACCTTAACACATGGTCAAGTCTTAAGCAAGGTGTTAATGATATATGCTGCAAATACCTGCATTCAACACAACAGGTTAAGAAACAGGATTGGATGACGGACTCAATTTTGCAACTAATGGAGGACCGTAGGCAGTTTAAGGTTACAAACCCAGACCGGTATAGAGAGATTGATAACACCATTCGAAAAGAGATCGTGAAGGCCAAGAACAATTATTACAGTGATAAATGTGCACACTTAGAAGATCTTCTTCGCAGGCATGACAGTTTCAACGCGCATAAGTACATTAAGGAAATGGTGGGTCAAAGACGAAGACCTTTTAACAACTTGACAGATGCCAATGGGAATCTTATCTTAGACTCTGACCGAAAGAGAAAATTATGGTATGATTATGTTTCGGAGATGTATATGGATCCATCAAGGAATATCGCAATGACGATTGACGACACGGGCCCTTCTATTTTAAAATCCGAGGTTCTACGGGCATTGAAGTCTGCCAAATCAGGAAAATCGCCAGGACAAGACCAAGTGCCCGTTGAAATCCTTAAAATGTTAGAAGAAGACCAATTGGATGTGTTAACACAGTTCTTCAACTACATATATGAAACTGGAAATCTTCCAAGAGACTGGCTTAAATCTACGTTTATTACAATACCCAAAAAGCAAAACGCTAAAAAATGCGGAGAATATCGTATGATTAGTCTAATGAGCCATGTACTTAAAGTATTCTTGAACATCATACAGAACAGAATAAGACCGAAATGTGATGAACATCTGGGAGATAGCCAATTTGGGTTTCGGTCCGGTGTAGGCACTCGGGAAGCTCTATTCGCCCTCAATGTTCTCGTACAGAAATGCAGAGATATGCAAACTGACGTCCTGCTATGCTTTATCGATTACGAAAAAGCATTCGATCGAGTAAAACATGAACAACTTCTGAGCCTTTTAAGTGACATTGGACTTGATGGTAAAGATGTCAGGATTATTCGCAATCTCTACGGGAATCAAGTGGCTACTGTGAGGGTTGGAGATGAG
Organism: Elophila nymphaeata; assembly: GCA_955850985.1. Taxonomy (NCBI): domain Eukaryota; kingdom Metazoa; phylum Arthropoda; class Insecta; order Lepidoptera; family Crambidae; genus Elophila; species Elophila nymphaeata. Next base: position 6,658,041 of record OY039071.1, read on the forward strand.
GAAACCGACGAAATTGAAATCAGTCGAGGGGTTCGGCAAGGCTGTGTTCTTTCTCCCTTGCTTTTTAATGTTTACTCCGAAGCTGTAATGGCAAATGCCCTAGCGGATATGGAAGCGGGCGTGAAAGTCAACGGTACGGTCGTCAATAACTTGCGTTATGCCGATGACACTGTTCTCATTGCAGCCTCAGAACGCGATCTGCAGGAAATAGTAAACAAAGTCAACGAACACAGCGAAAGAGCCGGGTTGTCCATCAACATCAGTAAGACCAAGTTGATGGTAGTCTCCAGAAATGCAGAGTTGAATCCTAGCATATCAGTAGCTGGAAAACAACTAGAGCGAGTACGACAATACAAGTACCTTGGTGCTTGGGTTAATGAAGAATGGGTATCTGACCAAGAAATCAAGACCCGGATAGAAATTGCTCGAGCCACTTTCAACAGTATGAGGAAGGTTCTGTGTTGCCGTAAAATTAACATAAAGCTCCGAGTCAGGCTACTTCTGTGTTACATTTGGCCTGTCGTCATGTACGGTTGCGAAGCATGGACTTTGAAAGAAGACACTACGCGACGCCTACGGGCATTTGAGATGTGGTGTTACCGTCGCATGCTGCGCATAAGTTGGACGCACAAGATCAAAAATGAAACTGTGCTTCAGCGCGTACACGAGTCCCGAAACATAATGCGAACTATCAAAAGACGCAAAGTCGAGTACCTCGGCCACGTGCTCAGACACGATAGATATAGACTGCTTCAGTTGATAATGATGGGCAGGGTGGAGGGAAAGAGACGCGCTGGGAGACGACGAAAATCGTGGCTGCGAAACATTAGGGAGTGGACCGGCATTACCTCTGTTGAACAACTGTTTCGGCTTGCGACTAACAGAGAAGAATACCATAAGCTGACGGCCAACCTTCAGGATTGAAGAGGCACTAGAAGAAGAAGGTTCTTACGACCTTTCATCCCCTATTTCATCCCCACGTGGGTCAATATTTCAAAAACGCTAGATAAAATATTTCTTTCTTTCTTATTAAGTCCCTAATTTCAAAGTATCATGGTTTTATCTTTAACAATGACGAAGTCCCATACAAACTTTCATCCACTATTTCACCCCCATACAGGTCTTAATTTCAAAAATTTTAGAACAAATATTTCTTTCTGTCTTATTAAGTGCCTAAATTCAAAGTTTCATGGTTCTATCTTCAAAAATGACGAATTTCCATACAAACTTTCATCCCGTATTTCAACCCATACAACCTTTTTTTCGCGATAAAAAGTAGCCAATGTCCTTCCCCGAGATCTAATCTATAGTTGTACAAATTTTCATCAAAATCAGTTCAAAGTATCATGGTTTTATCTTTAACAATGACGAAGCCCCATACAAACTTTCATCCACTATTTCACCCCCATACAGGTCTAAATTTCAAAAATTTTAGAACAAATATTTCTTTCTGTCTTATTAAGTGCCTAAATTCAAAGTTTCATGGTTCTATCTTCAAAAATGACGAACTTCCATACAAACTTTCATTCCGTATTTCAACCCATACAACCTTTTTTTCGCGATAAAAAGTAGCCTATGTCCTTCCCCGAGATCTAATCTATAATTGTACAAATTTTCATCAAAATCAGTTCAGTGGTTTAGACGTGAAAGCTTAACAGACAGACAGACAGACAGACAGACAGACAGAGTTACTTTCGCATTTATAATATTAGTAAGGAAGTAAGGATTTTCAGTGTCAAATACCCACTTAATGCTATCATAAACATATTTACATTTATTTTTCAGATACTGATACAGTTGGAGATGTGTTGAAAATACCATGTAAGACAACTGATAAATCTGTTCAAGTATTTGTAACCCACAAATTCAGAAGTAAGGCTGTGCAGACCAATGTTAAGTTGACAGACCAGGCATTATCACCTTTAAAACCTGCTCTAAGTGCAAGTTCCCCATCTCCATTTCAAAGTGTATTCATGTCAAAATCAAGTCCTTCTGTGTCCGGTGTAAGCAAAATTGTAAAAAATATATTTATTGAAGAAGAACGCTCAGATAGTGATGTTTCTTTATATATACCATCTATTTCTGCCAACAGTCATTCACCATCACTGTGTTCACTACAAATTAAATCATCTTCTGATTGTAGTGAATTAATTGAAGAAGACAATAAACTAGAATCAAAAAAGACCATGTTGTACACAATAACGAAAATTGAAAAAAAGCCACGACTATACATAGGTCTCCCAATTAATTGTTACTACTTGATTGATATAATACTAGATGCTATAAATATTCCCAAACACCATTTACTAATCTGTTTAAATAAAATAAGATTAGATAGTACATTTAACCAACTGTCAGATGATTATGGAATGACTCCATCGAACTTAAGTAAAATATTTGTAAAAAATATACCTTTGATAGCCAGTGTCATGCGCCCTTTTATTGTGGAATTGGACAGTGCAATGATTAAAAGGACCTTACCTATGTCATTCAGGCATAAATATAACAATGTTAGTTGTATTATAGACTGCCTTGAAATTGAGGTGCAAAAGCCATCTAAGGCAATAAATCAGAAAACATGGTCAGAGTACAAAAAAACAAATACTATAAAGTATTTAATATCCTGTACACCAAATGGACTAGTGAACTATATTTCTCCAGGATTCGGAGGAAGAATCACCGACACATGCTTAGTTGAATCTTGTGATTTTGTAAAGACCTTAAAAAGTGGTATGTGTGTTATGGCAGATAGGGGCTTTAAGCATCTCGAACAATATTTTAAAAAATCAGGTATTACACTAATAAGACCACCAAGTGTTGAAAAGGGAGTAAAAATGATTAAAAGTGAAGCGAAGCTAACTAAACAGATTGCCAGCTTGAGAATACATATAGAGAGAGTTATTAGGCGCTTACGTGAATTTTATATACTCACACCACATGCATGTATTAATTACAAATTTGTAAAAATTCTCGATGAAATAATAATTATAGCCTGTGCATTAATTAATTTGCAAGATTCTTTAATAAAATAAAACTAAGAAATAATTTAAGATTGTTGTTTTATTTCAAATAAAATTATTGTTCCACACTTTGATACAACAATGGGTATACATTAATTTTCCAAAAGTTTAATATTTTATTGTCGCTTAAAACCTCAACATATTCGGGATTGAATGCCATGCTTATAATCTCCACTTTTTTATTTTGACTGAAATCTGGGTCAGCTACACAAAATAAACAGTTTTCCTTTTTTGTTAGATACATTTGAAACTGCATTTGGGAATTGACTTTTTCTGTAGGTTTGCCATCTTTTACATAGTTTTTATACGTTTTTGCAGTAACAGGACATTTAATCTCTAATATGCCATCTTCAAATATTCCATCTGGGGAACCAGCAATCATTGTATATTTGGAATTTAATATTAGGCCGCACTTATTTATCTTTATCTTCAATTTTCTTTCTACTATTTTTCTTACCTCATCTTCTAAAAGACGGCCACGTTTCATATGTGTTGTATCTGGAATTTTACCACCTAGTATAAGAGATATGAGTGTGCCATCTTTGGTTTTACATCGGCTAACATCAAAGGCTCTTGAAGCAGTTATACGACCATACCTCAGCTCAAACCATAGGCTGCTCTTGGACTGTTCCCTTGTTTCTTCTTCAACTCGCTGTGTTAATAATGGTGATATTTGAATTTTTTTCAAAAATGTATCGACACATTTTTCTTTAAAATTACATACAAGTTGATGCATGGAGACAGCCTGTGTTTCACTTGGACAATAAGTTGGTTGATATTTCAAAAGTTCACAGTTTCCAATTTTTCTCTTATTTCCCTCTTCTAGAAACTTTACCAAAACAGATGAATTTGCTGGCAATATTGGCCTGCCTTTTGACAAGTCTTTCGCAGTCATGTACTTTAGGTTACTGCCAACTCTGGAGAGTTTTGATTTTTTCCAATAGCACTCCACTGAAGTGCATGACGGTTCCTCACTTCGGCGGTGAACCCACATAAGAAATGCTATTGCATGTTTGCAGCCGCCCTGTGAAGCTACACAGTCTTGACATTGAACAGATATAATGATATCATTTTCTTCGTCAACAACCAGTGTGCATCCATATAATTTTGCATGCACTTTGTGTTCAGGACATATTTTACACTTCACAGTACACAATTTACTATCACGCTTAAGCTGAACATAACTTATGGCGTCATCTCCATAGGAAGCTCGCGAGGACCTGAAATTAAATAAATGAACTATTAATTAATGTTATACGAGCTATTTTGCATTTTTTATTACTTTTGCAAATGCAACCTCAAAATCAGTCAATTATCTTGCAAAACATTATGCTATTGTGTATCGAACTGCAATATGGGTATTTGATCTTGAAATAAGTATTTTAAACTCTTGTTTACTTACAAGGAAGCTTTAACATTGCGAAACTCAGATGAGCAAAAGTCGCTGTTTGACGCGAAAAAATTCCCAAGCATAACAGTTTATTTTTTTTCATTTTAGGCAAGTTATTACTGTCTCCTTTGATGAATCCAGATTCCATGGTGAATTCTTTCAAATTTTAACTAAAAACAACAGGTATCAACTTAATATAATTCGCTAAAAACCGTAATTTTATCAATAACTTGTAGTGAACGTATGAGAACGTCAATGACAAGATTCGACCGACGCACGGCGTGACGTCACGGCTTCTGATTGGTGTTCACTGTCACTCGACTGTAGGTCCCATTTTACGAAATTTATTTTAGTAAAATATTATTAATCTCTATCTCTTTTATTAAATAAAATTGTTTATTGCTTTCTCCGTATCTTAATTAATCATTATAACACGCTATCCATGCGATTCATTCTTATAGGACACAAGCCTATTGTTCGTACCTGATCTATTTCTGCGACCGATCGCCGGCCACACGCTGCCTCTGCGCAGTTAGGCGCCGATGTGGCGGCGGTGGCGGCGGAAGCGCTAGCGGTTGGTGGCGGGTCGGCAGACTGACCGACGCCAGTGGCGGTTGTTGTGTGCCCCGCCGCGCCGCCGACTCGGATATTGCATCCGTTGCCCACCGGCTCGATATTGCAGGTAGTTCTGACTCGCTAGAAGTTGATGGTGTGGCTTGAATTAAGCTACTTGTTTTTTTAATGACACGAGAATTGATTGACACGAGATTTGACACCGCCGTGGTGGAGTGGTCAGTAACGCTGCCTACACATCGGGCGGTCCGGGTTCGAGTCCTGGTAGTGGCAAATGTTAGTGTGATGAACACAATCATTTGTTCATGAGTCATGGTTGTTTATATATTTATTTAAGTTTATTTATAAAAATATCTAGATTATTAAGTATTTTGTCCGTTATCTAGTATCCATAACACAAGTTCTTAAAGATACTTAATTTGGGCTAGATAATTGGTGTGAGCGTAGAAATATATTATTATTATTATTATAGTTTTTTACCAAATCACCTAAACATTCTCCGAACAAAAAACTATCTCTTTTACGATTTTTAAAAGGTTCAATGAGTGACTTATCTATCAATGGAATAATAACTGATCGCCGAGTATCTGTTTCTGCATAATGAGAATCGGCTACAAGTTTACTTGTGTCATATAATATACGAACTACCTCGGAAATGTTAGGGTTCTTTTTTAAAAGACCGGTCATAGCTTTACCTAAAGCTGATAACGCCTTGCCTAATTGATTTTGCTTAGCATATAAACGTTTATCTCGTAAACGATAGACATCTGCGAGCATAGCTTCTATCTCTGGGTTTAGAGTAGGAGCCTTCGAGAGGGGTACATTTTTTGGGTATGGATATTTCTTAGCAAGTTCCTCCCTATTTTTATTTTTTAGACCATTTAATAAAATCTGTTGAAATCTAGTGGCGATATCAGCTTGAATTTCCTCGCCATACTCGACTACGTCTGGCTCGACCTCACCAAGTAACTGTAGCATCTCAGTGTCAAAATCTTCCGTGCCGGTTTCGACGACAAGATCCTCATTGTTACCATTGATGCATATTTCGTCGCCTGCCGCTGTCAATTCTTCAATAGTAACGGGTACAGTGTTATCTAGTGTATCTTCTAAATTCACTGATTCAGTGACTTCCGGTTCACAATGCACTGAAATGAAATAATATATGCTCAAGGCAAATGCGAAAAATAGCATGTTTTTTTTTGTAGGTAGAAAGAAAAAAGTTTGCACAATGCAAATTATATAAAGTAATGTATGCAAGCTTAACACAATTATGTAAAGTAGATACCAATTAATTGATTAATTACCTCGGTGGTGCTTATCAGCGTTAAAATAAGTATATAAATTTAATACTTCAAGTATTAACCCGAAGAATACAACGGGAATAAAAAAAAATTGCAAATAATTTTCTCGAAGAATTCAACGAGAAATAAAAATAGAAAAATAGTAACCACCTTCATTTTCTGTGTAATCTTCATCGGAGTAGATAATTCGTTGACTTTTACGACGACGTTTTTCTTCAATTTTCATTTCATATTTTTTTAATTTCCTCAACCACCGTTCTTCACTTGATTCCTCGTGACATTGGCTTCGTTTCGGCATTATTCACGGAGTTATTTTTTCTTTTGAACACTTGTGCAGTCGCAGTCGGTGCGAGCGCACGGACAAGAATGAGGCATAGCTCGGACGGCGATGAGACATCACCGAGAGAACGAGACAGACATACTTCTTTTCTCTGTCTACCTAGGTACTCTCAACGCTTGTGCGATAGGTTAAAGCGTAGCGCGGCAACACTACATGGTCAAATGAAATCTCATAGACGAAGTCAAGATAATTCTGTACCCTCAGTGAAAACTGATATAAGTCTAAAATGACAGTTTTGAGAAAAATGGCTTTAAAAAAATTGCACTTTTATATACTGTATTATCAATTTTATTCATCATGTAATAAATGACTCCGATAGATATTTTAAGCCTCTAAACTATGTTATATGAATATTAGCACTTTATTTAATACATTTGGAGCAATATAGAAAAAATAATAGTTGTATTATCCGTCACATCAGACTTAATAGGTGTAAAATAATTTATGTCAAATAATATTATTTTACACTACAACTACTGGGGTAATTGATATAGGTGAAAAATAATACACCAACAAATTGCGATAGCATTTAAATACATTAATAATAATAACTAATATTCGATCCAAAACAAAAGTATCGTAAAACAGAAGCATCTTTACTTTGAAGTTGTTTAAGTACAAAATTGTTATATTTTTGCTAAATATATCATTTGACATAAAAAAATTAAAAAATATATTATATGTTTAGTAATGCATTTCAACTTGTTTTGAGTGCTGGGTCGTGTCAAATGATATAGTTCGTTAAGGCAGTATAATAATAGTATTTTTTTTTTAAGATTTAAGACAAAATTTTAGGTTGAAAAATCTTAAAATAATTTAATAAATATTTAGGTAATTAAAATATTCACCTAGATTACCTATTGTTTTAAGAAAACAACCCTTGCAAATATTGTACTCAATACCTAAGTGAGTAAGTTTGTATTTATGGGCATATTCCTCGATGACGTTTACTTCCAAGTTTTGAAGACGCTTTCTTTTTCGTACACATTAATCTTTCCAGCCCGCCTAGCATGACCACCGAAACATGATATGTTATAGCCATTTATCGCTTTGAACTGTCAAAAATCATTGGATAAAACCGCCATCTTGAAATTTTATCGAAACTGCGAACATGTATCAACTACAGTTTTCCCGACTCTGTAGTGTAAGATAGGCCAGCGTTTCTTTTCATAATTCTATTTAACTGATCTTCTCTTCTTTCTTTTAGCAACCTTCTTTTCTTCTTTTGTATTAGACACGCGAAAAGCGTCAGTGGCGTAGTGCGTAAGGGCGTTGTCTCCCACCCGGGAGGCACCGGTTCGAACCCCGCCATGAACCAATGTGTTTCCAAATTTTGAATTCATATGTACATTTATTCGACGCTTTTACGGTGAAGGAAAACATCGTGAGGAAACATGCACACACCTATGGAGAAATTCTTATGTTGCGTGTGAAGTCTACAAACCCGTACTTGGTCAGCGTGATTGACTAAGGCCTAATCGCCCCTAATGTGGGATAGGCTCGAGCCCCTCGGTGGGGACGTTATATGAGTTGTTGATGATGAAGATGATGATTAGACACGTTAAATTCTGAGCAGCTTTCACTTTCAGGAATAATAATTAGTTTAATGGACCGTTTTTACGTTTACGTTTTTTTCTGACTAACCCCCTCACCCTTATCGCTTAACTCCGAACTGTTTGCAATATCACTACTGCCATCACTGAAATCCAAAATGACTAGAGAGCATTGCCTGGTGGTATGGAGTCAGAAATAACATCATTAATACCGTCGCGGTTATTATCACTGCTATTCTTTTCTTATCTTCTCTGCTGCTCCGCTCTTGTTATAAGCATCTTTTTCTTTGTTATTCCACAACTTGTTTCCTCTGTTGTACCTAATATTAGGTTCTATCTGCGATATCATATCCATGTAATTAGTTTCTTCCTCTGCGTATTTTTTCTGTTTTTCGTAGCTTCTTTCCTCTACTGTACTATTAGGTTATATCGACACCTGCAAGGAAAAACATCGTAACTCAGTTTTAGGCGCTTCTGAGATAAGATGACCGTCTTGTTTAAAAAAAAATGCCGAATATTTTACACCTATCATCGTATCTAAAATCCTAATAGTTTCAAATCTAGAGAGTGTAAAAACATTGTAAGTAGGGATCAACTGAAGATACCAAAATTGTATATTTAGTTACATGTCACTTTTTATGCTGCCCATAAAAAGTTTACATGAATAAAATTGTAATACTAGGTACAAGCTTGTTCTTAGAAATTATTATTTCATTTTAACGAAACTTTCATCTTATCTTTAATTGCAATCTTTTTACAAAAAATAATTATTTAGTTTGTAACTAGACTTCATCGCAACTTTAGATACAATCCTAATAATATGGAACAAAATATTGGATTCGACATTGTAACCCGACATACAATTATTTTCTCTGCAATGGTTTGCATGATCTGTCCATATTATGTCTAAGAAAGTCATACCTACAATGTTTTCATTCCCGAACGTCAGTTGCCCAAGCAGGTCTTGACGTGTTAAATATAACCTCCGACAGCGTACTTCAGCCCCCCTAGCACGGGACTTGGACAAATTCTCCTCGGGGAAAACAAAATATTTTCCTCTCGCTCTAACTCTCACTAAATGGTGGGTAGACTTTGAAGTGATAACACATATATTTTGATTGCTCCTAGTTTTTTGATAATATTTAATATATTACAACTTACATGTGCTAATATAGTTAACATCAGTGCTTAGGTTGACAAACACTTCACTTACACACACTTTTCATCACTACAACATGGACTCTTCAGCGGAACAACTCCTGAAAAGTATGGATGAATTATCCACCTTGTTCACTAATAGAATGGCAGAATTTGAAAAGACTGTCCCTCAACTGAATGCCAAGGAGTCAAACACCACAGTCAAATCGCTGGCTGCTGAGTACTCGTCCTTTAAGACATTCATTTGGAAATCTCTCAGCATTATAAAATCTCAAGTCGAGCTTCTGGCAATGAGCGTAGACCGGTTAGACACTTATTCCCGCAGAAAGGTCCTTTTGTTTCATGGAGTTAAAGAGGACAAGGACGAAGATGTGCAAAAAAAGCTTCAGGACGTACTAAGCAAGCAGATGCAACTATCTTCTATCAACAAAGATGCAATTGAGTCCTGTCATCGGCTGGGTCCACGAAAAGATGGTGTTCGCCCTCTATTGGTCCGTTTCTCCTCAATGCATCACCGTGCGCTAGTTTGGAAGACCAAAACGTCGTTGAAGGGGTCTAAAGTCACCGTAAGTGAATTCCTGACTAAAAATCGGCAAGAGATATTTGTTGCAGCTCGAAGTCATTTTGGAGTAAGAAGATGCTGGTCAATGGAGGGCACTGTAGTTATACTTCTCCCGGACAAGAACCGAAAGAAGGTTGTGACCATGTCTGAGCTACAAAAATTGATTGCACAGCATCCAACACGTTCAGTTGAATCCAATAAAGATTGAATCCAATGAAGATTAGTTTTACGACTTAATATTCTGGTTGTTGTTGGTGGTGGGTGTTTCTGGTGGTTGTGAAGTTGTGATTCATTTACGGCAGTTCATATAATTTATAAAGTAAGGTATCCCTTTTCTATTATTATTAATGTTTCTACTTTGTTGTGAGCTCAAATAATATTTAAAATGTAGGTATAATACAACACAGTTCTTGTACGCACAGACTAGTTAAAAGCTTGTCAATTTTAGCTGTCATTGTTTTGCTTTGTTACTACTGATTGACAAAGGAATTTGTTTAATACAGCCGAGTTTCACTTTTTTTTTTTTAATTCTTACTTTCTTTTAAATTATTATTGTAAGTATCTAGCTGATCAAAATTGTGTTTTAAGTTGTTTTATAAGTTTATTTTCTGTCAACCTACGCATATGGGATGTAAATTGTATTTCTCAAATACAATTTACTATTAATAATTTTAGTTTTAGGTTTTGTTTATATACTAATAGTTTATTTATTTATAGTAATTGATATTACAATTATTTTATTTATCTATATATATTATGATTGTACAAGATGAATACTTTTCTTGCTCATCGGAATACGATAGTGCTGAAAGTGGTGATATATCTGACTGTGACCTTTTGGACAGCAAACTGGTTTCCATTTTTGACAAAAAATCCAAATTCCTCTCCCTCGTGCATATAAACGCGCAGAGCATTCCTGGCCACTACAGTGATCTTGTTACATCTTTTAGCAACAACGTAGTCGATTGTATCCTTGTTTCTGAGACGTGGTTAAAGCCTTCTCTCCCATCTACTGGGTGTTCTATTCCTGGCTACAAACTTTTTCGCAACGATCGCACTGGTATGGGGGGTGGCGGAGTTGGTATTTACCTCCGAGGCCACATTCCTGCCAGGATTATCAAATGCTCTTCATCTATTGGTACTGGATCTCTAGAATTCATTTTTCTTGAAATTGTATTACATCATAAAAAAATTCTTCTTGGTTGCTTGTATAGTCCTAGCGACAAAATAGACTATTTCAATACTTTAGAGAATTTACTTGAAAATATTACGCCTTCATTTGACTATAGTATATTAATGGGGGACCTAAACACATGTTTGCTAAAAAATGATGCGAGAGCATCTAAACTTTCAAATATATTATCTTCAGTTAATTTGCATGTGGTCTCCAGTTCTTCTCCCACTCATTTCTATCCCCATTGTAAGCCATCTCTTATCGACCTAATAGTTGTGTCCGATCCCAGTATGGTTGCATCTCATGGGCAAACAACTGCCCCTTTCTCTTACCACGATCTACTTTTCCTCGCTTTTAAAGTGCGACCTCCCAAGAGTAGACGTAAAGTTCTACTGCAGCGCAATTTCAAGCATATGGATATAAACCGCTTGAGACAGGATATTAGAGCTGTGGACTGGTCGCCTTTGCTTGAGTCTAAAGACATAGATTTTATTGTTCAACATTTTACGGCCGAGTTGATTAGGATATTTGACATCCATGCGCCGGTTCGCCCTGTCCGTGTTAGGCATGTACCTGCTCCTTGGCTGACGCCACAAATTAGGAAGGTTATGGTATTACGCGATAGAGCCAAGAAGCGAAATAAAGAAAATCCTAGTCAAATTAATTTAGATGGTTACAAGATCTTACGCAATCGCTGCAACAGGATGTGTAGGGATGCAAAACGCAACTACATACATGATAAGATTGGAAATATGGATACCAATCATATATGGAAATTTCTACGGTCATTTGGGGTGGGCAAGCCCACGGTTTCATGCCAATGTACCGTGGATCTAAATATCTTAAATAATCACTTCTCTTCTCCACCTATAACTCTTGACATTTCTTCTAAATCAGCCTCTCTGTCCTATCTCTCGAGTCTTGTCCCGCCTGACTGCCCTCCATTTTCTTTTAGTCCTGTTACTGAGGACGCCGTAGCGAGGATTATCAGACGTATCAGTACTAAAGCCGTTGGAAATGATGGTATAAGTCTTGACATGGTTCTTCCCGTGTTGGATGACATAATCTCGTTGATTACTCATATCATAAATTTCTCCTTAACGAATAATGTTTTTCCAACATCGTGGAAGAAGGCTAATGTTATCCCCCTACCCAAATCCCCGAATCCTACATCCTTATCTGAGTATCGTCCCATCTCCATTCTACCGCTCCTATCCAAAGCGCTTGAGTCTGTTGTACATCAACAATTATACTCTTTCCTCACATCCTACTCCTTGTTATGCCCATTTCAATCCGGCTTTCGACCAGCTCATAGTACAGTTGGTGCGCTGCTAAATGTCACGGAGGATATCCGTTTCTCTATGGATAATACTCGACTAACAGTAATGTGTCTTCTGGACTTTAGCAGCGCTTTCAACTCTGTGGACTACGATATACTTCTGGGTACTCTTCGTGCGGCTAATATCTCGCCTCCAACTATTAAGTGGTTTAGTTCGTACCTTTTTGGCCGCCAACAATGCGTAAAAATGGATGATACCAAATCTGATTGGTGCCAGTTGGCTGCTGGTGTGCCTCAAGGTGGCGTGCTTTCCCCTCTCTTATTCTCCATTTTCATCAATCGCATATCCTATGCTGTCACTTCCTCTTATCATCTGTATGCAGACGATCTGCAGATATATCGACATTCGAGTTTATCTGAGATATCTGAAACTATTTCTGCCATAAATGAAGACCTATCTGCGATATTTACTTGGGCTAAATCTTTTGGGTTACTGGTTAACCCAGTCAAATCACAGGCCATGATTGTAGGTAGCAGTAGACTAAGAAACAAGCTCGATCTCTGTTCGCTACCATCACTGATCTATAATAATACTGTTATCACATACACGGACAAAGTGAAAAATCTAGGTCTAATCATGGACTGCCATATGTCGTGGGTACCTCAGGTAAACGAGGTTAGTAGGCGAATGCATTACTCATATCACTCTCTCAAGCGGCTTCAATACTTTCTTCCCTTCAAAACCAAAATTATGCTAGCGCAATCTCTCCTTCTCCCTATTCTCGACTACGCTGATATTTGCTATTTGGATGTGACAGAAGAATTGCATAATAAGCTTGAACGACTCCAAAATTTGGCCATACGGTTCATTTATGGTTTACGTAAGTTCGATCATGTCTCCGCTTTTCGAAATGAACTAAAATGGCTTCCTATTCGAGATCGTCGTAACATGCACATCCTTTCTTGTCTATATAAAATCCTATATGATCCTAATTCCCCTTCCTACCTTAGCTCCCGTTTCCAATTGTCTCCACCCTCAACTCGTTCTAGACGTCCATGTGTTACCAAGATGCTGGATCTCCCTAAGGGTAATACCAACTTTCATCTTAACTCCTTTTCATTCCGTGCTGCCCAGATGTGGAACTGTCTTCCATCTGCTGTCCAGGATAGTCCGTCTATCACTTCTTTTAAAACTAGACTAAAGCAGTACTATCTTTCACAAATCTCCACTCAGTAATTGTACGATTTTCTCATCATCGTCATTTCAGTATCTAATCATGTTTAATTATATATTTGTTCATTTATTTATATGTGTAAGTATATTATGTATGTAGTAAGTATTATATATTTTATTTATACGTGTATATATAATGTATATATATATTGCTTTATCTATGTATTTATTTATATTCTGTTTATTTATAAAAAGTAGTTAACAATTTTTGCATTTACGTCGCCTACCTATGATCATTCTAACACATATTCATGGGTTGACTGGAAGAGATCTCTTCTAGAGATAAGTTCGCCCTTGCAAACTATGTTATAGACAACCATTTTTATGTATTTTATGTGCAATAAAGAGTATTATTATTATTATTATAAATCCTGAGAAGAAATAGTGTCAAGTGGTGGAGAGAGATTTTGTCCACGTCCCGTGCTACGGGGGCAGTTAAAAGACAGGACAAACTTACTATATCTAATGAAACCGAAAAAAATTTTCACCGGAAGTGTCGGAATACCTACCGTCTGAAGAAAACGGTTATTTTTTATAGAAATGATAGATAATTAAGTAAGGTTTTAATTATTGTGTTTGTACATCAAGCTATACAGCTTGACCATCTTTATGCCCCTTTTTCACAGGGAGAATAAATACTTTTAGGCATCTCCCTGCGGGATAGTGCCAACCGCAGGGGATATGTGTGAGTCCTGGGCTATCCCTGACTACCCCGAACATCCGACTAAACATCCGACCTGATTTTCACTGCTTATCTCAGTGGATGTCCCGTGGCCTGCAACGCAACTCAACGGAACCATCTTTATGCCCTACGCAATAAATACTGTTTTCTATCATCATCATCATCTTAAGCCATCGTCAACCAATTTGGTGTAGGCCTCCTTCAACCCTCTCCACTTTCCTCTGTTTTGGGCTGTCAGTATCCAATTTTGGCCCGCTACTTTTCTGATGTCATCTTTCCATCTCATTTGCGGTCTGCCAACTGGTCTTTTAAAGCCCCACGGCCTCCATTCTAATAGAGCCTTGCACCATAAATCTGTTTTTCGGGCTATATGACCTGCCCATTGCCACTTCAGTTTGGCTATTTGCTTCACAATATCTGAAACTTTGCTCTGTTTTCTCAGCCACTTGTTAGTCTTGCGGTCTTTTAAAGTTACTCCTACCAGCCTACGTTCCATCGCTCTTTGAGTGACAATGAGCCTCTTGAGAATCGCTTTGGTAGTCACTCAAGTCTCAGCCCCGTAGGTAAGTACTGGTAGGACACACTGGTTGAATGTAAGTGCTTTTTGGGCATTGGTCAGATTCATCTTAAAAGCAAAGTTTCCTGGTTTTCTTTTCCAAGTTTGATTTCTTGACCGAGATAGACAAATTTGTTGACCTGTTCTAGTGGCGTGCCTTTGACTGGGATTTTTGTTGTGTTTGTCTTATTGGTTGTCATGATTTTGGTTTTCGTGAGATTCATTTCCAGCCCTACGTTAAGAGATGCCTCTTGTAGTTCATGAACCATAATCTGCAGTTCTTCGGGATCACTAGCGAATAGCACTATGTCGTCTGCGAAACGGAGGTTCGATAGACGTGCGCCTGCTATCTCAATGCCTCTATTTTCCCAGTCAAGTTTCTTAAAGATGTCTTCTAGTACCAAGGTAAACAGTTTAGGTGAGATAGTGTCCCCCTGCCTGACACCCCTTTTGATCTTATCAGGCTTAGTGTGCTGAGGAATAGCTACCTTCAGAGATGCTTTTTATAGATGCTTTCTATAATATGGGTGTAGCGATGGTCTATTCTGGCGTTTCGTAGTGCTTCCGAGACGGACAACGTTTCGACACTGTCAAAGGCTTTTTTATAGTCTATGAAAGCTAACCACAGCGGAATTTGGTATTCCGTACTTTTTTCGATTAGCACCCTCATGGTTAAAATGTGGTCGAGTTTACAGTATCCCTGTCTAAATCCAGCCTGTTCTCTAGGTTGGTAAAAGTCCAGTTTTCTCGTCAGGTGGTTTGTCAGAACCTTCGAAAAAAGTTTGTATGTTTGCGAGAGCAAACTAATGGGTCTGTAGTTATTGAGGTCAGCTTTAACCCCTTTCTTATATAGTAATATTACCAGCGCCGTTTCCCAGTTCTGCGGTGTGTTAGAAAACAGTTACCAACACACCGGTGTGTTAAAGGTAAAGGGCTAAAGGGCGCTCTGCCAAAGGAGCTCAAAATAAAGAGCTAGAAGAGTTACCTAGGAATGTCCCAAAAGCTTATAATGCGCCATTACCTCTCCTTTCACCAAAGTATAAAGACTTAGAAAACTTGTGTGAAAGTAATGCTATTCCTGCCATTTCTCACAGTTATTATCTAGCATTACCTCACATAACTGTCACACGTTGAATGATTCATCTGATTCTAATTAAGTATGTAGTGTTTATAATTTGACCCACAGCTGGGACACAAGGCCTTTCATCGAAGGAGGTTTAGGCAGTAGTCCACCACGCTTGCCCAATGCGGATTGGTGGACGAGGTATGAGGTGATCTATACCCCTTTATAGATCCATTAGTCGCCTTCTACGACACCCATTGGAGGATAATTATGGGGTGATACTATATCTACTCTGCCGGCATCACACGTAATTAACTACCTATTTAAACTAATATTTTTTACATAACTGAGAATATTGGTTGGTTAAAAACTGTGATCGATAATTAATAAATGAATCCTCAAATTCAGAATGATACACTAGATTAATGATTAAGTTTACTATGTTTAGTCAATTACACTTTGAAGACTGATAGTGATTAATATAATGAAGATTTTTAATTTATAATACTTAATTTTATTTCAAACAGTAACTCTAAAATCTACACTTAAACATTTTAATAACTGTATCTCAGACATACAATTATTATATCCTTCGAATATAGTAATTTGATTCAACAAGCCATTGTATGTCTGAGTTACAATATCATATTATAAAATATAACGTGGACAGATTTGATTGTAACTCACAAAAACATAAAATAACTCATTAAATATATAAATTTATGGAATCCTAATCATGCAGTCGTTTTTGTCTTGCCCCATTTACTATAATTTTCAAGAATGTTTACCAATAGGACTCAACCGAAACGTGTAAGAATTTTTCAAATCTTTGTTTTGCTCTCCTGAAAAATGTCAAAAACTGAATTACGATGTTTTTCCTTGCAGGTGTCGATATATCCGATATCACTTCCATGTAATTAGTCCCTGTCTCTTTGTTATTGTTCTGTATTTCATAGTTTCTTTCCTCTGTTTTACTATAGGGTCCTATATCAGATGTCACGTTCATATAATTAGTCTCTTCCTCTGCATTATTCTTATGTTTTTCATAGCTTCTTTTCTTGACTGTACTACTAGCTCCGATATCCGATGTAATTTCCATGTAATTAGTATATTGTTCCTCTTATTATAGTTATTCTTGCGTGTTTTTATCCTAGTTACGTGCTTGTAAGAAATATGTATAAATAAAAATACAAACACCCACTGAGTTAAGACGATGATACTACATATAGACGTTATTAATATTGGTAGAGAGAGCCATGGAATGAATGATGCTTCACATGCATGATGTCGGTGGTTCGAATCGCACCTGTGCCTTTGGATTTTTTTTAAAGTACGGATTAGCCAATCGCTCGGGCGGGCGGCAGCTGCAACACTTCATATTTGAAACACTACAAACATATATTTTAGAATATTATTAATCAATCATGAAATACAATGAAAAACCACTTTATTTAAATGGCCTTTGCTAAGTACTTTTGAATACTACTCACTTGATGATCAAGCTATTATATTAAATTACCAATTATTACTAAGAGAATCGTAATTAATCTTGTGTATAATAATACAACTCTGTTGTGATCATCACGTTTTATTAATAATAATGACAGATCACGGTGAACAAATTTCGTGTCTAATGATTTAAGTGAAAGCCATCGCCATTGTCACAGCGGCGGGCGCACCGTGAAGTGCGCTATTTGTCTCTTTCGCGCCGGAATGACGCCCACGCATTAGAAGATAGGACTATCAAATTGAATATCACTTGACATCGACAGACTTTTTGCAATGCTTGTAAGGAGCTGGTAATTTTTTTGATACAAGTGAGTGGTATAAATAGACACAAGCGTAATAGTTTATAAAGAGTCTCGTGAAAAATAATATATTTTGAAATATATTTGAATATACCAAATTTTACCAATGTTTATAAAGTGTCAAACGTAATATATCGAATTAAATCATTATTCATATTAGAGTTATTTGAAGATGGAGTCGTGAACAGTAATACATTTTTACTTGTGTCATAACACACAATCCTATATGAATGAACTGTTTATGGGTAAGATGATTTAACTGAATTTCTATTATTTTACACTCATTTTTTACATGAGTTATACTCAATTTGATTAGTGGATGTCAAGTTGTATCATAACACACAAAGCTTTAATGACTTTCCCAGATATAACTTGACTTGTATTATTGCGAACGAAAAATATATCCGTAACCAGAAGAGATAGGGCTACGTGAATTAGACAGAAAAATAGAGTCTTTTACACTGATTATATATGTCTTAAAATATAAAAAGTGCTTTAACTCGACTTGTATCAGTTTTCACCGAGGGTACAGAATTGATCTTGCGATCACATTGAAGTGGTAAGTAGGCACAGGTACCTTGGTATTATAATTGATGACAGGTTTAAATGGACAGAAAATATTAGTTATGTTAGCTTTTGTTTTGATTGTAGCAAGTTTTTTTTAAATAATTCTTAAGAAATGCCATAGATAAAATAATTACTAAGAATTGTATCGGTTTTCAAATGCATCTGCGTAACGACTATCTGTGAAAAAAAATATAGAGAATAGACAAAGCAAAGACTTTGGTCTGCTTTGTCTATTCTCAACATCTTATCTAGAATGTATCGGTTTTTAAAAAAGCATCTGCTTGATGGTTGTCTCTGAAAAAAAAAGAAGGAATAGACAAGGTGACGAGTTGGTCTGCCTTGTCTATTCTGAAAAATGGAAACTGCTCAGTTCTGTTCGAGACTTCGTAGCGATCGGTAGTGAAAAACAAGTAAGAATAAGTGCTAAGTGTATCCAAAAAGGTTGTGCGTTGTTAAAGTGATTGTGTTTTGTGAATCAGTGTTCAAGTGAATATAAGTGTGGTGGTAGTTTTATATTTTCAATAAAGTGATTACAGTTGGATATTGACTATTATTCCATAACGGCTTCTGAATTATCTTTTAGTTCAGAAGTGGGATACGAACGGGAATATTACTTAATATTCAAATCACGTCCACTTTGAGTCGGTAGTCCTGAAAATTTGCTTTGGCCAGTAGTATGCCGAAAAGAAATGGATAAATGAAAATACGCAGAGAATGTCGTAAAAACATTACGGATAGTGATGACGGTAGTACTCCGTCATGTAGCCCTATACGGAAGCATTTGCGGTCAACCTCCAAGGATTCCATTGCAAATAGGAGCTCAAAGACGGCTAGCGGATTTCGTAGACACCGTCGCGGAAATAAGAGCAATGGTAAGCAATCTAGGCGCACATCGTCGCGCTGTGACCCGTTCACGCACACGGGTACGTTCACCGAGACCATCGACGATGCGGTCGCGCTCAAGAGTGCGGTCTTCGAGGTTGTCAGTGCGTTCGCGCACAAAAGCGCGCTCACTAACGCGTTCCAAGGGGCGTTCGTGCACTGGAGCGCGATCACCAATGGTCGGTCGGAACGCAAGCATGCGATCACGGACGCATTCTACCGAGCGTTCGTGCACAAGGGAGCGGTCACAGACACCTCGGCGTCACAGCAGGCATAAGTCTGTGCAGGGATCTCATCAGCACCGTAGGAGTCGTGAACGATATCAGAGGAGTCAACGTACAACTGTGAGTAATTCCCCATTTTCAAAACCTGAAAATTCGAGTAGTAGCCTAAATAGAAGTAATAGCACCCTAGTAGTGAATCCCAATAATGTTGTTAACCCTACTTTAAATATTGATCAAGTGCTAGAATTGATTAAGTCGTTACCTTCGTCGTCAACTTATCAAACTCAAAATCACTTTAGCATGTCATCTAATGCAATACCGGAGTTCGACCCCGCAAATAAGGAACAAACTGTAGATTTATGGATTACTAAAGTAGAAGAATGCGCAATACTATATAAATGGTCAGAGGTACAGTTACTCCATTACGCTTTGCCTAAGTTGGCAGGAGTAGCTAAGGTATGGTACCAGGGCTTACCTTCATTAAGTTATAGTTGGGTTGAATGGAAGGTAAAGTTGACAAAAACATTTCCGACTGTTCAGAATTATGCTCAACTCTTACATGAAATGTTAGATAGGAAAGTCAAACATAATGAATCTTTGGAAACTTATTTTTACCATAAAATAAATTTATTAAATCGTTGTGACATTACTGGTAAGCGCGCTGTGGATTGTCTTATATATGGATTGGATGACAGAGGTATGAGATTAGGAGCTCAGGCTGCAAACTATTCGCAACCTGAAGATCTGCTTTCTTATTTTAAGTCTATAAAATTTGACGACGTGAAAGATAAATCATTCCGACAATCGTTCAATAGAAAAAGAACTGACTTTTCAACCGATTCTCAAAGTATGATGCGGTGTTTTAATTGCAATGAGGTGGGTCATCCATCCTTTAAATGTACAAAGACAATACTGAAGTGTAACATTTGTAAGCGCCTAGGCCATAAGAGTATCGATTGCAAGCGACTACCTAGGAATAATCAAGATCACGATAGGTTTGATGGTAACAGCAAGACTCTGTCTGAAGTTAAATTTGCGGGTGAATTAGATGATAAGTATGTCATTCCGATTGTAGTTAATGGTAAAGCGATGTCGTGCTGTGTAGATTTAGGCAGTCAAAGTACACTGATGCGATTGAGTGATTTTAATGAATTAGGTATCGTATGTAATAAAGTGAATCTGCCAACGTTTCGAGGATTTGGTAACTCAGTCATTGAACCGGTGGGTAAGGCTAGGGTTCACATACAAGTTCAAGCAATAATTACCGAGGTGGAAATACTAATAGTGCCAGATGTGCTATTAAAATATCCTGTATTATTAGGGCATACATTTACCGAACAAACAGGTGTAATAATTATAAAAACTGACAAGCATTTGATTTTTCCAAAAAAAACCTGATGTAGACAAATTAGAAACCATTCATAAGATATCTTTAAATATAGATGCGGAAGTTACTGTTCATTCAATAAATATGATACCAGTGTAGGAGACGAGGCGCTTTATCAGGAAAACTCAGCAACTTGAAAATTAAATATATATTGTTTAAAGTTTACAATAATCTTCACTCGATATGCATGGGGTGCTCGATACAGTGCAATTAATTGTGAGGTGACTGGGGGACGGACGCGTCCGTATATCGTGGCGGCGCGGTGCAGACAGGGGCGAGGTCAAAGCTGACGCGTCGCACGGCCGCTGTCCTCGGGCCGTTCCGCTGCTGCTCGGTCTTCCTCGCAGTAAAGCCGAGAGACATGGGTGCGCGCGGTCTGAGCGCACCATGCACGGCGTCAACATGCTGCCCCCCCAGGGGCTGGAACAGCATCACACTGACGCTCTGGAACGGCACGTGGAGACTCGGAGTCGTTGCATGGGTCTGAAACCGGTAGAGGGCACAGTCTATTGTAAGCACGTCTTATAGTCCCGGTAGCAGTTTTAATGTCTGCTACACGGGCAATCCCGTCGCTGCCAGGGTGGACGCTCTCAACGCGTCCAAGCAACCATCTGTTTGGAGGCAGCCTGTCATCCTTTATGAGTACCAATTCCCCCAGTTGAAGGTGTTCGCCCTGCCTGCACCATTTTTGTCGCCGTTGAAGTTCTGTAATGTATTCCTTATAAAATCTACCCCAAAAATGGGCCTTCATTTGTTGCGTTCTCGCATATCTTGATAAAGTGCTTAATTTAGCCACATCCTGAATTTCAGGTGTCGGCAATACTGTTAATGTTCGTCCAATAAGAAAATAGGCAGGCGTGAGGACTGAAAGATCCGACGGATCAGAAGATAAGGGGGTGAGTGGTCTTGAATTTAGAATTGCCTCAATCCGTGTGAGTACCGTATTCAATTCCTCATAAGTAAGGTTAGCACACGTAACAATCCGTTTTAGATGATATTTTACAGACTTTACAGCACTTTCAGCAAGACCATTAAAATGAGGGCTATATGCTGGAGAAAATTTAAAGTTAATGGCTATTGACGAAGCATATGCCCCTATGTGTTCTGAATTTAAATTTAGAAATTTATATAACTCATTGCACGCGCCTACGAAATTTAAACCGTTGTCCGAAAAGATGTTGACAGGCTTCCTCTTCGAGCAATGAATCTGCTTAAGGCAGCTAGGAATGTCTCAGAACTCAGATCGGTTACAAGCTCCATATGTATTGCTCTGACAGCCAAGCATACAAAAATGCATAAGTAAAATTTTATTAAAGTACTCCCCCTCCCCCTTCGATTCAATATCATGAATGGACGAGCATAGTCTACTACCTTATTAATGAATAGCCTGGGTGCTTAGCAACCCTAATAACAACGATCAAACGTAAGTCTCGTAAGCTAATGAGATGCGTGGAACAGTATTATGTAATTTGTTTTTGTGTGATAATAATGTTAATTTTTTAATAAATTAAAGTAATGAATGAATGTTTTTTATTGTGAAAATTGTATTATAATTAATGTAATTAATGATGAATTTAGTTCAATATATCCTATGATATGTATAATTTTAAACGAAAGTTATTAATAATGAATAATGAATGAGTATCTTATTAATGTATGTTATAAGCTTGTGTAGATGCATCACTGGATGTGTAGATTTCACACCATTTTTTGTTGAGCATCATTTTTGCAATATATAAAGATTTTCCGAAGAGAAATTCGATATGTAATATATAACGATTGCATGTTCAATGATGTAAGTATGTGCAATATATGAAGATTGCATTTAGAATTATGTGGGTGCAATATATAAAGATTGCCCATCTAAACCCATATAAAGAATGGCATCAAAATTGACCTTCATAAGTGTACAAATTGTACCTAAATGAATAAAGAAATTTTGACTTGACTTTGATTGCAGTATTTCAATGAATTCTATGCAATATATAAAGATTGCATTTTAATGATATGTGTGCAATATATAAAGATTGCATTTTTAATGATGTGTGCAATATATAAAGATTGCATTTGACTATTGTGTAGCTACAATATTTAATGATTGTATAGGCAATATATAAAGATTGCAATGGAAAGTATTTATACAATGCTTAGTGATTGTATAACCAATATATATGATGTTGCAGTGGACTGTATTATTATTACATGTTTTATGATTGTATGGGCCCGGATATCAACCATCCAAGCTTTGTTTCACATAATGTTGGTTTATTTTTACCTAATGAAATATTTTGAGAACACATTATACCCCAAAACAAGTCCGCCCCAAGTAACATATCTACGTGAGATGGTGTGTGGAATAAAGGATCCGCTAATGTAATGTTTTGTGGTATATTTAATGAAGTGTAATCAACTTGCGTGCTTGGCAACAATTGTGTAATGTAAGGCACTACAAAGCACTTAATGTTTTGAGAATATGGTTTAGCGTGTGAAGATATAAAGACATCACTACACTTAGTAATTAATGAAGATTGGCCATTTAAGCCTTCGACTAATGTTTTTGTCGAGGATATTGGCAATTTAAGTTTAGTACATAAATTTTCTGTTATAAAGCTCGAAGTGCTCCCGTTATCGAGTAACACTCGTACAGAATGAAATTGACCATTGTGGTCCTTAATTTGTATTTGAGCTGTTGACAACAACACCATGTTTTGAATATTGTTAGAAGAAAAAACTGTATTTCTAGCTATCGTATTTGGCTGTACAGAGCACAGTACAACACTATTTGTACCATGGTTATTGGGAGTTGAATTGGTTTCTGTGTTATCAGGTTGTGTCAACTGATGACCACTAGTTACTTGAATATGCACTAATGTGTTGTGTGGCTTGTTGCAAATTCTACAAAACCCAAATCTACACCTGTTTGCACTATGCCCATGTCGCAAACAATTAAGACAAAGTCTTAATATTTTTACCTTTTGTATTCGTTTTTCAATTGAAAGTGATTTGAATGTAGGGCATTGATAAATAGGATGATTATTCTTGCAAAGCGGGCAAGTATAAGCATGTTTTGATGGAGGTGAGTATGCGTTTACAGTGAATGTTCTCTGTCTAACATGTGAATCGCTATGTCGTTTACGCGTGTTGTGATTATGTGCTTCCTCCATGGTTTCTAACAAATCAGCCCGATTTTTTAAAAATGTAGTGAATTCAACAAGTGTTGGCAATTCCTTTAAGGTGTTACGGAAAGATTCCCACTCACGGCTTGTTACCGTATCCAATTTGTGAGAAACCATGTAAATAATGGGTATATCCCAACCATCAACTGGTAAATCTAATGTTTTTAACGCTCTCAAGTTACGATTAATTGTATCAATTATGTCTCTTAATAAGCCAGCTGATTCCTTACTTAAACGTTCAATGTTGAAAATAGAATTTATATGATTATTAACTAACAGGCGCTTATTGTTATAACGGTCACACAACAGCTGCCAAGCAACATCATAATTGTTGACAGAAAAATCAAGAGAACGTATAATCAAAGCTGCACTATCTCTTAGAGCGGAACGCAAATAATGAAATTTACTAATTTTGGGAATAGACTCGTCGGCGTGTATGAGTGATGTATAAGTGTCACGGAACTCTAGCCAGTCATGATATTGTCCCGAAAAAGTAGGTAATTGAATAGTAGGAAGTTTAAGTTTTGGCCCACCTTTTTTTGCAGAGTCAATACTAGAACCTGCAACCGATCCAAACTCGGCATCCGCAGAGGTGTCC
Organism: Elophila nymphaeata; assembly: GCA_955850985.1. Lineage (NCBI taxonomy): Eukaryota > Metazoa > Arthropoda > Insecta > Lepidoptera > Crambidae > Elophila > Elophila nymphaeata. The sequence goes on from OY039071.1 coordinate 6,682,568, forward strand.
CGCCTGTTCAACAGCTCTCGGGCAGCAGCGATCGCACCGAAATACTGAGTCTCGAACACTTCACGCTCCTTGTACTGCTCATCTGGAAATTCGCATGAATTTTCTATGTCAATCTGAGTGCAATCAAAATCGGTGTACAGTTCTTCAATTTTGGTTAATCTGACTTGTAATTCGCTGGTTTGTAAAGGAGTCAAGGGGCAACAACTTTGAACCAATTCTATATAAGATTTGAATTGAGTTAATTTCGCCTTGTAGCTTCCACGTTTTTTAATTAATGATTTACTATCCATTTTGAAATGATGTTAAATTAAATTACAAAATCGAGTTCTACAAAAAATGCCTTATTTTAGATGAAGCTACAAAATTCTAACTAGGTTGTTTATGTTTAGGCCCTTTTTTTTTAAAATCAAAAAATTAATTTATCTCGAAAATAAATAAAAAACTGAACACGAGGCGAAGCTGTATGTAGGCCAGGGAATTACTGAATATAAGTTCTTACCAAACCTTAATGGTCTTAGCTGAAAGGCGTGACAATAATGAAATTAATAAACTTAGAGGAATTGAAATGATACTTAAATGCAGAATGAAGAAGCATGGATGTGCGCAAAACCATGTGCTTGCAACTTCGAAGCGAAGCGTGCCGCCACGTGCTTCTCGAATAGCCCGACAACACCACGGCGAGCGCGGCGATGCCAACCACACTAGAAATTGATAAATTGTTTCGATTACTTATAAAGCATTGAACACAGCAAACACACAGACTGTAGGCATTAACGAAATTCCAAAGGGGGAAAATGTGCCTAATAAAGAAAAATAATGATATTTACGATTGAATTTACTTTTAACTTAACGCGTGTTTTAATGAATTACTGCATTAAAAATTATCTATTTTTAGGAATCAGGAATGGAATAAAATAAAAATAAAGAATTATCATCGTAACTTAAAACAATTTTACTTTCAATTAGATTTTCACAACAAGTAACAAGCGATCGCACAGAAAACAACTTTTTACACAATAACCGAATAATAAGGATGAAACAAATGACTAACTGCAAATCACATCGATTACCACTGTGGTGTCCTCCGGAATGTCCGGAGAGGGTTGTGCTATAACACTAAGTCACTCTATGATTCACTGTACACTGTGGTGGCAGACGTCCGCTCGGTCCGGCGGTCGGAACACGACTGACTCAACCGAGCCGTCACCGCCATTACGGCGTATACCTTTCCAACCGACCTCGCTCTTCAACGTCCGACAAGCAAATGGGCTGAGAGCGAACTAGCGATTGCTTTTATGGCGGCGTTGTGGTGACGTCATGATTCGCAACGATTCATTCTTCATTTCTGCTAACACGGCCTATCCTGATCATGCGCCGTCCTCGGCCGCATTTCACAAGATATCTTCATGGAAGACCTCAACAGGGTCAACCTGAGCAGACCAGGGCTTAGCACCGGTGTCATCATTGTCTTCAGCTTCGGAATCTGTCGATGAGAAACAACATGAACACAAAAACAAAACTTTTTTGTAAAGTTGCCTATTCTTTCATTCCTCACACAATCAAGGCCCTCTTTCAATGATACACACGATGTTATTTCTTAACTTCTTCTTCACTAACAATCATCGTATTACAAGCTTCATCGACCACACACATCGCTTATTCTTACAATTCTACGTACAAGGCTAAGCCATACGAGATTGCAGGACCAAAGTCCAACACATATCAATGGATATGGATACAAATTCGAAACCAAACATATATCGAAAGATATGTCTGTAAGGTAGTGCGCGCAATCAGGGCGCGCAGCAGGGCGCGCAGGTAGGGCGCGCAAGCAGGGCGCGCATGCAGGGCGCGCAAGCAGGGCGCGCAGGCAGAGGCACGCACGTGGATGGTGCGCGACTACCGGGTAGGCAGCACGCAGACTGCGACGGACCCGGCCACGCAGCTCAGGAACTGGCGCAACCGCTCGGCGCCTCCATCTGTCAGACGCTCGGCCTGGCTCGGCCCTACATCGGTAATTAAGAAGGTACTGCAAGGCCGGAGCCCAACACACATCGAATGATATGTCTGCAAGGCCGAAGCCCAACACATATCGTAAGATATGTCTGCAAGGCCGAAGCCCAACACATATCGTAAGATATGTCTGCAAGGCCGAAGCCCAACACATATCGTAAGATATGTCTGCCGGTTCGAAGAAGCGAGACCACGGATCGAATGATACGTCTGCCGGTTCGCAAAAGCGAGACCACGCATCGAATGATACGTCTGCCGGTTCGCCGAAGCGAGACCACGCAACGAATGATACGTCTGCCGGTTCGCAAGAGCGAGACCACGCATCGAATGATACGTCTGCCGGTTCGCAAGAGCGAGACCACGCATCGAATGATACGTCTGCCGGTTCGCCGAAGCGAGACCACGCATCGAATGATACGTCTGCCTGTTCGCAAAAGCGAGACCACGCATCGAATGATACGTCTGCCGGTTCGCAAGAGCGAGACCACGCATCGAATGATACGTCTGCCGGTTCGCAAAAGCGAGACCACGCACGTCATAAGACATGCAACCCAGTGCCGCTCGTCCATCCCACTACATAGGTATGCCACCTACTAGTCCGCCGACATCTCTGCACGGCACCTTTCGCGTGCGCCTGGGTAAACGCTCCTTTGATCCACGCCAGAGCGCCACGTGACTTGCAAACATACACACGCACACATAGACGTTCGCAAGTAAGAACTGTAACATAAGAGCGTTAGGTAAACCACAAACTTATTTTCGAAAAATTCTGCACAACTCTCGGGACACCATTCCCCTTTCTATATTAGATTTTAAAATTAAAATCCCGTAGACAAACCATCGGGCGTGCAACCCTTGGCAGAAGATCTCTCTTGCCCTCGGCGGCCTTCGGAGCTTTGCAATAGGTTACGATTTTGAAAGTTAACCCTGTCAAATAATGCCTAACATTTTGTAATGCTATGATGACTGCCAGCGTCTCCAACTCATATGAGTGGTATCGGCTCTCTACGCCTTGGGTGACCTTACTAAAATAAGCACCCACACGTTTGTTACCATCAGCGTGTTTCTGCATCAATACAGCACCGTAGCCTGCGCCACAGGCGTCCATGTGCAGTTCGGTTGGCCAGCGAAGATCGAAAATTGCAAGTATGGGGGCACTCAATTGTTGTCGAATCAACAAATCGAATCCCTGCAACCGCTTGTTATTTTCTCTTTTAAACTTAAAAAACCTCTAATGTAGGCGTAGGAAGTGTTATCCCACTTCTGATTTTAGGAATCAGGAATGGAATAAAATAAAAATAAAGAATTATCATCGTAACTTAAAACAATTTTACTTTCAATTAGATTTTCACAACAAGTAACAAGCGATCGCACAGAAAACAACTTTTTACACAATAACCGAATAATAAGGATGAAACAAATGACTAACTGCAAATCACATCGATTACCACTGTGGTGTCCTCCGGAATGTCCGGAGAGGGTTGTGCTATAACACTAAGTCACTCTATGATTCACTGTACACTGTGGTGGCAGACGTCCGCTCGGTCCGGCGGTCGGAACACGACTGACTCAACCGAGCCGTCACCGCCATTACGGCGTATACCTTTCCAACCGACCTCGCTCTTCAACGTCCGACAAGCAAATGGGCTGAGAGCGAACTAGCGATTGCTTTTATGGCGGCGTTGTGGTGACGTCATGATTCGCAACGATTCATTCTTCATTTCTGCTAACACTATATTAAAGAAAGAACTACTTAATGGTATGTAAAGAAATGTTTAAAAATTTATCAACTTTCAAAAATGAATTCTAGTTGAAATTATTGGAACGAACTCACAATATGCCATCAAAGTGGTTAATTAATTTGTAAATTGCACTTCTCTTAGCTTCTCCTCTGATCCGACGGTCACGTAGACATCACAAAATGGCGGCTGGCTTCCTCAGCAAACCTCGCGCTCGGACTTGTCGGCGTGGCTCAATTTTTCTTCCGGCTCGATGAACCAAATGTAGGAGACGAGGCGCTTTATCAGGAAAACTCAGCAACTTGTAAATTAAATATATATTGTTTAAAGTTTACAATAATCTTCACTCGATATGCATGGGGTGCTCGATACAGTGCAATTAATTGTGAGGTGACTGGGGGACGGACGCGTCCGTATATCGTGGCGGCGCGGTGCAGACAGGGGCGAGGTCAAAGCTGACGCGTCGCACGGCCGCTGTCCTCGGGCCGTTCCGCTGCTGCTCGGTCTTCCTCGCAGTAAAGCCGAGAGACATGGGTGCGCGCGGTCTGAGCGCACCATGCACGGCGTCAACAACCAGTAACAATAAATAAGGATGTGACATTAAGTATTTTCGTTAGGGAGTCTGTGCGACACATTGGAAGTAACAGTTACTTCATATTACCAGGCATATATACTATTGAGCAGGGTAAAGGCCATGTCATGATCGTTAATCTAAATTCTATCAAATTAATACTTAAGAAAGGTCAACTATTAACTAGAGCATGCGTAGTTAATGAAAATAATATTCAACATGTCAGAACACTAGAGCATAGCGAACATGATGAGTCCATGGCAAAGGATTTAAAGACTGGAGACACTTTAAAAGTTGAGGATCGAGATAGACTTTATACCTTACTCCACAAATATCGGGATTGTTTTTCATTTGGCTTATTGGATTTAGGTGTCACAATCTCACCGAGATGTCTATAACTCTAAAGGATAATACGCCTGTCGTATATAGACCGTATAGGTTAGCTTTTTCGGAGAGGAATAAGGTGAAAGAAATGATCCGAGAAATGATAGCTTCCGGTATAATTACTGAATCCACGTCTTGCTATGCAAGTCCTATTATCCTAGTTAAGAAAAAAACAGGCGGGCAAAGGCTTTGTGTTGATTATCGTGCGTTAAACGCCAAAACTGCCAAGGAACACCTAGAATAGAAGACCAAATTGATCAATTAGGTGCTTATGAATACTTTATAACCCTCGACTTAGCGTCAAATTATTACCAAATACCTATTGCTCCATCCTTTCAGGACAAAACTGCCTTTGTCACACCAGATGGCCAATATCAATTTACTCGCATGCCGTTTGGTTTGGCAAATGCACCATCTGTGTTTCAGAAAACTATTAATAAGGTTTTAAATAATGTAAAACATCAAGCCCTTGCTTTTATGGACGACATTATAATACCAGCTAATAGTATTTCGCAAGGGATGGAGCGATTGGAAATGGTACTTAAGCTTATCAAAGATGCCGGGTTAACATTAAAATTGTCAAAATGTATGTTTTTCTCTAAGAAAATAGACTATTTAGGTTTTGAAATAAGTAAGGACGATGTTAGGCCAGGTTCAAAAAAAACTGAAGCAGTAGATAAATTTAAATGTCCTACTAATCAACACGAGGTCCACCAGTTTGTAGGATTAGCTAGCTTTTTTCGTCGCTTCATTAGAAATTTCGCTATCTTTGCTAATCCCCTGACTAAGTTATTAAAAAGGGATAGCAAGTGGGCATGGGAGCTTGAGCAGGAAAAAGCTTTTTCTACTCTTGAATCAGAGTTAGTTAAGAGGCCCATTTTAGCGCTATATAATATTAATAACGCCAAAACTGAAATCCATACTGATGCGTGTAAAATGGGTATTGCGAGGATGTTGCTACAAGAGGACGATGAAGGTCGCTGGAGAGCAGTAGCATTTTACAGTAGGCAGACCACCGTTGAAGAACAGAAGTACCATTCCTTCGAACTTGAAACGTTGGCCGTAGTAGCTTCTTTACAGCGTTTTAGAGTAAACGTTTTGGGCATTAGGTTTACGATAGTAACGGATTGTAGTGCATTACGTACGACACTATCAAAGAGAGACATGATTCCTCGTATAAGCAGATGGTGGCTTCAGTTACAGGAATTCGATTGTTGCATTGAATATCGACCGGGTAACCGTATGAATCATATAGATGCACTAAGTAGGAATGCCATTCCAATCGCAAACGAACCTGATAATGTGTTTGATATTCTTGTAGTAGGTACGGAAGACTGGTTATCTACAATTCAGGGTGCAGATGAGGACGTCCAAAGAATTAAAAATATGTTGGAAGATTCTGAAACACCCAAAGTACACGACACTTTTCAAAACTATCGCTTGAAAAGTGGAAAAGTGTATAAAATTGTAGATGATCAGTTGAAGTGGCTAGTTCCAAAAGGATTCAGATAGCAATTGCTGAAAAGATACCATGACGACCTTGGGCATTTTGGCGCGGACAAAACATTAGAAAAGTTCAAATCTTTTTATTGGTTTCCCAAGATGAACAAGTTCGTTAAGAAGTATGTGCAATTATCATAAAGTGTGCAGTTATCATAAAATACCATCTGGAAAAAGACAAGGATTGCTTCACCCTATCCCTAAGGTTGATACACCCTTTAATACTATACATATAGACCACCTAGGACCTTTTGTCCGAAGCAGATCTAAAAACACTTACTTGTTAGTAGTTATAGAAGCTTACACCAAGTACATAACCTTGTATGCTGTTAAGAACACTAAAACTAAATCTACAATAAAAGTTTTGAATCAATATTTTAGCCTATTTGGGGTGCCTAGTCGTCTTATCAGTGATAGGGGTACTTCATTTACTAGCAAACATTTTAAAGATTTTGTTAGTAAATTAGGAATAAAGCATATTTTAAACGCAGTCTCAACTCCACGAGCAAATGGACAGGTGGAACGATATAACCGTACCATACTGGCATCTAGGCTAGCGGTCAAGAATCATAATTCTAAAGAAAACGAATGGGATACTCATATTGAAGAAATACAACTTAGCCTTAACACGACAATTAATAAGGGTACCGGTAAGACCCCCTCTGAGGTGTTGTTTGGCGTTAAACTAAAGACTAAAAGTGACGGAATTGTGACTTCTCTGCTAGATTCGGATATAGTAGAAAACCCACCAGAAATATTAAGTAAAATAAGAGAGGACGTGAACTCATACGTAAATAATAATCAATCTCAACAGAAAGAAAGATTCGATAAGAATAGGGTAGTAGGTAGAAAATATGAGATAGGAGACTTGGTAAGAATTGAAAGGGAAATATGTAGTAATAATGTATGTGTTGCAAGTGATGAGTTGAATAATAATGAAATGAACTGATTATTGAAATTTGTTAAATGTAATCTAATTATAATATTGATATTGATTTTGAGAAATTGAATTTGATCTTGAATTTACTTGTATATATGTACTTTTATGTGATTTGATGTACCGATGATGATTAAGGATGATGAAGGATATGTGATTTGGATTGGATTTGGAAATGGATAAACCTTCACACAATGGAGTCTTTTGACAATTATGAGTGTGCAAGGCTTTACGGAATTTATTTTTATGTTGCGCATGGAGGCTTTAAGCCAAGGATTGGAGCGCTTTTAGTCTAAGTAATATTTAAGATGATTTTATTGTTTTTTATTATTATTTGTCATACATTGTAAAACAAATGGACGTTATCAACTTGCAGCGATTAATAATAAATTATTTATAATTTATGGAAAAATTATAGTATAAGATGGCCGAACAAATTATGTAGTTTTCTAACATTATCACAAATACAGTGTCGTGAAAAAAAAAGTGTAACTAAAACAAAAGAAAAATGATGTTTACAAGAATGCCAGGTTGTTACAATTTATATAGATTAAAACGTACACAAAAACGAGAGGTCTCGTTATATTCAGGATGACCGACTGTTAGCTTTTGTATTGATTGTAGCAAGTTTTTTTAAATAATTCTTAAGAAATGCCATAGATAAAATAATTACTAAGAATTGTATCGGTTTTCAAATGCATCTGCGTAACGATTATCTGTGAAAAAAAATATAGAGAATAGACAAAGCAAAGACTTTGGTCCGCTTTGTCTATTTTCAACATCTTATCTAGAATGTATCGGTTTTTAAAAAAGCATCTGCTTGATGGTTGTCTTTGAAAAAAAAAAGAAGGAATAGACAAGGTGACGAGTTGGTCTGCCTTGTCTATTCTGAAAAATGGAAACTGCTCAGTTCTGTTCGAGACTTCGTAGCGATCGGTAGTGAAAAACAAGTAAGAATAAGTGCTAAGTGTATCCAAAAAGGTTGTGCGTTGTTAAAATGATTGTGTTTTGTGAATCAGTGTTCAAGTGAATATAAGTGTGGTGGTAGTTTTATATTTTCAATAAAGTGATTACAGTTGGATATTGACTATTATTCCATAACGGCTTCTGAATTATCTTTTAGTTATGTATGTGACAAATTACGAGCTATATTAGCTAAAATAATTTTGGTAAAAAACAAAAATTCCCTACGCTACTCTTCTGCAACTGTACAAACGAGAATCTTTAATAAGTTACTGTTTAAGTAGCTATGGTGGGACTTTTAAGACTCACCTGGATTCGATATAAGAATTATTAAAGCAATAGTTCCAGTAAAAGAAAAATATCATGAAGAAGAGCATTTACTTTTCAAACATTGTAAATTGTTACCAATACATGAACAGATAAAATTGAACCTACTTTCCGAAAATCATTTTAACGACAAATTTAAAATTAATAAACAACACAACAAACAAACACGCAGTGCACTACACACTACATTTGTAATTCCCCGATACAATAATCTGTACGGCAAACAATTATTGCAGTATCAAATTCCTCAATTGATCAATGCCTTGCCTACGAATATAAAGAGAAGTCTCTAGTACTCAGTATAAAAAAAATATTTAAAAAAAACCTAAAGAACATTTTTTATCTATTTTGAAATAAAGTCTATAAGTAAAGTATATAATATGTAATGTCTATGTACGAATGTATTTATGCACTTATATTATAATAAAAAAAACATAAGAAATATACTGAAAACAAATATAGGACAACCGGAATTATATCTTAATAATTCTCCCCGTTCACACAGGGATCCCAGCTTTATTTGTAATTCTTATTTGGGTAGGACGAATAAAATTATAGGCGAACAATATTAGTCACGTTAACAAAAGTGTCTAGTTTTTATTAGTTTTATTTTGTTATTAGTTTTATTTGAATAATCATAAGTGTATTGTCTTGAATAATCATAAGAGTAGCATAACTAAGTTTGTATAGTAGGTAGTAATTGTAGATATGTATCTGATATATATATATATATAAGTACATATTTTATTAAATTATTTATGTAATTATATTGTATGTATGAATTATAAAAAAAAAAATCTCTCATGTATATTTTTGATCATCCAGTTTCTCTCTCAGCCATCTTTTGTCACGAGTATTCTTCATATAATTATCACCAGCTCACATAATTATTTATTCTTATATTCTTCGTTTCGTATTACTTTCCAGTTTTCTTTCCAGCTTTAATTTTATTTGTCTTTATTAAATTTGATTCAGTATCCAATTTTTCAGAGCACATATTTATTGTTAATTTAAATGTTATTCATCTCTATTCTAAGATTCTCTCTCAGAACAAGGCCTCCTGGTAGACTCGTGAACCGATGGCATCAAACTTGACTTTCATAAGTGTACAAATTGTACCTACATGAATTAAGAAATTTGAGTTTGAGTTTGATTATATTTTATAAAACACTATTTTTTATACTATAGTTTCTTAAATTATTTATGGTCCAGTTTAAAAGTTTATCGTCTTTTTCAAACACACAGTATAAAAAAAAATTGCCGTGTCCCATCTGCGCAGCGCTGCCACGAGGCAGCACTGGCAGGGTCGCCATGCAATGTGGGGACCGGGAGTGCACAGAGAAACAACGTGTGATGCTTAGGGAGTATGGTTTATTACTAATACCTTAATGCTAATTACAACATACCTTAGCCTAACTTAATGCTAAGTAAGGAGAGTCACACACAACAAAGGTTTTACTGAAGAACTCCAGGAAATATGTCAAAAGCAAATCGATGAATCAAAACAGAAGGAAAGAAAATCTAGATAGAGAAAAGATATATCGAGAAAAAGAGCTCGAATACCAACTATATCGTTTGTAATCACAAAAGAGCAGAAAGGAATAAAACTTATAAAAATAACAGTTTTGGACTTGCTAAGTTCGGGTGAGGGTTTTTTAACCACACTAGTCCCAAGTTCAAACATCCGTACAAACAAGCCGATGTGTGTACGGATGTTGGGATAGAAAGACTTTGTTAACTGATAACAATTTACTTCAAACCATTTACATAAAAACGGTAAATTTTAAAATGAGTACATAGGTGAGTTGTCTACAGTATGGGAGATGATCGCATAGTGACGTGTGGAGAGGGGCAACTTTGACGTTTCTTGTTGATCGCCGCTTTTTGTACTCCTGGGGTTTGGTGCGCAGCAAAGACGCTGCTGTGCGGCGTAAACATCCTCCGGGGCGTTTATTTATTTATTTTTATTTATTTATACTTTATTGTACACCAACAAAAGTTAAACTACACAACATATTAAAACTTATGCTAAAATTAGGTACAATGGGCGGCCTTATCGCTGAGTGCGATCTCTTCCAGGCAACCTTAGGATGGACAGGATCTACATGGAAAAAGTAACTTAGAGGGAAGTTGGCACAATAAGAAAATTATAATAATAAACACATTACCAGTGGTACACCACAGACAGCATAAATATATACACATAAATTATATATGATACTAACTACAATAAATAATTATAGTATACCTAAATACAATTATATAAATACTTACACTACATATACATAAATATACTACATTTACAATACATACATATTAATACAAAAACAATAAGTCAAATATAAATGGAAAACAATTGCAAAAATGATAAGGATAAAGGAATCTATAGTACTAAAGACTGTGACAGGTAGTGATCTTTCACTAGTCTTTTAAAAATGTACAGAGATTTAGCACGTCTTATTTCGACCGGCAATGCATTCCACAAACTAACTGCATGTACTGTGAACGACTTACTTTAGAATTTGGTAAAATGCATTGGGGTCTCCAACCTTAAATTATTGGATGAACGCAAAATTCGTGAATGAGTGTCCTGTAGGAATGTAAATAGTTGTTTGAGATAGGATGGGGTATTAGGATTGAAGAGGATATTATATAGGAGGGACACAATATGTGCATTCCGGCGAAGGCGAATAGGTAACCACTTGAGCAAATTGCGAAAATCAGACACGTGGTAATATTTGCGTAATCCAAATATGAACCTTATACAGAAATTTTGAAGCCGCTCAAGCTTATTTAGTTGGTCTTCATTGACGTCAAGGTAGCAGATATCAGCGTAATCTAGGACTGGAAGGAGAAGGGATTCAGCAAGTGCAACTTTGGTAGTAAACAGGAGAAAATTTCGAAGACGCCGTAGCGATCCTGCAGATGCAAACAACTTACGACTAACCTCTTGAAGCTGTGGACCCCAAGACAAAGTACTGTCAATATATAGGCCTAGATCTTTAACACACTTGCTAATAGTGATATTAGTGCCATCAAAATTTATATAAGGTAATCGTGACCAGTCAATTTTTGAAATCATCTTAGGACTGCCAATAATAATAACTTGGGTCTTCGAAGGATTTATTTTTAAACCGAACATCTCACTCCATTCGCAAATACGTGAAAGATCCAAATTAGTAGTATTCACTGCTACGGACAACTCGTTTAATGGAGCCTGGCAGTAAATTTGTAAGTCATCTGCATAAAAGTGGTAGGATGAAGTAAGAAGATTTGAAATAGAATTTATAAACAAAGTAAAAAGTAGAGGAGATAAGACGCCACCCTGCGGCACAAGCAGATGTGTTGCACCATGAAGAAACAGAATCTTCAAAGCAAATCCGCTGCCGGCGCCCATACAGGTAACTATGAAAGAAATCAATCACCGTTGGAGATATGTTAAGAGATTTTAAAATGGCGAGCAATACATCAAAGTCGACAGTATTAAAAGCGTTGCTAAAGTCGAGCAGGGATAGCACTGTCAGCTTTCCGTTCTCCATGCCTAGTCTGATGTCATCAATAATTTTGACGAGAGCAGTAGTTGTGCTATGACCAGGACGGAAACCAGACTGAAGAGGATTTAGGAGATGATTTTTGCAAAGGAAGGAACTTAGTTTGTTATGGACAAGGCGCTCAAGGACTTTGGAGAAAAACGGCAATATGGATATGGGTCGGTATTCGAAAAAGGAAGTAGGATTAGGTTTTTTAGGTAGGGGAATTATATGAGCATCTTTCCAAGCCTTAGGAAAAATGCCGTTAGAAACGGTGATGTTTAGGAGATAATGGGAAGAATTTCGTCTAGGATGGGTATAACCATTTTTCGACTTATAGCATCGCATCCTACAGCATTAGATGTAATAGACAAAATGCTCTTCTTAACATCACAATCGGTAAATTGATCGATGAGAAATGGTGAGTGGTCAGGAGCAGGAAGAGAATCTAAATAGTTAAGCATCCTGGTTTTTATTGTCTGATCAAAATTAGACGAAGAAGAAAAATGTGCATTTAAAGCATTGATGTCTAGATTGCTAGAAGTTGGAGATTGGCGTAACTTACCAATGCCCATAGACCTAAGAAACTTCCATACCCTTGCTGGGTCTCCTTTTTCAACAGAAGCGTGAATATAGTGGCGTTGAGCATTTCTACACACCTTGTTGCAGTGATTACGGAGTGAGACGTATCTCTCTTTGTTCAGAGAGGTGGGTCGACGCTTATATTTAGTTTTCGCAGAGTCTTTTTGCCTTATTATTTTCTTTATTTCCTCGGATAGCCAGGGCGACGGAAGATGCTTTAATTTAACGGCACGGATTGGAGCATGCATATCATACAACTTTGTGATGGTATCTATAAAAATGTCAAGCTTTGCATCAACTGAATTAGCAGCAAGCAACGGAGCCCAGTCAATCCTACAAGCGTCACTACGAAGCCTATCAACATTCATACCACCAAAGTTACGCTGCTGGAGGATTCGAGGCCTATCCTTGGGTGGACGGATTTTATAAGATAGGTATATGGCATCATGGTAGGAGAAGCCGTCAGCAGGGCATTGGCCATGTCTGGCGATGAGGTCTAAGGAAGAGACAAAAATGAGGTCAAGGAGGGAAGGTGAACAATTAGGGAAATAGTTCGTGGCATTTAGTGTGGGCATGAATAGGTTTGTGGAATGCATGACAGACAGGAGAGATGAGGATCGAGAGTCATTTTTAAAGAGACAGGTGTTAAAATCACCCATGAGGATTGTATGACTGTAAGATGGAGTTAGGTTTTCAAGGATGGATTCTAAAGAAGGAAAGTAGTCAATACGACAGGATGGAGAATAATAGACGCCTAGAAGAGTTTTAGAGTAATATAAATCAATTTCCAGGAACAAATGTTCGTCAGCGTTAAATTGCGGAGGTTGTGGCGAAATACTGACAACTTTAAAAGGAATTTGGTTACGAAGGTAAATTGCCACACTCCCGCCAGCACCAGCAGAACGGTCGTTTCTGATTAATTGGAAACCAGGAAGGGAATACGAAGCAGAAGGCAAAGATGGCTTGAGCCAGGATTCAGAAATTAGGATAGCATGGGTATTCTTACAGTCAAAATTTGCCAGCAGGTCGGTGAAATGAGCCGGAATGCTTTGGGCGTTAATGTGGACTACATTGAAGTTTTTAGGAACATCCGAGAAATTTGCGTCTAGAGTTTCGCCAAGTGTAGGGATGCTAGTGAAACTGCATAAGGATACAAAACTATCAGAATCATTTAAACTGTCCATAAACACGAAAAATAAAAATAATAAAAAATACAAATATATACAAAGAATAAATTAATAATACAATTACAACCTTAATTTAACAGAAATAACAAATACTTATAAATAGATACTTTCTTTTTAGATAAATATATTTATAGTTATATATATATATATATATATTATATCAAATGAATATCTCTTAAATCTTAGATATATACGCTAAATACTGTTCATCCGCTAGTTGTGACATAAATGAGAACAAAATACACATAAAAAAAACATGAAATACTCTAAAGAACACAACATTGTAACAGCTATCAGTCATCTGATAAAATTGTCACAGCTTGATACAAAGCCATAAAAAAAGAAAAAAAAAAAAGAAAAAAAAATCTGTGACAGAGACAAGTGACATCTAAATATTTGTTGTGAATTTGTGTTATCTTAGTCCAGATTTGTTTGACAATTTAAAAAGAGCGTTATAAACATAAAAATTAGAAAGAAAATTAACAGCAATACATACTAAAAATGGATATCACAAAAACAATCTCACTTCTTTGTGACCGCTATGCGCTTCGCCCTCACTGGCTGCGGTTTTGTTGTAACAACAGGCTTTGCGGACTGCCGCTCAATACCATCGAGATCACTTATGGTTACAGCACGATGACGAGACCCGCTCGAGTCTAAGATGTATACAAAGCCCCCTTTGGTCCAGCATTTGTTTATACCAAATCTTTCGCGGGCCTTCATAAACGTCTCATGACGGCTTTGGGTCAGAAACTCGGACAAGGTCACACCAGAACCCTTAAGCTTTGTCTTCGCATACTAGACTTTATCCCGGACAGCCATATCTACGAACTTCACGAGTATAGGCCGGGGCTTATCTTGATCAGAGGCACGACCCATTCTATGACATCTTCTAATGTTGTTGATGTGAAAGTTATTAATTTTCAAATTGATGTGCATGATGTTTGATACCAATCCTGACGGGTCCTCTGACTTCTTTTCTGGTACACCATGGACAAGAAGAATCTTTCGCCGCCCCTGCGTCTCCAGCCTGTCAACGTTTCTTGCCAGTAGCTCAAGTTGATGTTGCAGATTGTTCAAGGCGTCCAGGACAAATGACTTGAAAGCGGCAAACTCACCAGCCAAACTTGCTGTAGATACTCCCGAAGAAGAAGATGTTGTTTGGGCCTTCAGTTCGGCCTCGAAAGTTGTCATTCTTGATGTAAATAGTGCCATCGCGCGTGTATGATGATCGCATCTTGATGTAAATAGTGCGTTGAAGCATATTTCAACAATATAGCTACTGCTTGGTTGCTGCATGAATGTTGTTTGGCTGACTATCCACCACATCTGCATCAGATGTTGGTAAGAGACACATCCTGTTGACGGCACGTTTGATTGTGCCTTTAGTTGTAGATACCTCAGCTACTCGAGAAATGCCATCTGGACCGGGATATAGTTTGGTGATGCGTCCCATATGCCAGACTAGTGGCATCAGATGATCTTCCTTTATAATGACAAGGTCTCCCACTTGTAGATTTCTTGCATCTTTCTTCCACTTGACGCGGTTTTGCATTTCCGCCATGAACTCTTTGCGCCAGCGCTCCCAGAAGTGTTGTCGTGCCTGTTCGATGCGCTGATATCTGTTCAGGCTATGGATGCTGGCACAAATTGGTCTTGAGGGCACTGACATCAGTGGTCGGCCAATTAGGAAGTGCCCTGGAGTTAAAGGATGTAGGTCGGTAGGGTCGGATGAAAGAGGAGTTATAGGCCGGGAATTAAGGATTGCTTCGATTTGAGTGAAAAGTGTTGCTAGTTCTCCAAATGTTAGAGAAGCATTCCCAGCTATACGTCGTAAATGATGTTTCGCAGACTTAACCCCTGCCTCCCAAATACCCCCAAAATGAGGGGAATAAGCCGGACTAAATTTAAATTCAATTCCCTCGCTAGCAGAGTAGTTTGAAACTGACTGATAACTAGATCTAATAACCTTTCCCAATTCATTGTTTGCACCTACAAAATTCTTTCCGTTGTCGCAGTAAATCGTATTGGGTTACCACGTCGCGACACAAACCTGCGTAGGCATGATATGAATGCTTCCGTCGTTAGATCGCTGACCGTTTCGAGATGACAAGCCTTAGTTACAAGGCATATAAAAATACATAAATAAGCTTTACTTGTACGGCTACCACGTCCCTTTTTGTTTATAATTGTGAAAGGGCCAGCAAAGTCGGTTCCACACGAATAAAATGGGAAGGTGGGATTTACTCTTACGGAAGGTAAATTACCCATCAAAGGTTGAACAGTTTCTGCTCTCATGCGAGTACAAACCACACATTTTCTTGTGGTTGCTCGAGCTAAATTCCTTCCACCTAGCGGCCAAAATTTTTCTTTAATTGAAGAAAGCAATAATTGCGGGCCTGCATGGAACAAACGTAAATGTTCATGTTCCATAATTAGTTTAGTTATCCATAATTCCATATTCCATAATCAGAATTTTGTATGCGACCTCCAACTCTAATTAATCCATCTTCATTCATGAATGGATGCAATGATAAAATCTTACTTTTATTATGAGGAGATTTACCCTTCTTCATATTATCAATATCTAGAGAAAATGATTGCAACTGACTAAATTTAATGAGCAGTGTTAATGAATTATTTAGTTCAGAAACATGTAAAGGCCCAGTTAACTTTGTATTATTTCTTATATTATTAACAAATCTTAAAATAAATGCATAAATTCGTTTCAATTTTAAATAATTAGAATATTTTTCGAAATTTATAAATGAATTATCTATAACAGTAGTATTTGACACATAAACCTTCATTTCTGGTAAGTTTGTAGTTGGATGATGAGGCTGCAAAGGCCACAGAGACTGTTCCTCCATTAGAAAAGGAGGACCTTCCCACCACAAAACAGAGGATTGTAAATGCTGTGGGTCTACACCCCTGGATGCTAAGTTAGCTGGATATTGTTCAGTGGGTACATGTCTCCAATCGAAAGTTCGAGTGATCTCATTTATCGAATTCACTCTGTTGCGAACAAAAGTTTGTAGATTTTGAGACCGAGATCTTAACCATCCTAGGACCACCGTAGAATCTGTCCACATAACCTTGCGATCGAACTCACAAGACAGTGATTGTAAGACCTTTGCACAGAGCTGAGATCCGAGCAACGCACCGCAAAGCTCCAATCGTGGTATAGTTGCTCCTTTAATGGGGGCTACTCTCGTTTTCGCGCATAATAATTTGACAGAGACATGATTATCATCATCAGTTGCTCACACATAAACACAGGCACCATATGCCGTTTGCGAAGCATCAACAAAACAATGAAGCTCAACCCCCCTGACGCTAGCAATGTTGTGCATAACAAATCTAGGTAAACTGATGACTGACAAATGATGTAAGTTATTTGCAAACTTGAGCCATTGTTTTTGGAATGGTTCAGGTACTACGTCATCCCAATCTAACTTAGCACTCCATAAATCTTGTAACAAAGTTTTTGCTTTGATAATGCAACACGAGACAAGACCAAGAGGATCGAACAACTTGCATGTCGTAGATATTATTGTTCTCTTGGTAATTTTTGGCATTATTTCAATGTCACCTCGAAACTGTAAAATATCAGTCTGAGGAAACCATTTTAGGCCCAAGACACTGGCCTCATTATTAAAATCAAGGCAATTTGTAGACCCTGTATTACTATCAAGAATATGTGGACAATTTGTACGAAACTTCCTCAAAGGAAAACAAGCGGAATCTAATGTTTTTACTACATTTGTATAAATATGTTTTAATTCGTCAGGTGTTGACGCACCTGTATTTAAGTCATCCACATAAAAATCATTTTTGATGACATTGCCTACAGTTTCATTGGGACTGTCAAGAGCAAGTTGAAGCAAACATCTAGTGCTTAAAAATGGAGCTGAAGCCATACCGTATGTTACAGTGCTTAACCTGTAAATTTTGAACGGTTGGTATTTCTCATCCCTCCAAAGGATTAGCTGAAGATGTCACTGACTACTATCAATCTCTATTTGTCTGTACATTTTCTCAATGTCTGCAGTAAGAACAAATCTATTTACTCTAAAACGAAAAAAATAGACAGTAAATCACTTTGAATGACGGGACCAACGGCTTGGATGTCATTAATAGATTTTCCTGACTTGGTCTTGGCGGAACCGTCAAAAACGACCCTCAATTTAGTTGTTTCCTTTTGTTCGCGAATGACACAATGATGTGGCAAGTAACAACCAAACGAAGGCCTATGAATTTCGCTTAAATGACCCAAAGCTGCGTATTCGTGTAAAAAAGTACGATATTTATCCTTAAGATCAGGACTTTTTTTCTTTTCTAAACTCATGAAACGTTTTACTGCCAGGCCATAAGAATCTCCTAGTGATTGTTCTGGCACTTCAAGACACGGAATCTGAACTGAAAATCGACCAGTAGGTAAACGACGTGTGAATTGAGTGAAATGCGTCTCACAATATTTTTCTTCCCACGACAGCACATCTTCTGGAAGCAATTCTTCGACTTTCCAGAATTTTTTCAATGAGTTATCAATGTCTTGTAGTGACTTGACCTCATTTTTAGCGGCTAAATTACAATAAGAATTAATCCTATGACATTCTTGTCCCATAGGACCTGCAACTAACCAACCAAATTTGCTATCTTGTAAAGTGGGTTTATTTGAACCTAGCTTTATTTGTTTAGCACCGACCACTTCAAAAAATATGTCGGCACCTAAAAGAATGTCAATATGTGAGGGTTTGCAGAAGGAAGGATCGGCTAGGGTAACATTTTCCGGTAGACCTAACTTCTCAACATCGATCTCAATATTTGGTAAAATACCTGTAATAGTTGAAATTACTAAACATTCAACATAAATGCTGAAGGAATTAAGCCGTGATTTTATTTATAATTGACAACGCTCAGATATCTGAGAAGTTACATTATTTATGCCACTTATATTAAATTTATTACATTTTTTTGTAGGAATATTTAAACGTTCCTTAAAACTTTGCGTAATGAAAGATGACTGGCTTCCTGTATCTAGCAGCACGCAAGCCAGGTATGTTGTACTATTTTCTGTATTAACAACTTCTACTAGAGCTGTGCACAAAAGAACTTGCCCCCTTGATATGGAAGATAATGTAACAGGGGGAGTTAAAACATCGACATCAGTTGAAACACCACTATCCTCGCGTGTGACAACCCTACCATGAAGTAGTGAGTTGTGCTTCTTCTTGCAAGTCCGACAACAACCCTTTAATGTGCACTGTGGACTTTTATGACCACTGCGAAGACAATTTTGACATAATTTATGTTTCTGCACCTCTGCCATTCTGTCATCAATGCTCATGGACTTAAAACGATTACATTGATACAAATGATGATTTTTACCACAAACAAAACATGCAATCTTTGGAAAATTATCAGAACAGGAAACTGACAACGATTTTGGTAATTTGAAATGGTTAGAATTGTGCAATTTACCTTCGTTAGTACGACTGCAGTAAGTTGTTACGAACGGACGTGTCTTACGATCGCTCAGCTACTTGATTTGTTTTTTACTTACGTATTACAATTATTTTTGAGTATTTACTACCGCAATCTGATTGAACTACAGATATTTAATAAGTGTAAATTACAATGTCTAATAAATGTAGTGCCTGTGATTCCATAATATTTAATATATTATTTATGGAATGTTCAAATGTGAAGTGCAAGAAATTGTATGACTTGAAATGTCTCGGTATAATTCAGGAGGATTTCGACTCTTTACCCCAAGAAGAGAAGGATAATTGGATTTGTCCGGAATGTATATCCGGCAACCCGAAAAAAAATAATACAGATACGCCGGTTCGAGGTAATTTTCTGAGTTTGAATAAAACTTACACTCCTTCTAACATCAACACAGTACGTGGAAGTAATAACCAGAATGAAAAGTTGGATATGACCGACTGTGATGACAGGCAATTGTTAATGGAGGGTTTAGAACAGAAATGCTATCTAGGTTCGACCAACAAACCAGGCAATTTATGAAAGTACAAGAATTATTGTGTAACACCGAAAGTGAATTACGTATTATACGAGAAAACATGAAGGTAATTCAGGAAAAAGCAAATAAAGTGGATGGACTTGAACAAGAACTTAAGCTGTTAAACAAAAAGAATGAGCATCTAGAAAATTGTTTAAAAACAGTTATGCTTACATCGAAAAATGAGGAAAGGGTGGGCAACATACAAAGAGAAGAAGTTCTTCCATCATCAAATGGGTCTAAACAAAGCTTTGCTCATGCAGTTCAACAAAATATTAATGAGGGTACTTCTATAAAAATGTTACTAAAAGTGGGGCCACAAAAACCGAGTCTACAATATCTAAGCAGAATATAATCAACACACCAAAAAATGGAGTCACGAAAATAAGTGAAAAGGAAGAAAAGCAGGATGTATGGACGTTAGTACAAAGGAAAAAAGGTCGGTTTTCTTCAAAAGAAGTAAAAAAAGGAGGAAGTACTAGGATTATCGATATTGAAGCAACAGAGCGCAAAAAACATTTACACGTATGGCGCCTCAAGAAGGAAACTACCGTTGAAAATCTGGAAGCTTATGTCAAAAATATATGTGGGTCAAATGTACATGTTGAAAAAATTAAACATCGCACAGAAAGAGACTATGCATCATTTATAATAGGAGTGCCTGAAAGCATGTACGACAGACTATGTCAATCTGATAATTGGCCAATAAATGCTGAGTTTTGTGAATGGGTGTGGTTTCGCAGATCAACCGGTAAATCAACGAAACAAACATAAGACAATTGAAATCTTTTATCTGAATGCAAGAGGACTACGAACAAAAGAAGCAAGAAGCAAAGAATTCAACCTAAATATTTTAACACATGACGCTGACTTATTTGCGATCACGGAAACGGGTTGTAATTCATCAATAAATGACGCAGAATTGATACCTCAAGGGTACCAAATTTTACGATGTGACAGAGTGGACGGACGGAAGCAAGGTGGCGCGTTTCTCGTGGCCACACACGCATACGAACTGCGACGAGTGTCTCCTTCCGATGACGTAAACATTGATAGCTGTGTATTCGAGTTAGTGTGTGCTAAAGTTTATTCGCGTAATAGGTACTTGTTTTTGTTTTGTGTAGTATAAATACCTCCAAATAGTAATGAAAATGATTATATGTTACTATTTAGAATGATTGAACAATTATGTCTAAAAAATAATAATGTATTAATGGTCGGTGATTTTAACTTGTTTTCGTGTCCTATCAGTGTTTGCAATTACTATTAATATTTATTAAGTTTTTGTGAATTCACTCAGAGTAATAAAGTACCGAATTGTACTAATCGTCAGTTAGATTTAGTGTTGAGCTCATTAAGTGGCCGAGATAGTGTATGTGTGCGTGCAGCTGATGGAGGATTGGTGTCGGTGGATGCGTTTCACCCGCCGCTTGACGTGACAATGCAGTTACGGTCCGCAACCTTTGACCTTTGCCCACACTCGGCTCCTGAACAAGTGTTCCACGAGACGATGGAAGACGGTGCTGCTGCCGACGCCGACGTTCAAAATAAACAGAGTGAGTCACAACCAATTCAATCTCGATGGAACTTTTTTAGGGCGAATTTTCCTATGCTATTTTATAGCTTATCTGCTATAAACTGGTCTGAATTATATGATATTAATGATTTGCAAAGTTCTTTAAATTTTTTTTATAATACAATTAATAATATATTTGATTAATGTGTGCCAAAGAAACGACATAAGGTCGCTCAAAATAGATTTGTTTATCCAAATTGGTACACAAAAGATATAATTCTAGAATTAAAAAATAAGGGCAGGTTACACAAACAGTACAAATCAACAAAATGTACAAAAAATTATGAACTATTTTCCTGTAGTCGAGCAAAAATAAAAAAGATGATTAAATTAGCTTATCAACAGTACACATACCGTATTCAGAGTAACTTTGTAGAAGATCCTAAGTCGTTTTGGAATTATATTAAGTGTAAAAACGAACAACGAAATAAACAAACGATTATTAAGGATGGAAAAGTATTGACAGCGGAGGAAAGCACTATAGAATTTGCTAATTATTTTCATTCAGTTTACGGGACGAGACGAGCCGAACTAAACGTGGACGCAGCGATTTCTACAGCACAAAACGCGAACGATGCTGCACGGATCCATCTGTCGAGCTTACAGATTACCGAGGTTGAAGAGGCTTTGATGCGAATTAAGCCCAAAAAATCAGCGGGACCGGATGGCATTCCGGCTTATATCTTTAAGGACTGTCGCATGATATTCTCTAGACCTCTTCTTCATATATATAATATCTGTTTAAGAATGACAACTTTTCCAGATTGTTGGAAAATTACCAGAGTTATTCCGGTGCCCAAAGGAAAAGCAGGTACGGATATAAAAGGCTATAGGCCTATTGCGGTACTCTCAACTCCGGCGAAAATATTTGAATCGGCATTCCAAAAATCTATCCTCGCGCAACTGACTCCACAATTGTCTGACGCACAACATGGTTTCGTCCCAAAACATAGTACAACAAGTAACTTACTCACTTATATGTCCCAAATTACGCCCGTGGTAGATCAAGGTTTACAGGTAGATGCCGTGTACTTCGATTTTCAGAAGGCATTCGATCTGGTGGATAATGACATCTTGCTGGGAAAGTTAGCAGCAGTTGGATTCACACCACAGTTGTTTAGATTTTTGCCAGTTATATGAGGAATAGGTACCAGTATGTAGATTTTGCTGGTTATTTATCTCATTTATATGTGACCTTGACTGGGGTAAGTCAGGGTAGTAATTTGGGGCCGGTGGAGTTCATCATAATGATAAATGATTTGTCACGTGTTATAAAAACTGCGAAACACCTGTTGTTTGCGGATGATTTGAAGCTGTTCTTACCAATAAGAGGTATTCTTGACTCCGAACTATTGCAAGCGGATATTGACAGAGTGGTAGCTTGGAGCAAAGGAAATAACCTACATTTCAATAAATCGAAATGCTTGACGATTTCTTTTACAAGAGTAAAAACTCCCATTTGCTACACTTATGTGGTGGATGATGTACCTATGAGGCGGGTGTCGAAAGTTAAAGATCTAGGCGTCATATTAACGTCTACACTTACTTTTCGGGAATACATCATAGATATTTGTAAAAAGGCATTCAGCAGGCTTGGGTTCATATTGCGCACGGCTAGTGGTTTTAGTAATGTCAAGGCTATTACCGTTTTGTACAACACGCTGATTAGGACTCAATTAGAGACAAATTCAGTAATATGGGCACCCCATGAGGTTAAATATACGATTATGCTGGAACAAATACAAAGAAAATTTTTAAGGTTCCTGTATTTTAAACAATATGGAGTATACCCTTTCTACCCATTAATGTATCCCTCACTGTTTATCTTGGGAATGGTGGGGTACAATGAACTAAGAGTAAGGAGAGAATTCATGCTGGTACGGTATGTTTTTTCCTTATTGATTGGAAAAATATACAAGAAATATTTAAAGTTGTAAAGGTTAATCAAACGAATCCACCAACCTATCACTTAGAAGATAAACATAAACAAAGAATATTGGGATCTTTTTATGAGTATGAAATACAGAAAACTAAGTTTCCTGATATTTATCTCATGGAGAAAATTTTAAAAAGAAAGGGAAATAAATTATATGTAAAATGGTTAGGGCTTAGTGATAAAGAGAATAGTTGGGTTGACAAAACTTCGTTGATTTCTTAATATAAATCTAATACTTTAACATAATACAATCACTCTACGAGTATCAATGAGCAAAGGCAGTGGTATTATTAACAGCGTAATTAATAATTTGCCGTTTGAGTTACATTTACCTGGTTATCAATTTTGTGGCCCTGGTACAAAACTGCAGAAACGGTTACTGAGAGGTGATCGGGGTATAAACCAACTTGACGAAGCTTGTATGTATCACGATATTGCTTATAATAATAGTGATTTGGACGTCCGACATAAAGCTGATCTAAAACTCTTAAATATGGCTAAAAAAAGATTGAAATCAAAAGATTCTGGCAAAAATGAAAAAGTTGCCTCATGGATAGTGAAAAATGCAATGAAAGCAAAACTAAAAGCGGGAGCTGGTGTACGTTCATTTATGTCTGCAGTAAATAAAATTAAATTTAAAAAAAAATCAAATCCAAGGACAATAGCTCAGCTATAAAATATGCATATGCGGCAGCAAAAAAACTATTTTCTAATAAAAAAGGAGTGCATTTCCCGCGGTGTATGCCTATTCCTAAATGTGGTGGAGTATTACCTCTAATACCAATATTTGCCGGACTGTCAGCTTTAGGCTCCTTAGCTGGAGGTGCAGCAGGTATCGCAAAAGCTGTAAATGATTCCAAGATGGCTCAAAAAAATTATCAAGAATCTCAACGGCATAACAAAATGATGGAGACAGTTGCTCTTGGCAAAGGATTGTATCTTAAGCCTCATAAAAAAGGAGCAGGCTTATATTTAAATCCTCCAAAAAACTAATTAGACGGCTACCTAGACGAGCTCTTACCAATGTAGATATAATAGAGCATGCGTCCGATATTCCATTTTTCCGTGGTGTTTTTATGAGAGATGCATTACCTTTGAAACCTAGAAAAATAGAATGTGCTATACTAAATTTGGATAGTTCTGAAAATCATGGAACTCATTGGGTAGCCTACGTTAGACAAAATGATTACTCTGAATACTACAATAGTTTTGGCAACTTAAAACCACCCTTAGAACTAATCAAGTATTTAAAAGAGACGCCAATAAGCTATAATTATGTGCAATATCAAACTTTTGATTCTATGAACTGTGGTCACCTCTGTTTGAAGTTTTTAAGAGATTATTGGAAAACTAATTTATAAAGAGAACGAAATAAAAAAATTCATCATTTTAAAAATGTCTTTCACTGTATCCATAACTGGGAAAGGAGCTTCGTTAATAACAAACTATTCACCCACTTTAGAATTACGTGGAGAGTATGAGTGCGGACTCTTGTATTTTTCTACATTTAATTCGATCCCTAATATAGACGAAAGAAATAATAAGTTTTATTATGGTAAAAATGAAGTCGTAGAAATTCCTGAAGGAGCATATGAACTTCAAGATATTTGTGATTTTTTAAAAAACAATGTTAAAAATACTGAATTAAAATTGACTTGTAAGAATAATACACTGAAAACTAATATTTTCTGTTCCAAAGACGTTTACTTTGACAAAAATGATTCGATGGGTAAAATTTTGGGTTTTGGTATGGAAACAATAAAGGCTAACATAAATAGAGAATCTCAGTATCCTGTTAATATTTTATCAACTACCATAATACGCATAGAATGCGATGTAGTCAGTGGATCATTCGTGAATGGGAAAGCAAGTCATATAATTTATGAATTTGTTCCAAATGTGCCGCCTGGTTATCGAATTATTGAAGTACCTAAGAACCTAATTTATTTTCCGGTTAACCAAAATGCAATTAGTGCAATCAATATAAGGTTGTTAGATGCAGAAAATAGACAGATCAATTTGCGTGGTGAAGAAGTGCAGTTGTATTTACACTTCAGAAAAAAATGATAAACTTTAATAAAAACAGCTTTACACCATGCCTCCAATTCAGTTCTAAAAGAACCCTTCGAAAAGAAGCACCCCTCCATATGAAAAAGAAGCTGACAAAAAGCAACAAAGAATTCCTTAAGCTAATCGGCTTGTTAAAATGAATATTTTAAATATTTCTCAAGCGGCAGTCCACGATAACAGTATAGAAAGTTTTGAATATCATTCGTATAAACCATACGTAACAAGTTTTAACAAGAATGATGAAAAACGAATACCTATCAACCAACAAGACTTGTACGTGTTGCCGTCACTCAGCACTTTATATATTGAGGGCAAAGTAAATGTGTATAACACAACAACTAAAGCAAAAGTGTCAAGTGTCAACTTTGTGAATAATCCTGCGTTGTTTTTATTTCAAGATATCCGCTATGAATTAAACGGAGTTGAAATAGACAAAGTGGAAAATGCCGGTATTACAACGACCATTAAATCTTATTTATCGTTAAATGAAAATGAGTCTAAATCTGCTAAAGTATGGGGATGGTCTGTCAATGGAACAAATAATGTTAAAGATGGATCATTTTCAACATCAATTCCGTTAAATAAAATATTGGGCTTCGCTGAAGATTACGAGAAAATCATAATTAACTGTAAACATGAGTTGATATTATTAAGATGTAACACAAATCTTAACGCTTTAAAATTAAAGCCTGGAGAGGTGGTGGACGACATTATCATCAACAAATTGTTTGGCGAGTTCCACATGTTAAAGTGGCCGATCGCGAAAGGTTAAATTTATTGAAACACTTAGAAAAAGATCGAGCTATCACACTAACGTATCGTAATTGGGATTTGTATGAATATCCATTGATACCACAAACTCGCAAACATACATGGTCGATTAAAACTTCGTCACAAATCGAAAAACCTCGATTTGTCATTGTTGCTTTGCAGACTAATCGCAAACATAATTCTGAAATGTCAATGGCAGAATTCGATCACTGTCATGTTCGTGATGTAAGGGTCTTTTTAAACTCAACTTACTTTCCATACGAAGGACTGAATGTCAGTTTTTCAGACGATAAGTTTTCTTTATTATATGAGCAATATGCACGATTTCAACAGTGTTATTACGGACGCCGATCGGAGCCATTGATGACTTTGAAAGAATTTAGAGACGTTGCTCCGTTATTTGTTATTGACTGTTCTCGTCAACACGAATCCTTGAAAGGATAGACGTGCGAATTGAAATTGAAACAGATGTGGAAATACCAGATCAGACAGCCGCATATTGTCTGACTTTAAACGATTGTATATTTGAGTACAGACTATAAGGGATTGATAAGGAAACACCGATTTTAGACTCCAGGACATACGGGAAGCTGTCTATGCGTTCGCGGCGTGGAAGCTACTCGATCGTGTGGCGGGGGCTTAGCCTGCCTTAACTACCTGTCTTAAAAATATTGATTAATCGCGGGTCGGCAGATTCCCGTATTTACTTTAATTTTAAGAATATGATTACATGGCATGATTTATGTATCTATGTATGTATATATATCTAAATGTATAGCTAGACATAAGTATTATATATGTGTATAAAACTATTTAAGTAAGTTTATTATAATAGTATATATTTATTATCTTATAAAATAACTTGAGTGCATGGTGCGTCGCCTACAATACTTGCCCCTTAGTGCTAACAGCACTATCATCCTGTGGGTTGAGTAAGGCGACGCGTGTTACGGGACGGCGTAATATACCGGTGCGAGTACGAACGTCTACGACACGAACGCGTCCATCGCAGCCTGCGTGGGTCGCAGCCACTACACCATGCCGCCAGCAGTTACGTTCCAAGTTAGGCTCAACTAAAATAACGTAATCACCAACCTGTAGTGATCGGGTTTCTTCAGTCCATTTTTGACGAGGGATAAGGGTCGGCAGGTACTCCTTCGTCCAGCGGGACCAGAAGGTATCTGCCAATCGTTGTGCCACACGCCACCTTTTCCTAAGGGAGAGGTCACTATCGTGATACTTACCAATTAACGGACTGTTTGAAGAAGAGCCTATTAAAAAATGGTTGGGCGTGAGAGCCTCGGGGTAGTTAGGATCAGTAGACACGTGAGTCAAAGGACGATTGTTTATGATCGCCTCCACTTCGGCTAATAATGTTGATAACGTGTCAGCATGTGGAGCACGTTCTTTCAAAATTACTTTTAATGATGACTTTACAGTCCGAATCATGCGCTCCCATGAGCCACCCATTTCAGGTGCTCCTGGTGGGATAAATCGCCATTCAATACCACGAACTGCCCCATCATCTCGTAATAAATCGGTATTTAGTTCAGCCAAGCTCCGTTTTAGTTCGTTGTCGGCCCCCCTTAGATTTGTGCCATTATCAGAATAGATGACGGTAGGAAGGCCGCGACGAGCACCCATTCGACAAAGGGCCATGATAGTGGAGTCAGTACTGAGATCTTCAGTGACCTCAATATGGATGGCACGTATCGTCAAGCAGGTAAATAACATGCCGTACCTTTTTTGTCTCCTACGCCCCACTGTGACCTCTAGTGGTCCAAAAAAATCTATACCCGTGAAGCTGAAGGGACGACGACTGTGTTCTAGTCTGGCAGCTGGCAGATCAGCCATACGTTGGGGTTGGGGCTTAGCTCTTCTATAGCGGCAAAATAAACAATTCGCACACACTGAGCGGACGGAAGGTCTAAGTCTCAACACCCAGTATCTCTGCCTCAACTCATTAACAACGAGTTCGTTGGCACCGTGAAGAGCCTGCCTATGATAATATTCTATTAAGAGCCGTGTAATCTTGTGCTTACCATCCAGTATAGCTGGTCTCCGTACTGACTGTTCGACACCAACCATCTTGTCGATACGACCACCCACTCGGAGAATACCTGACTCATCAAGATAAGGTGATAACTGGAGTAAACGGCTATTTGGCTGTAGTGGTTTGCCTTGCTGTAAACATGATATTTCATTATTAAATGTCACATATTGACATTTTTTAATTATGAGTTCTTCGGCTTCTTTCATTAAGATGACGTCAAGTTGAACAGTAATACGTCTACATTTTCTTATGAAGAGCAGAACTCTGGCCGTGGCGCGAATGAGAACTATCCACCTCGAGATATTATCTTCATTAGGCAAAGATAAGTCTGAGCTAGCAGTTACAATTAATACCGCCCGTTCCTCACAAATGACCTCTTCTGTTCGTTTTGAAAACTGAGTGTCTTTTGGCCACTCACTCTCAGGACGGCGTAAGAAAGGAGGTCCCTGAAACCAAACGTCAGTATATGATAGTGCAGGGGCATCATCTCGAGTTGCCACGTCTGCTATATTCATTGCTGACGGTGCGTGTCGCCATTCACAAGCTTTAGTTAGCTCGTCTATTTCCCCGAGGCGATGAGCTACATACGGTTTATAATTTCGTGGGTCGCTACGGATCCACTGCAAAACCGTGCTGGAGTCAGTCCAGTAGCAACGCTTAACAAATTGACTATTTCTATGCTCACGGTATATAGTATCGGCTAGACGAGCGCCGAGCAAAGCTCCCTGTAGCTCGAGCCTAGGTATAGAAATAGGGCGTAAAGGACTTACTCTGCTTTTACTAGCAGCAAAACAAACTAACACGCGTCCGTCTAACAAAATATATCTCCAATAAATTACTGCTGCATATGCTTTCATAGAAGCGTCACAAAAAATATGCAGTTGTTTTTCTATAATATCTGAATCTATAATGTTATCAGACGCGCATTGCTGATGTACTCCCGCGTAACACTGTGTCCACTTACCTGAATTCATATAGCAGCGTGGAATCCGCAGTGAGCGTAGTAGCTGTAAATCCTTCAACCAACCAAACCACTCCGTATGTTCATTGCTATGGATACGGCTACTCCAATCGACACCGCTACGATGTACAGACTGAAATATAATTTTACCCTTTATTATAAAAGGCGAAAGAAAACCATGTAAGTCATACACAGACATGATAACACTCAGCATCTGAGATTTAGTAGGAGGTTGCGTACCGTTTAAAATGTCATGTGGAATACGATCAAGCGTAATTTTAAATCCAAACGTGTCATCGTTTGGATACCACATTAAGCCAAGCGTGCGCTCAGCTATGTTTGTGGCGCCATGCTTAAACTCCGTGGCAGTCTGCGCGAGCGCATCGGGCGGTATGGTCTGTAATATTTTCCTACTGTTGCTTGACCACCGCGTTATTTCGAAACCACCTCTTCTATGAATTTCGGTAATATCACGGACTAATT
The DNA here is from genome assembly GCA_955850985.1 of Elophila nymphaeata. Lineage (NCBI taxonomy): Eukaryota > Metazoa > Arthropoda > Insecta > Lepidoptera > Crambidae > Elophila > Elophila nymphaeata. Next base: position 6,712,179 of record OY039071.1, read on the forward strand.
GAATAGCCGTGTTTTCGCTATCACATGACTGAATACAATCATCCATGTAATGATTATTGATAATAACATCAACAGCTTCAGGAAACAAGTCTTGATATTTCAAGGCGTTTTTATTTTTTATATATTGCGCAATAAAGGGCGAGCAGGTGGCACCAAAGATCAAACTTTGCATAACACAAATTTTTATAGGATCGTCAAAACTATTTTGCCACAAAAATCGTAATACGTGTTGATCTTCGGCGCGTATTTTAATTTTTAAAAACATATCTTTTATGTCGCCAACTATTACGAACTTGTGTTGACGAAACCGTAACATGATACCTAAAAGAGAATTATAAAGATCGGGACCCGTCAGCAAATAATCATTAAGGCATACACCGTTAACCTTTCCTGCACCATCAAAAACCAATCTGAATTTGCCGGGTTTGTTTGGATTTTGTATTCCAAAATGTGACAAATACCAGACGTGACTAGCTGAGAGTTCATTTTCTTTAAGTTCTCGCGCGTAGCCTAGGTCAAATAGTTTGTGTATCTCATTACGATACTTAACGGCGTATGAGTCATCAGCCTGAAATTTTTTCATTGTGCTCTTTAATCTACAGAGCGCGTAATTGTAACTATCAGGCATAGTAAAATCGTCCTTACTGAACGGCAACCCCACCTCCCAATGGTTACCAATATTACGTGAACATTCATCTAGAATACGAATAGCTCTCAGATGCGCCTTATTCTCGCGGCGTACGGTCGATATTCCAATGGCGTCTAACTCGAATGATTGTTTAATTAAATTGGTTAATTCTTGCATTTCACTCACCTGTTGCGGCTCAGAATGAGCGAGATGGAACGTATCCCCATTGACTGATGCGTGGCTGCGACTGCGACCGACGCAGCCGTGAATAGTCCAACCTAGTCGGCATCGCGTTGCGTAAGGTTCCTGTTCATTCCCGTGCAAAATTTCTAAGGGAGCTAAAAGAAAATAATTATCTTCCCCGATAAGTAGGCGAGGCACCACGCACTCTTTACATACAAATTGCTTAATATGTGACAAATGTTTGCTAGTGATATTGTTTACAACTGACAAATTTTGTTTTGGTAACTGTAATTTATCAACTTGACGTAAAGTTATATTATGCATAGTTTTAACATCGTGAATACCAGAAATATTTGTACAAACTTTGGGAGCATCAGATTGAAAGACTTCTAAACCGAATGCATCTATAAATTTTATAGAACTAGGTTGAAAACATTTTAAGCCTAATTCGTGCACTAAATTCTTATCAATCATAGATATCGCGGCACCATCGTCTAATAATGCATACGCACTCACTGTACCGAGGGGACCACTAATATTCACTTTCACCACTTTGAGAATAACATGCGAAGCGGGAACGGGGCCGCCGCGCTGGGGCTGCGCGAGCGAGTGCGCCCGCGCGGAGCCCTCGACATGGGCTACGGTGGCGTGCGTCGGAGGCCCGGGATCGGGCTCAGCGCCCGCGGCGTGCGGTGCGGTGGCAGCACGCGGCTGAGCCTGCGTGCTGTCGTTGGCCGTGTCCATCTCCAACGGTTGCTGCATGTCTGACGTGACGTGTGACGTAGTACCCATTACCGGTCTGTTGTAATGCAGTAGGATATGGTGTGCAAACCCGCAATTGTCTATATCACAAAGCGGCGCTGGACATTCATTACGGTCATGTTTATTTAATAGGCAGCAGTAGCACAAATTATTTGCCTTCACAAACCTCCAGCGATCCTTTCTCATAGCTCGTTTGAACACTCGGCAACTCGGTAATGTGTGCGATGATTTTTTACAGAAGTTGCAAACAGTTTCGTCGCTCTCATTTTTAGGCGTTATAGTGAGCACCGGTCGATTGTATATGTTGTTATAGCGAGAATCAGCTGTCGGTTTCCGTGTGTATGTAACAGGATCGGGTTTTCTCTGTTCCTTTGGCTGTGTTATACCGACTACTGATATCATTTCGGCCTCGCGCTTGAGGAAAGATGCTAATAACTCCAACTTACTAGTTATGGCACTTAATTTCTCATAAGCATAGTCGGTCCATTTGCCAATAAGTGTGGTGGGAAGCTTAGATATGATGGCGGATAATAATTCTGGACTGCGTAGATAATCATTTTGATTAATTGCAATCAAAGTAGCCACACAATTGCTTACCTTCACAGAAAAATTAAATATATCTTGCTGATAGTTATTCGGTAAAGGTGTCAACTTCCTCATCTGATTTAACAAATGGTAAACAATAATGTCTGGCCGACCGAACCGTAATTCTAGTGCCTCCAGTATATGTTGTGGTGAAGTATTGCCTATCAGAAGGTCAGTGACTGCTTCTTTGGCTTCTCCTCTCAATGCACGACGTAATCGCCATAGATTTTCTGATTCACTAAATTGACACATTTGCGATGATTCATTGTAGGCGTTTTTAAAATGCAACCACTCGATGCAGTCACCGTTGAAAATAGGCAGTTCACGAGGGGCAGATAGACGTGTGAGAAGACGTTCTTCTTGCTGTTTGGTAGACGTAACCATTATGTCCTTGAGAGTGTGTGCTAGCTGGAGTATGCCGTCGACAGGCTGGGTGGAGGGCGTTGCGTGACTCGGCTTTATAAAATTGGTAGCCTGCGCTGCCTCCGTTGCCGTCGCTGCAGCTTCGGCCTCGGGCTCCGGCCCAGGGGGCTGAGTAATGCTGCGGTCCAGCCATTCCTCCACTTGGGAACGTACCTTGGTGTCGCTGTTCTTACTGTATTGTGAGCGACTTCTAGAATGGTCGTCGTCTTCGTCTTCATCGATCAAGGCTAAATTTACTTCTAGTTGCTTGTCAATTAGGTCCATTTGAATCTTAGCTTTGGCTTGGGCAGCCTCCAGCTCAAGCTGCTTGCGACGTGCCTGAGATGATGTCGATCTTTGTGATGAACAGCTTGATTCTTTTTTAACGGATTGTCGCGTACGGGTCACTTTCGAATGTCCTGGGTGTATCTTCAGCGATAAATTGTCACTAGGCACTGGCACTACTAGTTCACTATTTTTTGTGAGCACATGTTCGGAAGCGCACTCTAACCTTTCCGTCAACCTAATACGGTCTTTGTACGTTAATTTATCGCGCGGTGGTGTTCGCTGCATAATTAATGCGTTACTGGTAAATATAGATTTGGCTCGAAGGATCAGATTATAAGGGATTGAAAAGGAAACACCGATTTTAGACTCCAGGACATACGGGAAGCTGTCTATGCGTTCGCGGCGAGGAAGCTACTCGATCGCGTGGCGGGGGCTTAGCCTGCCTTAACTACCTGTCTTAAAAATATTGATTAATCGCGGGTCGGCAGATTCCCGTATTTACTTTAATTTTAAGAATATGATTACATGGCATGATTTATGTATCTATGTATATATATCAAAATTTATAGCTAGACATATTATATATGTGTATAAAACTATTTAAGTAAGTTTATTATAATAGTATATATTTATTATCTTATAAAATAACTTGAGTGCATGATGCGTCGCCTACACAGACCTTTAAGTAATATTGTTAAGAAAATATCATGAACAACAAAATTATCGTAGATGTTCAAGGATTTAAAAATAAAGATAATGAATTCGTAGTAAAGGAATTAGCAATAGCCACAAAAGAGCACACACAAGTATTTTCAATAAAACCTCCTCACTCATTTTTCACTCTCACTGATACAGAAAGAAAACATGTGAAGTGGATAGAAAGAAATAGAGGCTATCGTTGGAGTGAGGGCTACATCGATTACAGAGAATTTCGTCGAATCATAAAACCTACTACCGTTTAAATATTAAACGATCAAAAAATTATAGTGAAAGGACTAGAAAAAATCAAGTGGGTACAGGAATTATGTGGCCATAGAAATATTGTAGATATCACAGATAATGGTATACCCAATCTAGATACTCTTAGTGAAATGTATTGTAAAAATAATTTTATTTTCAACTGTTTTTCTCATAAAAAACATTGTGCATTAAAAAATGCGTTGTGTATAAAAAAATGGTGCTTAGACAATAATTTAATGTAATGATAATAAATACATTTAAATAATATCTATACTTTTATTTGTACCAATCCAATTTCTCAGAATGAAACATCAATTTTAAGATTTTTTATTTATTAATAACGTCATCTAAAACAACACACAGTTTGTTAAAAAGCTATTTATACTAACCCATTTTCGTGAATACGTACAATCGTACATTATAAAATTAGAAGATAATAAGAACAATGATATATTATGATGTCTCTCTGTGGTTTTCACTTAGACAGAATGTCAAAGTAAATAAATCCACTTGAGAATTTGATGTAAAAACCAAAAGAAACGTATCGACGATGATTCAATAATGGTTTAAAGATGAAATCTGTAACACAATCACAACACAATATGTTATAGCTACAGTTTTACGACAATTTTATGGACGTCCATATAATAATCTAAAAACTGTAGCTATAGCCACACATTTTTTTGGATATATTATTTACCAGTTTTTCGGTTTCATCCATTATTGTATCGTCGTCATCTTTGATCACATATTGAGCAGCTAATATTATATCTTTCTTTTTGTGGTCCATTCTAGATTCCGATATGTCTATTATTTGAATTTTGACCAGTCGCCTCCCATTTGTCGGCTCTTCTTTAATTACATATGATTGTTGACGTCGGTGGTTATGTTTGATGTAGTTGCTTTTCTTGGTTACTCTTGCCCGTGCCCGAAGCAATTTGGAAGCAAACTCTGGTTCCCTCAAAACATCTTCGTAGCACTGGGTGTCTTGGGCATCTTGATAAAATAGCGGTGGTTGTTGGTCAAAAAGTTGGAGCTCGTCCAAGTTTTCTTGATCGTGACGATTCTGGAATTAATATTGATTACTTTAGTATTTATTAAAAACAATAATAACAAGACAAATTGTGTTCAAAGCTAGAAATTACTTACCATTTGCGACGACATGATTTTCGATTACTTTTCAGTCTTTCCACCCAACGATATGATGAAATATAAATTTAAAATTTAAATGCCAACCTTTTATACCAGCACTATGCTTACGTATAAACAAAAGTATTTTTGCAAGATTTACAAATTGTGTTGGTGTCATTTGATCTACCTCGCAGTTTCTACATGCAAAGTTAAATTGCTGATTCTGTAATTGCAACATAAGTAGAGTCAGCAAATTACTCATTTATGGGCATATTTTTTGCACATAAGTAGGGTATTATTGGGCATTCTGGCACACTTTTTTAGCACTCCATTGATCTCACTATCGTTCGATCAATTTCGTAAAAAAGTGTGCCAGGATGCCCAATAACAGTAGTGAAAATCACGAAGTGGTCTTAAGTTTTGCAGTTTTGCATCACATTGTTCTGTGTAGGTGATTTACTAAAAGGCTGATTTAAAATGCGAAGTTAATTAGACACTCCAATGAAATATTAAATTGAAAGTTATAAATCATCGATCAATGTCGTAAAAAAGTGTGCCAGGATGTCCAATAATAGGTAGTGAAAATCATGAAGAAGTTTTAATTTTTGCGAAGTGGCTTGTCGTATTTTATAACATTAGGTATCAACTATAAATCATAATTGTTATATCGAAGGACAACAATATTGTGTGTTTCGATCATCATTAAGTTAGCATACTTGATTTCAGTCTACTGAACACGTTTTCATGGTCTTCAACCTCCGGCTATTGAGGCATTTAACTAGGTATAGCAGTGCAATAATGATCACAGAACTTAACAACTTGGGGCTCCCTGGCTTCCAGGACTTTATCCCCGGCTAAGTACCTATCTGTGTCAATATACACTCTAACCTCGATAAATGTGAATCCTCAACCCAAAGGAAAATACTTGTGTGGTTTGACCGAAAGCGGTGTACATTTACATGTTTGATTGCAATTTACTAAACACATTTTCAAGATTTTCTATCCTAAGCTATGGAGGCATTTAACTCGGTATAGCAGTGCAATAATGATCACAGAACTTAACATCTTGAGGCTCCCTGGCTTTCAGGACTTTATCCCCGGCTAAGTACCTTTCTGTGTCAATATACACTCTAACCTCGATAAATGTGAATCCTCAACCCAAAGGAAAATACTTGTGTGGTTTGACCGAAAGCGGTGTACATTAACATGTTTGATTGCAATTTACTAAACACATTTTCAAGATTTTCTATCCTAAGCTATGGAGGCATTTAACTCGGTATAGCAGTGCAATAATGATCACAGAACTTAACATCTTGAGGCTCCCTGGCTTTCAGGACTTTATCCCCGGCTAAGTACCTTTCTGTGTCAATATACACTCTAACCTCGTCAAACTTAAGCCCCCAATGCAGAGGAAAACACTTGTGTGGTTCGATCGCAAACTTCATAAGTCAGCATACCTGATTTCAGTCTACTAAACACGTTTTCAAGGTCTTCAACCTCGGGCTATTGAGGCATTTAACTAGGTATAGCAGTGCAATAATGATCACAGAACTTAACAACTTGGGGCTCCCTGGCTTCCAGGACTTTATCCCCGGCTAAGTATCTATCTGTGTCAATATACACTCTAACCTCGATAAATGTGAATCCTCAACCCAAAGGAAAACACTTGTGTAGTTTGACCGAAAGCGGTATACATTAACATGATTGATTGCAATTTACTAAACACATTTTCAAGATTTTCTATCTCAGGCTATGGAGACATTTAACTCGGTATAGCAGTGCAATAATGATCACAGAACTTAACATCTTGGGGCTCCCTGGCTATCAGGACTTTATCCCCGGCTAAGTATCTGTGTCAATATACACTCTAACCTCGTCAAACTTAAGCCCCCAATGCAGAGGAAAACACTTGTGTGGTTCGATCGCAAACTTCATAAGTTAGCATACCTGATTTCAGTCTACTAAACACGTTTTCAAGGTCTTCAACCTCGGGCTATTGAGGCATTTAACTAGGTATAGCAGTGCAATAATGATCACAGAACTTAACAACTTGGGGCTCCCTGGCTTCCAGGACTTTATCCCCGGCTAAGTACCTATCTGTGTCAATATACACTCTAACCTTGATAAATGTGAATCCTCAACCCAAAGGAAAACACTTGTGTGGTTTGACCGAAAGCGGTATACATTAACATGATTGATTGCAATTTACTAAACACATTTTCAAGATTTTCTATCTCAGGCTATGGAGGCATTTAACTCGGTATAGCAGTGCAATAATGATCACAGAACTTAACATCTTGGGGCTCCCTGGCTATCAGGACTTTATCCCCGGCTAAGTATCTGTGTCAATATACACTCTAACCTCGTCAAACTTAAGCCCCCAATGCAGAGGAAAACACTTGTGTGGTTCGATCGCAAACTTCATAAGTTAGCATACCTGATTTCGGTCTACTAAACACGTTTTCAAGGTCTTCAACCTCGGGCTATTGAGGCATTTAACTAGGTATAGCAGTGCAATAATGATCACAGAACTTAACAACTTGGGGCTCCCTAGCTTCCAGGACTTTATCCCCGGCCAAGTATCTGTGTCAATATACACTCTAACCTTGTCAAACGTGAATCCTCAACCCAAAGGAAAACACTTGTGTGGTTTGACCGAAAGCGGTATACATTAGCATGTTTGATTGCAATTTACTAAACACATTTTCAAGGTTTTCTTTCTCAGGCTATGGAGGCATTTAACTAGGTATAGCAGCGCAATAATGATCACAGAACTTAACAACTTGGGGCTTCCTGGCTTCCAGGACTTTATCCCCGGCTAAATAACTGTGTCAAAATACACTCTAACGTCGTCAAACGTGAACCCTCTTGGACCCAGAGGAAAACACTTGTGTTTTTCGATCACTGTCAAGACATGCTCTGAATTACTGATAAATAATCACGGCTTTTATATATTATTTAGCCAATCAGTTTTCAAAGCATTCCCATGAAAATTCACTTATCAGCAATAACAAATATGAAATGAATTATATTAAATTTAATAAAATTGATCAGGTCTCCGATTACGAGTTCAGTTTAAATAATAAGGCTTCGTATTCACGTTATAATAACTATGATTTAATATGTGAATAAAGATATTGTTATTTAATAGGCATCCAAGATAAATTGTTATGAAAATAAACTCATAGTTTATGTATAGGTAATCATCCTGATTGTTATGTTATACATACATTGTTAATACCGTAATCTTGGTAATACAGCTAACCTATTTATTGTTTGTAACTTTCAAATACTCTGATCAACAAAGAGTATTGATCACCATATACTCCATCCACCAATCCGCATTGGGCAAGCGGCGTGGCGGACTATGATCTAAAAAACCTCCTTTGTTGACAAGAAGAGGCCATGTGTCCCAAGGCTGTTGTGATTATTATGAATCGCTGATAAACGTTTATAAACGAGAAAGTTTGTATGTTTGTTACTCGTTCACGCAAAAACTACTGAATGTATTATAACCTCATAGCTCATACATCAGAATAACATAAAAGCTATAATTATACTAATCCTACGCATACGAAGTCACGGGCTAAAACTAGTATTAAATAATTTTCATTCTTATGAAATAGTCTTTATGTTGCACGTGATGCTTAGAGTCAGCAATTAGACACACGTTCACACGCTCACAGGCATTAGATTAGCACATTCGGTGTCATTTTTAATAATTAATTTAACAAAACAAAATTGATGACATATTGTAATATTATAAGTGCTAATTGGCATCTTTTGTCAGCAAATAAAACGGATGCACATAATATAAATGCATACTTCTATTATGGTGAATAAAAATACTCGTTCCATGTCTATTTACATGAACACAAAATTACTTACAGTAGTGTTTTTAATAATACTAATCGGTTTTATATAGAATGGATAATTATAAATAATAAGAAAGGTTGGTCACTCCTGTTCAATTATTGCTAGTTTTGCAGTTTACTTGTAATAAAAAGCGGTAAAATGGTAGTCACCTCACCAGTGCTCCAAGGTGCTTTCTAAGTCACTACTCACCGATAATAGTGCTAACGTAGTACCTACCCACCACTACCTGAAGAACCAGCGAGATTCAAATCTACATCGGAAAAACAAATCGACCCAAACAATGTTCGTAAGTTTTTATCGTCTTTCCACTTTGTTTAAATTTAACTTGCTTCGCTGAATGTTTGTTATAATATGTTGTGTTTGCCAGGAAATTATTTTCCACACACAAAATCTTATCTTAATACAGTATTGGTATTCTTCACATTTCAGGTCTGAAGCCAAGTATACCAAGCGCGCTGCTAAGCACCAGTCAAGCCTTTTCTTTGACACTGACCTTGGTGTTACCTTGGATTCCAATTTAACCTACAAACCACACATTGAGAGTTTAACCGCTCGTGTTAGGAAACTAATTTTTATCTTCAAAAATTTACGTCATATTGTAGATATCCCTACGCTCAAAATTACGTATATGGCCCTTTGCCAATCTATAATATGTTATTGTATCACGACATGAGGGTCTGCGGCTAAGTCCCATCTTATTGAAATCGAGAGAGCTCAAAGAGCTGTGATTAAAACTTGTCTCTTCAAACCCTATCGCTATCCAACCACCCAACTCTATAAAGATTTTCAAGTCCTTACCGTTCGCCAACTCTTCATCCAACTCACAGTTATAAAACAACATACACTGTTCCCTTATAATCCCCAAATGCTCATTCGTAATAACAGACTCGACATACCTTTACCCTTATTTAAAAATCACTTTATGCATAGATTCTTTTGTTTTTTTGGTCCTTTCCTTTATAAAACTATTAATCAAAAAGTACCCATATTTGCCCTCAACAAATTTAAGTGTAAGAAAACCATTACAGATTGGCTACAATCACTAACCTACGATGAAACAGAGAAATTGTTACTACCCCTATCGTAACGGATGTTATTGATTCTCATTTTCATTATTTCTCTTCATTGTAATGTTTCATTAAAGTCCGTTCAGTAGTTTTTGCGTGAAGGAATAACAATCACACATACATCCATACAAAATTTCACGATTATGATATTAGTAGGATACTTATCTTTCCTAGGAGTATTATAGCATAGCATACGTAGGAGTATTATAGCATGGATTATTACTATTTTATTTTTTACATAGTCTACGTAATACCAAACATTGTACCATATAGCTGGGGAGACCTGGTGACCTGTATTACAGGTTCTTTTAGATACCTAGTTCAGGCGCCAGTTCTCCACAATTAGTTAAGTTATCTGGTGTATACTTACTGTACCTATTATATTGTATAAGCTATTTTGTGGAGAAAAATAAAACAATTTTTTATTTTATTTATTTATTTATATTTTGGTTGCTAATCAATTTAAGTGAGAATATTGTACTCCACCCATCCGGTCAACGTAAGAAATCGCGGTGGTATTATCTATGCGTAAGAGTATATCACAGCCGGATCTATTTTTAGCGGATGACCTTAGACCATAGTACACAGCTAAAAGTTCTAAATAATTAATATGATTTTTTGCCTCCAATTCAGTCCATATACCTCCGGTCTTATCACCACTACATGCTGCTCCCCACCCGGTAGTGGATGCATCAGTAAATATCTCCATTTTATACTTATATATAATAATAATAATAATTTATTGAACCATAACCATAAACAAAGATGTACAAACTGTTTACATAGGATTCTAAAACTATGGTTGTATAGTTGCATGCAATAACCTATTTAAGCCCCTGGCTCCTAAACTAGGATAATCCTGTATCTTAGGTACCAGTGATTCCTCTTAGAAAATGCATAGATAGTATGTCATAAATTTCGGTTAACAAGCCAAAAGTGATAGTCCGGATGTAATGAATACAATAAAAGTAGAAAAAAAATGTAAGAATGGATAATAAAATTTAATATGTAATTATGTTTTAATATATATATTATTATGTATAGTAATGTTATATACATCGATTCATATGATCACGCTCGCAACCCCAAAAAGTGTTGAGCAGAGCTTTAGGTAACACATTAGGTTACACGTAAAGCTGCATCTGTCAGTAAGGGCCTTACATCATCCCAAAATAGTGGAGGTTGCCAGCCTATATTATATTTATATATATAATGTGTGTGTGTGTGTGTGTGTGTGTGTGTGTGTGTGTGTGTGTGTGTGTGTATGTGTGTGTGTGTGTGTGTGTGTATGGTTGCGAATGTACGATTGTGCAATAGTACGTGCATGCGAGGTGTAAGTGATTAAATGTAGTATAAATCATGTGGAGCTCAGTGCATACTAAATTAGGAGGTTTTCAGTTCCACTATAATTATTATTGAGGGTCAGCAAGTATTTCATAAACGTTCGGCTATCATCGGGTGAACTCGCACTTCTTAGTTGCTCTCAATAAATATTTAAATAATCCTTCAAAAAGTTATCCCAAAGCTACAAAATTAATATCCACATATAACTGTGAGTGCGGTCTGAGTGTGTGTGTATTTGGTTATAAGAAATACCTATTGCGCCGCTAGCAATTTTGAAAACAAAGTGCCATCGAACGATTTCACAGAACTCCAACTGTCAGCTGTTTCGTCGCAACTCAAGGTCGACCGGTAATCTGACATTGACCTAGGTTTTATTTCCTCGCTCGCTCTTGCAACGCCTGTGGTCATCTTGACATCCTTGTCACTCACATCACTCATTACCACTTGCTTAAGCGATCGCACGTAAGTTGAACATTATTATCACTGCCTGCCTACCAGCTAAAGCACTACATTCGGATAATATGATCTGTTTGGGTTGTTTAAAAACTACCAAAAAGTCAGACTTGCTAAGATGTGTGGCTTGCAAAGGATGCTATCACTATCAATGCATAAACATGACCGCATCATATTTTACGGCTCACGCCGAGGAATTAAATCTATCATGGCGCTGTGACTCATGCGCAAATATCACTCGGCGGACTAGAAACGACAACACTCCCGTCGGGTCGCCGTATAGACAAACAACTGTGCCTTCGCTCGCGCCTGCGCCTGCGCCGGCCGCCGCTACGTCACTTCCCCCGTCGTCCCCCTCTCAACTTGTTAATATGTCATGCGATGAGCCACTGATTGACACATCTTTATTATTGAACTCAAGCAACGAACGAGGCCTAACTTTAGATCCTGAAGCATCCATTACTATGAAGCAGTTTAGCTTGCTAATTGATAAGAAGCTGGATAGCATTAGAGCGACGCTTTCGCTTGAGTTACAGGAAAAAATCAAAACTGAGATGGTGGCGGCTACTGAGACCTTAAAGAAAGAATTTACTAATACGACAGACTTCTTAAGCGACGAGCAAAATGATATTAAGAGAAATCTTGATTTAGCTAATAAACGCATCGCGGAGCTAGAAACTATGAATGCTAGGTTGCAATCTGATCTGGCAAGGCTGGTTATACGCATTGATCAAACTGAAAAAACATCAAGAAGCTGTAATCTTGAGGTTCATTGTGTCCCGGAGCGCCGCAATGAGAATCTGGTGGGAGTGTTGAAGAGACTTTGCGAATTAATTAAAATACCTATATCTGATAGTGATATACGTTCGTGTCGCCGTATTGCGAAGCTCAATCCTACATCCACTAGGCCCCGTACTATTCTTGTCACACTTCCATCCGAACGACTCCGTGACACAATCATATCAGGAGTCAAGAGGTATAACATCGATCATCCTAAGGAACATCTTGACTCATCGCATGTTGGCCTTGCCGGAGACAAATCTCAAATATTCGTAGGGGAACACCTCACGAAACAATGCAAAGATTTACATGCAGCCACGCGTAGATTTGCTAAAGAAAAAGGCTTCAAGTATACATGGGTTAAATATGGCCGTATATACATTAGGAAAAACGATAATTCGCCTCCCATTTTTGTTAAAGACACTACTAGCTTGGAAAAACTAGGTTCTTAAGTTTGTACCTATTGTATCTGTATTTATTTATTGTTTTTGTGTTATTCTTGTCAGTCATGTTATATGGATTTAATTGCTTAATAAAATATTCATGAAAATATTCTATCAAAATGTAAATCGCATTAGGAGTAAGTTAAAACAATTATATTTGAACATATTGAGTGAGGACTATGACGTTATTTGCTTATGTGAAACCAATCTGGACAGTTCTTTCTCTGATAATGAGTTTGTGGATGACAGGTACACCGTTTTTCGTAGGGACCGCGAATCTACTAGATCAGCTAAGCAAACCGGCGGGGGGGTGTTGATGGCTTTAAAAAAGGGTCTTTGCGCGGTTAGACATTATGAATTTGAAAGCAGTTTTGAAGACCTATGGGCTACCGTGCGCTTGGGCCCTAAGTCCTATATTAATATCTGCTTAGTATATCTGCCTCCGGACCTTAATGGTACCCAGTGTCAGTCTTTTTATGACACATGTTGTGATACGCTTTTGAACCTCATTTTCCCTAGCTCTAAAACTATTATTGTTGGTGACTTTAATATACCTGGCCTGTCCTGGTCTTTTGACGATTCGTGCTCCTCTCGGCAACTGCACCCCAGTAAAGCTTATGACACCAAGTCGTCCTTGCTTATCAGTTTATTGCAGCTGTGCGAGCTTTATCAGTATAATAGTATACGCAACTCAAATAATAGAATACTGGACCTCTTCATGACGAATATTACGTGCTTATCGTTATCTGAATGCTCTCCATTAAGTACACCTGACCGTCACCACCCGGCCATTGAGATTGATATAAGAATTGAGTCTGATCCTGGGGGCATGTCAAGTAGGTCTACTAAGATTCCTAATTACCGCAAATGCGATTTTACTACGTGTACGGCCCAACTTAACATAACATCATGGGCAGATGTGTTAAAGCACAACGACATTAATCAATGCGTTGAAAATTTCTATGATACGCTTAGCCACATAATTAATAATAACACGCCGCTTAAACGAATAGGCAAGTCTAATTACCCCACGTGGTTTTCGGAGTCTCTTAAAGCATGTATTAAGGAGAAAAATCGAGTCCATAAGAGATTCAAAAAATTTAACAACCCTAGAGACTACGATGAATTTCGATTGCTACGCACCAGATCCAAGAATCTTATTAAGTCTTGCTATGATTTATTTGTTAAAAATGTCGAAAGCTCACTTACTAGTTCAACAAAGCTCTTTTTTTCATTTGTGAAGAGTAAGAGATCAAGCCCTACAATTCCAGATACTGTTCAGTTCGGTAGTAAAACTGCTGTGGGTGGGGAAGCAGCGGCTGAGCTTTTTTCGGAATACTTTTCTTCGGTCTTCGTACCTGATAATCTAGTCGCTGCTCCAAACGATAGGGTTTCCCATATCAACTACCCTCTTTTCTCATTATACATATCTAAAGATGATATCTTTCAAAAGCTCACTGCACTAGATTCTAACAAGGGGGCTGGGCCGGATGGTATCCCTCCGTGCTTCATCAAGCATTGCGCGGGGTCTTTAACTGAGCCGCTATATAGAATGTTTAACAAGTCCTTGCGATCTGGTATTTTCCCGAGTGTCTGGAAGAAAGCACACGTGATACCCATACATAAGACAGGCAATCCCAGCGATTGCACTAATTATAGACCTATTAGCATTTTATCTTGCTTTGCCAAAGTCTTCGAATCTTTGGTCTACGATCAAATTTATCATCACGTTATACCGCATATCAGTCCCCAACAGCACGGATTTGTTAAGGGCAAGTCAACTGTTAGCAACTTACTCGAGTACACTAATTACATTAGCAGGACCTTTAATGATCATGGTCAGGTTGACTCTATTTACACTGATTTCCAAAAAGCTTTTGATAGAGTCAATCACAGATTGCTGATTAGTAAATTGGAATCTATGGGAATACACGGTTCTCTCCTGCGTTGGCTGAAATGTTATATTTCGAACAGAAGCCAATTGGTTGCTTTAAAGGGATACTGTTCTCTGCCAGTCTCCATAGTGTCGGGCGTGCCCCAGGGTTCGCACTTGGGGCCTTTGATGTTTATTATATACATAAATGACCTTACCCTGAGGCTCAGTAACGTCTCACTGTTATATGCTGATGACTTAAAGATCTTTGGTCGCATTAACTCTATCCAGGATTGTGAGAGGTTGCAGAAGGACCTTGATACGGTTATAGATTGGTGCAAGGAGAACGGAATGAGCCTAAGTGTCAAAAAATGCTCTGTTATGTCGTTCACACGAGTCAGACATCCCATTATATTTCGATATAAAATTGAAAAAAACACACTGGAGAGAGAAACTGCAACTAGGGATCTGGGTGTTGTATTCGACAGCAAACTTAGTTTCAATCAGCACTGTGACGCCCTATCTAGCAGATGCAATAAGCTGTCAGGATTCAGATTTAGAACTTCTAGAGACTTTAAGTCACCCAGAAGCTTATTACTACTTTACAAATCTTTGATCCTAAGCCAGCTTGAGTATGCGTGTGTTGTTTGGTCACCTCAGTATAACATGTCCATTGATATGCTCGAGTCAACTCAGCGGCGCCTTCTCAGAGTCGTGACATATAGGTCTGGTCTTAAGCGTGAGCTTACCACATATGACGAACGGCTTCGGTATTTTGGATTGAAGAGTCTACAGAGTCGACGCGAATTACACGATCTAACTTGCCTTCATAAAATCTTGAATGGTTTGCTATCCACTACACTTATTTCCGATATACACCTTAGAGTCCCCACGAGGTCTCCGAGGCTTGATCGTCCCTTTAGTGTTCCGGCTTTTAATAATAATGTGTCTTCCCATAACCCCATATTTAGAATGAGTCGTGAGTTCAACTCATTATTGAATGAACGAGACGATGTGCCTGATATCCACAACTCATCCCTCTGTAAATGGAAATCCTCTTTATATAAAATTGTAAAGTAACTTTTTACTGTTTCAATGTTAATAAAAAAAATTATTTCAATTATTAATAATATAATAAAATTTATCTAAACTTTTAATAATATAATAATTTTAATTTTTTAATAATGTTATAACATGTATTTTTTTTTTTATAATATAATAATAAGTTAATTTTTTGATTCTTGCTCGATGTTTGCTTAACATGCTGTGTACACATGTCTGTGGAGTTGCAGTCGACCATTGTGTTTTTACATTATTCATTGCTTAACTTGTCGTGATTGTAATTCTGTTTTGTGTACCTAATTAAATAAATAAATAAATAAAATTCCTCGATCGCGCGTTTAGCTTCAAATTTGGGTAATGAGTATATGTGCCTGATCTTATTAATTTTGTTGTAAACTTTAGCGCTAAGGACATTACACTGACGTCTGGCCCAGGTTGTACGGCATTTTATTTGAGGGCTTACTAATGCACCTGGTCGTCTACCCGTGAATACAGTAGTTCGGTCATATGGTAGTGCTGAGTGTTTGCGAAGTAGCATCCGTAGGAGATAAAGTTGTCTAACTGTGAGAACCTTACACTCTTGATATAATATTGCCGTCGAATAGGTCCGTTTCTTGCGAGTCATAACCTTGAGGATATACCTCTGAGCACGCTCAAGTTTCAAGAGTGAGGTTTTATTGGCTCCCCCCCAGACCGAGATACAATAAGAAAGAATTGACTGGCATAGCCCATAGTAAACTGCGAAAAGGGTAGTTCGGTCCGCTGAGTTGCGTAAATTTTTAAAGATATAAATAAGTTTCCTAGTTCTGGCTGTTATCGTATCTATTTGGGTATGCCAATCAAGTCTCTCGTCCACATGAACGCCCAAATATCTGACGCTACTGACTGTTTCAAGAGGTTTGCATTGACACATATTCGGGTCTCTATTAAGACAGGTATGTATTGTTATAGAGTTATAATCTGGGTCAGCCTTGCATGTTCTGGAGATATCGAAACGGATAACTTGAGTTTTATCTAGGTTTAACGTAAGCAGATTATTAGATAACCACTCCATGACAGCTCCCATGGCTTTAACGATATTGTTTTTAGCAGAGGCCCAGCATGTCCCATGTACCAGAAGTGCAGTATCATCTGCATAAGTGAAGATGTTGCAGTTGGGTAGTGACATATTGCACAACTGATCTATATATATCAAGAATAGCGTAGGCCCAAGGATGCTTCCCTGTGGGACGCCATAACATATTTGTTCTTCGTCACTAACCAGGGACCCAATTTTTACACACTGTCTGCGGTCAGTGAGATAGCTGTCCAAACTTATGCCACGCACTCCGATAGATTCCAGTTTGGAGAGAAGAATGGGGACGGAGACTGTGTCGAAAGCTTTCGAAAGGTCAAGGAAAACACCGTAACATTTTAACTTATTGTCTATTAAAGTTACAAGAGCTTCAGTAAATTTGTAGACGGCATCTTCTGTAGACGTACCACTACGGAATCCATACTGATTGTCAGAGAGAAGTTTGAATTTTTCCAAGTATTTCATGATAGAGGTATTTTTTTTTTTTTTTTTTTTTTTTTTTAGTGAATATAGGAAAGCATTTGACCACACTCTCACCTGATCTTAAGCGAAGATGTGGCCTACGATGTTACATGCTTACCTAGAAATAGCCTATTCACTCTTGCCTTGAAGGCACCCAAGTTATAAGTGTCAGGAAACACATCAGCAGGTAACAAGTTCCACTCCTTAGCTGTCCGCATTATAAAAGAGTTAGCAAATCGCTTTGTGCGGATGGTAGGGACATCAACAACATAAGGGTGGTAATTTAACCTGCGTCTTGTGTCCCGGTAGTGAAATGGGGCTGGTGGAATTAATTCGTGTAATTCCGACGCACACTCTCCAAAGTGTATCCTATAAAATACCGATAGACTAGCTACTTTTCGACGATGGTCGAGACTTGATAGCTTGGCATCAGTGAGTTTTGGGTTGCCAATAAGTCGCTTAGCTCTTTTTTCTACCGAATCCAAAGCTGCAAGCTGGTATTTCGCTGATCCATCCCAAAGATGGCAGCAATACTCCATAACCGGGCGGATTTGTGCTTTATATAAAAGAAGCAGTTGCTGTGGTGTGAAGTATCGCTTAACCTTCGAGAGTACACCCAGCTTTTTGGCAGCAGTTTTTGCTATGGATTCGATATATTCGCCGAAGTTCAGATCGGATGATATGTTCATCCCTAGTAGCTGCATGTGATTAGTCACTGGTATGGATACACCATGGAGAGCCGGAGTCAGGTGGAATGGGCTCCGTTTTGTGGAGAATAAACACGCCTGTGTTTTCGTTGCGTTGATCTTCACCAAATTGGCATCGCTCCAATTGGAGACATCCTGTAGGGCTAGATCCAAACGCTCAATTAAGGCCTCTCGACAAGACCGGATCTCCTCTCTACCGGCCCTCGCACTCGAAAGGTATCTTTCCGCAACAGTGCTGTCGTCTGCATACCCAAAGGTGCCGGGCAAAAGCAGATCGTTGACGTGCAGCAAAAAAAGTGTTGCGGACAGAACTGACCCCTGAGGAACTCCGGCGTTAATTGCGTGTAGATCGGATGTGAACCCATCCAACACAACGCGAATTGAACGTCCTCTCAGGAAGTCAGATATCCAATTACAAAGGCCAGCAGAAAATCCGAATGAGGGAAGCTTGCTTAATAATCCCGAATGCCAGACCCTATCAAAAGCCTTGGAGATGTCCAGAGACACTGCGAGAGCCTCTCCATACCTTTCAATGGCCTCACTCCAAAGATGGGTGGCATACACAAGAAGATCACCAGTTGAACGACCGCGACGGAAACCGTATTGACGGTCGCTGAGCAAGTCGTTTTCTTCTAGGTATGCCAACATGCGTTTGTTCAGTACACGCTCCATAATCTTACAGAGTATGGAGGTGACCGAAATAGGCCTATAATTGGTAGGGTCGGCGCGGCTACCCTTCTTGGGCACAGGTTGTACGTTAGCAAGCTTCCACGACTTAGGTACTTGTCCAGTCTCAAATGAGAGGCGATACAGGCGCGTTAAAACAGGAGACAATTCAGGTGCACAGTTACGTAGGACTATTGCTGGAATACCATCTGGGCCACTTGCTTTGTTCACGTCAAGAGCTCGCAGGACTTTGAGTACCTCTTTTTGGTGGATTTGAACATCCCCCATGGAGATATTACACTGAGGTAACTTAGGCGGAACTTTGCCTGAAACATCGAGACGCGAATTTTCTGCGAAGAGATAGGCAAATAAGTTAGCTTTCTCACTCGCAGTGTGCGCTAGTGAACCATCCGGCTTCAGCAAAGGTGGTAAGGATGGGCGACAAAAGTTCGTTTCGACCGCTTTAGCCAGTGACCAAAACGCTTTACTCCCACTTGGGAAAGAAGCAAGTTTGGTGCCAATGCGGCTAATATGGTCGAAACGAGCCCCACGCAACGTCTTTTTGCAAGACTTGGCAGCTTTATTAAAGTTTCTCTTCAGTTTCCGAGTTTCCGGAGCTTTGCGCAATCGAGCATCAGCCCAGGCACGGTACGCCAATTCCTTCTGCCTTTCAGCTCTCAGGCAATCGTCGTTAAACCATGGGCGAGCTTTGCTGCCCGATGGCACGTCAAAAAACGGAATAAAATATTCCATGCCCTGACATACAATTTCGGTTACAGCATCAGCGCAAAGCGACGGATCTCCTGAAGTGAAACATACCTGCCGCCAAGGAAAAGATGCAAAAAAGTGCCGCATCTCATCCCAATCTGCCGACTTGTAACGCCACACACGTCTTTTTCCGCCATAGCTTTGTTCGTGTGGGGAATATGTTGCTACAGACTTCACCAGACAGTGGTCAGAAGTTCCCAATGGGGCGGATTTGAGAACTGCGACAGTGTATTTATCTGGATAGCGGAAACTGAGACAGTGTATCTATCTGGATCGGTAGTCAGCAGAAGGTCCAAGCAATTGGCTGAGTGTGAGTCAACATCCGGCACCCTCGTTGCACAATTGACAAGCTGAGTGAGGTCTTGCGATAGTGCAAATTTGCGCGCCTCTCTTCCAGCATGATCAGTCGTCTGATTCGGGTACAGCCACTCCTTATGATGAGCATTAAAGTCTCCCAGAACGACTAACTGCGCCGAAGGATACCGGGTCAAAGCCATATCAGCTGAGCAACTGAGGTGGTCAAACAACCTTGTCGTCTCCTGATCTCCACTGTGCGAACGGTAGACAGCTGCGTAGAGGACTTTCTCTAAGCCAGTGTCTACTAAAAGCCATAAGGTAGAACTATCGGGAACCTCAAAGCATTTGAGACGCTTGACACAAACGTCATCACGGATAAACGCACAGACTCCGGCACGAGGTATAAACCTGTGCTCCAGAGTATACCCGGGGTAGCTGAGGTATGCCGTGTCAGCTGGACATTTGATCTGCGTCTCGGTGAGGAACAGCAGCTGCGGTTTTTCAGTCTCTAGGTGGTGGTGGACTGCATTGAGATTGGAGTGCAGACCTCGGATATTGCTGAGATGCACTTTTAGTGGGAGGAAGTGCAGCCGCTGTGAAAACTTTTTCCTTTTTTGCTTTACCATTATTATTTTAACGAGTGAATAGGCGAGGGGGATGGCAGTAAGGCGAGGTATGATTCCGCTCAACCAGCAACAAACCCACCACTGTCACACTGCAAGGAGATCTGATTTGGAGACCGCGGGGACGCCCGAACCCCCCCAGAGATGGCCACCTGGTCCTCCCATCCGGTCGCCAACCGGCAAGGTGGAGCATTCTGGGATTTTTCGCTAGGTGGCGGGGCAGCCTTTCACAGATGGCTAGTATGCTACTTGGGCCCCCTACTTCCTGCGGTCAGCCAGCGGCGCACTGTGCTTCGGATCCCGCTAGCCTCCAGGATCAGATACCAGGTGTGACAGAAGTGGACAGTTAAATTCGGTCATGCAGAGCACACAACTGCCCTGACCCAACACTCCTCAAATGGCTACCTCAAACATCACACCGGAACACGGCATATACCGTTTGGCGGAGCGACTTTGTTTGAGGGGTGGTGACCAGCCACGGCCGAAGCCTACCACCAGGAGAGTAGCTACTCTTTGGCACCACCCAGGGGTCACTTGTAGGGTCTCGAGGGTAAACCTACGGAAGCGAGTAGCGATGACCCCGGAAATCCGCCCATAACCAGCGGATTAATGTACCTTTCCAGAATCTTAGACAGAGCAGGGAGCACAGAGATCGGTCTGTAGTTTGAAACACAGTCTCTGGGCCCACTCTTATGGACAGGATGGACAACTGCCCTTTTGAATGCAGACGGGAAAGTACCTTTAGAGATGCAGAGATTGAAAATATGGGCAAGAGATGGTGCTAGGACTTCACATGACTGCTTAACCACACGTGGTGATATTTCATCCCAACCGGTGGCACAGTCACTACGGAGATTTTTTATCAATCTTTCGACTTCGGTTGTCTCGATTGGAAGAATAACGAGGGAGCTGATCATGCAGTTTTTATTTGGAAAATCATATTGCAATGGTTTTTTCGGGGCAGTTATCTTTGAGGCTAAATTTTTACCTATATTAACAAAGAACCGGTTGACTAAGTTTAGAGAGGCCTTGCTGTCGCCAGCAATTTCGAGGAGTTCATTATATAATGAATTAAACAATCCAGTACGGCACAATCGTCACATTTATTCACTCGAACATAATTTTGTTCTCACTCACTGCTTACACAGAATTACTATAGTTGTAGAATATCTGTGGACTGTATTTTGTATAGGTCTGGTGGAGTGAGGGCGACTTAGAAAAAACGCACTTTAAACTGCACAACTTACTTTAATTAATTAATTATAATTGCAATGGGCCGAACCTATCTGTACCAGTACAATGGCAAAATGGGAAGAGGGACTAAAAAACAGTGTTGCCACATATATATCATAACTTGGCAAATTTATGGTTTGTTGGTGTTGCCAACATGCTCCACAACCACATAAAAATTACATAAGTTACTACACTATTACAATATTTATATAATGCAAACATTTGTTTAGAAAAGCTGATTTGAATATTAAAAAAACTACAATTAAGCTTGTTTGTACTAACAATTAATTATAAATTACAAGTTTAATTATTTGTTTATTGTTTATTTTATATTTTACTAGGCAGATAGGTACATGAATTGAAGCTAAGTTTTTTAACTTACAATATTTCTAATACATAAGATAGCTAATTAAAGTAAAACTATAAGTATGGATTATTACTTATGAACTAACACTTGGAACTATATTCTAAAAACAACAAGAATATTACATTTTGTCATCAATAGGCATTATACATATATTTGAGAGTGAACGAGTATAAATCTTTCCATTTGGGGTTCTTACATTTAAAGCTCTAACTTTACCATCTTTGCCAGGAAAAATCTTCTCTACTCTTGCCATCGGCCAAAACAATGGAGATCCATGAGGATCTCTTAGAATAACTAACATGCCTTCTTTTACATTAGGAAAATCATTATGCCACTTAGCCCTACATTGTAAACCATTTAGATAATACTTGTGCCATACCTTCCAAAACTGTTGAGTTAGCTGATTACATAATTGCCAATATTTAAGTCTATTTGTAGGTGTATCAGTTAAATTAGGTTCAGGGTATGTAACAAGAGCTGTATTTATTAAAAAATGACCTGGCGTAAGGTAACTGAAGTCTGAACTATCTGATGACATAGGTAACAATGGTCGAGAATTTAACACAGCTTCAATTTGAGCTAAAACCGTATTAAGTTGTTCATAAGTCAATACAGATTTCAAAACGATTCTTTTAAGATGAAATTTCATGCTTTTAACCGCAGCCTCAGCAAGCCCAGCAAACACTGGCGAGTAACTTGGCGTAAAATGAAAGCGAATGCCTTGTTGAGAAGCGTATTCTTGTACCAATGTTTGATGGCCTGCAGAAGCGTGCAGCTTGTACAACGCAGCTAATTGGTTGCTTGCCCCTTTGAAATTCGTACCGTTATCACAAAAGACTTCGCTTGGCAAACCGCGGCGAGCAATGAATCTTTTAAAACATGCTAAAAAATTGTCAGTAGATAAATCTGATGCCAGCTCGAAATGAACGGCCTTGGTGGCAAAACATACTAACACACAAACATAGCCTTTTGAGGTTATTGCTCGCCTCACTCGCGAATTTTTTACATCTACGGGACCCGCGAAGTCTATGCCGACCCTTTGAAATGGTCTCGCGGCCGTCACGCGTTGTTGAGGCAAGGAACCCATCAGCTGTTTTGCAGTGCTGGCCTTTAACCTGAAGCATGTAATACATTTGTGTGTTATCTTTTTTATTTCTCGCAATGCGTTTACAATCCAATATTTTTGGTTTAAATGTGCTAACATTAATTTAGGCGCTGCGTGTAATAATCGCAGGTGCTCACGTCTTATTATGAGTTCAGTAATGTGGGACTGCTTTGGTAATATAATAGGATGTTTTTGTGTATACATAAAATCTGAGTTTTGAAGTCGTCCCCCTACTCTAACTAAACCCTGATCATCTAAAAAGGGATGTAACGGTTTTAAGGGACCTTTGACATTATCATTTTTACTCAAAGCTTGTATTTCTTCTTTAAAATAAATGTATTGTTCGTTTTTAATAATTACTACCAACGCTTGTTGCAATTCACTACAGTGTAAAAAACTATCTAAGTTTTTATTGTTGCTTGGTTTGACATTGTGAATGTACCTTAAAACATAAGCCATGATACGAGTAATTTTGTTTATATCAGACAAATTAGTGTAAAATTGAAATATATCTTGCCTTTGTTGAGTAATTAGAGAGATTGCAGCAGAGGAGACCGTGTCTATCTTCACCTCAGGTAAGTCTGTTGGTAAGTCAATATTTACCTTGCATTCTATAGTGTAATTACTGTCGTACAGAAACGACGGGCCTCTCCACCACATGGTACATGTAGACAGCTCATAGGCATCTATTCCTCTGGTAATGAGATCTGCAGGGTTTTCTTGGCTATTTACATAGCACCATGTGTAGTGAGCTGTGTTTTGTGTAATTATCTTTACTCTGTTGGCTACATATGGCAATAATTTCGATAATTCTATTTTCAACCAAGCTAAAACTATTTTTGAGTCACAATAAAGAATTACTTCATTTATTTTAATTTTAATTTTTAATGTACTATATACTCTATCTATTAGGAGTGAAAGTAAAAGCGCTGCATTTAGTTCCAAACGCGGAATAGTTAATTGTTTTTTTATAGGATTGATTCGCGATTTGGAACAGAGTAGAGATACTGTAACCCTACCTGACTCATCCACTATACGTAAGTATATGCAACACCCATAACCAACGCTGCTCGAGGCATCAGCAAAACCAATCAGCTGTACCAAAACTGCAGATTCAGGAACTGAAATATTTCTTGTTAAGCGTATGGCATGCATTTTAGACAAACTTTCTGTGAATTTAAGCCATTCAATTTTTATGGTTTCAGGTACAGTCTCATTCCAGCCTAACTTTTTCAACCACAATTGCTGCATTATAGCCTTAGCTTTTATTATTACTGGGCTAATGAAACCCATTGGATCGTAGAAGCGTGCAATGTAACTCAAAATATCTTTCTTTGTAACTGAATTAATATTGTATGGCTTAGGACAATTAATAATGAAGCAATCTTTCTTCATGTTAATAGTTAAACCTAGTGCCTTCATATTATATTCTTGTGTGTGTGAATTATGCGCATTAAAATGTAATAAAGAACTTGAAATATCTTTTAATATCAAATCGGAGTTCGAAGCCCACTTATGTGTAATGAAACTTCCTAAACTAAGTAGCTTTTGTAATTGTTTTTTTGCATTTAAAATAATATTTAAATCAGAATGTGCATAAAGTATGTCATCGACATAGCAACAATTTTTGATTATAAATGATCCCAATGGATAAGCATTTTCAAACCTATTTACAAGCTCAAGAAGACATCTTGTGGCAAGAAAGGCTGAACTCTTTAAACCATAGCTTACAGTTTTCAGACGTAAGCATTTTAATTTTTCACTAGGATTATTGCGAAACAAAATATTCTGTAGCGATGTGAATTCAGGATTAAGCATTACGGATCTATACATTTTTTGTATGTCAGTTGAGAATGTGTAGTCACCAAACCGAAACAAAAGAATGATATCAAAAAGCTCTTTTTGTACTTGAGGACCATTCAACAATAAATCATTGAGTGAAATTTTCTTTTTCGTTTGCATAGATGCATCAAATACTGCTCTAACCTTAGTAGTTTTACTATCCTCTTTGATTACAGCATGATGCGGCAAAAAGTATAATGGATCCTTATTCAAATTATACATGTTGACATCAACATATTCAGCATGACCTAATTCTACAAACTCATGTATGACCCTTTGATACTCGGTCGCTAAAACAGAGTCTTTATGTAACTTTTTTTCCAAACTTAAAAATCTATGATAAGCTAAATCAAATGAATTGCCTAAAGTTGAGTTGATTTCATGTAATGGCAATTTTAATGGCAAATCAACAAAGAATCTATTGTTTTCAAGTTTTACTGATTGTTGAAAAATGTTTTCTGCGAGTTCATGCTCTGTAAAATTTTCATTGAAAGATTGTGGGACTTGTTCTGTCTTCCAGAACCTTTCCAGCTTAACATTGATATCTTTATCACATTTAATACAAATTAAAGAAGTAACCTCATTTTTTGTTGCAAGTTGTGGTGGTAACTCTCCTCCTATTATGTGCCCAAACCTTGTGTTGACAATGTAGGGTGCAGTTGTAGAATAATTTGATTCCTCAATTGGCAACAGCACCTGAAAAAATATATCAGCACCTATTAAAATATCAATTTCGGATGGCGTGTAATACTGCTCATCTGCCAATACTATATTGGGTGGAATTTTAATGTGAGAAATATCTATCTTTTTCTGGGGAAGTTTACATGTAATCTTATTGACAACTTGACAATTAATTGAAATTTTAAATGAAGAGGTTAATGAATATACATCCACTGGAACAGAATAATTAGAAATATTTTTAGTGTTTGTAACGCCTATGATGTTTAAATTATTTCGCATAGGTGTTAATTGTAACATTTTTGCAACTCGTTCTGTTAGCAGTGAAGTCTGTGAAGCGGAGTCCAAGATTGCCTTAATGTGAATCTCCTGCTCATTTTGTCCTACAAGCTTGACCAAAGCTGTGGGAAGTAAAATATTATTGTTATTATTGGTCAACAACGCAACAGGTGAAGGTTGTTGTTCGTAGTGTACAAGTGAGTTGTGAGCTTCTTTGCACTCGCTACACCTAAAATGATACCTGCACTTCCTTTCATGTTGGTTGAGACATATTTTGCATAATTTTTTATCGTTAATAAAATTGTAACGATCCTTACCAGGCAATAATTTGAATGCTTTGCAATTAAAAATTTTGTGCTCAACAGATTTGCAGTACTTACATGGTAAGTTTGACTTTGCAGTAGATACTGATGTTGTCACATTCACCGCTACTCGCTTCTGGTGGTAGTGTGTTGCAGAAGTCGGTGTTGGTGTAGCATTCTCCAACGCAAGTGCCCTCCTTTCGAGGAATTCCAAAAGTTGTTGTACCGACGGCTCCACTGCTGCATCTCTCTCAATTTGGTATGCCCGAGCAGTGTAGTTATCTAATTTGCGGATTAAAACACATAACACAATGTCATCCCAATCATCCACTCATCAACTCTTCATCCCACCCATCCAATCATCAACTCTTCTACCTAAATTTTTTAAAGCAGCTAGTATTTGTTTAACGTTTGATACAAAATCTCTTAAGTTTTGAGGTAACGATTTGGTTAAATTATTTATGTCTAACAAAGAATTTATGTGATCACTAACAATTTTGTATTTATTATTATACCTTTCGTCTAACAACCTTAAGGCTTCCAAGTAACTTTCGTTGGTAAGTGGAAGGTTTTTAATCAGATCGTAAGGTTCTTGTTGTAAGAAAGACCTTAAGTAATAAAGCTTTGCTACGTTATCTAAATTTACATCCTTATTAATGACAGATTTAAATAAATTAATAAATGGTATGTACTCACTGTATTTTCCAGTAAATGGATTTATTTGTATAGACGGCAAATTTATTTTAGTATTAGAATTGTTTGTCGGAGACTGTGGAGAATATTTTACAGTTTGCTTTTTCTCCATTTCGTTGTTTATCATTGCTAGACAATGGAAGTATTTGTCTTCGACCTCCTGATAGCTTTCCTTGTCCTCAGGGTCGAGCGACAAAATTGACACATTTATTTTTTCATATTCGTCAAATGCCCTTAATAACCGTTCCCTTTTTGATGAGAGGGTATGATAGTCATCATCAAAAAAGCTTTGAACACAGTCTTGAAATTGTGCCCTTTGTGTAGCCACGTGCTATACTTAACTTCTTGAGTTCACTCATTTTATTACAACTTACTAATAAACTTAATTACGACTGTAACACTCGAAACGCAATAATGAATCCTATGGCTAGACTTTAAATTAACTTTAACGATACCCATATTGATATTTTATTAAAAAGTTGTGTCGGCCATCTTGGATCCCAAAATGGATGTTGTATTCGGAATCTGGACCCCCGAAAACCACGAAAATGATACCCATATTGATCTTTAATTAAAAAGTTGTGTCCGCCATCTTGGATCTCAAAATGGATGTTGTATTCGGAATCAGGACCCCCGAAAACATGAAATCGATACTCATATTGATACATTGTTAAAAAGTTGTGTCCGCCATTTTGGATCTCAAAATGAATGTTCAATTCAGAATCAGGACCCCCGAAATCCACGAAAATGATACCGAATTTACAAATTACGATAGGTAAGTAAGTATATTATTAAAAAGTTGTGTCCGCCATCTTGGATATCAAAATGGATGTTGTATTCGGAATCAGGACCCCCGAAAACCACGAAAACTATACCCATATTGATATATTATTAAAAAGTTGTGTCCGCCATCTTGGATTTCAAAATGGATCTTGAATTCGGAATAAGGACCTCTGAAAACCACGAAAACGATACCTTTATTGATATATTGTAAAAAAGTTGTGTCCGCCATCTTGGATCTCAAAATGAAATTACAAATATAAAATTACAAAAAACGAATTTACGATAGGTAAGTACTAAAGAAGTTTCACTTCAAAATCAAATTTAAATTACCTGGATTTGGGGTGACGAGATTTTAATGGCAACACCAATTCTCAGTAGTGTGCGTGTATCTGTGTGTAAGCGTTAGCACACATAACAAATTTTCTGCTTCAGTTTATTGTATGAAACTATCCTTCAATGGTATGTTTTTATTCTAAGCAATAACAACAACTATCCCTTGGAGAACACATCAACGAGATGATTCTTTCATTTCATACTAAATAATAACTTTCCCTTAGGAAAGACCAACGGGAAAGACAACAAAAAGATGATTTCATACTAAATGTACAAGCCTTCCTCTATACTACGTATACAAGAAAGATTTCATAGTAAATGTATGGGGAACTACTAAAGTGACCGGCCCTCACTGAATCGTCAACAACTCTCAGTGTTGCCATCATATCGACTTGAGACGATCATTTTGGGCCATCAGAGATTCCAGACAACGATTTTCAGGCAAATTTTTTTAAAAAGCAAAAAAATTTTTTTTTTTTTAATACGAACTTTATCACTCAAAAAATACCCCGAAATTGGGGAAAATCTGCATACCAAAATGTGGCCGCACTATCTGACTACAGAATGACACCAAACTTACCCAGGTAAAAAAATATTTACCCCTAAAAAAACCCAATCAAATGAAAAGCAAAAATTTCGAAATTTACGAAATGGCCGCCATCAGCGCCGCCATCTTCTTTTTTGGAAACAGAGTATCAATGGCGGATAGCCGATCTAATGGTGAGTGCAACGCAGTTTTCACTATCCCCGTAGCTCCCACCAGAGAGCGCCACGAGACCAAACACTGGAAAACCTGAAAACAGCCATAACTTTCAGTGTTGCCACATTTCGGCCTTGAAATTGGTCAAATGTCATTTGGTAGGGCCCAATCAATAGGGAATAGTACTCGGATGAATCGAAATGTCATTATTTCTATTTTCGAAGTTTTCGGGAAAAATCTCGGAAATTACCCGAAAAATGGGGAAATTTTTTAAACGTGGCTATACATCCTATGACTTCCCACAATCGACCTACATACATCGACTGAATCGAAAACCATCTAGCACCTTTAATTTCCCAAAAACGAAATGGAATTTTTCAAAAAATCACAAAATGGCCGCCAGCGGCGCCGCCATCTTGAATCTCGAAACGTTCATATTTTTCCCATATTCTAGACTATATAGCGGATGGAATGGCGTTTTTACCTTTCCTCTCGCACCCACCCAGTCGCCTCAACTAACTTTGGCGCAACACCATGTCGAAAAAAATGTTTTTCCCCTGGCTGGCGGTGTTGCCAGCGGACTAAAATAAAATTACCCTCGGCCACCTGCGGACCGGTCTGCGCTCCCAACTGCATACTCGGTTTGAGCGAATCGTGAAAAAAAAATTGTGACATATTTTGGCCAATCTGTCAAAAATTAGGGAAAATGTCAAAAAAGTTTTTGCACCTGGCAACACCTCTCGCGGAGGTCTCTCCCCGGTCTCATACTACGGTTCCGCTCCGACGTCGCCGTGCGCCCGAAAAGTGACTCTGAAAATGGTGCATATTTTCGCAATCACAAAATGGCCGCTGGCCTCGGCGCCATCTTGGATTTTGCAATTTCGCCACCCACCCGAGAGAGACAACCGTATTCGGAGAGAGACGACGAAGGAAAATCGCCAGCGGCACGTCTCACCTCTGTGTGGTGTCGTTCCGAATTGCCGCCTGCGAGGCCGACTTCGAGTCGAGATGGCGGCGCGGCCATTTTGAATTTTTGACATTTTCTAAAAAAATCATATTCAAATCTGTCAAATCTACCAAAAACCGAAAAGGAAAAAATTCAGGACTCGAAATGAAAAAGTTGGTCCTTCGAGCGGAGCCGCCATCTTGGATTTCACTCGCGCTAAAGTGAAAAAGCTGCGTCGATAAAAATCTAGTTAAAGTTGGCCATACATTCGAACGCGATCCAGAGCCTCTAAATATGCGAAAAAATGGCCCAATCAGTGAGTCAGTGAGTCAGTGAGTGGTATTGTAGCTTTATATAGTATAGACTTTTTGAATTCGGAATTAGGACCCACGAAAACCTCGAAAACGATACCCATATTGATATATTGTTAAAAAGTTGTGTCCGCCATCTTGGATCTCTAAATGGATGTTGAATTCGGAATAAGGACCCCGAAAACCATGAAAATCATACCCATATTGATTTTTTATTAAAAAGTTGTGTCCGCCATCTTGGATCTTAAAATGGATGTTGAATTCGGAATCAGGACCCCCGAAAACCATGAAAATGATACCCATATTGATGTTTTATTAAAAAGTTGTGTCCGCCATCTTGGATCTTAAAATGGATGTTGTATTCGGAATCAGGACCCCCGAAAACCATGAAATCGATACCCACATTGATATATTGTTAAAAAGTTGTGTCCGCCATCATGGATCTCAAAATGGATGTTGAATTTGGAATCTGGACCCCCAAAAACCTCGAAAACGATACCCATATTGAAATATTGTTAAAAAGTTGTGTCCGCCATCTTGGATCTCAAAATGGATGTTGTATTCGGAATTTGGACCCCCGAAAACCTCGAAAATGATACCCATATTGATAAATTATTAAAAAGTTGTGTCCGCCATCTTGTATTTCAAAATGGATGTTGAATTCGGAATCAGGACCCCCGAAAACCACGGAAACGATACCCATATTGATATATTGTTAAAAAGTTGTGTCCGCCATCTTGGATCTCAAAATGGATATTGTGACTGACATTCAATTTAAAACTATCCGTCAAAAACTTTGATGTGGCTTTTCCGTTTCATCGAATTTACAAATTACGATAGGTAAGTACTAAAGAAGTTTCACTTCAAAATCAAAAGTAATATTCATGTTTTATTTAAATTACCTGGTTTTGGGGTGACGAGTTTTTTGTGGCAACACAAATTTTTAGTAGTGTGCGTGTATCTGTGTGTAAGCGTTAGCACACATAACAAATTTTCTGCTTCAGTTTTTGAAGTGGCATAATGTAAATGGAACTAAGCAATAACAATAATTATCCCTTAGAAAACACATCAACGAGATGATTCTTTCATTTCATACCAAATAATAACTTTCCCTTAGGAAAGACCAACGGGAAAGACAACAAAAAGATGATTTCATACTAAATGTACCAGACTCCTCTATACTACGTATACAAGAAAGATTTCATAGTAAATGTATGGGGAACTACTAAAGTGACCGGCCCTCACTGAATCGTCAACAACTCTCAGTGTTGCCATCGCATCGACTCGAGATGACCATTTTGGGCCATCAGAGATTCCAGACAACGATTCTCAGGCAAAATTTTTCAAAAAGCAAAAAAATTTTTTTTTTTTAATACGAACTTTATCACTCAAAAAATACCCCGAAATTGGGGAAAATCTGCATACCAAAGTGTGGCCGCACTATCCGACTACAGAATGACACCAAACTTACCCAGGTAAAAAATTATTTACCCCTAAAAAAAACCAATCAAATGAAAAGTAAAAATTTCGAAATTTACAAAATGGCCGCCATCACCGCCGCCATCTTGTTTTTGGAAACCGAAGCATCAGTGACGGATAGCCGATCAAACGGCGAGTGCAACGCAGTTTTCACTATCCCCGTAGCTCCCACCAGAGAGCGCCACGAGACCAAACACTGCAAAACCTGAAACCAGCCATAACTTCCAGTGTTGCCACATTGCGGCCTTGAAAATGATCAAATGTCATTTGGGAGGTCCCGATCAATAGGTAATAGCACTTGGATGAATCGAAATGTCATTATTTCTATTTTCGAAGTTTTCGGGAAAAATCTCGGAAATTACCCGAAAAATGGGGAAAATTTTTAAACTCGACTATACATCCCATAACCTCCCACAATCGACATACACACATCGACTGAATCGAAAACCATCTAGCACCTTAAATTTCCCAAAAACGAAATGGGATTTTTCAAAAAACCACAAAATGGCCGCCAGCGGCGCCGCCATCTTGAATTTTGGAACCTCCATATTTTTCCCATATTCTAGACTATACAGCGGTTGGAATGGCGTTTTTACCTCTCCTCTCGCACCCACCCAGTCGCCTCAACTAACTTTGGCGCAACACCATATCGAAAAAATGTTTTTCCCCTGGCTGGCGGTGTTGCCAGCGAACTGAAATAAAATTACCCTCGGCCACCTGCGGACCGGCTTGCGCTCCAAACTGCATACTCGGTTTGAGCGAAACGTCAAATTTTTTTTACGGCACATTTTGCCCAATCTGTCAAAAATTAGGGAAAATGTCAAAAAAGTTTTTGCACCTGGCAACACCTCTCACCGAGGTCTTTCCCCGGTCTCATACTAAGGTTCCGCTCCGACGTCGCCGTGCCCCCGAAAAGAGACTCTGAAAATGGTGCATTTTTTCGCGGTAACAAAATGGCCGCTGGCCTCGGCGCCATCTTGGATTTTGCAATTTCGCCACCCACCCGAGAGAGACAACCGTATCCGGAGAGAGAAGACGAAGAAAAATCGCCAGCGGCGCGTCTCACCTCTGCGTGGTGTCGTTCCGAATTGCCGCCTGCGAGGCCGACTTCGAGTCGAGATGGCGGCGCGGCCATTTTGAATTTTCGACTTTTTCTAAAAAAATCATATTCAAATCTGTCAAATCTACCAAAAACCGAAAAGGAAAAAATTCAGGACTCTAAATGAAAAAGTTGGTCCTTCGAGCGGAGCCGCCATCTTGGATTTCACACTCGCTAAAGTGAAAAAGCTGCGTTGAAAAAAATCTAGTTAAAGTCGGCCATACACTCGAACGCGATCCAGAGCCTCCAAATATGCGAAAAAATGGCCCAATCAGTGAGTCAGTCAGTGAGTCAGTGGTATTGCAGCTTTATATAGTATAGATAGACTAGAGGTCGCTTGCGCGCGCGGGCTGCGAGCAGCCCGCGAAAAGGTTGTGCGGCCTGTTGGGTTGTTGCGTAGAGGTTTTTCGATTGATATTGTAGGCACAACGTCATCCTTGCATGGTGGGCCTCTAATACCCGCCAGCGCGATAGCGAGAGCGATTGTCGAAGTGCATGTTGTCTAAAGCCCATGGTCGTATTCGGTGAAAATGGTAGCGGAATTTATTAGAAATACTTAGTTTTATCTTTAAGAATTGTGTTCAACATTATGTCATAAAGTTTACGTCATTCACACTCGCTGATGCAATACTTAGCCACTGCAGCGACACCTTCCTATTCCCACCAACTACCAAAAAGATACACATATCGATTTCATATCAATATATCGCATCCACAATCTTGGATTTCAAAATAGATGTTTTATTCGTAGTCAGAACCCCCAAAAACCACCAAAATGATACCCATATTGATTATAATCAAAAAGTCGCGGCCGCCATCTTGGTTCTCAAAATGGACGTTGTATTGAGAATCGGGACCCCCGAAAACCATGAAAATGATACCCATATCGATATAATATTAAAAATTAGCAACCGACATCTTGGATCTCGAAATAGATATCGTATTCGGAATCGGGACCCCCGAAAACCTCTAAAATGATACCTATATTAATATATTATTAAAAAGTTGTGTCCGCCATCTTGGATCACAAAAAGGATCTTGTATTCGGAATCAAGACCCCGAAAACCACGAAAACGATACCCATATTGATATATTGTTAAAAAGTTGTGTCCGCCATCTTGGATCTCAAAATGGATGTTGTATTGGGAATCAGGACCCCCGAAAACCATAAAAAAGATACCCATATCGATATAATATTAAAAATTAGCAACCGCCATCTTGGATCTCAAAATAGATATCGTATTCGGAATCGGGACCCCCGAAAACCTCGAAAATGATACCTATATTGATATATTATAAAAAAGTTGTGTCCGCCATCTTGGATCACAAAAAGGATCTTGTATTCGGAATCAAGACCCCCGAAAACCACGAAAACGATACCCATATTGATATATTGTTAAAAAGTTGTGTCCGCCATCTTGGATGTCAATATGAATGTTGTATTTGGAATCTGGACTCACGTAAACGATACCCATAATGATAGATTGTTCAAAAGTTGTGACCGACATCTTGAATCTCAAAATGGGTGTTATATTCGGAATCTTGACCCCCGAAAACCTCGAAAATGATACCCGTATTGATAAGTAATTAAAAAGTTGTGTCCGCCATCTTGGATCTCAAAATGGATGTTGAATTTGGAATCAGGACCCCCGAAAACCACGAAAACGATACCCATGTTGATATATTGTTAAAAAGTTGTGTCCGCCATCTTGGATCTCAACATGGATGTTGTGACTGACATTTTATTTAAAACTATCAGTCAAACACTTTGGTGTGGCTTTTCAGTTTCATCGAATTTACAAATTACGATAGGTAAGTACTAAAGAAGTTTCAATTCAAAATCAAAAGTAGTATTCATGTTTTACTTAAATTACCTGGTTTTTGGGTGATGAGATTTTTTCTAAGCAATTACAATAACTTTCACTTGAAAACACATTAATGAGATGATTCTTTGATTTCATACTAAATAATAACATTCCCTTAGGAAAGACCAACGGGAAAGACAACAAAAAGATGATTCTTTGATTTCATACTTAATGTACAAGACTTCCTCTATACTACGTATACAAGAAAGATTTCATACTAAATGTATGGGGAACTACCGAAGTGACCGGCCCTCACTTTATCGTCAACAACTCTCAGTGTTGCCATCATATCGACTCGAAATGTCCATTTTGTGCCATCGGAGATTCCAGACATTGATTCCTAGGCAAATTTTTCAAAAAGCAAAATTTTTTTTTAATACGGACTTTATAACTCAAAATATACCTTAAAATTGGGGAAAATCTGCCTACCAAAATGTGGCCGCACTATCCGACTACACAATGACATCAAAATCAGCCAGATTATAAATCCTCTAATACCCGCCAGAATGGTCATATTCGATGAAAATGGTTGCGGAATTCATTAGAAATACTTAATTTTATTTTTAAGAATTGTGTTCAATATTACGTCATAAAGTTAACGTCGTTTCGATGAAAATGGTTGCGGAATTCATTAGAAATACTTAATTTTATTTTTAAGAATTGTGTTCAATATTACGTCATAAAGTTAACGCCGTTCGCCCTCGCTGACACAATACTTAGCCACTGCAGCGACACCTGAATGGCGGCGCGCTTACTTCACATTTTTTCCATTTAATACAGTTATGATTTTACTTCATTTCAAGAATTACCTACATAGCACATTGGACTCTTTCAAATAGGCCCTCTGCATGGTTATAAAAAAAATAACCTTGAACCTACATAGGTATCACTCTGCCACTAAGTAGGTATCTATATAACATGTAAGACTCAAGATCAGTACACTCTGCATGGTCATAAAAAAAATCCAGAACCTACTAATCATTCCACCATCATGTAGGTACAACAGATTACTCTCACAAACAGTACACTCAGCATGGTCATAAAAAAAATAACCCGGAACCTACCTATCATTTCGCCATCATATGGGTACAAAACATTACAATCTCCCTAAAACAGTACACTGTGGCTGGTCATATTGGCCATCTCCCCGAAAATTGACTCTGCAAATACATAATACGCATTTGTAAACCAAACTATAGAATTAAATACACCTCAACACACCCCGGCTGACAACATGCCAAATGCGTCATCATTTTTTTTCAACGACCAATACTCACAGTTTTTCTATGAACTCGATAACCAATCATAATTTAGTATTTGAGAGCATTGAACACAGAATCGATTGATGTCAAATACTCCTATTGGTTAAAATGAGTTGAAGTAGTAAAAAAATAAACTATAGACCATGACTATCTGCGGGACGCCCGGCCTTGCCGCCGACGCTCAACGGTACTTTTTTTCGTGGGAATGCGGGGCTTCCCGCCGACGTTCGAGAGGTTAAAGAATTGTGTTCAACATTACGTACATATGGGTACAAAACATTACAATCTCCCAAAAACAGTACACTGTGGCTGGTCATATTAGCCATCTCCCCGAAAAGTGACTCTGCAAATGGTGCTATTTTTCGCAATCACAAAATGGCCGCTAGCCTCGGTGCCATCTTGGATTTTGCAATTTCGCCACCGACCCGAGAGAGACGACCGAATTCGGAGAGAGACGAAGAAGGAAAATCGCCAGCAGCGCGTCTCATCTCTCTGTGGTGTCGTTCGGAATTGCCCCCTGCGAGGCCGACTTCGAGTCGAGATGGCGGCGCAGACATTTTGAATTTCCGACTTTTTAAAAAAAAATCATATTCAAAACTGTCAAATCTACCGACAAGCGAAAAGGAAAAAAATCAGGACTCTAAATGAAAAAGTTGGTCCTTCGACCCGAGCCGCCATCTTGGATTTCACTCGCACTAAAGTGAAAAAGCTGCGTTGAAAAAAATCTTGTTGATTTCGGCCATACACTCGAGTGCGATCCAGTCTCAGAATATCCGAAAAAATGGCCCAATCAGTGAGTCAGTCAGTCAGTGAGTGGTATTGCAGCTTTATATAATTACTAAAAATTTTACCCATATTGATATTATATTAAAAAGTTGTGTCCGCCATCTTGGATCTCAAAATGGATGTTATATTCTGTAAGGGGTAAGCCCTTACAGATGAATGTTGGTAAGTGGTTATGTAGATGTAAGTTAGAAGTTAAAAGTTAAAAGTTAAGTTATAGCACTAAGTTTTGTTTGAATGCAAAATAAGTTGTTACGGGAGCGGAAAGTTAAATGAAAGTGTCCGTCACCGGTAAGGTTGTTTAATGCACTAACTAATATAAGTTAACAAATCATGTAAATAAAATTGCATTGTTCGCGGGGACGCGACGTCAGCGAAAGATGATGTCGAGCGTGCTCGTACATGCTGCCAAATTTAAACGAGAAGAAAGAAAGTAAAAGTTACGCTACGCTTAGGGCGATGATGCCTTATTTAGTTTACGGGCAGCAGTTACGATCACCTCGTCGATGACACTGTCTAAGTTCGCGCGCTGCTCGGAGCGTGGCGACTGTCCTTGGGCTGGCTGCTCGTCACTGCGGGAGTCTTGCACCGGGTGTATGTTCACGCTGCGGCGTTGGTAGTTCCTTCTTAATCTAATTATTCCCCATGCTATGCAGGTAATGGAGATGAATCCAATCACTGTGTACAGGAGATAGTGATGTGTCTCATGTGTCAGTGATTGGACACTCAACGTTTGTTGTTGTTGTTTGACCTTTTCGATGTTGGTTTTTAGAGCATCCAGGGCCGCCTTGTGATCTTCTGGCACGAATGTGTGGTTATAGTCGGTAAGGATGTGATTTATGCCCGACTCTCGTATGTACATCCTTTCTTCGTGCGGTGTCAGTTTTAACTCGCTGTGGTAGTCCTTGCGAGCGTTTATAATGAAACTTTCTCCCTTTAGCATACAGCCAAAGTTAAGTTGTATCATTCCTGTGCCACGTAAGTGTTGTGACGTCACTCCAGCTGGGCAGAAAATGCGTGTAATGCATTCTTGGCAACAGGAGAATAGCCATGCGCCGCGATTATGCAGGCGCACCCATCGGTCGTTGCAATCCGATACTCTTGTTCGGCACACTGATAAGTCGCCGTTGTTTATTATTTGCGCTTCACAATATGATTTTGCGACCTTGATGTTATAAATAGGTCGATTGATGGCACATAATAATTGGTTTTCTTGTAAATTTGTGCAGGATGCCACATCTAGGTCCTCTAGGGGTACCACCATGTCTCTCTTCAGGTTCACAGCCAGGTAAGTAGATGTAAGTATGATGGTAGTTTCTGTTTGCCTGCTGATTTTAGGTATCGGTATTATGCGATTAAGCTCATATTGCTCGTTGTTTATCAGCGGCAGCTTTACTTCGAAGAGTAGGTATGTTGTTGTTAAGCGCGCGTGTACTCGCGCTAACTTGTATCGTCCTCGTGTGCAGTGACGTGTGTTCACACAGGGTAGAGACAAATCGCTTGGTAGCTGACCAGAGATAATGTTCAGTTGTTCTTCGAATTGATCAGTAATGCGCAAAAAAAATTGTTAAAATATTTTTTGCTGTTGTTTGTTCTACGTCTTCTATTTGTTGTAGGTTTTGTCTGTTCATCAGGAGTAGTGGTGGTATTGTTCGCTGGTTCCAGTGGAAGGCGTGAGAGTTTAGTGACCGGTCGCTTCATGTTACTTGTTTTTGTTTTCAGGGTCACGACTCGCACCCGGCCGTCTGCCCCGGGGTGGGTTTCTATCACCCGTCCAAGGATCCATTTGGCGGGAGGGACGTTGTCCTCTCTGACGATGACGACATCTCCGATTTCTATGTTAGTTTTTGGGAAGTGCCATTTGCTACGTGTTTGTAATGTTTGCAAGTAATCAACGGACCACTTCTTCCAGAAGTCCTTGAACATCTTTTCCGTGAGTTGCCATCTTGTTGAGAAGGACATGTCGTTGCCGCCTGTGGATAGTGGTGGTTCCAGAGCTTGTTCGCCGACGAGGAAATGTGCCGGGGTCAAGCAGTCAATATCGTCGATGTTTTCTGTTAACGCTACAAGGGGCCGAGAGTTAAGACACCCTTCGATTTGTGTCAGAAGTGTGTAGAATTCTTCGAAGGTCAGTTTTTGGTCCCCGAGTACACGTTTGAGGTGATGTTTCAGGCTTTGAACGGCTCTTTCCCAAAGTCCGCCAGCTGTGGGCCATGAAGGAGCATTGAAATGCCATTCGATACCCTTTTCAGATAGATTAGTAATGACGTCATCGTTGACATAGTATTGTAGAGCCTCCTTTCGTTGTTTATCAAGTGTCCTGGCTGCACCCACAAAGTTTGTGCCGTTATCACTGTAGATATGTCTAGGCTTTCCTCTACGAGCACATAATCGTTTCAGCGCGTTCAGGAAGGCAGCTGTGCTGAGGTCGGAGACCAGCTCGAGGTGGATCGCCTTGGTGCATAGGCACACGAAAACTGCGATGTAGGCCTTCATAGTTCTTATGCCTCTACCCTTGTTGGCCTTGACCTCTACGTGGCCGGTGAAATCTACGCCAGTATGCGTAAACGGTCGAGATGGTGTGACACGTTGAGGTGGTAGGTCCGCCATAAGTTGGTTGTTGCAGGTAGACTTAAAACGATGACACCGGACGCACCTTACGAGTTGTTTCTTGACTGATCTCAGTCCGCTGATTACCCAATATCTTTTTCGTAGATGTGATAGGGTCATGCGGGCTCCGCCGTGCAAGGTCTGTTTGTGGGCCTGGTCGATCAGTAGCTCCGTTAACTTGTTGTTGTACGGCAAGATGATTGGATGTTTCTGTTCTTGGCGCAAATCCGAATGCTCTAACCGCCCTCCAACACGTAGGATATTGTGTTTATCCAGAAAGGGATTTAAGTTTGAAATGTTGCTTGTTGATCGCACTCGGCTACGTTTTGTTAGTTGTGCAATATCGTCGGCGTAGTGATTTATTTGTATTGCCTTGATAATTGCATTGTGGGCATTTTCCAAGTCACTCGTTGCTAAGTATGATATTCGTATGGCATTTTTGACGTCACGCGCATTGTTTATGAATCGTAATAGCCAACTTAAGATTCGTGTTACGCGTGCCATAGAGCTGTGATTATTTAGAAGTTCCTCGATGAGTGGCATGGATGTTTGAGTTACGCAGACTTGTTTCATCTTCCTTTGTTCAGCATCAGTATGGAAAGTCTCTTGACTTGGTATGTTGTTCCCTTTCAGCCAGATGGGGCCCTCCCACCAAAGTGGATGTGATAAAAGTTGCGATGGGGTCAGTCCTCTGCTGGCGCAGTCCACCGGGTTATCTTCTGACTTCACGTGTTTCCAACAGGCAGCTGGCATGGTTTCTGTTATCTTCATCACTCTGTTGGAAACGAAGGTTTTCCAACGAGAAGGATCTCCATGTAACCACCCCAGCACTACCATTGAGTCGGTCCATCCATGTACTGATACTTTCTGTACGTTTATTGAGTCTATGGTTTTTCTCATTAGTTGTGATAACAAGTGCGCACCGCATAACTCCAATTTTGGGAGAGTGATTGGGGATCGTAAAGGTGCAAGCTTGTTTTTTCCAGCTACCAATTTGATGACGTGTTTTCCCCCATCATTGACGGACTTGCAGTAAATGGCGCATGCATAGGCCTTCTCTGATGCGTCGCTGAATCCGTGCAACTCGATCGTTTGTGACGTATCACCCATCCAACGCGGGATTTGTATGTTATCGATCTGAGGTAGTTCGCACCGAAATTGCTCCCATTCCTTTTGGATGCTGTCTAGAAGGGGCTCATCCCATGTCGCTTCTGACGTCCATGTTTGCTGAAAGATCAGTTTCGCCTTCATTGTTATAGGTGATAGCCACCCTAATGGATCATAAAGTTTAGATATGTCCGAAAGTAATCTGCGTTTTGTGATAACGCCGGGCTTGTTATCGGGCGCTTCGTGTGTAAACGTAAAATGATCCGTACTCGGGTTCCAGTTAATACCGAGCGTCTTATTTGTTTCTGCGTGTTTGAAGTTTATCGTATTTTGATGTACGAGATCTTTTGGCAAGTTTTCTAGCAGAGTGGGTGTGTTGCTGGCCCACTTGCGAAGGTTGAAGCCTCCTCCCTTCATCATGTCGATTAGTTGGCTCTGTGCCGTCTGCGCTTCCTCTATGGTGTTGCTTCCACCGAGGAGGTCGTCTACGTATAATTGATGTTTCAGAATAGGAGCGGCTGAGGGGTATTTGTCTCCGTCGTCCTTGATGAGTTGTTTGATCGTACGCATGGACAAGAATGATGCCGATTTGCTTCCGTACGAGACGGTGCATAGTTGGTACTCTGCGATTGGATCTGATTCTG
Source organism: Elophila nymphaeata (assembly GCA_955850985.1). NCBI lineage: Eukaryota > Metazoa > Arthropoda > Insecta > Lepidoptera > Crambidae > Elophila > Elophila nymphaeata. The sequence continues at coordinate 6,753,035 of OY039071.1, forward strand.
AGTCTCGCCAGACGATCTTCTGTAAGTGCTGGTCTTCTTGAAAGACTAGTATTTGTCTGAAGAATTTTTCAATGTCAGCCTTGTAGACAAATTCGAAGGACCTCCAACGCATGATGATAGCTTGAAGGTCTTGTTGTATGTTGGGGCCACATTCCATCAAGTCGTTTAGACTATGACCTGATGATGTCTTGGCCGAGGCGTTGAAAACGACACGGAGTTTCGTTGTTGTGGAGTCAGGTTTGATGACCCCATGATGAGGTAGGAAACAGCTGGGCTCACGTCGAATGGTGCATTTTTTCATGTGGTTGAGTGCGAGGTATTCGTCAATGAATTCCTTATAGCCTTTTGCTAACTGTTCATCTTTAGCTAGCCGTTTTTCTAACTGTCGGAATTGCGCAATGGCCTGTGGCTTAGATGCCCCCAAATGTTTTTCAAAGTTTGGCTTCATGGGGATTTTCACCTCATATCGGCCGTCTTCCCGTCGACGTGTTGTGTTGGCGTATATTCTTTCGCAATAATGACCTTCAGGTGATTCTGGGCGTGATTCCATGATCTCCTCCATTTCCCAGAATCTAGAAATGTCTTTGATGTCGTTCAGTATGACGTGGCAGTTGAAGGTTTTGACGTTTCCCATCAGCACCCATCCAAGTTTTGTTTGTTGTGCTATGGGTGCCGCTGGTGAGCCTCTAAGTATTCCAGCCATGACGATATCAGCATACACTCCGGCATCCAGAAGAATGTCAACCGGGCGAGATACGTTGTAGTCTGGATCAGCCAAGTTGATGTTATGTAAATGAGGCCATTGTTGCTTTTCGAAGGTGTAGTTTGGAAGATTATTAAGCATCTTGTTCATGATCATCGCTTCAGTTGTGAAGGTGTAGTCACCAAATACTGATTCGCATATAAGTTGAATTGTTCCGTGGCTTTGATTAGCCGAGAAACCAATTCCAGATATGGTTGCGTTTTGTTTTCGGCGTTGTAATCCGAGACGTTGGGCAGCTGATTCTGTGATCAAGTTTATCTGTGATCCCTGATCCAGCAGGCATCTTAGTTTTAGGTAAGTTCCATCAGCTGACCTAATTTTAAGTTGCACCGTGGCAAGTAAAACTTCATTGAAGTCGCCAGACACGTGATTCGCCTTGCGTTGTGTTTGCAAGGACGAAGTCGACGGCACGGGTGTCGTATTCGTCGGCATGTTCAATATGTCCGATTCGCGTAAATCGTCATGTAATGAAGTATGGTGTTGATTGTTACACACGCGGCATCGTTTGAGCGATGTACACTTCTTGCCGTTATGTGAGAACATGCAATTCTTGCATATGTTAAGTTGCGACATTGTTTTCAACTTAGAGTCCGATGTCATTTGTTTGAACGATTGACAATAAAGTAAGAAATGATCGCTTTTGCATAGCGGGCAAATTCTTTCAGTATGCACGTGGTATGTTTTGCCAAAATAATGTTTGTGTTTGTTTGAAGGTTGAAAAGCCTTTTGGTAGGTAGAGGTAGTAAGGTTCTCCTTGTTAGATTGAATCGGCCTTGATGTAGAAATATTCGGCAGTTTCTTCTTGTTTATAGGCTCAAGCGCAGTGAATTTTCGTTGAAGAAACTCCATAAATTCGTCGAAGGATGGTAGTTCTCTTGGCTTCTTCCTGGTTTCCATGTAAGACGCATAGGAGTCGGAGTCCAGTTTTCCTGCCAAGATATGCACTAGTATGGGGTCCCATGTTGTTGTCTCGATTCCAAGATTGTGGATCGCATGTATGGTCTCCAAACTGGTGTCATAAAGTCGCTTCAGATCGAATGATGATTGATGTTGTATAGTCGGTTGATTCATGAAGGTTTGAATCTGTCTGGTGAAAAGTAGTTGTTTGTTGTTGTACCTGTGGGTGAGGATTTCCCAACAGGCATCGTAGTTCTCGCCCGTCACAGTAAGGTGTTGGACGATGCGTTCTGCTTCTCCTCTTAGTTTGCCTTTCAAATGCTGCATCTTTTGGGTAGACGTCAGCATCATGTTGTTGTGAATCGCCTCACAATATAGATCCATAAATGTGGGCCACTGGGCATAGTTCCCAGTGAAAGTTGGGATCTCGATGGGGGGCAGCGAGCGTTGCTGATGAGTGGTCGCATTCAGTTTGTGATGTAGTTCTCGTTTAGTGGCCTCGAATTCAGCTTCACGTTTGGAGAACTGCTCTTCGTATTCCAAGTTGGTCCCGATCAGAAGGTTGTCGAGTTGCCAGTGTGTCTCGTCGATGACGCGCCAGCGAGCATGTAGAGCTTGTAGTTTGTCTTCAATTTCCCACTTCTCAGTAATAGTGTTCACATCAATGCCACGTACTGTTATACCCGAGATCTGTAAGGGAAAATGCTGACAAAGATGCTACATCAGCACCTTTGCCCTCCAAGCCAAGACTGGAGCGTCGGAGCTTCAGTCTACCGGGAACACTCGTCGCGAACACTCGCCTTTTCGTGTTAATCAATTCAATAATTTTGTAAAGGACATTATAATTTCTTTTAATCAAGTGAATTCTTTTTTTTAAAACCCAAATCGAGGGGTCCCGTATAACATTGGTGGCAGCGTAAAGGGATCAACAAGATCCTCGGTTCGCCTCATTTCGCGAGTGTCTTTCAATATCCTGCGAACTCGGTAGTGCTCACTTACCTTCGGGCCAAAAAGCGGTAGTGTTGTCCGCATCTCCAGACTATCCAGCTCCAAATCTTTACTAGTGAAAGTAAGAGAAGAAAGAGAAAGTTGGAGAAGAAGAAAACTCATTCTCCGTCAGCACCGCATCCTAGAAGAAAACTTACCTACTATATCTTGAAGAAAACTTACCTACTAGATCCTGAAGAAAATTTACCTACTATATCTTGAAGAAAACTTACCTACTAGATCCTGAAGGAAAATTTACCTACTATATCTTGAAGAAAACTTACCTGCTAGATCCTGAAGAAGAAGAGGAAACGTGTTGGAAAGAGAAACCAACAGTCAGACCGCGTACTACGAAGAGATCCTGAAAAGAAACCTACCTGTCATATCCAGTTCCTGCAAAAAGCATAGTGTTATAATTACGTGAAGATGCCCTGTTTCAAATCCGTCGTGCTCCTGTAAGTTTTGAACAATTATATCTACGTGAATAAAAGTGAACTTCGAGGCGCTATAAATAGACTTGCTTCCTAGATTAAATTTAGTTTTATCAATTCATAGTTCCTTTGTTTAATTCAATCAGAGAACAGTCCAGGTTCTTATCGCTCCGCATTCCGCTTTAACACTGTGCCATTGTCTTTTGTTTATACTAACTCTCGCGGCGTCCACCGTAAATTAATGGGTAAGGACGAGCCGGGAACAAAGCCGACCACAATTACAATGTCAGATATCGATTTAAACATATTAATTAAATTTATTAACAAATTCGACGGCAACCGCGAAAAATTAAATGCATTTATAAATAATTGCCGAAATGCAATCAATTTATCATCACAAAGCCAACAGGATATTTTATTAAAATATATTCTAAGTCAGTTAGAAGGGCGCGCTGAAATTGCCTGCTCTATTAAAGAATTTGAAAATTGGCAGCAACTTGAGGACTTTTTAAAATCACAATTCGGGGATAAAAAACATTATGCTGCACTGCTCTCTGATTTACAAGAATGTCGTCAGTCTAATAGCGAAACAGCCAACCAGTTCGCTCTCCGAATCGAGTCATGCTTATCCAAATTATTATCTGAAATTAATATATCAATCCCGACAAATAAGAAAGGAGAACTGGCAGGCCGTGTCGCAGCAATGCAAGACTTAGCATTACACACATTTGTAATAGGATTGAACCAGAGATTATCGACTGTGGTTAGGTGCCGAGACCCTAAGACACTAAATGACGCCATTAATTTTGCCGTGTCGGAAGAAAAGATCTTCCAGGCGTCCACACGCCGAAACACGCCTTTCCTCAGCACTCCTGGCCCTCAAAATCAAGGGCGTTTCCGCCAACTTCAGCCTCAAGCCCGAGCAGGCCCACAAGTGGTAAACAACGGAAACGCAACAACGGGGTTTAGATCCCCAAATCCTCCCGTGTGTCGATATTGTAAGCACCCGGGGCACACTATCGAAACGTGTCGCAAACGCGAATACAATAACAGGAGATTCGGTAACCCTCAACACGGAAATAATAACCACTCTGTGCCTTCTAGCTCGTTTTATAATCGCAACCAACCAATTCATGCTATAACTTCACAAGATGATTATAACAACGAGGAATCCAATAATAATCCTTTAAACGAGTGAAGGGCTCTCGTCGGTGCCTCCAGAGCCCAAACGCCCGACCTCTGCCACTCCTAATCCCAAACGGCACCTCTAAATCAAAGGTCACACGACAGGGTAACCAGCCCCAAAACGGAGACCTCACCACTGAATCCCATTTCAAGGTCACACGACAGGGTAACCAGCCCCAAAACGGAGACCTCACCACTGCTTCCAATTCAAAGGTCACACGACAGGGTAACCAGCCCCAAAACGGAGACCTCACCACTGCTTCCAATTCAAAGGTCACACAGCAGGGTAACCAGCCCCAAAATGGAGACCTCATCACTGTTTCTAATTCCAAGGTCACACGACAGGGTAATCAGTCCCAAAATGGAGACCTCATCACTGCTTCTAATTCCAAGGTCACACGACAGGGTAATCAGTCCCAAAACGGAGACCTCATCACTGTTTCTAATTCCAAGGTCACACGACAGGGTAATCAGTCCCAAAATGGAGACCTCATCACTGCTTCTAATTCCAAGGTCACACAGCAGGGTAACCAGTCCCAAACCGGAGACCTTACCTCTGATTCCTCTTCGATGTTCAACTCCCAATCAAAACCTACCCGCAATGCTCCTATCTCCGCTCCTGAAACAGAGAATTGTAAATTTAAAATATATAATATTACTACAAATCCATTACGAAAATACTTACCCTTTGTCGAAGTCCAAACCTCTGTATCCGCCGAACCACTTAAACTTCTCGTCGACAGTGGAGCGACTGTAAGCCTAATAAAACTCAGTTCCATAATTAAAATGCCCGAAATAACAGAAAGTCAGTCGACCTTTACAGGAATAGGGTCCACGGTGAACCCTATGCAATCATCAGGTATTATCGAAATTAATTTCAACTCACTCAACCACGAGTTTCACGTTATAGCCGGTTTAGATTTCCCATATGATGGAATAATAGGAAACGATTTTCTATCGGCATCCCACAGCAAAATTGATTTTCATAAAGACCTACTAATAGTACATAATATAGAACTTCCCCTTAAATTCACTGAGCCTGTTTACACTATTGCACCCCGAACTGAAACCATAATAGAATGTTCTGTACTAAACCCTGAGATAAAAGAAGGTCTAATCGTTGATCAAAATCCCATCGAATCCCTGCTAATAGCTAATTGTGTAGTGACAGTAAAACCCAACTCGAGAATTAACATTTCCGTCGTAAATATCTCTGAAACGCCTTTAGTAATTAAATCAGATTTAAAATTAAAAATTTCACCTTTTGAAGAAAATTACACAAGTCCTATTTTTAATGTTAACGATTTCGATAACGATCAAAATAAAGTCCTAGATCGAACTAATGAAGTCATAAAGCTCCTGCGTGTATCCCATCTTAATCGAGAAGAAGTAGATGCACTGTATGAAATATGTTCCACCTTTTCCGATATATTTCACCTTCCTGATGATAAGCTAACTTACACTGACCTCATAAAACACGATATACCTACCTCTTCCTCTGTTCCTATCAGCACTAAATCCTATAGATTCCCTGACGTTCATAAGCATGAGGTCAACACCCAAATAAATAAAATGCTCAACGAAGGTATCATTAAACCCTCCATGTCACCATGGTCTTCTCCGATTTGGGTGGTACCAAAGAAGACCGATGCATCCGGGCAACGCAAATGGCGCATTGTTATAGATTACCGTCGTCTGAATGATATCACTATAGGTGATTCATATCCAATTCCTAATATATCTGAAATCTTAGACCAGTTAGGCAAATCCAAATACTTCAGTACACTCGATCTCACTTCCGGTTTTCACCAGATCAAAGTTTCCGAAGCTGATGCTCCCAAAACCGCGTTCTCAGTCCCTCAGGGACACTTCGAATTCACTAGGATGCCCTTTGGACTAAAAAATGCCCCGTCTACCTTTCAAAGGTTAATGAATTCCGCTCTTTCTGGCCTTCAAGGCATTCAATGTTTCGTCTATCTTGATGACATTGTTATCTATTCCTATGACCTGCACACACACATAAAGAACTTATCCAACGTCTTCGACAGACTCCGGCACTATAATCTCAAACTCCAACCAGACAAGTGCGAGTTTCTCCGTAAGGAAGTATCCTACCTTGGCCATATCATTACAAGTCAAGGAGTGAGACCAAACCCTGAAAAGACCAAAGCCGTTAGTCAATTCCCTCAGCCTAAGTGCCCAAAAGACATAAAATCCTTCCTTGGTTTAGTCTCCTATTATCGCCGTTTTATCCCTGACCTGTCGAAAATAGCCAAGCCTCTCACTAATCTTCTTAAAAAGGATATCCCGTTCACATGGCAAAATGAACAACAACTAGCATTTGAGAAATTAAAGAAGTGCTTAATATCTGCTCCGATCCTAGCTTATCCAGATTTCACGAAACCATTTGTTCTAACATGCGACGCTTCTAACTCTGCCATATCCGCCATTCTGTCCCAAGGTCAAATAGGAAGTGATAAACCTATCGCGTATGCCTCTAGAACCCTCAACAAAGCCGAATGTAACTACAGCACAACTGAAAAAGAATGTCTTGCAATCCTCTTCGGAACCAAGTGTTTCCGACCATATCTCTTTGGACGACGATTTACTATAGTAACTGACCACAGACCACTCAAATGGCTGTTTAATCACAAAGATCCAGGTTCCAAACTCGTTAGATGGAGACTCAAACTTGAAGAGTTTGATTACGATATTGAATACAAAAAGGGCAAAATTAACAGTAACGCCGATGCACTATCTCGATATCCTGTAAATCCTCTCTTACCTGCTGATAATCCTCCTGATGACGTGACCTCCCAATCCACTCCAGACTCTCCTCCGCGCGACGACAATCCTTCAGAAACAATTGAAGATCCTCCTCAGCAGCAAAATTATCCTGTAAACCATGACCCAGCTACAAGTCCTGAAAACCCACCGCCATTCAGTCCGATAACTTTAGATGACCTAGATATCCGTATCCCTTCTAGCCTTCTTGAATCGAACAGCAATGACTTACCTTCTATCCCACTCTTAGATGACAATGATCTTTCTCCAACCGCATATAGCCCTGGGAACGCAAATACTAATGAAACTGATGTACCACTGGAAACCGACGATGCTCCTCGAGAACCTTCCGTCCCCTCATCTCCTTCCGCATTACCTGAAACGCTAGAAGAACATGCAAGGTCCAACGAAGACTATAATACATTCCTCAAGTCATTCGCGAACAAAGATGAAGTATTCACCACTTATATTAAAGAGCACAATGAAGCTCTACTTAAGAGCAGCTGCAAAACCATCCTCATCCCTGTGTCCGTTGATTTAGATGAGTCGAATCCCTACCTCCAAGATGTGTTGTCTGCTATAGATGATCCCTCCGATGTACTCAACTCCGAAAGAGAACTCCACTCGTTTAAAAAGCTAGAGCTTAAAGGTAAAACATACTACTTCCTATTTACTAAATTATATTATTTCGACGCTTCCACTTACCCAGAGATATTTAAGACTCTAAAATCATCACGCGATGACATCCTTCTCAATGGTGACATTAGTGAAATCGCTATATCGGATTTCAAAAGCCTGTTCGAACAGTACTCTTTCGTCAAAATCTACGGCATGCTTATGTATCTTTTCAACAACACCAATATAACAGTAAATATACACCATAATACGATAATCTACCCGGTGCCAACCGAAATCGCTAAAATTCTCAAAGAAAACCACGACATCCCAATTGCAGGACACCTTGGTTCAAATAGAATGCTTAATAGAATCAAAGAACGTTACTATTGGAAAAATATGCGGACTGATATAGAAAATTATGTACAAAATTGCAAACTATGCCAATCCAATAAAGCCTTCCGTAAAATCAACAGAGCTCCAATGCAAATTACCACTTCTTCTACTCGTCCTTTTGAAAGGATTAGCCTCGACATAGTTGGTCCTTTGCCTGAAGCAGGCCTTCTCAAATTAAGATTTATCCTTACACTCCAAGATGACCTTACCAAATTCTCTATCGCCTACCCTATTTCTAATGCTACCTCTGAGGAAACCTGCGAATGCTTAATTCATTTCATATCCCTATTCGGAATCCCAAAATCCATCCTGACAGATCAAGGCACGAACTTTACAGCAGAACTCTTCAAACGAATTTGCGAGTTCTTCAAAATTAAACAAATTTGGTCTTCACCATATCACCCGCAGACACAAGGCGCCTTGGAACGGAGCCATTCCACCTTGAAAGAATACCTCAAATCATATGTTAATGAAAACCAAACCGATTGGCATAAGTACGTGTATACTGCCATACTAACGTATAATAGCACCATACACACTACAACCAAATTCACACCTTTCGAACTCCTCTTTGGTCATAAGCCATACATACCAGACTCTGTTTTCGACCAACGCTCTGATGTTACTTACCCCGATTATATCCGAATGCTCCAACATCGTCTTAAAATCTCTCACGAGAAGGCTCGAGAGAATATCACTGCTTCAAAAGAACGGTCAAAAACTTATTATGATAAACACTCTCGCGTAGTCCAGTATAAAGTAGGTGACTATGTTTACCTTAAGAACCATGTAAGAATGCGTAAGGCACTTTCACCAATCTGGAAAGGACCTTACAAGGTTGTCAAAATTCACGGTAATAATACCCTATCCCTTCTCATCAACCGACGGCATGTCAAACATCACTTCGACGAGGTAAAACCAGCTTCCGATTCAAGTTAGGTTAATTATATTAAATACTATTTTATGCAAATTTCTTTACAACTATATTTCATTTATATACAAATATGTGTTTACAGTTCTATTATAAATTTTACAGGCTGGTAGCCGCACATTATAGTGTTGCTCTGACGGCCAACGAAAACCAGTACATTAGCTACATCACTAAAAGCCCTGGAATACTTCTCGACCCTGTCGGTAAATTAAGAATAGTAAATGATCAATTCCATATCGTTGTCCCTGTAGAAATATCCTCGATTAAACATCATATAGATAATGTTTTCGAAGTATTCAGTACTATAGGATTCCACTGTCGTGAAAGCGACGTATCAGACTATTTACAATGTCAAAACATGTTACAACCATTAGAAGTACTCTATAAGGACATTTCGAGAAATTACAAATCTATTTCCCATTTAATCTCCAGTGGCATTTCCAAAAGGTCCGCTTGGTTTGCCGGTGTTGGTGTTGTGCTTAAACATATATTTGGAACCCTAGACGAGGATGATGCAAAGAACTATAATGATGCAATTCAGGCCCTTTACAATAACGATAAAAAATTAGCAGATTCTATTTCTAAAAGTATCCTGGTGTCTCAATCCGCAATAGCAAATATTAATGCCTCCTTATTGGAAGTAAACGAAAATCAGGCAAAATTAAATGACGTCATTGAAAAATTGTCTTACTCGGTGCGAAACGTAACTGAAGCTATGAATAGAATTAGTTTTAGAGAAAAACTTGAGCTTGTTATCAATGCCCTACAATCCAGTTTGTTAACAATATCCTTTAAAATTGAAGATTTGTTAAATTCAATCCTTTTTGTAAAAAGTAATACCTTGCACCCATCCATATTAACACCAAGTCAACTATATAATGACATTGTAAGTAATCTAAAGATCATTCCTAAATATAAAGACTTCCCTGTAAGTTTAGAGTTAAGTAATATTCATATTTTAATTAATGTAGCTGATTTAGTTTGTTACTATTTAGACAATAAGTTAATGTTCATTATAAAGTTACCTCTGGTTAATTTGTTAGAATACAATATATATAAGAATATACCGTTACCTACCCCACATATTAGTGATAAGCCAGATTCCTTTGTTATGATCTTACCTTCCGAACAGTTCTTGGCCCTAAGCAGAGATAAGTCTTCTTACACCTTCCTGAAAGACCTAAATAATTGTAAAACTATAAATAAGGAAACTTACCTTTGTGAGATCACCGACGTCTACGCGGTCCTCAATAATCCTTCATGTGAAGTGGAGATCATTACGAAAGCTATATCCTCTCTTCCGGAATCCTGTTCTACAAAGTTTATTTATGGAGATATAGATATCTGGCATAAATTAAATAATAACAAATGGATATTTGTTCAGTCCAAACCTACAAAATTAAGTATTGAATGTAACACTAGACTATCCGAATTCACAATATTCGGTACAGGTGTACTTAGTATGCCACCTGAATGTGTAGCTTTTCATAGAAATGTAAGACTAGTTAGGAATATTAATCCTAGAATAAGTACTCCATATGTTTATTCAGATTTTAATATAATTAATGATAGTTGTTGTAATATTAATCGTTTCAGTAAATTAAAAATAGATATTTCCATGTCAAAAATTAAAACTGTAAATTTAAATAATTTAAAATCTTTCAAATCTGACTCTGATAAAATCATTGATAATTTACATACATTGGAAAATCCAGAATCAAATATTAATAATCACATTAGTTTTCCTATCTTAAGTACTTTGTCAATAATTATAAGTATTTCTTTAATTACTTTATTAATTGTAAAAATATACAGAAAAGGCAAGTTTTCGAGATCTGATACTAAACCAAAGCAAGATGACTCTGATAATATTGTAGAAAGTTTTGAAATGACTTCCCCACCTCGCTTACGCGTTGAATAAATAATTTTACGGAAACTCATTTTCCTATAAGTTTCCTCTTAAAGGGGGGGCTGTTATACCCGAGATCTGTAAGGGAAAATGCTGACAAAGATGCTACATCAGCACCTTTGCCCTCCAAGCCAAGACTGGAGCGTCGGAGCTTCAGTCTACCGGGAACACTCGTCGCGAACACTCGCCTTTTCGTGTTAATCAATTCAATAATTTTGTAAAGGACATTATAATTTCTTTTAATCAAGTGAATTCTTTTTTTTAAAACCCAAATCGAGGGGTCCCGTATAACAGTACCATGCGGGAAAAGGCACGAAAGTTGGTGCTCTGAATACCCATCAGTTCGTCAGATTTAGACAACCCGCCAGTTTCTATCAGACCATGTTGTGGTTCTGTCAAGATGATCTTTTGAAGAGCTTCCTTCATAGTTTCGTATTTCGAGGTCACAGTTTCATATGCCTTGGTGGTGAAGTAGATGTCAGATGTATCTTCAAAAGTTAAAAGTTGGTTGTGATTGACTTCAAACTCACCCCATAGTGCTTCAAGAGCCTCCAGGCGCTTGACGGCATACTCCTTTGTCTTACGGCTGGAAGAGTCCTTCTTGAAGTTGACTGCGATCTTCTCGATCCCTTCGGCAATGATAATTTGTTTTTGAAGCAGATTCTTCATGTTGAATAAGTTGGATATTCTGACTTGTTGTGTATGTAACTGCTATCCAGATGGTGCTAACACGTGACAGAAATTCCTCTGCGATATGTGCGCCTTCTCAATTGAACTGGTGAGACCCGCTTGTGGGAGGCCAGCCAACCGATTCGCTATCACAAAGTTATCACTTATCACGTTTCACACCGCACTGATGATAATATCCGGCTCGAAGACATGTAAGGGGTAAGCCCTTACAGATGAATGTTGGTAAGTGGTTATGTAGATGTAAGTTAGAAGTTAAAAGTTAAAAGTTAAGTTATAGCACTAAGTTTTGTTTGAATGCAAAATAAGTTGTTACGGGAGCGGAAAGTTAAATGAAAGTGTCCGTCACCGGTAAGGTTGTTTAATGCACTAACTAATATAAGTTAACAAATCATGTAAATAAAATTGCATTGTTCGCGGGGACGCGACGTCAGCGAAAGATGATGTCGAGCGTGCTCGTACATATTCGGAACCAGGACCCACGAACACCACGAAAACGATACCCATATTGATATATTGTCAAAAAGTTGTGTCCGCCATCTTGAATCTCAAAATGGATGTTGTATTCGGAATCAGGACCCACGAAAACCTCGGAAACGATACCCATATTGATATATTGTCAAAAAGATGTGTCCGCTATCTTGAATCTCAAAATGGATGTTGAATTCGGATTTAGGACCCACGAAAACCACGAAAATGATACCCATATTGATATTATATTAAAAAGTTGTGTCCGCCATCTTGGATCTCAAAATGGATGTTATATTCGGAACCAGGACCCACGAACACCACGAAAACGATACCCATATTGATATATTGTCAAAAAGTTGTGTCCGCCATCTTGAATCTCAAAATGGATGTTGTATTCGGAATCAGGACCCACGAAAACCTCGGAAACGATACCCATATTGATATATTGTCAAAAAGATGTGTCCGCCATCTTGAATCTCAAAATGGATGTTGAATTCGGATTTAGGACCCACGAAAACCACGAAAATGATACCCATATTGATATTTTATTAAAAAGTTATGTCCGCCATCTTGGATCTCAAAATGGATGTTGTATTCGGAATCCGGACCCACGAAAACTTCGAAAACGATACCCATATTGATATATTGTCAAAAAGATGTGTCCGCCATCTTGAATCTCAAATTGGATGTTGAATTCCGAATTACGACCCACGAAAACCACGAAAACGATACCCATATTGATTTATTGTTAAAAAGTTGTATCCGCCATCTTGGATCTCTAAATGGATGTTGAATTCGGAATAAGGACCCCCGAAAACCATGAAAATCATACCCATATTGATTTTTTATTAAAAAGTTGTGTCCGCCATCTTGGATCTTAAAATGGATGTTGAATTCGGAATCAGGACCCCCGAAAACCATGAAAATGATACCTATATTGATGTTTTATTAAAAAGTTGTGTCCGCCATGTTGGATCTTAAAATGGATGTTGTATTCGGAATCAGGACCCCCGAAAACCATGAAATCGATACCCATATTGATATATTGTTAAAAAGTTGTGTCCGCCATCTTGGATCTCAAAATGGAGGTTGTATTCGGAATTTGCACCCCCGAAAAGCAAGAAAACGATACCCATATTGATAAATTATTAAAAAGTTGTGTCCGCCATCTTGGATCTCAAAATGGATGTTGAATTCGGAATTAGGACCCCCGAAAAGCAAGAAAACGATACCCATATTGATATATTGTTAAAAAGTTGTGTCCGCCATCTTGGATCTCAAAATGGATGTTGTATTCGGAATCAGGACCCCCGAAAACTGCAAAAACGATAACCATATTGATATTTTATTAAAAAGGCGCGTCCGCCATCTTGGATCTTAATATAATTTTTTTTCGGAATCGGGACCCCCAAAAAACACGATAATGATACCCTGACATTCTATTTCAAACCATCCGTCAAAAACTTTGGTGTGGCTTTTCCGTGTCATCGACTTTAGAAATTACGATAGGTAAGTACCTACTAAAGAAGTTTCACTTGAAAATCAAAAGTAGTATTCATGTTTTATTTAAATTACCTGGTTTTGGGGTGACGAGATTTTAGTGGCAACACCAATTTTTAGCAGTGTGCGTGTATCTGTGTGTAAGCGTTAGCACACATAACAAATTTTCTGCTTCAGTTTTTGAAGTGGCATAATGTATATGGAACTAAGCAATAACAACAACTATCCCTTGGAAAACACATCAACGAGATGATTCTTTCATTTCATACTAAATAATAACTTTCCCTTAGGAAAGACCAACGGAAAAGACAACAAAAAGATGATTTCATACTAAATGTACAAAACTTCCTCTATACTACGTATACAAGAAAGATTTCATAGTAAATGTATGGGGAACTACTGAACTGACCGGCCCTCACTGAATCGTCAACAACTCTCAGTGTTGCCATCACATCGACTCGAGATGACCATTTTGGGCCATCAGAGATTCCAGACAACGATTCTCAGGCAAAATTTTTCAAAAAGCAAAATTTTTTTTTTTTTTTTATACGAACTTTATCACTCAAAAAATACCCCGAAATTGGGGAAAATCTGCATACCAAAGTGTGGCCACACTATCCGACTACAGAATGACACCAAATTTACCCAGGTAAAAAATTATTTACCCCTAAAAAAAACAATCAAATGAAAAGTAAAAATTTCGAAATTTACAAAATGGCCGCCATCACCGCCGCCATCTTGTTTTTGGGAACCAGGGCATCAATAGCAGATAGCCAATCGAATGGCGAGTCCAACGCAGTTTTTACTATCCCCGTAGCTCCCACCGGAGAGCGCCACGAGACCAAAAACTGGAAAACCTGAAACCAGCCATAACTTCCAGTGTTGCCACACTGCGGCCTTAAAAATGGTCAAATGTCATTTGGTAGGGCCCGATCAATAGGAAATAGCACTTGGATGAATCAAAAAGTCATTATTTCTATTTTCGAAGATTTCGGGAAAAATCTCGGAAATTACCCGAAAAATGGGGAAAATTTTTAAACGTGGCTATACATCCCATGACCTCCCACAATCGACCTACATACATCGACTGAATCGAAAACCATCTAGCACCTTTAAATTCCCAAAAACGAAATGGAATTTTTCAAAAAATCACAAAATGGCCGCCAGCGCCGCCGCCATCTTGAATCTTGAAACGCCTATATTTTTCCCATATTCTAGACTATATAGCGGATGGAATGGCGTTTTTACCTTTCCTCTCGCACCCACCCAGTCGCCTCAACTAACTTTGGCGCAACACCATGTCGAAAAAAATGTTTTTCCCCTGGCTGGCGGTGTTGCCAGCGGATTGAAATAAAATTACCCTCGGCCACTTGCGGACCGGCCTGCGCTCCCAACTGCATACTCGGTTCGAGCGAATCGTCAAAAAAAAATTGTGACACATTTTGGTTAATCTGTCAAAAATTAGGGAAAACGTCAAAAAAGTTTTTGCACCTGGCAACACCTCTCACTGAGGTCTCTCCCCGGTCTCATACTAAGGTTCCGCTCCGACGTCGCCGTGTCCCCGGAAAGAGACTCTGAAAATGGTGCATTTTTTCGCAATCACAAAATGGCCGCTGGCCTCGGCGCCATCTTGGATTTTGCAATTTCGCCACCCACCCGAGAGAGACAACCGTATTCGGAGAGAGACGACGAAGGAAAACCGCCAATGGCACGTCTCACCTCTGTGTGGTGTCGTTCCGAATTGCCGCCTGCGAGGCCGACTTCGAGTCGAGATAGCGGCGCGGCCATTTTGAATTTTCGACTTTAAAAAAAAAATCATATTCAAATCTGTCAAATCTACCAAAAACCGAAAAGGAAAAAATTCAGGACTCTAAATGAAAAAGTTGGTCCTTCGAGCGGAGCCGCCATCTTGAATTTCACACTCACTAAAGTTAAAAAGCTGCGTTGAAAAAAATCTAGTTAAAGTCGGCCATACACTCGAATGCGATCCAGAGCCTCCAAATATGCGAAAAAATGGCCCAATCAGTGAGTCAGTCAGTGAGTGGTATTGTAGCTTTATATAGTATAGACTAGAGGTCGCTTGGGTGCGCGGGCTGCGAGCAGCCCGCGAAAAGGTTGTGCGGCCTGTTGGGTTGTTGCGTAGGGGTTTTTCGGTTGATATTGTAAGCACAACGCTTCATCTTTGCATGGTGGGCCTCTAATACCCGCCAGCGTGGTCGTATTCGGTGAAAATGGTAGCGGAATTTATTAGAAATACTTAGTGTTATCTTTAAGAATTGTGTTCAACATTATGTCATAAAGTTTACGTCGTTTACACTTGCTGACGCAATACTTAGCCACTGCATCGACACCTCCCTATTCGCACCAACTACCAAAAAGATACCTATATTGATATTAAATCAAAAAGTCGCGACGGCCATCTTGGTTTTCAAAATGGATGTTGTATTGAGAATCGGGGCCCCCGAAAACTATGAAAATGATACCCATATTGATATTAAATCAAAAAGTCGCGGCCGCCATCTTGGTTCTCAAAATGGACGTTGTATTGAGAATCGGGACCCCCGAAAACTATGAAAATGATACCCATATCGATTTTATACTAAAAAGTAGCAACCGCCATCATGGATCTCGAAATAGATATCGTATTCGGAATCGGGACCCCCGAAAACCACGAAAATGATAGCCATATTGACATTTTGTCAAAAAGTCGCGTCCGCCATCTTGGATCTCGAAATAGATGTTTTATTCGTAATCCAGACCACCAAAAACCACAACAACGATACCAATATTGACATTTTGTCAAAAAGTCGCGTCCGCCATCTTGGAACTCAAAATGGATGTTGTATCGGGAATCAGGATCCCCGAAAACCATAAAAATGATACCCATATCGATATAATATTAAAAAGTAGCAACCGCCATCTTGGATCTCAAAATAGATATCTTATTCGGAATCGGGACCTCCGAAAACCACGAAAATGATACCCATATTGACATTGTCAAAGTCGCGTCCGCCATCTTGGATCTCGAAATAGATGTTTTATTCGTAATCCGGACCCCGAATAACCACGAAACTGATACCTATATTGAAAATGTTAAGTGTATGGTGTGTTAGACGTCAATGCGTGACTTTATTTGGACGTCCTTACGAACTTCTTTAACATGGGTCAATATTTTTGGACGTCCTTACGAACTTCTTCAACATGGGTCAATATTTCTAAAACGCTAGCACAAATATTTATTTATTTCTTATCAAGTGTCAAAATTGAAAGTTTCATGGTTTTTTCTTCGATATTGAGAAATCGCGTATAAACTTTCATGCCTTATTTCAACCCCTTTATGCCCTCTTTTACTACAAAAGGTAGCTTATCTCCTATCTTAAGGTCTAGTTTGTTTTTCTGCCATATTTCGTCAAAATCAGTTCAAGTGTTGACTTTTTTTGGATTTCCTTACGAACTTTCATCCCCTATTTCATCCACACATAGATAAATATCTCAAAAACGCTAGAACAAATGTTTCTTTATTTTTTATCAAGTGCATGTTTCATGGTTTCACCTTTAACAAAGACCAATTTCGTACAAAATTTCATCCCCCATTTCACCCCCAAAAAGGTAAAATTTCAAAAATCCTTGATCAAATATTATTTTTTTTCTTATGAAGTGCCTAAATTCAAAGTTTCATGGTTTTATCTTCAAAAATGACGAACTTCCATACAAACTTTCATCCACGCTATCGATCGATGCCGTAATAGTACAGGCAGTTGTTTTTTCGGATTTTAGTCGGTTCAATTCTTTCATTTTTCAATGTTGTTTTGTTGCTTATTAAAAAAAACGTTAGTTGTCTCCCTTTGACTTTTTCGTATACCGGTAACGACTTAAATAGAAATAAGAAAAGAAGTTGATAGAAACCTTGTATTTTGATGTCATACATGCATAGTAAATTTGGTTGCAATAAGTTAAAGCATACTCGAGTTATCGTGCTAACGCACAGACACACACACAGACATAGTTCCAAAAACGGTATTTTTGGGCTCAGGGAGGTCCAAAACGTAAGTATTCGTCAAAATCTCGAGGTCGAATTTTTTATACTACATATACGAGAAAGAAAAAATCAATAACAATAACTTTCCCTTATAAAAGACAAGAAACGAGATAATTCTTTGATTTCATACTAAATGTATGTATGGGGAAGCTGTGCTCCAAACAACAGGAAATTTATTTATTAAAAACTTATAAAGCATTATAATTATAAGTAGATATAACTGTAAATCGAAAAGTAATAAATTACTTAATAACAATGAAAAATTGTCATGTCGGTCTGTCAGTCAGTGTATGGTAGGACAGTTCCATCATCAAAGCCAAACAGCTTCGCTGTTGGCTTCCATTTGTGGCGGGATCCTTGAATGCACATGCTGGTTGCTCTTATTATAGATGTTATTATGCGAGCTCTCAGCCAGCCCAAAAGGCATGACAAGGATCGGTCCCAGCGAGATGGAAGTGCTTCCCCGAGGTGTTTA
Source organism: Elophila nymphaeata (assembly GCA_955850985.1). Taxonomy (NCBI): domain Eukaryota; kingdom Metazoa; phylum Arthropoda; class Insecta; order Lepidoptera; family Crambidae; genus Elophila; species Elophila nymphaeata. The sequence continues at coordinate 6,771,105 of OY039071.1, forward strand.
ACAAAGGTAGCCATTTGTGGTGCAAAGACTCCATCTACGGAGGTGACGAGGGGTATAAAAATGGCATGACGCAGCTCACAGGCATTGGCGTACTTTCTTTGCTTTTCTGATTCAGCGGATTTCAGGACAGAAGCAACAGGGTGTGAGACATAAGAAGGAGCGTCGGTGTCTACAACACGGATATCGAATAACGCCTCCCTCTGAGCAACCCACACGCCACGGCAAGCTAAATCTCCTCGTAGGCCAATTTCACCTTCAGTGATTATTGGTTCTTTGACAACGTTTCCCCATGCTTGTTGACATAATTCACAAAATAGATCCCTATTTCATTGTGACATCTCGTGATTAGACCACCAGTTTTACAACACAGGGCATGATCATTATAGAAATCATTATTGTCGCATCCGTCGCCAGATTTTGCGAAGTTGGCGAAAATTTCAAGAAAGTTTTTGCACCAGGCAACACCTCTTACGAAGGTCTCTCCCCGGTCTCATACTACGGTTTCGCTCCGACGTGGCCATCTCCAGCCATCGCCAGCGGCACGTCTCATCACTCTGTGGTGTCGTTCCGAATTGCCCCCTGCGAGGGCGAGTAGAGTCGATGGCGGCGCGGCCATTTTCAATTTCTGACTTGTTCTAAAAAAATCGTTTTCTAAACTGTCAAATCTACCACCCACACTGAGTGACTTTGGCCTTAAAAATGGTCAAATGTCATTCTAGAGGTCTCGATCAATAGGAAATGGCACCTGGATGAATAGAAATGTCATTATTTCTATTTTCGAAGTTTTCGGGTAAAATCTCGGAAATTACCCCTAAAATGGGGAAAACTTGGCTATACATCCCATAACCTCTCACAACCGACTCATACATATCGACTGCATCGAAAGCCATCTAGCACCTTAAATTTCCCAAAAATGAACTCAAATTCTTCAAAAATTCGCAAAATGGCCGCCAGCGGCGCCGTCATCTTCTATCTCGAAATGTCCATAGTTTTCGCATATTCTAGACTGTAAAGCGGATAGAATGGCGATTTTACTTACCCATATTGATATATTGTTAAAAACTTGTGTCCGCCATCTTGGATCTCAAAATGGATGTTGTGTTCGGAATCAGGATCCCCGAAAACCACGAAAACGATACCCATATTGATATATTGTTAAAAAGTTATGTACGCCATCTTGGATCTAAAAATTGATGTTGTATTCGGAATCAGGACCCCCGAAAACCACGAAAACGATACCCATATTGATATATTGTTAAAAAGTTGTGTCCGCCATCTTGGATCTCAAAATGGATGTTGAATTCGGAATCAGGACCCCCGAAAACCACGAAAATGATACCAATATTGATATGTTGTTAAAAAGTTGTGCCCGCCATCTTGGATCTCAAAATGGATGTTTAATTCGGAATCAGGACCCCCGAAAACCACGAAAACGATACCCATATTGATATTTTATTAAATAGGCGCGTCCGCCATCTTGGATCTTAATATAATTTTTGTTTCGGAATCGGAACCCCAGAAAACCACGAAAATGATACCCTTTTTTTTAGAGTGGGGAAATGCTTTTATGCATTCCGGGCCCCCTCGGGGGAGGAGGTCCTGATATGTGGGAATCACCCGAAGGAATACCCACTAAAACCCCACTTGCTCCATCCTCGGCACCATTTGGCTTGGGCTGCGGGAACGTATGAATTCTTCCGCATGAACGAAAATGATACCCTGGTATTCTATCATCTAAAACTATCCGTCAAAAACTTTGGTGTGGCTTTTCCGTTTCATCGACTATAGAAATTACGATAGGTAAGTACCTTCTAAAGAAGTTTCACTTCAAAATCAAAAGTAGTATTCATGTTTTATTTAAATTACCTGGTTTTGAGGTGACGAGTTTTTTGTGGCAACACCAATTATTAGTAGTGTGCGTGTATCTGTGTGTAAGCGTTAGCACACATAACAAATTTTCTGCTTCAGTTTTTGAAGTGGCATAATGTATATGGAACTAAGCAATAACAATAACTATCCCTTAGAAAACACATCAACGAAATGATTCTTTCATTTTATACTAAATAGTAACTATCCCTTGGGAAAGACCAACGGGAAAGACAACAAAAAGATGATTTCATACTAAATGTACAAGACTTCCTCTATACTACGTATACAAGAAATTTTCAAAAAGCAAAAAAATTTTTTTTTAATACGAACTTTATCACTCAAAAAATACCCCGAAATTGGGGAAAATCTGCCTACCAAAATGTGGCCGCATTATCCGACTACAGAATGACACCAAATTTACCCAGGTAAAAAATTATTTACCCCTAAAAAAACCAATCAAATGAAAAGTAAAAAATTCGAAATTTACAAAATGGCCGCCATCACCGCCGACATCTTGTTTTTGGGAACCAGGGCATCAATGGCGGATAGCCAATCGAATGGCGAGTGCAACACAGTTTTCACTATCCGGACCCTTTCTTCTCACCTATTCTCCCACCAGAGAGCGCCACGAGACCAAACACTGGAAAACTTGCACAACTTCCAGTGTTGCCACACTGCGGCCTTGAAAATGGTCAAATGTCATTTGGTAGGGCCCGATCAATAGGAAATAGCACTTGGATGAATCGAAATGTCATTATTTCTATTTTCGAAGTTTTCGGGAAAAATCTCGGAAATTACCCGAAAAATGGGGAAAACTTTTAAACTCGACGATACATCCCATAAACTCCCACAATCGACCTACATACATCAACTGAATCGAAAACCATGTAGCACCTTTAATTTCCCAAAAACGAAATGGAATTTTTCAAAAAATCACAAAATGGCCGCCAGCGGCGCCGCCATCTTGAATTTTGGAACCTCCATATTTTTCCCATATTCTAGACTATATAGCGGATAGAATGGCGTTTTTACCACTCCTCTCGCACCCACCCAGTCGCCTCAACTAACTTTGGCGCAACACCATATCGAAAAAAAATTTTTTCCCCTGGGTGGCGGTGTTGCCAGCGGACTGAAATAAAATTACCCTTGGCCACCTGTGGACTGGCCTACGCTCCAAACTGCATACTCGATTTGAGCGAATCGTGAAAAATTTTTTACAGCACATTTTGCCCAATCTGTCAAAAATTAGGGAAAATGTCAAAAAAGTTTTTGCACCTGGCGACACCTCTCACAAAGGTCTCTCCCCGGTCTCATACTAAGGTTCCGCTCCGACGTCGCCGTCTCCCCGAAAAATGACTCTGAAAATGGTGCATTTTTTTGCAATCACAAAATGGCCGCTGGCCTCGGCGCCATCTTGGATTTTGCAATTTCGCCGCTCATCCGGGACAGAGGACCGTATCCGGAGACAAAAGACGAAGTAAAATCGCCAACGGCGCGTCTCATCTCTGTGTGGTGTCGTTCCGAATTGCCCCCTGCGAGGCCGACTTCGAGTCGAAATGGCGGCGCGGCCATTTTGAATTTCCGACTTAAGAAAAAAATCATATTCCAAATTGTGTAATGTAATGAAAAGGAAAAAAATCAGGACTCTAAATGAAAAAGTTGGTCCTTCGACCGGAGCCGCCATCTTGGATTTCACTCGCACTAAAGTGAAAAAGCTGCGTCGATAAAAATCTAGTTAAAGTCGGCGATAAACTCGAGCGCGATCCAGAGTCTCTAAATATCTGAAAAAATGGCCCAATCAGTGAGTGAGTCAGTCAGTGAGTGGTATTGCAGCTTTATATAGACCTTTCCCTTAGAAAAGACAAGAAACGAGATAATTCTTTGATTTCATACTAAATGTATGGGAAAGCTGTGCTCCAAACTGCATAGTCGGTTTAAGTGAAACGCGAAAAAAAAATTTGACACAAATTGCCCCATCTCTCAAAAGTTAGCGAAAATTTCAAGAAAGTTTTTGCACCTGGCAACACCTCTTACGAAGGTCTCTCGCCGGTCTCATACTACGGTTTCGCTCCGACGTGGCCATCTCCCCGAAAAGTGACTCTGCAAATGGTGCATTTTTTCTTAATACCAAAATGGCCGCTGGCCAGGGCGCCATCTTGGATTTTGCAATTTCGCCACTCACCCGAGAGAGAGGACCATATTTGGAGAGAGACGACGAAGGAAAATCGCTAGCGGCGCGTCTCATTACTCTGTGGTGTCGTTCCGAATTGCCCCCTGCGAGGCCGAGTTCGAGTCGAGATGGCGGCGCAGCCATTTTGAATTTCTGACTTTTTCTAAAAAAAATCGTTTTCTAAACTGTCAAATCTACCCACAATCGAAAAAGAAAAAATTTAGTACTGAGTGACTTTGGTCTTAAAAATGGTCAAATGTCATTCTAGAAGTCTCGATCAATAGGAAATGGCACCTGGATGAATCGAAATGGCATTATTTCTATTTTCGAAGTTTTCGGGTAAAATCTCGGAAATTACCCCTAAAATGGGGAAACCGCAACCGATCCATACATATCGACTGCATAGAAAACCATCTAGCACCTTAAATTGCCCAAAAATGAACTGGAATTCTTCAAAAATTCATAAAATGGCCGTCAGCGGCGCCGCCATCTTGTATATTGAAAGGTCCATATTTTTCGCATATTCTAGACTATACAAGATGTAAAAGACATGAACAGTCAAACGAGAACCATGTATTCTGCTCACCATCATAACATTTTTTTCCCTTTAGACTATACCTGGGAAATTGATAGTTACGATTTTGTTGAAGGTCAAAGTCATATTTTTTTTTTATGAAAACGTATTCTATACGTTATTTCTTTATTATTGCCCAAAGAAACATTAGCGTCCAATGTAGCTCACTCGATGCGCACGGACACTAACGAACGGGGCGACCGTCTGGCAAAATTATAGCGGTTTTGCGAATTGCGTGCGAGTTGAGCCCTTTACATTGCGCGGTACAATTTGCAATTTTTTTTAACACCAAAAAATAAAAATCATTTCCCAGCAATATTTTTTTTGAAATATGTATTATTTTGATGTATAGAATACATGGTTTTCGTTTCACTGTTCATGTCTTTTACACCTAGTATAGCGGATAGAGTGGCGTTTTTACTTACTCATATTGATAAATTATTAAAAAGTTGTGTCCGCCATCTTGGATCTCAAAATGGATGTAGAATTCGGAATAAGGACCCCCGAAAACCACGAAAATGATACCCATATTGATATTTTATTAAAAAGTTGTGTCCGCCATCTTGGATCTCAAAATGGATGTTGTAATCGAAATCAGGACCCCCGAAAACCACGAAAACTATACCCATATTGATATATTGTTAAAAAGTTGTGTCCGCCATCTTGGATCTCAAAATGGATGTTGTATTCGGAATCAGGACCCCCAAAAACCACGAAAACGATACCCATATTGATGTATTGTTAAAAAAATGTGTCCGCCATCTTGGATCTCAAAATGGATGTTGTATTCGGAATCAGGACCCCCGAAAACCACGAAAACGATACCCATATTGATATATTGTTAAAAAGTTGTATCCGCCATCTTGGATCTCAAAATGGATGTTGTATTCGTAATCAGGATCCCCGAAAACCACGAAAACGATACCCATATTGATATATTGTTAAAAAGTTGTGTCCGCCATCTTGGATCTCAAAATGGATGTTGAATTCGGAATAAGGACCCCCGAAAACCACGAAAACGATACCCATATTGATATTTTATTAAAAAGGCGCGTCCGCCATCTTGGATCTTAATATAATTTTTTTTTTCGGAATCGGGACCCCCGATAAACACGATAATGATACCCTGACATTCTATTTCAAACCATCCGTCAAAAACTTTGGTGTGGCTTTTCCGTGTCATCGACTTTAGAATACGATAGGTAAGTACCTACTAAAGAAGTTTCACTTCAAAATCAAAAGTTGTATTCATGTTTTATTTAAATTACCTGGTTTTGGGGTGACGAGACTGGTTTAGTGGCAACACCAATTTTTAGTAGTGTGCGTGTATCTGTGAGTAAGCGTTAGCACACATAACAAATTTTCTGCTTCAGATAAGAAGCGGCATAATGTATATGGAACTATCCTTCTAGTATGTTCTTATTCTAAGCAATAACAATAACTATCCCATAGAAAACACATCAACGAAATGATTCTTTGATTTCATACTAAAGAATAACTTTCCCTTAGGAAAGACCAACGGGAAAGACAACAAAAAGATGATTTCATACTAAATGTACAAGACTTCCTCTATACTACGTATACAAGAACGATTTCATAGTAAATGTATGGGGAACTACCGAAGTGACCGGCCCTCACTGAATCGTCAACAACTCTCGGTGTTGCCATCGTATCGACTCGAAATGTCCATTTTGGGCCATCTGAGATTCCAGACAACGATTTTCAGGCAAAATTGTTCAAAAAGCAAAAAATTTTTTTTTTTTAATACGAACTTTATCACTCAAAATATACCCCGAAATTGGGGAAAATCTGCCTACCAAAATGTGGCCACACTATCTGGCTACAGAATGACACCAAACTTACCCAGGTAAAAAAATATTTACCCCTAAAAAAACCCAATCAAATGAAAAGCAAAAATTTCGAAATTTACAAAATGGCCGCCATCACCGCCGCCATCTTGTTTTTGGAAACCAAAGCACCAGTGACGGATAGCCGATCGAACGGCGAGTGCAACACAGTTTTCACTATCCCCGTAGCTTCCACCGGAGAGCGCCACGAGACCAAACACTGGAAAACCTGAAACCAGCCATAACTTCCAGTGTTGCCACATTGCGGCCTTGAAAATAGTCAAATGTCATTTGGTAGGGCCCGATCAATAGGGAATAGCACTCGGATGAATCGAAATGTCATTATTTCTATTTTCGAAGATTTCGGGAAAAATCTCGGAAATTACCCGAAAAATGGGGAAAATTTTTAAACTCGACTATACATCTCATAATCTCCCACAATCGACATATACGCATCGACTGAATCGAAAACCATCTGGCACCTTAAATTTCCAAAAAACGAAATGGGATTTTTCAAAAAATCACAAAATGGCCGCCAGCGGCGCCGCCATCTTGAATCTCGAAACGTCCATATTTTTCCCATATTCTAGACTATATAGCGGATAGAATGGCGTTTTTACCATTCCTCTCGCACCCACCCAGTCGCCTCAACTAACTTTGGCGCAACACCATATCGAAAAAAATGTTTTTCCCCTGGCTGGCGGTGTTGCCAGCAGACTGAAATAAAATTACCCTCGGCCACCTGCGGACCGGCCTGCGCTCCAAACTGCATACTCTATTTGAGCGAAACGTGAATTTTTTTTACGGCACATTTTGGCCAATCTGTCAAAAATTAGGGAAAATGTCAAAAAAGTTTTTACACCTGGCAACACCTCTCACCAAGGTCTTTCCCCGGTCTCATACTACGGTTCCGCTCCGACGTCGCCGTGCCCCCGAAAAGGGACTCTGAAAATGGTGCATTTTTTCGCAATCACAAAATGGCCGCTGGCCTCGGCGCCATCTTGGATTTTGCATTTTCGCCCCTCACCCAAGAAAGAAGACCGTATCCGGAGAGAGAAGACGAAGAAAAATCGCCAGCGGCGCGTCTCACCTCTGTGTGGTGTCGTTCCGAATTGCCGCCTGCGAGGCCGACTTCGAGTCGAGACGGCGGCGCGGCCATTTTGAATTTCCGACTTAAGAAAAAAATCATATTCAAAACTGTCAAATTACCGACAAGCGAAAAGGAAAAAAATCAGGACTCAAAATGAAAAAGTTGGTCCTTCGACCGGAGCCGCCATCTTGGATTTCACTCGCACTAAAGTGAAAAAGCTGCGTTGAAAAAAAACTTGTTGATTTCGGCCATACACTCGAACGCGATCCAGTCTCAGAATATCCGAAAAAATGGCCCAATCAGTGAGTCAGTCAGTCAGTGAGTGGTATTGCAGCTTTATATAATTACTAAAAATTTTACCCGTATTGATATTATATTAAAAAGTTGTGTCCGCCATCTTGGATCTCAAAATGGATGTTATATTCGGAACCAGGACCCACGAACACCACGAAAACGATACCCATATTGATATATTGTCAAAAAGTTGTGTCCGCCATCTTGAATCTCAAAATGGATGTTGTATTCGGAATCAGGACCCACGAAAACCTCGGAAACGATACCCATATTGATATATTGTCAAAAAGATGTGTCCGCCATCTTGAATCTCAAAATGGATGTTGAATTCGGAATTAGGACCCACGAAAACCACGAAAATGATACCCATATTGACATTTTATTAAAAAGTTATGTCCGCCATCTTGGATCTCAAAATGGATGTTGTATTCGGAGTCAGGACCCACGAAAACCTCGGAAACGATACCCATATTGATATATTGTCAAAAAGATGTGTCCGCCATCTTGAATCTCAAAATGGATGTTAAATTCGGAATTAGGACCCACGAAAACCACGAAAACGATACCCATATTGATATATTGTTAAAAAGTTGTGTCCGCCATCTTGGATCTCTAAATGGATGTTGAATTCGGAATAAGGACCCCCGAAAACCATGAAAATCATACCCATATTGATTTTTTATTAAAAAGTTGTGTCCGCCATATTGGATCTTAAAATGGATGTTGTATTCGGAATCAGGACCCCCGAAAACCATGAAATCGATACCCATATTGATATATTGTTAAAAAGTTGTGTCCGCCATCTTGGATCTCAAAATGGATGTTGTATTCGGAATTTGCACCCCCGAAAACCTCGAAAATGATACCCATATTGACAAATTATTAAAAAGTTGTGTCCGCCATCTTGGATCTCAAAATGGATGTTGAATTCGGAATTAGGACCCCCGAAAAGCAAGAAAACGATACCCATATTGATATATTGTTAAAAAGTTGTGCCCGCCATCTTGGATCTCAAAATGGATGTTGTATTCGGAATTTGCACCCCCGAAAACCTCGAAAATGATACCCATATTGATAAATTATTAAAAAGTTGTGTCCGCCATCTTGGATCTCAAAATGGATGTTGAATTCGGAATCAGGACCCCCGAAAACCACGGAAACGATACCCATATTGATATATTGTTAAAAAGTTGTGTCCGCCATCTTGGATCTCAAAATGGATGTTGTATTCGGAATCAGGACCCCCGAAAACCGCAAAAACGATAACCATATTGATATTTTATTAAAAAGGCGCGTCCGCCATCTTGGATCTTAATATAATTTTTTTTCGGAATCGGGACCCCCAAAAAACACGATAATGATACCCTGACATTCTATTTCAAACCATCCGTCAAAAACTTTGGTGTGGCTTTTCCGTGTCATCGACTTTAGAAATTACGATAGGTAAGTACCTACTAAAGAAGTTTCACTTGAAAATCAAAAGTAGTATTCATGTTTTATTTAAATTACCTGGTTTTGGGGTGACGAGATTTTAGTGGCAACACCAATTTTTAGTAGTGTGCGTGTATCTGTGTGTAAGCGTTAGCACACATAACAAATTTTCTGCTTCAGTTATGAAGTGGCATAATGTATATGGAACTAAGCAATAACAACAACTATCCCTTGGAAAACACATCAACGAGATGATTCTTTCATTTCATACTAAATAATAACTTTCCCTTGGAAAAGACCAACGGAAAAGACAACAAAAAGATGATTTCATACTAAATGTACAAAACTTCCTCTATACTACGTATACAAGAAAGATTTCATAGTAAATGTATGGGGAACTACTCAACTCACTGAATCGTCAACAACTCTCAGTGTTGCCATCACATCGACTTGATATGACCATTTTGGGCCATCAGAGATTCCAGACAACGATTCTCAGGCAAAATTTTTCAAAAAGCAAAAAAATTTTTTTTTTTTCATACGAACTTTATCACTCAAAAAATACCCCGAAATTGGGGAAAATCTGCATACCAAAGTGTGGCCACACTATCCGACTACAGAATGACACCAAACTTACCCAGGTAAAAAATTATTTACCCCTAAAAAAACCAATCAAATGAAAAGTAAAAATTTACAAATTTACAAAATGGCCGCCATCACCGCCGCCATCTTGTTTTTGGAAACCGAAGCATCAGTGACGGATAGCCGATCGAACGGCGAGTGCAACGCAGTTTTCACTATCCCCGTAGCTCCCACCGGAGAGCGCCACAAGACCAAACACTGGAAAACCTGAAAACAGCCATAACTTCCAGTGTTGCCACATTGCGGCCTTCAAAATGGTCAAATGTCATTTGGTAGGGCCCGATCAATAGGGAATGGCACTTGGATGAATCGAAATGTCATTATTTCTATTTTCGAAGTTTTCGGGAAAAATCTCGGAAATTACCCGAAAAATGGGGAAAATTTTTAAACTCAACTATACATCTCATAACCTCCCACAACCGACATACACACATCGACTGAATCGAAAACCATCTAGCACCTTTAATTTCCCAAAAACGAAATGGAATTTTTCAAAAAATCACAAAATGGCCGCCAGCGGCGCCGCCATCTTGAATTTTGGAACCTCCATATTTTTCCCATATTCTAGACTATATAGCGGATGGGATGACGTTTTCACCTCTCCTCTCGCACCCACCCAGTCGCCTCAACTAACTTTGGCGCAACACCATATCGAAAAAAATGTTTTTCCCCTGGCGGGCGGTGTTGCCAGCGGACTGAATTAAAATTACCCTCGGCCACCTGCGGACCGGCCTGCGCTCCAAACTGCATACTCGGTTTGAGCGAAACGTCAAATTTTTTTTACGGTACTTTTTGCCCAATCTGTCAAAAATTAGGGAAAATGTCAAAAAAGTTTTTACACCTGGCAACACCTCTCACCGAGGTCTTTCCCCGGTCTCATACTAAGGATCCGCTCGGACGTCGCCGTCTCCCCGCAAAGAGACTCTGAAAAACGTGCATTTTTTCGCAGTCACAAAATGGCCGCTGGCCTCGGCGCCATCTTGGATTTTGCAATTTCGCCACCCACCCGAGAGAGACAACCGTATCCGAAGAGAGACGACGAAGGAAAATCGCCAGCGGCACGTCTCACCTCTGTGTGGTGTCGTTCCGAATTGCCGCCTGCGAGGCCGACTTCGAGTCGAGATGGCGGCGCGGCCATTTTGAATTTTCGACATTTTCTAAAAAAATCATATTTAAATCTGTCAAATCTACCAAAAACCGAAAAGGAAAAAATTCAGGACTCGAAATGAAAAAGTTGGTCCTTCGACCCGAGCCGCCATCTTGGATTTTACTCGCGTTAAAGTGAAAAAGCTGCGTTGAAAAAAATCTAGTTAAAGTCGGCCATACACTCGAACGCGTTCCAGAGCCGTTAAATATGCGAAAAAATGGCCCAATCAGTGAGTGAGTCAGTGAGTGAGTGGTATTGCAGCTTTATATAGTATAGATAGATAGATAGATAGATAGATAGAAGATAGATAATAATAATAATATATTTCCACACTCGCACCAATTATCTCGCCCGAAGTAAGTTTCATTAAGAACTTGTGTTAACGGATACTAGATAACGGACATTTTTTTTTAATATAGGTACATAATAATTTTAGATATTTTTATAAATAAACTTAAATAAATGTATAAACAACCATGACTCGCAAACAAACATTCGTGTTCGTCACACAAACATTTGCCGCTACCAGGATTCGAACCCGGACCGCTTGATGTGAAGCCAGCTATACTGACCACTCCACCACGACGGCGGCTTTGGGACTGGCGAGGACCGGAAAGGTACTTTTGCTGGGCTATACTTTATTCAACTGATAATATTTATTTGACTTTTGAAAAAGTGGCCCTTAGCCAAAAAACCTCATTTGTTATAGGTACTTCAAAATAAAAACGGGAGTGGTCTCCCCTTGACTTTCTCGTATACCGGAAACGACTCAAAGGTTGATAGAAACTTTATATTTTGATGTCATACACGCATGTTAAATTTGGTTGCAATAAGTTAAAGCATGCTCGAGTTATCGTGCTAACGCACAGACACAGACATAATTCCAAAAATAAATAATTATTTTTGTACTCAGGGCGGTCCAAAACGTGTAAATCCGTCAAAATCTCGAGGTCGAATTTTGTGACGATTACAAGACTTCCTCTATACTACGTAAGAGAAAGTAAAAATATGGTATTCCTGACTGAATGAGCTTAATCTTGCTGCAAAATTTTATCTAAATCTGATGTAAATGAATAAGAAATATACCTAATTATTAGGAATTAAAGAATCAGGCTTCATTAATATTATTCTTTACTGCTACCAGAAGCGCATTGGAAGAATAGCAAGCTATGGTGCTTCGTATTGAAGAACTGAGAGAGCAAGCTGTACTTCAAATTGCACAAACTAAAAATTTTAATTAATTATCCTTTCAGAAGCATTTAAATTAATAGCTGAAAGTGTAGAGTAGGATGAGTCAGCAGGTAAACTTTACATCAGTATTCCCAGTTATAAATGTGATGATGATGATACAATCAGTATTGGCTCCTTGCATCTAAATCATCATTCATGATCATAATGTAAATTTGCAATTTTTTTTATTATTGTACCCTCAATTGTACCTAATTAATTTGAGACAACATTCTCTATTGTTTCAGTATTGTACAGCTCAAATAAATCCTTAGGTACTAATTTGTTCTGACTTCTTTTGTAAAATATTAAATAGAATATTAAAAATATGTGTAGTGTCTCCAAACTTTCTTGTTGCAAAAACACGTGTTGACAGACTCAATTTTAAACTTAATCTATCGTACAATTGATGGTTACCTTAATAAAATTTTCACTTGATATTGGCGCAATGCATAATCTTTGTCACAATCGCCATTCATTTAAAAAAAAGATTAATAATGTGCCCACAATCGCAGTATAAGGGACTGCCGGCGCACACGTCCCAACTCTAGGTTGGAAAGTTTAGGCCGTTCAGTCCCCACAGACCTCGGTCGCAACGCACTCGTGAGCTACCTCTGCCAGTGTTAGCGCAATATAAGGAACATTAGCTCTGTTGGCTATATTGTATAGTATGCAACATGCATTTCTGATTTATGCTACCATTTTAGGTGAATAATGCAATTTTATATCTACCAGTAGGCACCTGAGAAAAATATAAGTAATTATGTTATAAAAATAAATATTACTGTGTTATACTTTAAAATAGGAGTTTCTCATAGATTTCCCACATTTTTTACCTTTAAGAAATTTAATAAACTTAAAAAAAAAACTAGAAATGAATGGCAATGTTTTATCTTAAATAATAAAATAAATACAGATGTGATTTATAGGTTGTTTTTATCTAAATCTAGCCTTCAAAACTCGTATGCAACGTTCTACTACATTTCTGGCTGACAAATGTAAATTTTGATAATATTCTTCAAGAGTATCTTGACATTATTAGTAGTATTTTGATAATATTCTTCAGTAATAGTAATATTCTTCAGTATGGAGGTGAGTCTGTTAGAGGTATCATGGCATGGTGGTTGGCCTTAAAGAATAACCAGAGTCACCTGAAATTTAAAATAAAAATTTATAAGCTTATATTCATAGAAATAAAAATTAAAGGAACCCATTAAATTTATATCATGGGTTGTTTCTTACCTTCGTTTCCGAATACAAAGCACGTCAACGTAAGGTAGGTGGTAGGTGAGTCGTTAAATGCACTATTAATTTCTGAGCCAAGTCCTTCGATAGCCTATATCTTTTCATAAATATTCTCTCACATGAAAGTTGAAAGACTTTGTCTCGATACTAAATTTAATTGGCGACTCTCCGAACAGCCACGGCTAAGTCGTGTGCGTAAGCACATTCTAAAAACTCCAAAATGTGTCACTATAATTTCTGAAAACGTTGATTGAATAGAATATTTGTTATGTGATAAAAATATCGTGTGTTATTCTGAATCTAAATAAAAGTTAAAAGTAAAATGTAAACTAAACGTAACTTTGACAGACAGCGTTTGTTTCATCTGCGTTTGGATTCGGACCATCTGTCAAATCAGGTTCTTCTTCTTCTTCATCATCTTTTTTTTCTTAATTTTTCCCTGCTACGGGACGGCAAAGGGATCTAGCCCATACAGCCAAGTCTTCAGTTTTATATCTTCTTTCTTGATTTTTGCAATAAAATGTAGGTGCCACACATTTTAATGCATCTAGGGAGTGCTTGGCGAGAAATGCATGGTACAGACCTCACGTTGGTGACTGATGAGAATTGTATAGTGGGATTTCCAACCACTATACAATTCTCAACGTCATATACACAAAACTTTTATTTCAATGATTCCTCATAACTGTTCGTCAACACTTGATGCTTATGCAACGAAACGACATCACTTTCACTGCACAAATCCACTCCGAAGCAATTTTGAATTATGGAAATAAAGATCGATATCCAGACGCCATGGTTTCCCGCCAAACACTCTTCTTCTTCTTTTATTAAATGAATGGCGATCGCGACACACAAAGATTACGCATTGCGCCAATATTAAGTGAAAATTTATTAAAGTAACCGACAATTGTACGGTAGATTGAGTTTAAAATGGATTCCCTCAACACGTGTTTGTACAAAAAGAACTCGGGAGAAACTCAAATCAAGGTTATACAATGAGGTCCCGTAATGGTATGGCTTTTCCTAATACGACATACATAGTAACATTCCTTTTTGTACCACAATAAAGATGTTTTTTAAATCATCAAAATCGGTCCATCCGTTGCAAATTTAGAAAGCAATTTGCGTCAACTGATTTTATTTAATCCGCTGCGCTCTACGGCATGGCTGTGACGTCACCCGGCACTATCCGCCCGCTCCGAGTCGCCGCACACTAGGAACTTTGACTCATTTTCATCTCATTTAACTATAACTTCCGTGTTAATAAAGATATTTACATGATTTTTTTTACTTGATAATCTTGAATAAATATGCTTTCAAATAATGTATATTCCGTGAGTAATAGTTTATTTCTAATAGTTAGAAATAATAGAGGAATAAGTAGGTAGGTACGTAAAATAATATTTTTTCTCACCTTGACATCATAAAACTTTACTCATCATCATCTCATAAAGTTATAACTTCCGTGTTAATATAAGATATTTACATGATTTTATTCCTGATAATCTTAAATACATATATTATATACATTTAAATAATGTATAATTCGTGAGTAAAATATTTATTTTAAATAGTTATAAAAATCGAGGAATACTTAGATTTTTTTTTCATAATTTCAGCCGAGAGACACCCACTGTTGGACATAGGCCTGGACATTATTTCTCACTTTGACATAATATATTTAAATGTGTTTCAAACTCTCAAACTCAAACTCAAATTTCTTTATTCATTTAGGTACAATTTGTACACTTATGAAAGTCAAGTTTGATGCCATCGGTTCACGAGTCTACCAGGAGGCCTTGTTCTGAGAAGAACCGGCAAGAAACTCAACAAGTTTATCCTCCCTTTACAGTTTTCATAGTATTGATTTGGAAAGAGTCATAATTCACATTGTCAAGTCTTTAATAATTAATCATAATAAAAATAATATAATAAAATAAAGACTAATAATTAAGTTTAGAATTATATATATATATATGAAAAAGTGATTTAAGACATCTTTCCTTACAATATTGTCAATTAGAAAATTTAAATTTTACACATACTGATATCTCACTAGATTACAATGGAGAATCGAGCACATTTGGATGTGTCCACACATTTTTATCGTCTATATATTCCTGAACTTTATAATACGCTTTCTTCATTAAAACTTGCTTAATGTGAAGCTTAAATTTATGTAACGGAAGTTGAGTTAAATGATGTGGGAGTTTATTATATATTTGTATGCATTTCCCCATGAATGAGTGACTAGTTTTATGAAGTCTGAAACTTGGAACAGCAAGTTTATTTCTACCTCTGGTGTTCAAATTGTGATAATCACTTTTCTTCAAAAATGTATGTAAATTTTTATGAACATACATAATGTTGTCATATATATATTGGGAAGCAACCGTTAATATATTGATTTCTTTAAATAACTCTCTAAGCGAGTCACGAGGTCTTAATCTATAAATAGCGCGTACGGCTCTCTTTTGTAATACAAAAATGTCATGAATATCAGCTGCTGATCCCCACAACAATATACCATATGACATAACACTATGGAAGTAACTGAAATATACAAGCCTTGCCGTCTCAACATCAGACAGTAATCTAATTTTTTTAACAGCAAAAGCAGCAGAGCTAAGTCTTCCTGATAGGGTAGTAATATGAGGATTCCATTGCAGACGTGAATCTAAAGTTATTCCTAAAAATACTGTTGAGTCAACACATTGTATTATTTCTTCGTTAATTTTAATATTGGTACTGACCTGCTTGACATTTGGTAAAGTAAATTTAATACATTTTGTTTTATTTGAATTTAATAACAAGTTATTATTAGTAAACCAACACACTACTTTGGAAAGGGCATTATTCACATCGTCAACATTTTCTGTTTGTCTATTAAGTTTAAAAATTAGGGAAGTATCATCTGCAAATAATACCGTCTCACATAAGTTGTTTACATAGAAAGGCAGGTCATTTATATAAATCAGAAAAAGTAACGGCCCTAATATCGAACCCTGCGGCACGCCCATAAGAATAGGGGCCCCTGAAGACTTTGCTTTATTTATAACTACTGTTTGTAATCGGTCACTCAAGTATGATTTAATTATTTTTATTGAGTTTATTGAGACGCCATATTGTTGCAATTTGCCTAATAAGGTTTTATGTTCTACACAGTCGAAGGCCTTGGACAAGTCACAGAAGACACCTAGAGCATCTTGTTTATTTTCCCAGGCATCAAATATATGTTTCATTAACGCAACACCTGCATCTGTCGTGTTTTTACCCCTGGTGAAACCGAATTGTCTCTCATGAAACAGTTTATTCAGTGTAAAATGAGAAAGCAATTGATTATAAATAACTTTCTCAAATATTTTACTTAACGTTGGTAAAATGGAAATAGGTCGAAAATTAGTGGGATCACATTTATCCCCAGACTTAAATAAAGGTATAATTTTACTACATTTCATCAAATCGGGAAAAATCCCATTTTCAATACATTTATTAAAAATAGCCGTTAAATGTGGGGCAATTACTTTAATTATTGATGTTATAACTGTAACCGATATACCCCATAGATCTTCTGTCTTTTTCGTATTTAAAGATTTAAACGTTTTTATAATGTAGTCGGCACTAATTTCATGAAAGTTGAAAGAACTGTCACATTTATTAACACAAGATTCTAAAAAGGAAAGCGCCAATTCGGTAGATGAATTCAATTCACTAGTGATTTTTGTGGGAATGTCTGAAAAAAAGGACTCCATAGCATTTGCCACTGCTTCATCCGTTTTTACCATTTTACCATTAATATTAATTTCAAAAGACCTATCTTTAAATGACGTTTTACCAGTTTCTTGATTTATAATTTTCCAGGTGGTCTTAATTTTATTGGTGGAATTTTTGATTTTATTATTAAGGAAGTTTGCTTTTGCAACATTACAAACCCTTTTAAATATTTTAGAATAATTTCTGACATAGTTTATAAATGACTGGTCTGTGGACATAGACTTTTCATAATATAAATCATATAATTTTCTTCTACTAATGTAAATACCTGGGGTAGCCCAATCACTAAATTTCTTTCTGTTACGCAGTGAAACCACAAAAAACATATATTGTTATTTCCTAATAAATAAAACTATAACCAGAAATTCAGCAAACGTCGGCAAAATCTCTAACAGAAAATTTGAGAAAAGAAAATAGTAGGTAATTATTATGTATCTTTGGATAAGTAATATTTGACTAAATCACGGTAATGATAAAAGATAAACATTGTAAACTAAACTAAACTGAGTAAAAAAATCCATTTTTGTTCAGCAAAGTACCTACACATTCCAAGATTTTGAAAATTTGAACGAAAAAAAACGGGATTTAAACCATGTACCTTTGATTTTTGGTTAATCCGATATTTCGGCGCAGTTACATGCGCCATGATCACGGATGAACTGAAGTCTTATGTGAGTTGATTTTATTGGCAGACAAATCTGTCTACCCTCTTTCTGAGTCTTTTACTACGCTCGGCACCCGTACCACCGTTCTCAGTCTTACTATCTACTCGAAACCGCTGTCTATACACAACACTTATAGTATCTGGGCGTATCACGGCACAACTTTTATTTACCCCGGTTCCACATAAACTTATTACCGGATTCCAGGCGCTCGACAGTTTAAACCCATCCTCACGATTGAAATTTTTGTTTTTCTTAATTTCAATCGCTTCCCTTACCAATCTTGGTATATAGTGGCGTTCTGTCGAGATGACCTAAGGGTTGTGAAACTCGATCCAGTGATTCGGACCGGAGTGTATTAAATGCTCCGCGATAGCAGACTTCTTTGTATGTATAGTTTTAATAATATAAAATCATACATCATAAATCGCCATCATATAATCGAAATTACACTTAATTATTTTAGTAAGCTGGGTGTAAAAGACATGAACAGTCAAACGAGAACCATGTATTCTATACATCAAAATAAGACATATTTCAAAAAAAATATTGCTGGGAAATGATTTTTATTTTTTGATGTTAAAAAATTGCAAATTGTACCGCGCAATGTAAAGGGCTCAACTCGCACGCAACTCGCAAAACCTCGATAATTTTGCCAGACGGCGGCCCCGTTCGTTAGTGTCCGTGCGCATCGAGTGAGCTACATTGAACGCTAACGTTTTGAAGCCATTTTTTGTTATGAAATACTAAAAAAATGATAATGTTTCTTTGGACAATAATTAAGAAATAACGTATAGAATACGTTTTCATAAAAAAATAAAAAAAAAATTATGACTTTGAAATTCAATAAAATCGTAACTATCAATTTCCCAGGTATAGTTTAAAGGAAAAAAAATGTTATGATGGTGAGCAGAATACATGGTTCTCGTTTGACTGTTCATATCTTTTACATCCTGTATATGTAGCTGTAGTACTAGCTTTTGCCCGCGACTTCGTCCGCGTGGAATAGTTATTTTGGGCTGCATTTTTGGGACTTTGGATTTCCATACGACCTTTCATCACCCATTTCATCCTTGTGAGGATAAAAGGTCATGATTTCACCTAGTAGGGAAAAAAAACAATGCCTAAATTATAATTTTGACGAACGTCCATGCAAACTTTTATCTCTCACATCAACCCTTTCAAGCCTTTTTTCGAAATAAAAGGTAACCTATGTCCTTTCCCAGCGTCTAGTCAATATATGTACCAAATTTCATCATAATCGAATATACGAAAGCGTGACTTTGCTTAGTCTTACATACAACCTTTCATCCCCAAACGAGTCAAACTTTAAAAAACATGAAAAAAATATTTATTTATTACTTATCAATTTATTATTCATCAAGCCTAAATTCAAAGTTTCATGTTTTAATCTTCAATAATGACGAACTCCCATACAAACTTTCGACCCTTATTTCAACCCCTTCATGCCCTTTTTTTACAAATAAAGGTAGCTTCCAAAAAACATCCCACAAAAATATACTAGACTTAAGGTCTAGTATATGTTGTATGTACCTAATTTTAATAAAATCGAAGGCGTGAAAGCGTGGCTTTTGGACTTCGATACGAACTTTCATCCCCTATTTCATCCCCACTCTGATCAAAATTTTTCAAAAACGCTAAAACAAATATTTATTTCTTTTTTATCAAGTGCCTAAATTCAAGTTTCATGGCTTTTCTTTAAAAATTAAGAACTTCCATACAAAATTTCATCCCTTATTTCAACCCCTTCGAACCCTTTTTCGCAATAAAAGGTAGCCTATCTATATGTTATTCTGCTGTATGAGCTATATTATTACAAATTTTAATTAAAATCCATTCCGTAGGTTTTGCGTTAAAGACATAGAGACGTATATACGCTTGCATACTTCTTTCACCATCCGATCCATACAAACTTTCGTGTTTATAAATTAGTAGGATTGCTCAAACTGCACTAAATTGTCACTAAACCTCTTGAATAGGCTTTGTCCACCACTATAACATCAAAAAAACAATATGTATAGTATTTAATACGATATGTTCGCAAGAAACGCTGCGCGCGGGTACAGTCGGCAGTGATGTAGTGCCGAGTGACGTCACACGCCTGCCAGGCGGCCGCTTGGCGGAACGATCTGTTTTTTCGTCATAACTTCGTCAATTTTCATCGTAGAAAAAAAAAATGGTACCATTTATTTTGTTTTTTAATTGTCTACAAAGCTACATTCATAGTTGAAATCGTTACGGATCCTCATTATTGTACTCTGTGCAAATCAACACCGCGATATGAAAACATTGAAAAGTTGCGTTTCGTTCGTGTTCCACTTGCGCTCTTGATTGAAGTGATTTACGGCGATCGGGGCCCAGTCTGTTCAGTTGAGCTGTACCGGCGCGTGACGTAGTAATAAACTGTGTTTAATATTAGAAAAAATGCCGATTTGTGTCGTCAAAGAGTGTGGAAATCAATCCTCACGATATAAAAAAAACAGGATGGAATCACATTTCTTATTTAAGTAAACTCGGAAACTAATATTTTCAATAAATTTAAATAGAAAAATGGAGGTTATGACTTGGGACACAAAACGCCAAAACGTTGTGGGTTAACTTTGTAATTGCGTAATGTCGCATGTCTAAAGTTACTTGTTTTTTATGATGTTTTATCAGTCTTTTTCAGTTTTTTTAATTTTTTAGGTGAAAATGGAAGGAACACTAAGAATACAAAAGTGAATTAAAAAAATTGTCCTTTAAATCGCTTACTTTGTATTTGTCCCTTTCTAACCTATAGAGCACACGTATTAGACGATCAAGTGACCGTCTAATACGCCATAGGTACTCAAGAGGTTAGAAAAGGACAAATAGGAAGTAAGCGTTTTCAAGGACGATTTTTTAGACTTCACTTTTTTATTGATAATGTTCCTTCCAGTTTTAGATCTTGTCCAGAAGAACTAATTCGCCACGAATATTTATGCGCGAACACATACTGAAGCTCAACGAACGAATTTGAAACTCGCGCGAAGCTTGTGGACGCAATGTAATAACTAAATATTTGTTCTAGCGTTTTCGAAATATTTACCCATGAATATGGGAATGATATAGGGGATGAATGAAAGGTTGTAAGGAAAGCCAAACAAAGTCACGCTTTCGCGCCTAACACTTGAACTGATTTTGATGTAATTTAACACAAAAATAGACTAGACCTTGAATATAAGGGCTGATTATAATATGTATGGGATTCCTTAGTATCGAAAATAAAACCATGAAACCTTAGATTAAAGCAAAAAAGGAATGATACGTTACCCGAGTAACGTGCGTATGCCTACAAAAGTGAGACCAATGGCCCTACTACAACGCAGTCTCCAATAGAATGGTGAATCGTTTGTATGTACGTGCTTGGACTGTGCTATATTATAAAAAAATATTACTAATAGGTTAAAAATGCCTTCCTGTTATTTATAGGTGTAGTGCACAAATCACTCAATGAATAACGTTTCATGCATTAATACACTAAACAGTAATATTTTCAAGAAGATTCCTAATTATAAAATACATATTATTCGGACATTTAGAATAAACGAAACAAAAAATACGCTGACTCTAATTTGTAGTGTAGTGAAGTCTCGAGACTCGCTGACTCGCTCGCGCTCACGAAGTAAATGATCACTCTATCTCGGTTTCTCAATCAGCACTATTCATATAATTAAGGGCTACAATTTCCAAAGGTTGAATAACACGACCACATTTAATATTTTTAGTTATTAAGTTTTCATTGTTGTATTTTAAAGACCTACAAGACATTTGCAGGACTTTAAAATGTTAATAGTATTTTTATATATATAAAGCGTTAATAGTATTTTTTTTAATTTATATTTTAAAAGCTATTAAAAAATATTGATTATTATATTTGATTGTATCGGGTAAATTTCTTTGCCACTACTAATAATTTAACCGTTCCTTGGAGTTTTTCCCGAGTTCTTGTTGTAAAAACACGTATTGAGAGACTCCATTTTTAACTTTATCTACGTAATCTTTAATGTATCGCGACCGCCATTACTTTTAAAGAGGAAGAAGAAGAAGTGACCGTTACGTTTTAAAAATAGACGCTATTTGACAATAAAATTACACTAGGACAGTCATTCTTTTCCCGCTTGTTCAAAGGTAAGTTTGACAAACATTTTTATTTTGAAAAGTTTAAGTTATTCATTCTTTTTGTACTTAACATCAACTGAATTAAGTAAAACTATAACAGATAAACCTAGAAAACTATTATTTTAAATGTTTTTACCTAAGATTTGTAAAGGTACTTATTCTACACACTTGGGTTAAATTTTTTGATGCGTGCTAATTACCTCATGTTACTATTCAGTGAAATCCTTGATATTTTGATAGGTCTACAGTTGAGAATGTTACTGAGACAGTACCTATCTATTATATTTATTTTACCTACCTACCTCAGTGGTTCCCTATAGGTGCATAACTTTCATTAAAGTTTAAACACTTAAATGTGATAGGTAGTTAAGTAAATCTATTAAAATAATAACAATGATTTCAGATGGAAAAGAATACTTTCTATGATTGCGAACCTGACCAGCCCGATTCATGCCATGAAATGACCGAATCCTGTAGCATTGCCAAAGGTAAGAGTTTTCTTTTTTGGTTTAACTTATACTTTACTCCTATCTAGAAACTTAGGTATATGTATATGATAAAGTTGATTTCTCTCTAAATTTACCAGATAGAACTTAAAATCAAATTGAATATGTTGAGTGAGAAGCAAATGTAGTGAAAATATATTTTTAAACTTTGTTTGCATATGACCAATGCCTGTTATTTATAATTTGTTAGGCCTATGAGACTTAGCTTTAATCTTGACATCATTAGTGTAGACAGTTTGAAAGAAGTAGGGTTTAAAATACTTATATCCCCCCAAGCAAAATGGTCTTCAAAAAAATCCATGAAATTTACTCATCAATCTAATAAGTCAGATATACACTTTAGAAGTAAGATTGATATTTGTGTTATCCATCAATTAAGATGAATCCTTTAATGATCCTTTTTAGTTTTATTAATGTATATGGTCAAGTAGTATACTACACTTATGTGCAATGAAAGACTCACCGGTATGCTTTGGTTCAGAACTCCCTAATCAAAATCTACATTTAGTAAATTATAATTTTTAACCCCGTGTGTTAAACAAGAACTTAAACTTACATTAGACCAGTTTTTACTGTGATAGATTTTGGTTTATTTATTTTATAAATTGAAAACCAAATACAGTAAAAATAGGTAATATTTCTGGGGAAATCCGCTGTTTTAAGGGTCAATAAATCTGTAAGATTAATCAATTATTCAATAAACAATGATTCAATTAACTCTGAACATTCTGCAAGTCACAGAAATGGTGTATGACGTTAAAATGAGAAACCAGGGTTTCCGAAGAAATGAGTAACTTATTATTTTTTTTAATATTGTCTTACCTTATTATAAGGAGGTATAGTAAGGAGTTAATTTATTTATGCGGTTAAAGTGAAAGAATATTATTTTGTTCAAATAGCATTTTGCTGACTAAAGTTCTTTGCTCTTCCCTAATGGAACATGGGTGTGAGGATATGTATGTCACGTATGTGTAAAAATGTACTTATGTCTATGCCTTTGATATGGTTGACATTACATTTTAATATTTAAAAAATACAATCATCAACTTAACTATGAATATTTTATGTTGTAACAGTGATACAACATAAAATATTTTATGTTGTAACAGTGATACAACATATTCATTGATACGAAATAATATTATATTAAATGAAACCTACATAAGTAAAATTATAATGACACTCCGTAACACTCAATCTGAAGGCTATGATAATATATGTACTATGGTACTGAAGCAATGTAAAGATGAACTGGCACCGGTTTTAGCCTACTTAGTAAATTTATCCTTAGAGAAAGGTATATTTCCGGAAGTCTTAAAAGTCTCTATTGTGAAACCCATTCACAAAAGAGGCGAAAAAACGGACATAAGCAATTATCGTCCCATTGCCTGTTATGTTTATTGGGAGCGACACATCAAGCAAACACCGTGTTCTAGTTACAACTGCATTTATTACATTCATGCCTACCTACATACATATTATAAAAGACACACATAATATTTCACAGATACCTACAACCCCCTTATTAATTTAATAAGTACAATTTAGGTATTTTCATTAATATCAATTATTTGTTATTATTATATAAACTCAATAAAAATAAAATAATCATCAATCAATAATCACATTCCTTCTCCTTATTTAATTATAATTTTGGTATTAAGTAGGTACAAACAATTGAATTTCAATAACATTAGTTAGGTATAATATAATTCAAACATTATTTTTTCAAATTAGTTTTTAACTATTTATTGTATTACATATTATCCAATTTTAATTTAATTAAGCATGCATTTTATTATAACAAAATAATATATATTACAAAATAATTAAACATTTTCTATTTACATACCTATACATATAGTTATAGTACATACCTATGAACAATATTCATGTAGGCATATACAGCTAAAATATGAACTTATAAATACAATTAACATGCTCGGTTATAAAATTATAATAATTACTAAATTTTAAAATAAAAACAATTAATTACTTTATTTATCATTAATTTTATATTAATTAACCTATTTTAATTTACTAATAACTTACGACTTCGAAAATCCCCAGCGATCAGGTGGTTTCACTATCGTGCCAAAACGAGAATATTTTAAACTATTAGTATTGTCAATAAGTCTTTGTGTTAACTGTGGATCACAGGTGCCGGTTAGCGAATTTTTAGTATTTGATGAGTTTGCTGCATCGATGTCATCGTAATTAAGACTTTCATATACTTATCACTACGATTCTCAGAGTCTATAATAATATGTTTACGATTCCGCCTTAAGACAGTTCCCGAGGTTAGTTTTATTAAATAGGATCTATTATTTAATATGCATTTTATTGTCCCCGGTTTCCATTCATTTTGTAATTTAATTTTAACCTTTTGATTTATTTTTAACGGTGTTAGTAATCTAGTACCTCTATCAAAGTATTGTTTTTGTATTGTTTGCCTAGTTTTTAATTTATTGGATATGTTTTTATATAATTTAGGCATTAAAAATCGTGGAGGACATGGAACTATACTTCGCAGTTTTCTGCTATATAACAATTCTGCGGGGGAGGGTAACTCGTTACTTATGGGGGTGTTTAAATATTCTAATAGCCCTAGACTAAAGTCTGATCCTTGTGTTGGTGAAGTCGCGCCATCTATCGGGCTTTCATCATAACATTATGACGTCGAACGCGAGGAGTGGAAGACCGAGGCGCGGGAGGGCGAACGGGAACCACGGCACTGGACGGCACCGCACTCCACTGACACATCTATTCGCATTAAGATCGCACCTATGTAACTTTTTTTGAATACATTAATTTTCATCCAAGTTAAATAACACCAGTCATTGAATATCTTTTAGTAGAAAGTTCCTCCCAATTTATTCAAGAAAGTCAAAGACGAGAAGGACTGATTGGCAGCCTCCCTCACTGCACCAACATTGGACCTTCAGCTCGGATACAAAAGGAACAGCGTAGAGGTTTAACTGATCGATCCTTCCCATTCCTCCAAATTCAGTGCTCATCAATTTGTGCTAATCAAGTGCTTTGTGTTTTCTAGATCGTAAAATTTGTCTACCAACTACCCGCGCCTTAAGCATTGTGCTTGACCTTCCAGACGCTTCAAAGACATCCGTTAATTGTAAGTACTTAATTCCTATTTTTCACAATGACCAAGAAGAGGCAATCGGTAGATTTTGAAAATATAGACGAATCTCTTAAAGTGCTCGTTAAAAAACGTAGTGTCGTTAAAGCTAAACTTACGATTTTTATTAAATATGTGGACGATTTAGACAAATTTGAATCATTAACTCAATTACAAAAAGAGGAATTACAAACACGTTTCTTAAAATTGGAGATATTATTGGAACAGTTCTCAGATATTCAAGATGATATTGATATAAAAGTGCCAGATTACCAATTAGAATCAGAAATAAGCGAGAGAGAATCTTTTCAAAATCAATACTATGCAGTTTTGGCTAGGTGCAAGTGTAAATTAAATAATTTTTTACAATCGGAAAGCCAATCTTGTCCGAAAAGTAGTAATATAAAGTTACCTACAATTTCTTTACCATCCTTCGACGGTTCATATGACCATTGGCTCGAGTTTCGCGATACTTACCTTTCGCTTATTCATAATTCAAATAATATAGACAATATCCAAAAGTTCCATTATTTACGTTCTGCTTTAACCGGTAACGCTTTACAGGTTATTAAATCATTAGAGTTCTCCTCTGAGAATTACATTACTGCCTGGGATCTATTAGAAAATAGGTTTAATAATAACCGTTTGCTTATCCATAATCATGTTAAGGCTCTTTTTTCTACGCAAGGGATAAATAGGGAATTTGCGTCACAAATACGAAAACTTATTGATGCAATTTTACGTAATATTAGGGCATTAAAGTCGCTGGGCGAGCCCACCGATTCGTGGGATACATTAATTATTTATATTGTAGCTACAAAGTTAGATTCGTCAACTGAACGCGAATGGGAACTTTATAAAGGTACCCTCACACAGGAATCTAATTCGGAAAAATTGTGCTTGGCCGATTTAATTAATTTTCTTAAGAACAGGGCCGATGTGCTAGAAACAATAGTTAATGTATCTCACAACAAGTACACGCATACGCTTAATACGAGTACTAAAGGGCAATCGTCAGGTACACAGTTTACAAAGTCACACAGTTACGCAATTGTACAGAAACGGGACAACAAATCAAATAATTCGCTTCATTCAAAACGTTACCGCCCGTGTAGTATGTGCAATGCTAAACACCCGCTTTATTCGTGTGATATATTCGTTGGTTTACCCGTCAATGATAAAATAAAACATATTGACGAAAATAAACTATGTCGTAATTGCTTGCGCGCCGGCCACACAGAAGCAAGTTGTTGGTTTGGGCCATGTAAGCAATGTGCTATGAAACATAATACATTAATTCATACCGAACAATGTGTAGACGCAGGTACGTTAACATCTGCGCACGTTTGTCAGTCGAAGTCGCATAGTGGTTGCATCACGCCTAATTCACAACCACTACAATCCGCATCTCATACAACTCAATCGCTTTATATACATAACGATAACAATACGCATAAGTCTTTAGAAACGGTGCTGTTATCAACGGCTTTAGTGGAGATCGCGGATAAAAATAATAATTATCATACAACGAAAGTTCTTCTCTGAAATGAAGCAATGTTGACTTCCTTTTTTTTTTTTTTTTTTTGTTATAATAATGTATATGATATTAATTGTGACGAATTACCAGAAATAAAATTAAGTACGACTTCAGCGGTGTCGTATATAACAGATTTGAACTGGTTTCCGTTTCATCGTTTTTCACAATATAATCGTATGACACGCGCATGTGCATACGTCTTAAGATTTATAAATAATTCACGTAACAAAATTAAGTCACAACGGCAAATAGGCCCGCTTACTGTTTTTGAAGTTATTAATTCCACCACTATTTTAGCAAAGGTTAGTCAGTTACAGTCTTTCCCTGATATTATTGAATCATTGTCAAACGATAAAGTAGCTAAATTGCCAAGTAACGTATCAGGTCTTAACATATTTTTGGATGAGCAAAATGTTATTCGAGTTGGTGGTGGATTGGTGAATTCTAAAGATTTTTCATATCAAAAGAAACATCCGATTCTTTTAAGCGGTAAGCACAAGTTCACTCAGCATTTATTTAGTTACGAGCATAAGGTTCTTTTTCATGCCGGGCCTCAACTTTTATTAAGTAGTATCCGTGATAGCTGGTGGCCTCTCAGGGGACGTGATCTCGCGAGACAAACTGTTCACGCTTGTGTCAAATGTCGTCGTCTGAGAGGAAAAACCGTGCAAGTGCAAATGGGTAATTTGCCTAATGAAATAATACAAATAAGCTATCCATTCATTCGTAGCGGTGTAGATTACGCCGGGCCTCTGTTCATATTGAACCGAAGGGGAAGAGGGGCAAAATTGGAAAAGGCATACATTTGTTTATTTGTTTGCTTTACAACTCGAGCTATACATTTAGAACTAGTTACTGATCTCACTACTAGCGCATATATTTTGGCTTTGAAAAGATTCATTTCTCGAAGAGGAAAACCATCTGAGATTTTTTCCGATGATGGGAAAAACTTTGTAGGCGCTTCAAAAGAATTTTCATTGTTTTTAGATAAAAATAGTAATGATATAATTAATTTTTCCACAAATAATAACATTAAATTTAAATTCATTCCGCCGTATTCGCCTCACTTTGGTGGATTGTGGGAAGCAGGGGTTAAGTCATGCAAGTACCATTTGCGTCGCGTAATAGGTAACGCCAATTTAACTTACGAAGAGATGAGCACGGCATTGGCACAAATCGAGGCCCTCCTCAACTCTCGTCCTATGACTCCTATGTCCACAGATCCAAACGACCTATCCCCACTTACCCCAGCTCACTTCTTGATCGGTCGACCCTTAACTGCGCCTGGCTGTGTTGACCTCACAACAGCGAACACTGGCCGCCTTCTTCGCTACGACCGGGTTGAACAAATGAGACAGCACTTCTGGCAACGCTGGTCGAAGGAATACATCTCGGAATTGCAGACGAGGACTAAGTGGCAGAGCAATCAAGAAGATTTAGTACCCGACACTTTGGTACTGATAAAGGAAGATAATTTGTCTCCGCTTCAGTGGCGCCTGGGGCGTATACTTCAAGTCTTCACGGGAAAGGATGGCAAGTCTAGAGTTGCTGTGATCAAAACTGCAACAGGGAATATACAACGATCATACCCCAGGATATGCCCGCTTCTGTCTCCAAGTCAAGACTAATAAAGACTACAGACTTTGCCTGCTGACGACGCATCATATCACTTTATCATGTTGGAAGCCGCTGACGTTCCAAGGCCGGGGGCATGTTGGTGAAGTCGCGCCATCTATCGGGCTTTCATCATAACATTATGACGTCGAACGCGAGGAGTGGAAGACCGAGGCGCGGGAGGGCGAACGGGAACCACGGCACTGGACGGCACCGCACTCCACTGACACATCTATTCGCATTAAGATCGCACCTATGTAACTTTTTTTGAATACATTAATTTTCATCCAAGTTAAATAACACCAGTCATTGAATATCCTTTAGTAGAAAGTTCCTCCCAATTTATTTAAGAAAGTCAAAGACGAGAAGGACTGATTGGCAGCCTCCCTCACTGCACCAACACCTTGAAAAGTGGTCTTTTTCATCATATTTTTTATTGTCTGTACAGCACGTTCTACTTGACCATTCGACTGTGGGTACCGAGGTGATGACGTAATATGTTCAAAATTCCATGCTACGCTAAATTCTTTAAATAAATGGGAATTGAACTCGGGGCCGTTGTCCGATATGACTGTCTGCGGTATCCCATTACTTCTGAATATGCACTTCAACTGTTTGATTACTTCAGGAGACGTTGTTGAGGTTAATTCTACCACCTGAACAAATTTACTAAAATAATCTATAACAATTAAGTAGGACTTGTTACCATAATGGAAAATATCTGTGCCTATTTTATACCAAGCTCTGTCA
Source organism: Elophila nymphaeata (assembly GCA_955850985.1). Classification (NCBI taxonomy): domain Eukaryota; kingdom Metazoa; phylum Arthropoda; class Insecta; order Lepidoptera; family Crambidae; genus Elophila; species Elophila nymphaeata. The sequence continues at coordinate 6,800,784 of OY039071.1, forward strand.
GGCAGTTCATGAGGTATTAAAGGTTCCTTCGAATTTTCTTTTCTATAGGTTAGACACGCCTGGCAGTGCGATAAATAGTCATGTAATTGCGAGTTCATGTTGGGCCAATACATAATCTCTCTCGCTCTGAGCTTACATTTTTCTAAACCTAAGTGACCAACGTGAATTTTTTGTAACATTGTTTTACGCATACATTTCGGTATAACAATTTTTTGTCCTTTCCAAATAAGCCCATAATTTATAGACAACTCGTCACGACTATCCCAATATGGTTTTAAGTTATCATTTACTTCATTTTTATGTGTCGGCCAACCTTTTTTTATTATCCTTTTTAGGTCTTTCATCTCATTTTCCTCCCTAGTGTATTTCTGTATTTGTAAGAAATGGGAATCTGTTAACGGGTTTGCAGTTGTTATTGCACACACTTGAGCCTGCGCGTCGAGATGATCACGTGGTGTGGTACCGTCCTTGTCGCTCAAGGCCGCCCGTGATAATGCGTCCGCTATGTATAAATATTTACCTGGCTTATACTTTAAGGTAAAAGTGTACGGTTGAAGACGCATTAACATTCTTTGTAGGCGGGGGGGTGCGTTAACTAAAGGCTTATTTATTATATTAACTAAAGGCTTGTGATCAGTTTCTATTGTAATGTCACTTCTGCCATAGATGTATGTGTAAAACTAATTCTGGAAATTCATCTAAAATTTTAGTATTATTTTTGTACTGTTGACTTACGCTCATAATTCTTTTTAATACCTTTAATTCTTCACAAGAACTGCGGCCTAAAATAGGCGGTGAATTATTGTCAACTATTATAAATTGTAATATATTTGAATTATGTTTATACGAAACTTTTAGGTAACATTTACCAATGACGTTTATAAAACTACCCGAATAACCTTGTAATTTTATCGAAGTTTTAGTTAAGTTTTCTTCTAGAATATTAATTTTACTTAAATATTTTCTAGGCAAAATGTTTACATCGGCACCTGTATCTAATTTAAAATTTATACAGTTATATCCAAAATCTAAATCTACCGTCCACTCATTTGAAAAATATTTTTTATCATTAGTTACCTGATCGCTGGAGTCTTCTCGAACCTCATAAACACGGCACATTTTTGCATAATGATTCATCCGTTTGCATGAAACACATCGCTGTCTATAAGCGGGGCAATTAAATTTAGCATGATTACTTCCACATTTTGTACAGGCCGCGCGAAAGCCATGACGATTCTGTTCTTGCGATTGACGTGGCGGTCTTCTCGACGTCTGAGCCCTCTGGTATTGATTATGTTTTGAAGACGCTGCGCCATTGCTGCTACTAGTGAAGTTAGATGACGGTCTTTTTGAAAAACGATTTCTATTTACTTCGCCACGTACGTGGTCCACTCTCTCGGTATAATTTCAATCACTTTCAACAGCGTGTATATTGCAATGATGTTCCTGCTTCTCACTTTTAATATTATGTGCTTGCATTCTCGATGTCTCCGCTAGTCTGCATATGTCTATAGCCTTCGATAAGGTCAAATCCGGTTCTCGCAGGAGTCTTTCCCTTAAAGACCCGTCTTTTATTCCACATATCATTTTATCACGAACCAAATCGCTGCACAAGTCTTTAAATTCACATTTCGCTGCTATTTTATTTAGTTCAAAAACATATTGTTCAATGGATTCCAATTCTCGTTGATCCCGTGTAAAAAAAGAATGCCTTTCGATAGTTAAATTTTTTCTTGGCAGGAAAAACAAATCAAATTCTTTTAGTAAGTCGTTTATCGTCTTATATTCCCCAGAAAACTGTTCATATACTTCTCGACACTTCTCACCAATGATATGTAACAAAATATTTACTTGCACTTTCTTTTCCTTTCTATGTAATTCGCACGCTTCGTAATAAATTTCAAATGATTTCTTCCACTTCTCCCATTCTGTACTTAAATTTCCGGATGTCACATTATTTAAATCATTTTCGAATAAGAACGGTGCTGGCGGTTGTAAGATTGACTCCATCTTATTTATTGTTTATTTTTACTCAATTTTATATTATAGGTTTTTAGCACTAATATCCTACCGACTGCGCCATGTTATGTTTATTGGGAGCGACACATCAAGCAAACACCGTGTTCTAGTTACAACTGCATTTATTACATTCATGCCTACCTACATACATATTATAAAAGACACACATAATATTTCACATTAATACCGATTCTCTCGAAAATCTTTGAAAAGGTAATGCACAATCAGCTCACAACTTTTTTGAATAAATTTGAATTGGTAAATAGGAATCAATACGGTTTTCAAAAAAATAAATCCACAGCACACGCAGCATTTGATTTAGTTAACGAAGTATTGCAAAATGTAAATATTAAAAACTTTACGACAGTGATATTCCTAGACATGTCAAAAGCCTTTGACTTTGTTAGTCATGATAAATTGCTATCTAAATTAGAACGTATTGGGATTAGGGGTCCGGCATGGAGATGGCTACAATCTTATTTGAATAATAGAATACAAAGTGTAGAAATAACGCAACTGGATGCAAATCATACTACACAAGTTTATAAATCAGAATTACAGCATAATAAATTTGGTGTACCTCAAGGAAGTGTACTAGGTCCATTGTTATTTATTCTGTATATCAATGATCTGTTTGACATATGTGAACAAAAGATGATATTATTTGCTGATGATGTGTCTGCTATTGTGACTACTTCAAAAAATTTGACATTAGAACAACATAAAATTGACATAAAAACAACTCTGAAATTAATATTAGAATGGCTACAAAATAATAATCTTAAAATAAATCTATCTAAAACAAATATAATTAATTTTAATAATTTTGAAAATCAATCAGTTGACATTTCCTTTGACGGGCATGCCCTGCGTAATGCTAAAACTACGACGTTTTTGGGTCTTTTAATAGATACCAAATTCTCCTGGAAAGAGCAAATAGAGAAAGTTTGTAACAAAATTAATAAGTTTACATATGCTCTGTACAAACTATCTAAAGTAGCAAGTGTAGGTACAGCCATTACTGCCTACTTTGCATACGTCGAATCTGTTCTCAGATATGGATTGATAATATGGGGAAATGGTACCGATATCAAACAGTTATTTATTGCACAAAAGCGATGTATTAGAGCCATCTGTGACATAGCACCAGATGTGTCATGTAGGCCCTATTTTAGATCTTTGAGTATTTTACCTTTACCTAGCCTATATATTTTTGAGATAGCTGTGTTTGTAAAGACAAATGCTAAAAATTTTACAAAAGCAAAAGATATATACCAAAGATCTAGGCGTGACCCACATAAGCTAGTATTAGAGATTGTCCCCAAAACTCAAAGATTTTTAAACAACTGCCATGCTATGTGTCAACGCATATACAATAAAACTAGAGGTCGCTTGCGCGCGCGGGCTGCGAGCAGCCCGCGAAAAGGTTGTGCGGCCTGTTGGGTTGTTGCGTAGGGGTTTTTCGGTTGATATTGTAGGCACAATGCTTTGTCTTTGCATGGTGGGCCTCTAATACCCGCCAGCATGGTCGTATTCGGTGAAAATGGCAGCGGAATTTATAAGAAATACTTAGTTTTATCTTTAAAAATTGTGTTCAACATTATGTCATAAAGTTTACGTCATTCACACTCGCGGACGCAATACTTAGCCACTGCAGCGATACCTTCCTATTCCCACCAACTACCAAAAGATACACATATCGATTTTATATCAATAAGTCGCATCCGCAATCTTGGATTTCAAAACAGATGTTGTATTTGTAGTCAGAACCCCCAAAAACCACCAAAATGATACCCATATTGACATTAAATCAAAAAGTCGCGGCCGCCATCTTAGTTCTCAAAATGGATGTTATATTGAGAATCGGGACCCCCGAAAACCATGAAAACGATACCCATATTGATATTTTATTAAAAAGTTGTGTCCGCCATCTTGGATCTCAAAATGAATGTTGTATTCGGAATCTGGACCCTTGAAAACCTCGAAAATGATACCCATATTGATAATTTGTGTCCGCCATCTTGGATCTCAAAATGGATGTTGAATTCAGAATCAAGACCCCCGAAACCCACGAAAATGATAGGTACCCATATTGATATTTTATTAAAAAGTTGTGTCCGCCATCTTGGATCTCAAAATGAATGTTGTATTCGGAATCTGGACCCCCGAAAACCTCGAAAATGATACCCATATTGATATATTATTAAAAAGTCGCGTCCGCCATCTTGGATGTCAAAATGGATGTTGTATTGGGAATCAGGACCCCCGAAAACCATAAAAATGGTACCTATATCGATATAATATTAAATAGTAGCAACCGCCATCTTGGATCTCGAAATAGATGTCGTATTCGCAATCGGGTCCCCCAAAAACCACAAAAATGATACCCATATTGATTTTATACTAAAAAGTAGCAACCGCCATCTTGGATCTCGAAATAGATATCGTATTCAGAATCGGGATCCCCGAAAACCACGAAAATTATACCCATATTGACATTTTTTCAAAAAGTTGCGTCCGCCATCTTGGATCTCGAAATAGATGTTTTATTCGTAATTAAGACCACCAAATACCACAACAACGATACCAATATTGACATTTTGTCAAAAAGTCGCGTCCGCCATCTTGGATATCAAAATGGATGTTGTATTGGGAATCAGGACCCCCGAAAACCATAAAAATAATACCCATATCGATATAATATTAAAAAGTAGCAACTGCCATCTTGGATCTCGAAATAGATATCGTATTCGGAATCGAGTGTTGATTTTTATTTATTAATTTGCAAAAATTAATCAATTAAATATTAGTTTCTGGTATAATATTCTTTATGGTCATGTCTGTGGCTTTATGTCTACGATGACTTTGTCTGTGGTTGAAGCGCCATCTTTTCTTTGGTAATTTTACACTAGTTTGAGCTTCACTTTCTGTTGAGCAGCGCTAGGCAACGGACGTATACCTTCTTAGTGACGAGAAGAATATAGTACACAATAATTTCTTCAGTATAATCGTTGTTTCAATTACCCGTAATCTCCTATAGGTTATGGGCCCAGACTACGTAACGATTAGTGTATTAAAAGTACGGTAACAGTGAATTTAAAATTGTCGTGAATAAAAATCGAAATGAAGAATGAAGTCGCGTAATAAGAAATATTCAAGAGTTTAACAGTGAACGTTATATAATGTGAAAGTTTCGTAAGAAATCACTTTGAGACTAATTACTAATTGTTAGTGTAGTTATAAAGTACCGCATCAAGAGAATAAAAAAAAAGCTAAAAAGTGCGACTGTGAAATAGATTAGTGGTGCATTTTTTTAATTCACGATTTAAAATCGATCCTACCAATTTATACGAATAAGGTGTAACAACTGCCTTAGAAACTAATAAAAAGAACAATTGGATTTCTGCATTGTGAAAACTACCGAGTGACGATCACAGAGTTCAAAAATATTGCATATTCCTACAAAGAAAAGTACCTACAACTTAAACGTTTTTGCCACAAGCAACAAGCGGAGAAGAATTTTATTTCAGGAAATACGATGCATAAGATTTTCGAAGTTGTATTGTGTGTGATAATTGTAGTCGCCGCAATCGTGTCAAGAAAAATCACCGTTAGCTATAATAAATATATAACGAAGCTGGCAACTGCAGTAGCGGCTACAAATCTACTGCGGATACAATGGAAACCAAATAACAAGGACAGTATTGTTTAATAATCTGTTTATAGTGTGAATGATATTACTTTATTCTAATACTAATTAAATATATTTTGTTCTAGATTCAAGAGCGAGTTTAAAAACACATTTTTTACAAATCCTACAACAATATGCAGATTCCGTTAGTAATTGGCGAAGCTGAATTTTTGCAGCAGCTTACTACTAATTTGGGAAACCATATAACTTGCAGTCAGTCTCCAAGATACAGCGAGCTGGATACAAGGTTGTTTTTAGACAACAGGGAGCCGAAATTAAGAAGGACAGTAAGATCATTGTGCAAGGTAACCTTTTAACAAATCAATTGCTATTGACTTTGTAGCTTTTGTGAATCGTAGTGATTCTGTTTCTCATACGTGCAGTAGTGATAACAATAGTTATTAATTATGGCTACAGCATTCAAGTCATTATGAGTAAAAAAAAAAAAAAAAATTAGAAATAAAATAAAATTATTAATCGAGGATGTAGATCAAATTAATAGAGTAGCACCTAACAATAAGTTATGTGAAGCATGTATAAATAGGAAACAGAGTCGACTGCCATTTAATCAATCTAAACAAGTATAAAAGTTACATTAAAATTCCTTGTCAGTGTTTGACCGCGATGAACTTCGAAATTACTCAACCGATTTTGATGACATCTTGCAAATGTTTTTTGCTTAGTCCAACTTAGGTTATAAAACAGTTTTTTTATGATTTCGAAGACCTCAATTTTTTACTGCAAATTAAATGTTTATTTGAGGACGGTAATGTGGAATTGCCACAGCAACGCGTGGGTAAGTTAGCTAGTATATTATTCATTCTGATATTTCCGGCCCTATAACTCCTTCAACCATTGACAGGAAAAGTAACATCGTTCTTTTTGTTGATGAGTATACTCATTACTGTGTAACATACTTGCTACCATGTAACTCAGCAGTTTCTATGTTCAAAGGCAAAAAGTGAGGCCCAATTCAATTCTAAAGTACTTAGTTAATCTTCATTCTTATATGGCGGGAATATTTATGTTTTGTGTACGTTTAGATGCTCGTCACAGAGTTAATCTTAACTCATTTTTGGTAAGCTTACCGACGCCTGCAGGTCGACCGAAAGTTGTTGTATTTCAGCGCTTTACAGGATGGCTACTGAACATTGCGCCGTACGTTATGTGACGCGGAAAATGCCCAGTGGCTAATTATTTACTTATGTTTTATTTTCAGTATGAATGTCTAACATTAAGGTCTATATTTATATGGGCCTATGTGTTTTGTTCATGCTGATTTACTGAAATAAAAAGTTACTGTGTTGAGAAAGGTACCTATAACATATCTTTTGACAGTTTCTCAAACTTTACAATTAAATAGTGTTACTGAGCAGATGGTTACTGCCTGTCACTTAAAAAAAAAACTCGTTTATTGTTAAATGGTGGTCAATTAAATAAAATGTTTTGGAGTCATGCAGTTTTGCCTGTGGTTTATTTAATAAAAATAACAACATCAGCTTTAAAAGTTTCACAAATACATACCATTCGAAATGTGGCATAATAAAAGACCTAAAAAAACAATAATAAAAATAAAAAAAAATTAAGTTTCTTTTGGCTCAACCGCTTTTGTTCTTAATAAAACGAGTAAATCAAAACTTGACAGTAAATCATGGAAGGGTAATAGGGCATGAACCAAACGGTTGTAAAGTTTAGGAACCTGGTAACAAAAGGTACATGTATATTGTATTAATCACAGATGTTTTTGTAGAAGATACTATTTTCTTTTGCAATCCAGGCCTTTTCTGAAGCCTGAAGAGAATATATTAAATTCTCGTGACAAAACTGATATGAATGTTAATTTGAAATCAGTGTCAAATAAGTCTCGGAAATCTGACGGCTTAAAATCATGAGGAAACCATAATTTGATATTAAATCATGGAAGAGTAAACCCTAACGGTTATTAAGTTTGGGGATCTGAAAACTAAAGTCAGAGATGTTATTGTAGACAAGGCTATTTACTAATACAGGTCTGCGCAGAAGCCTGAAGAGAATACACTAAATTCTCGTGACAAAACTGATATTAATTTAAAATCGAAATCAGTGTCAAATAAGTCTCAAAACTCGGACGTATTAAAATCAGATTAATTGAAAATCTGATATTATCTATACATGTTAGCCCTAGTAAAATTCGAAAAGTAAAACATGATACTGTAAAATGTAATTAATCTGGTTGTTCATCATCAGATGCTTAGAGATGAGTTGCATTCTTTATCTGTAAATTGATTTTAAGACTTATTGTTTTGGCAAAGGTATTAGGTATGTATGACTATACCATACAAACCACAATAAAACAGTGTATCAGAGCGCGTGAATCGTACACTTACAGAAATGACTCGATCATTGGCATAGTTTAATACTAAATTATAATTATTATTTTTAATAATAAGTAAATGTATTTTCTTTTGAGAAATTAAACATTTTTAGACCTGAGCATTGCTACAAGTGCGAAACAAAGCAAATCTTTTTGGGGTATATCTGTTGTTGTATCAGATACGTATTTAATTAACATATCTCCCCCAGTTAAAGCTCTGATAGATAAAACACTATATGAAATGTGGCATAAAAAAATATTGAAAATGTTTCGTTTTACTGCATAAGATAAACATTATTGTGACAAAAATATCTTATGTCAAAATAAGTAGATTTTATTTCAAGTGTTTACAAATAATCATTTTTAAAAAAATGAATTAATTTGTAGCTCGTGAGTCGAAATTAATTTTGTGCAATCAAGACCAACGTGTGCAGTAGTACCTAATATCAAAGTGATACCTGCTAAAATAAGTAAACTCTACCTTGAATCGGTAAAATTTAGATGGCTTATATAATTATTCTATCAAAGATCATTCATATTTTATACAAAAATGATCCAAGTAATATTTATGACGCACAGCGAGAAAAAAATCTCAATCTACCCCCTATTTCTATTTGCAATCGTGTTTCAAAATGAGATTTAACAGGAGTAACCACACCTGGAATCCTATCTAAAGGCCAAATAATTATAATGCCATTAGTTGTAATTTGTATTGTAGTTGAAAATACATATTTATAATGCTACACTACAGACAGACAAAATAATGTCCATAGCAGTGTCATTTACTGAGACAAATATATGACGTTTTATGAAGCAGTCGAGATGCGTTATAGCTAAAATCACTTGTAGTCAGTGTGAATATAAATATTGATAAATGTTTTGTTATTTTTGACGATAATAACGGTTGCACAAGTGTTGCAAACTAAACATATACCTACCTAGATGTCAATTATCACATTTCTATTTAACAGATTTATAAAAATGTGATAACATTAAATTACATTTCAACAGGTCAGCAGCAGATGCGTTGACGACACCGCTTCTCGCAGTGATGTTTAATACATTCATAGAAAAAAAAATGGGCTTAAGAGAAGTTCATGATGTATTTGAATAATAATATTAATATGTAAAGATCTTATTATAAAATGCATATGATTTCATAGATATATAAGTGAGTGAATGGTCTGGTTAGGTTTTTCTGGGTTTCCCTAATCCTAGCAACAAATGTTGGACCATAATAATGTATCCCAGTGAGCACATAGAAGGTGTACGATCTGTTTAGGATTTGATTGTTAACTTATGATTAAGTTTGTATAAATGACCAGTCGATTAATTTTTGAGGGGGCGTGTTGATTTTTATTTATTAATTTGCAAAAATTAATCAATTAAATATTAGTTTCTGGTATAATATTCTTTATGGTCATGTCTGTGGCTTTATGTCTACGATGACTTTGTCTGTGGTTGAAGCGCCATCTTTTCTTTGGTAATTTTACACTAGTTTGAGCTTCACTTTCTGTTGAGCAGCGCTAGGCAACGGACGTATACCTTCTTAGTGACGAGAAGAATATAGTACACAATAATTTCTTCAGTATAATCGTTGTTTCAATTACCCGTAATCTCCTATATCGAGACCCCCGAAAACCACGAAAATGATACCCATATTGACATTTTGACTAAAAGTCGCGTCCGCCATCTTGGATCTCGAAATAGACGTTTTATTCATAATCCGGACCCCCAATAACCACGAAACTGATACCTATGTTGAAAATGTTAAGTGTGTGGTGTGTTATACGTGAATGTGTGACTTTATTTGGACGTCCTTACGAACTTCTTCAACGTGGGTCAATATTTTTGGACGTCCATACGAACTTCTTCAACACGGGTTAATATTTCAAAAACGCTAGAACAAATATTTATTTATTTCTTATCAAGTGTCTAAATTCAAAGTTTCATGGTTTTATCTTCAATATTGATAAATCGCATACAAACTTTCATGCCTTATTTCAACCCCTTTATGCCCTCTTTTACTACAAAAGTAATCATAAGGTCTAGTCTGTTTTGGTGCCATATTTCGTCAAAATCAGTTCAAGTGTTGACTTTGTTTGGATTTCCTTACGAACTTTCATCCCCTATTTCAGCCCCACATAGGTAAATATCTCAAAAATGCTAGAATAAATATTTCTTTATTTTTTATCAAGTGCCTACATGCAATGTTTCATGGTTTCACCTTTAACAAAGACCATCATCATCATCATCAACAGCTCATATAATGTCTCCACCGAGGGGCTCGATCCTACCCCACATTAGGGGCGATTAGGCCTTAGTCAACCACGCTGGCCAAGTGCGGGTTTGTCGACTTCACACACAACCTAAGAATTTCTTCATAGGTGTGTGCAGGTTTCCTCACGATGTTTTCCTTCACCGTAAAAGCGTCGATGAAACGTACATATGAATTCAAAATTTGAAAACACATTGGTACGTAGCGGGGATCGAACCAGTGCCTCCCGGGTCGACGCTCTTACGCACTACGCCACCGACGCTCCCTCCTCGCATACTCGAGTTATCGTGCTAACGCACAGACACACACACAGACATAGTTCTAAAAACGTTATTTTTGGGCTCAGGGAGGTCCAAAACGTATGAATTCGTCAAAATCTGGAGGTCGAATTTTTTAGAAATACATAGTTTTATTTTAAAGAATTGTGTTCAACATTACGTCAAAAAGTTAACGTCGTTCACACTCACTGACACAATACTTAGCCACTGCAGCGATACCTGAATGGCGGCGCGCTTTCTTAACATTTTTTCCATTTAATACAATTATGATTTTACTTCATTCCAAGAATTACCTACATAACACATTGGACTCTTTCAAATAGACCCTCTGCATGGTTATAAAAAAAAACCTTGAACCTACATAGGTATCACTCTGCCATTAAGTAGGTGTCTATATAACATGTAAGACAAGATCAGTACACTCAACATGGTCATAAAAAAAAATAACCCGGAACCTACCTATCATTTCGCCATCATATGGGTACAAAACATTACAATCTCCCAAAAACAGTACACTGTTGCTGGTCATATAAAGAAACCCTGATTCTATCAATCACTTCGCCATCATTTAAGTACAACACAATAGTTCGACTCTCACAAAAACAAGATACCTATAAGATTTGTAAACCTAAAGTTTTAATGAATTAAATAGCTGAATTAATAATGACAAATTAGTGCTCACTCATCAAATTTATCTAAGGAGATATTATTTACACTCAGTATCATTTGCAGCTATTATTATAAAAACATTTATAATTCCCAAGCTGTTTTATAGTAAAATTTATTATAAAACAGCTCGGAATTCCTTTTTTCTCGTATATTATTTACGATACAATGAAAATTATTGGCACACTGCCCATGGTCTATTGGCAGTTTTCGGAAAAGAATTTCCTTTATGTTGGTAATTAATTTTTATCATTCTTTTAACTCATTTCATCCCATTATTTCCTTCATCTAAGCTCCCAACATTACTGATATCTATTTTTTGTTTTGTGCCAAAAACTGGCTTAAAATGTTAAAATAAATCACAACTATTTCTTAATGTAACTTCAAGAAATAATCTACAGAATATATGGGTGTATGGGCATAGATTCCTTTGTCTTTCCTTTTTTAGGAGTATACCTCGAAAATTATACCCATATTGATATTTAATTAAGTCCCGTCCTCCATCTTGGATCTCAAAATGGGTGTTGTATTTGGAATCGGGACCCCCGAAAATCCCGAAAATTTTACCCGTATTGAAATTTTATTGAAAAGTTGTATTCGCCAACTTGTATCTCAAAGTGGATGTTGTATTCGGAATCAGGACCCCCGAAAACAACGAAAATGATACCCACATTGATATATTGTTAAAAAGTTTTGTCCGCCATCTTGGATCTCAAAATGGATGTTGTATTCGGAATCTGGACCCCCGAAAACCTCGAAAATTATACCTATATTGTCATTTTATCAAAAAGTCGCTTCCGCCATCTTGGATCTCGAAATAGATGTTTTATTCGTAATTCGGACCTCCAATAACCACGAAACTAATACCTATATTGAAAATGTTAAGTGTGTGGTGTGTTAGACGTGAATGCGTAACTTTATTTGGACGTCTTTACGAACTTCTTCACCATGGGTCAATATTTCAAAAACGCTAGAACAAATATTTATTTATTTCTTATCAAGTGTGTAAATTCAAAGTTTCATGGTTTTATCTTCGATATTGAAAAATCGCATACAAACTTTCATGCCTTATTTCAACCCCTTTATGCCCTCTTTTACTACAAAAGGTACCTTATCTCCTATCTTAAGGTCTAGTCTGTTTTTGTGCCATATTTCGTCAAAATCAGTTCGTGTTGACTTTGTTTGCATTTCCTTACGAACTTTCATCCCCACATAGGTAAATATCTCAAAAACGCTAGATCAAATGTTTCTTTATTTCTTATCAAGTGCCTACATGCAAAGTTTCATGGTTTCACCTTTAACAAAGACCAATTCCATACAAATTTTCATCCCCCATTTCACCCCCAAAAAGGTAAAATTTCAAAAATCCTTAATCAAATGGTTATTTTTTTCTTATGAAGTGCCTAAATTCAAAGTTTCATGGTTTTATCTTCAAAAATGACGAACTTTCATACAAACTTTCATCCACGCTATCGATCGATGCCATAATAGTACAGGCAGTTGTTTTTTCGGATTTTAGTCGGTTCAATTCTTTCATCTTTTAATGTTGTTTTGTTTCTTATTAAAAAAAATCGTTAGTGGTCTCTCCTTGACTTTTTCGTATACCGGAAACGACTTAAAAGTTGATAGAAACCTTATATTTTGATGTCATACATGCATGTTCAATTTTCGGTCACCCATTCGAGTACCGACCGCGCACTTGGTTGCTTAACTTTCGTAATCGACGTCTCAAAAGTTGATAGAAACTTTATATTTTGATGTCATACATGCATATTAAATTTGGTTGCAATAAGTTAAAGTATAATCGAGTTTTCGTGCTAACACACAGACACACACACAGACATAGTTCTAAAAACGGTATTTTTGGGCTCATGGAGGTCTAAAACGTATGAATTCGTGAAAATCTCGAGGTCGAATTTCGACGTGGCCATCTCCCCGAAAAGTGTCTCTGAAAATGGTGCATTTTTTCTTAATAACAAAATGGCCGCTGGCCAGGGCGCCATCTTGGATTTTGCAATTTCGCCACTCACCCGAGAGAGAGGACCGTATTTGGAGAGAGACGACGAAGGAAAATCGCCAGCGGCGCGTCTCATCACTCTGTGGTGTCGTTTCGAATTGCCCCTGCGAGGCCGAGTTCGAGTCGAGATGGCGGCGCGGCCATTTTGAATTTCTGACTTTTTCTAAAAAAAATCGTTTTCTAAACTGTCAAATCTACCCACAACCGAAAAAGAAAAAAATCAGGACTGAGTGACTTTGGCCTTAAAAATGGTCAAATGTCATTCTAGAAGTCTCGATCAATAGGAAATGGCACCTGGATGAATCGAAATGTCATTATTTCTATTTTTGAAGTTTTCGGGTCAAATCTCGGAAATTACCCCTAAAATGGGGAAAACTTGGCTATACATCCCACAACCTCTCACAACCGACCCATACATATCGACTGCATCGAAAACCATCTATCACCTTAAATTTCCCAAAAATTAAATGGAATTCTTCAAAAATTCACAAAATCCCTCCATAAAAGTCCATATTTTTCGCATATTCTAGACTGCATAGCGGATAGAATGGCGTTTTTACTTACTCATATTGATATATTGTTAAAAAGTTGTGTCCGCCATCTTGGATCTCAAAATGGATTTTGTATTCGGAATCAGGACCCCCAAAAACCACGAAAACGATACCCATATTGATGTATTGTTAAAAAAATGTGTCCGCCATCTTGGATCTCAAAATGGATGTTGAATTCGGAATAAGGACCTCCGAAAGCCACGAAAACGATACCCATATTGATATATTGTTAAAAAGTTGTATCCGCCATCTTGGATCTCAAAATGGATGTAATATTCGGAATCAGGATCCCCGAAAACCACGAAAACGATACCCATATTGATATATTGTTAAAAAGTTGTGTCCGCCATCTTGGATCTCAAAATGAATGTTGTATTCGGAATCAGGACCCCCGAAAACCCCGAAAACGATACCCCATATTGATATATTATTAAAAAAAAATTATATTTATAAAAGTCGCGTCTGCCATCTTGGATCTCAATATAATTTTTTTTTCGGAATCGGAACCCTCGAAAAGAATACCCTGACATTCTATCATTTAATACTATCCGTCAAAAACTTTGGTGTGGCTTTTCCGTTTCATCGATTTTAGAAATTACGATAGGTTAGTACCTACTAAAGAAGTTTCACTTCAAAATCAAAAGTACCTAATATTCATGTTTTATTTAAATTACCTGGTTTTGGGGTGACGAGATTTTAGTGCCAACACCAATTTTTAGTAGTGTGCGTGCTTCAGTTACGAAGTGGCATAATGTATATGGAACTAAGCAATAACAATAACTATCCCTTAGAAAACACATCAACAAGATGATTCATTGATTTCATACTAAATAAAAACTTTCCCTTAGGAAAGACCAACGGGAAAGACAACAAAAAGATGATTTCATACTAAATGTACAAGACTTCCCCTATACTACGTATACAAGAAAGATTTCATACTAAATGTATGGGGAACTACTGAAGTGACCGGGCCTCACTGAATCGTCAACAACTCTCAGTGTTGCCATCACATCGACTCGAGATGACCATTTTGGGCCATCAGAGATTCCAGACAACGATTCTCAGGCAAAATTTTTCAAAAAGCAAAAAAATTTTTTTTTTTTAATACGAACTTTATCACTCAAAAAATACCCCGAAATTGGGGAAAATCTGCATACCAAAGTGTGGCCACACTATCCGACTACAGAATGACACCAAACTTACACAGGTAAAAAATTATTTACCCCTATAAAAAAACAATCGAATAAAAAGTTAAAATTTCGAAATTTACAAAATGGCCGCCATCAGCGCCGCCATCTTGTTTTTGGGAACCAGGGCATCAATGGCGGATAGCCAATCGAATGGCGAGTGCAACGCAGTTTTCACTATCCCCGTAGCTCCCACCGGAGAGCGCCACGAGATCAAACACTGGAAAACCTGAAACCTGCCATAACTTCCAGTGTTGCCACATCTCGGCCTTGAAAATGGTCAAATGTCATTTGGTAGGGCCCGATCAATAGGAAATAGCACTTGGATGAATCGAAATGTCATTATTTCTATTTTCGAACTTTTCGGGAAAAATCTCGGAAATTACCCGAAAAATGGGGAAAATTTTTAAACTCTGCGATACATCCCATAAACTCCCACAATCGACCTACATACATTGACTGCATCGAAAACCATCTAGCACCTTAAATTTCCCAAAAACGAAATGGGATTTTTCAAAAAATCACAAAATGGCCGCCAGCGGCGCCGCCATCTTGAATTTTGGAACTTCCATATTTTTCCCATATTCTAGACTATATAGCGGATGGAATGGCGTTTTTACCTCTCCTCTCGCACCCACCCAGTCGCCTCAACTAACTTTGGCGCAACACCATATCGAAAAAAATGTTTTTCCCCTGGCTGGCGGTGTTGCCAGTGGACTAAAATAAAATTACCCTCGGCCACCTGCGGACCGGCCTGCGCTCCAAACTGCATACTCGGTTCGAGCGAATCCTGAAAAAAAAATTGTGACACATTTTGCTCAATCTGTCAAAAATTAGGGAAAATGTCAAAAAAGTTTTTACACCTGGCAACACCTCTCACCGAGGTCTTTCCCCGGTCTCATACTACGGTTCCACTCGGACGCCGCCGTCTCCCCGAAAAGTGACTCTGAAAATGGTGCATTTTTTCGCAATCACAAAATGGCCGCTGGCCTCGGCGCCATCTTGGATTTTGCAATTTCGCCGATCACCTTAGAGAGAGGACCGTATCCGGAGAGAGAAGACGAAGAAAAATCGCCAGCGGCGCGTCTCACCTCTGTGTGGTGTCGTTCCGAATTGCCGCCTGCGAGGCCGACTTCGAGTCGAGATGGCGGCGCGGCCATTTTGAATTTCTGACTTTTAAAAAAAAAATCATATTCAAATCTGTCAAATCTACCAAAAACCGAAAAGGGAAAAATTCAGGACTCGAAATGAAAAAGTTGGTCCTTCGAGCGGAGCCGCCATCTTGAATTTCACACTCATTAAAGTTAAAAAGCTGCGTTGAAAAAAATCTAGTTAAAGTCGGCCATACACTCGAACGCGATCCAGAGCCTCCAAATATGCGAAAAAATGGCCCAATCAGTGAGTCAGTGAGTGAGTGGTATTGTAGCTTTATATAGTATAGACTAGAGGTCGCTTGGGTGCGCGGGCTGCGAGCAGCCCGCGAAAAGGTTGTGCGGCCTGTTGGGTTGTTGCGTAGGGGTTTTTCGGTTGATATTGTAAGCACAACGCTTCATCTTTGCATGGTGGGCCTCTAATACCCGCCAGCGTGGTCGTATTCGGTGAAAATGGTAGCGGAATTTATTCTAGAGGTCGCTTGCGCGCGCGGGCTGCGAGCAGCCCGCGAAAAGGTTGTGCGGCCTGTTGGGTTGTTGCGTAGAGGTTTTTCGGTTGATATTGTAGGCACAATGCTTTGTCTTTGCATGGTGGGCCTCTAATACCCGCCAGCATGGTCGTATTCGGTGAAAATGGTAGCGGAATTCATTAGAAATACTTAGTTTTATTTTTAAGAATTGTTTTCAACATTACGTCATAAATGTAACGTCGTTCAGACTCGCTGACACAATACTTAGCCACTGCAGCGACACCTCCCTAATCCCACCAACTACTAAAAAGATACCCATATCGATTTTCTATCAATAAGTCGCATCCGCAATCTTGGATTTCAAAATAGGCGTTGTATTCGTAGTCAGAACCCCCAAAAACCGCAAAATGATACCCATATTGATATTAAATCAAAAAGTCGCGGCCGCCATCTTGTTTCTCAAAATAGATATCGTATTCAGAATCGGGACCCCCGAAAACCACGACAATGATACCCATATTGACATTTTGTCAAAAAGTCGCGTCCGCCATCTTGGATCTCGAAATAGATATCGCATTCGGAATCAGGACCCCCGAAAACCACGAAAATGATACCTATATTGATATATTATTAAAAAGTTGTGTCCGTCATCTTGGATCTCAAAATGGATGTTGAATTCAGAATCTGGACCCCCGAAAACCTCGAAAATGATACCCATATTGATATTTTATTAAAAAGTTGTATCGGCCATCTTGGATCTCAAAATGGATGTTGAATTCGGAATCAGGACCCCCGAAAACCACGAAAACGATACACTTATTGATAAATTGTTAAAAAGTTGTGTCCGCCATCTTGGATCTCAAAATGGATGTTGTGTTCGGAATCTGGACCCCTGAAAACCTCAAAAATGATACCCATATATATAATATTAAAAACGTGTGTCCGCCATCTTGGATCTCAAAATGGATGTTGAATTTAGAATCAAGACCCCCGAAACACACGAAAGTGATACCCATATTGATATTTTATCAAAAAGTTGTATCCGTCAACTTGTATCTCAAAGTAGATGTTGTATTCGGAATCAGGACCCCCGAAAACTACAAAAACGATACCCACATTGATATATTGTCTAAAAGTTGTGTCTAAAACAAAATGGATGTTGTGATTGACATTCTATTTAAACTATCCGTCAAAAACTTTGGTGTGGCATCGAATTTACAAATTACGATAGGTAAATACTAAAGAAGTTTCACTTCAAAATCTAAAGTAGTATTCATGTTTTATTTAAATTACCTGGTTTTGGGGTGACGAGATTTTGGTGGCAACACCAATTTTTAGTAGTGTGCGTGTATCTTTGTGTAAGCGTTAGCACACATAACAAATTTTCTGCTTCAGTTATGAAGCGGCATAATGTATAAGGAACTATCCTTCTAGTATGTTCTTATTCTAAGCAATAACAATAACTATCCCATAGAAAACACATCAACGAGATGATTCTTTGATTTCATACTAACTTTCCCTAAGGAAAGACCAACGGGAAAGACAACAAAAAGATGATTTCATACTAAATGTGCCTTCCTCTATACTACGTATACAAGAAAGATTTCATACTAAATGTATGGGGAACTACCGAAATGACCGGCCCTCACTGAATCGTCAACAACTCTCTGTGTTGCCATCACATCGACTCGAGATGACCATTTTGGGCCATCAGAGATTCCAGACAACGATTCTCAGGCAAAATTTTTCAAAAAGCAAATAATTTTTTTTTTAAATACGAACTTTATCACTCCCGAAATACCCCGAAATTGGAGAAAATCTGCATAATTAAGTGTGGCCGCACTATCCGACTACAGACTGACACCAAACTTACCCAGGTACAAAATTATTTACTCCCAAAAAAAAACCCAATCAAATAAAAAGTAAAAATTTCGAAATTTAAAAAATGGCCGCCATCACCGCCGCCATCTTGTTTTTTGGAACCAGAGTGTCAATGGCGGATAGCCGATCGAATGGCGAGTGCAACGCAGTTTTCACTATCCCCGTAGCTCCCACCAGAGAGCCCCACGAGACCAAACACCGGAAAACCTGAAAACATACACAACTTCCAGTGTTGCCACAATGCGGCCTTAAAAATGGTCAAATGTCATTTGGTAGGGCCCGATCAATATGGGATAGCACTCGGATGAATCGAAATGTCATTATTTCTATATTCGAAGTTTTCGGGAAAAATCTCGGAAATTACCCCTAAAATGGGGAAATTTTTTAAACTCGACTATACATCCCATGAGCTTCAACAACCGACCCATACATATCGACTGCATCGAAAACCATCTACCACCTTAAATTTCCCAAAAAGGAAATTGAATTTTTCAAAAAATCACAAAATGGCCGCCAGCGGCGCCGCCATCTTGAATCTCGAAACGTCCATATTTTTCACATATTTTAGACTATATAGCGGATAGAATGGCGTTTTTAGTTTTCCTCTCGCACCCACCCAGTCGCCTCAACTAACTTTGGCGCAACACCATATCGAAAAAAAATGTTTTTTCCCTGGGTGGCGGTGGTGCCAGCGGACTGAAATAAAATTACCCTTGGCCACCTGCGGACCGGCTTGCGCTCCAAACTGCACAGTCGGTTTGAGTGAAACGCGAAAAAAAAATTTGACACAAATTGCCCCATCTGTAAAAAGTTAGCGAAAATTTCAAGAAAGTTTTTGCACCTGGCAACACCTCTTACGAAGGTTTCTCGCCGGTCTCATACTACGGTTTCGCTCCGACGTGGCCATCTCCCCGAAAAGTGACTCTGCAAATGGTGCATTTTTTCTTAATAACAAAATGGCAGCTGGCCAGGGCGCCATCTTGGATTTTGCAATTTCGCCACTCACCCGAGAGAGAGGACCGTATCCGAAGAGAGAAGACTAAGAAAAATCGCCAGCGGCGCGTCTCACCTCTGTGTGGTGTCGTTCCGAATTGCCCCCTGCGAGGCCGAGTTCGAGTCGAGATGGCGGCGCGGCCATTTTGAATTTCTGACTTTTTCTAAAAAAATCGTTTTCTAAACTGTCAAATCTACCCACAACCGAAAAAGAAAAAATTTAGTACTGAGTGACTTTGGCCTAAAAATGGTCAAATGTCATTCTAGAAGTCTCGATCAATAGGAAATGGCACCTGGATGAATCTAAATGACATTATTTCTATTTTCGAAGTTTTCGGGTAAAATCTCGGAAATTACCCCTAAAATGGGGAAAACTTGGCTATACATCCCATAACCTCTCACAACGGACCCATACATATCGACTGCATAGAAAACCATCTAGCACCTTAAATTGCCCAAAAATGAACTGGAATTCTTCAAAAATTCATAAAATGGCCGCCAGCGGCGCCGCCATCTTGTATATCGAAAGCTCCATATTTTTCGCATATTCTAGACTATACACGGTGTAAAAGACATGAACAGTCAAACGAGAACCATGTATTCTGCTCACCATCATAACATTTTTTTCCCTTTAGACTATACCTGGGAAATTAATAGTTACGATTTTATTGAAGGATCATATTGATAATTTATTAAAAAGTTGTGTCCGCCATCTTGGATCTCAAAATGGATGTTGTAATCGGAATCAGGACCCCCAAAACCCACGAAAACGATACCCATATTGATGTATTGTTAAAAAAATGTGTCCGCCATCTTGGATCTCAAAATGGATTTTGTATTCGGAATCAGGACCCCCAAAAACCACGAAAACGATACCCATATTGATGTATTGTTAAAAAAATGTGTCCGCCATCTTGGATCTCAAAATGGATGTTGTATTCGGAATCAGGATCCCCGAAAACAACAAAAACTATACCCATATTGATATATTGTTAAAAAGTTGTGTCCGCCATCTTGGATCTCAAAATGGATTTTGTAATCGGAATCAGGACCCCCAAAAACTACGAAAACGATACCCATATTGATGTATTGTTAAAAAAATGTGTCCGCCATCTTGGATCTCAAAATGGATGTTGTATTCGGAATCAGGATCCCCGAAAACCACGAAAACGATACCCATATTGATATATTGTTAAAAAGTTGTATCCGCCATCTTGGATATCAAAATGGATGTTGTATTCGAAATCAGGACCCCCGAAAACCACGAAAACGATACCCATATTGATATATTGTTAAAAAGTTGTGTCCGCCATCTTGGATCTCAAAATGGATGTTGTATTCGGAATCTGGACCCCCGAAAACCACAAAAACGATAACCATATTGATA
Source organism: Elophila nymphaeata (assembly GCA_955850985.1). Taxonomy (NCBI): domain Eukaryota; kingdom Metazoa; phylum Arthropoda; class Insecta; order Lepidoptera; family Crambidae; genus Elophila; species Elophila nymphaeata. The sequence continues at coordinate 6,821,706 of OY039071.1, forward strand.
TTTTATTAAAAAAGGCGCGTCCGCCATCTTGGATCTTAATATAATTTTTTTTTTCGGAATCGGGACCCCCGAAAAACACGATAATGATACCCTGACATTCTATTTCAAACCATCCGTCAAAAACTTTGGTGTGGCTTTTCCGTGTCATCGACTTTAGAAATTACGATACGATAGGTAAGTACCAACTAAAGAAGTTTCACTTCAAAATCAAAAGTAGTATTCATGTTTTATTTAAATTACCTGGTTTTGGGGTGACGAGATTTTAGTGGCAACACCAATTTTTAGTAGTGTGCGTGTATCTGTGAGTAAGCGTTAGCACACATAACAAATTTTCTGCTTCAGTTATGAAGCGGCATAATGTATATGGAACTATCCTTCTAGTATGTTCTTATTCTAAGCAATAACAATAACTATCCCTTAGAAAACACATCAACGAGATGATTCTTTCATTTCATACTAAATAATAACTTTCCCTTAGGAAAGACCAACGGGAAAGACAACAAAAAGATGATTTCATACTAAATGTACAAGATTTCCTCTATACTACGTATACAAGAAAGATTTCATAGTAAATGTATGGGGAACTACTGAACTGACCGGCCCTCACTGAATCGTCAACAACTCTCAGTGTTGCCATCACATCGACTCGAGATGACCATTTTGGGCCATCAGAGATTCCAGACAACGATTCTCAGGCAAAATTTTTGAAAAAGCAAAAATTTTTTTTTTTTAATACGAACTTTATCACTCAAAAAATACCCCGACATTGGGAAAAATCTGCATAATAAAGTGTGGCCGCACTATCCGACTACAGAATGACACCAAACTTACCCGGGTAAAAAAATATTTACCCCTAAAAAAACCCAAACAAATGAAAAATAAAAATTTCGAAATTTACAAAATGGCCGCCATCATCGCCGCCATCTTGTTTTTGAAAACCAAAGCATCAGTGGCGGATAGCCGATCGATTGGCGAGTGCAACGCAGTTCTCACTATCCCCGTAGCTCCCACCAGAGAGCGCCACGAGACCAAACACTGGAAAACCTGAAAACAGCCATAACTTTCAGTGTTGCCACATTTCGGCCTCAAAATTGGTCAAATGTCATTTGGTAGGGCCCGATCAATAGGGAATAACACTTGGATGAATCGAAATGTCATTATTTCTATTTTCGAAGTTTTTGGGGAAAATCTCGGAAATTACCCGAAAAATGGGGAAAATTTTTAAACGTAGCTATACATCCTATGACCTCCCACAACCGACATATACACATCGACTGCATCAAAAACCATCTAGCACCTTTAATTTCCCAAAAAAGAAATGGAATTTTTCAAAAAAACACAAAATGGCCGCCAGCGGCGCCGCCATCTTGAATTTCGAAACGTCCATATTTTTCCTCTATTTTAGACTATATAACGGATGGAATGGCGTTTTTACCTCTCCTCTCGCACCCACCCAGTCGCCTCAACTAAAAATGTTTTTCCCCTGGCGGGCGGTGTTGCCAGCGGACTGAAATAAAATTACCCTCGGCCACCTGCGTACCGGCCAGCGCTCCAAACTGCATACTCGGTTTGAGCGAATCGTAAAAAATTTTTTACGGCACATTTTGGCCAATCTGTCAAAAATTAGGGAAAATGTCAAAAAAGTTTTTGCACCTGGCAACACCTCTCGCGTAGGTCTCTCCCCGGTCTGATACTACGGTTCCGCTCCGACGTCGCCGTGCCCCCGAAAAGTGACTATGAAAATGGTGCATTTTTTCGCAATCACAAAATGGCCGCTGGCCTCGGCGCCATCTTGGATTTTGCAATTTCGCCACCCACCCAAGAGAGAGGACCGTATGCGGAGAGAAAAGACGAAGAAAAATTGTGTCCGCCATCTTGGATCTCAAAATGTATGTTAAATTCGGAATCAGGACCCCCGAAAACCAAGGCAACGATACCCATATTGATATATTGTTAAAAAATTGTGTCCGCCATCTTGGATCTCAAAATGGATGTTAAATTCGGAATCTGGACCCCTGAAAACCTCAAAAACGATACCCATATTGATATATTGTGAAAAAATTGTGTCCGCCATCTTGGATCTCAAAATAGATGTTGTATTCGCAATCTGGACCCCCGAAAACCACGGCAACAATACCCATATTGATATATTGTTAAAAAATTGTGTCCGCCATCTTGGATCTCAAAATGGATGTTAAATTCGGAATCTGGACCCCTGAAAACCTCAAAAACGATACCCATATTGATATATTGTGAAAAAGTTGTGTCCGCCATCTTGGATCTCAAAATGAATGTTGTATTCGGAATCAGGACCCCCCGAAAACCACGAAAACGATACCCATATTGATATATTGTTAAAAAGTTGTGTCCGCCATCTTGGATCTCAAAATGGATGTTGTATTCGGAATCAGGACCCCCGAAAACCACGGCAACGATACCCATATTGATATATTGTTAAAAAATTGTGTCCGCCATCTTGGATCTCAAAATGTATGTTAAATTCGGAATCAGGACCCCGAAAACCACGGCAACGATACCCATATTGATATATTGTTAAAAAATTGTGTCCGCCATCTTGGATCTCAAAATGTATGTTAAATTCGGAATCTGGACCCCTGAAAACCTCAAAAACGATACCCATATTGATATATTGTGAAAAAGTTGTGTCCGCCATCTTGGATCTCAAAATGAATGTTGTATTCGGAATCAGGACCCCCGAAAACCACGAAAACGATCCCGATATTGATATTTTATTAAAAAGTTGTGTCCGCCATCTTGGATTTCAAAATGGATGTTGTATTTGGAATCGGGACCCCCGAAAACCACGAAAACGATACCCATATTGATATATTGTTAAAAAATTGTGTCCGCCATCTTGGATCTTAAATACTAAAGAAGTTTCACTTCAAAATCAAAAGCTGTATTCATGTTTTATTTAAATTACCTGGTTTTGGGGTGACGAAATTTTAGTGGCAACACCAATTTTTAGTAGTGTGCGTGTATCTGTGTGTAAGCGTTAGCACACATAACAAATTTTCTGCATCAGTTATGAAGTAGCATAATGTATAAGGAACTAAGCAGTAACAATAACTATCCCTTAGAAAACACATCAACGAAATTATTCTTTCATTTCATACTAAATAGTAACTATCCCTTGGGAAAGACCAACGGGAAAGACACCAAAAAGATGATTTCATACTAAATGTACCAGATTTCCTCTATACTACGTATACACGAAAGATTTCATAGTAAATGTATGGGGAACTACCGAAGTGACCGGCCCTCACTGAATCGTCGACAACTCTCAGTGTTGCCATCACATCGACTTGATATGACCATTTTGGGCCATCAGAGATTCCAGACAACGATTCTCAGGCAAAATTTTTCAAAAAGCAAAAAATTTTTTTTTTTTTAATACATACTTTATCACTCAAAAAATACCCCGAAATTGGGGAAAATTTGCATAGCAAAGTGTGGCCACACTATCCGAATACAGAATGACACCAAACTTACCCAGGTAAAAAAATATTTACCCCTATAAAAAAACAATAGAATAAAAAGTTAAAATTTCGAAATTTACAAAATGGCCGCCATCAGCGCCGCCATCTTGTTTTTGGGAACCAGGGCATCAATGGCGGATAGCCAATCGAATGGCGAGTGCAACGCAGTTTTTACTATCCCCGTAGCTCCCACCGGAGAGCGCCACGAGACCAAAAACTGGAAAACCTGAAACCAGCCATAACTTCCAGTGTTGCCACACTGCGGCCTTGAAAATGATCAAATGTCATTTGGTAGGGCCCGATCAATAGGAAATAGCACTTGGATGAATCGAAATGTCATTATTTCTATTTTCGAAGTTTTTGGGGAAAATCTCGGAAATTACCCGAAAAATGGGGAAAATTTTTAAACGCAGCTATACATCCCATGACCCCACACTACCGCCATATACACTTCGACTGCATCAAAAACCATCTAGCACCTTTAATTTCCCAAAAACGAAATGGAATTTTTCAAAAATTCACAAAATGGCCGCCAGCGGCGCCGCCATCTTGAATTTTGAAACCTCCATATTTTTCCCATATTCTAGACTATATAGCGGATAGAATGGCGTTTTTACCTCTCCTCTCGCACCCACCCAGTCGCCTCAACTAACTTTGGCGCAACACCATATCGAAAAAATGTTTTTCCCCTGGCTGGCGGTGTTGCCAGCGGACTGAAATAAAATTACCCTCGGCCACCTGCGTACCGGCCTACGCTCCAAACTGCATACCCGGTTTGAGCTAATCGTTTAAAATTTTTTACGGCACATTTTGCCCCATCTGTCAAAAATAAGGGAAAATGTCAAAAAAGTTTTTGCACCTGGCAACACCTCTCGCGGAGGTCTCTCCCCGGTCTCATACTACGGTTCCGCTCCGACGTCGCCGTCTCCCCGAAAAGTGACTCTGAAAATGGTGCATTTTTTCGCGGTAACAAAATGGCCGCTGGCCTCGGCGCCATCTTGGATTTTGCAATTTCGCCACCCAGCCAAGAGAGAGGACCGTATGCGGAGAGAGACGACGAAGAAAAATCGCCAGCGGCGCGTCTCACCTCTGCGTGGTGTCGTTCCGAATTGCCGCCTGCGAGGCCGACTTCGAGTCGAGACGGCGGCGCGGCCATTTTGAATTTCCGACTTTTTAAAAAAAAAACATATTTCTAACTGTCAAATGTACCCACGAGCGAAAAGGAAAAAATTCAGGACTCTAAATGAAAAAGTTGGTCCTTCGAGCAGAGCCGCCATCTTGGATTTCAATCGCGCTAAAGTGAAAAAGCTGCGTCGATAAAAATCTAGTTAAAGTCGGCCATACACTCGAACGCGATCCAGAGTCTCTAAATATGAGAAAAAATGGCCCAATCAGTCAGTGAGTCAGTGAGTGGTATTGTAGCTTTATATAGTATAGATAGAAGATAGATAGATAGATAGATAGATAGATAGAAGATAGAAGATACCGTCTCGCTTTAAGGATTTGCCCTTAAACCGTTTTAAAACATTGTTCTTATTGTTCTTATTCTTGATTAAGGGGCTGAGGCCGTATCTCAGAGCACTTCGACCCTATGGGATCTTTTGTACTTCCCCTTTCCTTATCACCCATCCCCGCCAATATCGAAAACATTTTGTATGAGTTTCACGATGTTGGCGGGAATAAGGTCTATAAAGTCCTCTGGTTTAGGGTAAGCTAAACCTAGGACCCTTAGTCGCCTGTTGGCTAGTGCATCGCAGTCACATAGTATGTGCTCCATGCTTTCTTCCTCCTCACCACACATTCTACAGATGGGGTCATCAGCTTTGCCTATTGTGCACAGGTGTCTTCTAGTGGCAAAGTGGCCAGTGAGAGCGCCTATGAGGCAGCGGATTTGGGTTCTGCTGATTCTTCCCATTCTTTTAAGGTAGCCTATGTGTGAGGATCCTAAAAATTTCTTTGAGTGTGTCAGTCGGGGAGTGGACAACCATTCCCTGAGGTGCCTCTTTTGACAATACTCCTTTAGTGCCATTTTTATGGTACTCCTAGATAATCCTACAAAAGGCTCGGGCCCATTGAGGTCTTGAGCCGATCCTTTCCTTGCTAGTCTGTCAGCATTTTCATTACCTTCAATCCCTACATGTCCCGGTACCCACACTAGTCTGACCAGGTTGTGCTTGCCTAGTCTGTTTAGTGTGTGTATCGCATTCAAAACTAGTTTTGAATTGGTTTTGTGGGTGGTTAAGGCTTTAAGTGCCGCTTGGCTATCACTAAGAATGTAAATGGTCATTCCTTTGGTGCCCATTTCTATGTTCTTTTGAGCACAGGCAATTATTGCATACGTCTCAGCTTGAAAGACTGTTGCATATTTGCCCATGCTTTGTTGGTACTCATACCCGTTGCCGTAAATGCCTGCCCCTGTACCTGACTCCATTTTTGATCCGTCAGTGTACCATATAAGACTGTTTTCCTTAGGGGTTTTGAGTCCTCGCTTCCATTCCTCCCGCGTGGGTATATGGATGCTGAATGATCTCCTAGATACAAACGATGGTTGGTTTACATCGCTTGTCATCGCTGTGACGATGTCCAGGTTTAGATCCTTTTCAAATTTTGTGTGTCGTGTCCTCGGCTGTGAGTCCTTCCATGTTCCACATACCTGTAACCTATGGAGAGTGTCTCTTGCTTGTGATTCGATGACTATGTGCAGCGGTGTTAATCCAAGGATATTTTCTATGGCTGCCGTTGGTGTGGTCCGGAATGCTCCAGTGATGGCCAAGCACGCCATTCTCTGAAGCTTTGCCAAGTCACTTTGACAAGTAGATAACTTGGTTCTGGGCCACCATGCTATGCTACCATATGTAACAATCGGTCTGATTAACATAGTGTATAGCCAGTGCATTACTTTGGGCTTTAGTCCCCATGTTTTGCCGTACGTAGACCGACACAATCCGAATACCCTTTGGCATTTCTTTATTGTGTTGTCTACATGAGTTTTCCACTTTAGTTCTTTATCCAGTGTTATTCCTAGATATTTTACTTCCGTGGACCATGGCAGTTGCGTTCCATAGAGTGTAAGTGACTTGGTCTGTTCTACTTTCCTCTTCCTGGTGAATGGTATTACTACTGCCTTTTTTGGGTTGATAGAGAGGCGGTGGTTGTTGCACCATTGTTCCACCCTTTTAAGGGCCTCTTGCATAAGCGCAGTTACTGTGCTCATGAACTTTCCTCTTATCGTAACCACTATGTCATCCGCGTAACCAACGGTATATAGTGGTCCATTGTTTAAGTCTTTCAATAGAGAATCAATGACTAGGCACCACAGCAGTGGAGACAATACACCACCTTGGGGGCAACCCATTGCGGTTTTGATACACACACTGTCTCCCATCAGTGAAGCTGTTATTATTCTCCCTTTCAACATGTTATTGATCCACTTACAAAGTGTTGGATCAATGCCATGACATATTGCAGCCTTGTGAATAGACTCATGCATGGTCTTATCAAAGGCTCCTTCTACGTCTAGAAATGCTGCCATGCAGATTTCTTGTGCCTCTAAGCTCCCTTCTATTTTATCTACCACCAGGTGCAAGGCCGTTTCAGTCGACTTGCCTGGTTGATATGCACATTGAAGCCCGTGAAGAGGTTTTCTTTTTAATGGCTCTTCCCTAATATGTCGGTCAATGAGCTTTTCGAGGGTTTTGAGCAAAAAGGATGACAGGCTAATGGGCCTATAAGCTTTTGCATCCTCGTAGTCACTCTTACCAGCCTTTGGAATGTACGTCACCCTTGTTTTCCTCCAAACTTTAGGTGTGTACCCAAATGGGGAACCCATCACTTTATCGCAATTAACTTCATCGATTTTCATTTCCCATAAAACTATTCGCAGATCTTTTTATACAATATTTAACAACTCCTAGAATCAGGTTACATCGCAATTTCATTTCCTCGAATAGTTGTTAACTACAAGCTCATTCCATCGTAAGTACATTTCCTATTTTCTTTATTTTATCGGAATAATGTTAAATCGATGTTGTGTTACCCATAATTTTGTTTCCACGTAAGTTTCAGTTTGCAGAATAGTTGAAACATCAATTTTTACTACACTAAAGTTAGTGTACATCGAAAATACTTTTTTTATGTAATTACTCGTAATCATTTTTGTTTCCCTGTAAAGAAAACCTATGGATTAAGTAAGGTTAGATTTAGAACAACAGGCAGTCAGCAGCGGTGCAACCGAAGCTAACGGAGATTGCTTGTTGTATTCTGGCATGCTATATGCATGCTTGCATTGCATGCTGTATGCATGTTTGCATTGCATGATGTATGCATGCTTGCATTGCATGCTGTATGCATGTTTGCATTGCATGATGTATGCATGCTTGCATTGCATGCTGTATGCATGCCTGCAAGATGCTTGCCGGGGGGTGCAGGGGGGCTGGCCCCCCTGCTCGGGGGGGTCGGGGGGCCTGAGGCCCCCCGCTATAAAGAAAAATCATTAATACGAAAATAAACCTAGGTTAGGTTAGGTTAGACTTGTGACCAAGCATAGCGGAGCGAGCGAAGCGAGCGGAGCATTAAATTGCTTGCTGCATGTTTGCTTGCATGTTGCATGCTTGTTTGCATGCTGCATGCTTGTTTGCTAGCTGCATGCTTGCTTGCATGCTGCATGCTTGCTTGCATGCTGTATGCTTGCTTGCATGGTGTGTACCTACTTGCAAATTAAGAATTAATTTTTAAATTAAGAACTTACCTCAACAGTTTTTATCGTCAAACGTCAACAGGCAAATGTATCGTTCGATGAAACGTTACTGCGATGGAAAGTTGTTAAACGAAACATTACAATGTGTAACGTTAAATATTGAAACATGTTTTTATAAATAGTGTTATCGATAACTTAATTGTTTATATGAAATGTTAGTTCGATAGACCGTTATTCTGGTAAGCAACACAACTTTGAAACATTTTTTTTTATGAAAGTTTATTCGATAATATGAAACAGTGATCATTAGCTAGTCGATCAATCAAGAAAAATAGATATTGAAAATCGTGGAATAGTTTTCGGTGAAATGAAATTCGATGACAAAGAAATCTGTATTTTGATAGGTACCCACCCAAATGCGATACATGCCTTAAATATCCTTGCAAGGTACGGTATAATAATATCCGCTCCCTCCTGTAGTATTATTGGGTAGATGTCATCTGGGCCAGGAGTTTTAAAAGGTTGGAAACTTTTAATTGCCCAACTCAGTTTCTTGTCATCCACCACCTTTTTTGCGATTTTCCAATCAGTCCGTGAGGTGCGTGTAAGTTGTTCCTCTTCACTGATTGGCTCGCCTTCATATGCATTGATTTGCGTTGACCCAGGGAAGTGAGTTTTGAACATAACGCTCAGTGTCTCCTTGGCTGTTGCCGTGAGTTGTCCATTTTCATCCTTTACAGAAGAAAGTGGATTGGCCTTGACCGTTGATAAAGCCCTGAAGGTTCTCATTCCTTCAGGTACGGATTCTATGGATTGACAATGTCTTCTCCATGATTTCCGTTGTGCTTTGCGTATTGCCCGATTGTATTCTGTTAACTTCTTGGAGTATTCCTTGAAGTCCTTTTTGGCTTTGGCTTGATTAAACGCTTGGCGGGTTTCCTGGCGTAGCTTAGCTAGTTCTGGCGTCCACCAAGGTTCCTTTTTACCTGTTGCCTTTTTCTCTGGGCAGTTATCCGCCCAAGATGTAAAAAGGGCCTTAGTAACGTTGTCAGCTGCAAATTCAATATCTATGATGGAGTTGAACTTACCAGTGAAGTCATCTAATTTGGTTTCTAGATCCCCTCTGAATTGAGTCCAATTGGTGTTTCTTGGATTCCTTCGTCGTACTGTGTCTCGTACAATGTTTATATTGTACCTAAAGCAAATGTAACTGTGGTCAGAACCGCTGACCTCATTAGACACATGCCAATTTGAGATTTTTGACAATGCTCTGTTTGTTACTAAGGTGATGTCAATTACCTCTGATCTAATCGAGTTTATAAATGTCGGTTTAGATCCTTTGTTAATAATTTGTAGGGGTGAACTTACCAAATAGTTAAGTAATTTTTCTCCCCGTTCGTTGACGTCTGAGCTGCCCCAGACGACGTGGTGTGCATTCGCATCGCAACCGATGATAAGCTCCAAGTTTTCTCGGTTGCCGTAGCTTATCAGTTCCCCCCACTGTGGCGGTACTGGTTCCTTATTCTCGAAGGGAAGGTAGGCGGATGCTATAAGTATAGTGTCATTTTGACCTCCTTCTACTTCCATTTGGATCTTTGCTGTTGTTAGATCCCTGTTACACAAAGAACGTAGGACCATGGCATTTATGCCCTTACGGACATAAATACATGTCCTTGCATCATTAGTAGGACAGTGATATATGATTGTTCCTCCTGTGCTACCTAAGCCTTTAATCTCCCCCTTATACTGATAAGGTTCTTGAATTAATGCAATATCGAATTTATTCATTTTGAGCTGTCTGGCCAAAAGGGCCGTCGCAGCCTTTGCTTTGTGTAAATTAATTTGTACACACTTGAGTCCCTCCATCGCGACGTTGGTCACGGTTGTGGGTCCCGTGCTCGTGGAGGCCACGGCGGTCCCGGCAGGCAGTACCGTCGTCCTGTTGGTACCATAGGTCCCAACAGGCCGCGGCCCCGCCATACCGCTTCCACGGTGTCCTCCCCGTCCACGGTTCTCGCTTTCCATATGGTCCCTCCCGGTGGTCCGTTCTCCGGGAATTGGCAGCAACGAACTAGTTCCAAATTGGGGCCCAGTCGGTCGCCTCCAATTCTCAGAGATGGTTCCTTTGCTCTTGGCATTCTTGCCCTTCGAATGCCCTCCCGAGGGTGGTCCTTCCTTAATATTGGTATGCGAAACTTTGTCCCCCCCAGAGTACACGGGGCAGCCTGACGTCGTCAAGACGGCGTCAGGGAGGGATTCTCCAACGCTGGTGGCGCTGGTACCCTCCTGGGGTACTAACTCTTTAAGGTTCGCTTCCATATATTCTCCTTCTCTCACAATCTGGATGCTCTTTCCGGGGCTATTTGGTTCCCCGAGGCCATGTGCATCGACCTGGTGTGGTTATCCCGCCACGGTTCGGGGGGGGGGGGAGAGATTGTGACGGATTTAGGATGGGTCTGGAGTGGATATTTGGATAAAGATCATGGGAAAGTGGGAAGGGTACCTCCTAATGCGTGGGTTTTCACAGTAAGAGGGGTCATTATTTGAAGTCGAGGTTGACCACACCTCCAGGATTGACGGGGGATCTAGGATTTGGAGGGAGGGTTGAGTTGTGGTTTTTTGGAACATAGGATTCAGGGGAAGGTTATCGCCCGCAGCTGTGGGAGTGCAGTTACAGACTCAGCCCAACACGCTTTGCTACTGAGGCTATAGGGACAGTTGGTATGTGCGATGCCTACAAGAGCCTTCAGCATTGCCCAGGGCGCACGACCCTCCAGTGTAGGAGGGTTCATTGACCATTGCTGGACAATGACGTGGACGTGCGTGTTCGGACTTGGCGGTAGATGTTGCCGCTCACCATCGCACCCATGAGTACATACATCTACAACCCGCACCCCTAAAACATTGTTACGTAGATGGTTGTTGGAACACACATTTTATTCAATTGACGAGTTCACGAAATTGAAAGAATAGTTGACTGTAATTGATGCATGGATTTCATAATTACCTACAATAATAAAATTATAGCAGATAGTATCAGTAGTGGTTTTTATCAGACAAGACAGAACTGTAATTATTTTAAATTCAATTTAATTGTGACAATTTATAATCACTATTATTTTATATTTTAATTTGCATGCTATCTAAAATGGCTAAATAGGCTTAAGCACGTATAAAGATGAACAACCAATCTACCCAAACTATGTACCCTATTTACAGCAAATAAACATTTATTATTATTAAAATAATTATTTCTGTATGAATGCTGTCTGTTAGAACATGAAGTGAGTGTAAATAAAATTTAAGGATATTTTAATTGTTGATGCATATAAAATATCTTGTTTCATTTATTGTTACAAAAATCGGGAATGGTATCTCCTTGACTTTCTCATATACCAGAAACGATTCTAAAGTAGATAGAAACCTTATATTTTGATGTCATACAAGCATGTTAAATTTTCGGTCACCCATCCAAGTACCGACCGCGCACTTGGTTGCTTAACTTTTGTGATCGATGACTCAAAAGTTGATAGAAACCTTATATTTTGATGGCATACATGCATGTTAAATTTGGTTGCAATAAGTTAAAGCAGACTCGAGTTATTGTGCTAATGCACAACAACTCACACACTGGCATAATTCCAAAAAGGGTATTTTTGGACTCGAGAGGTCCAAAACGTGTAAATCCGTCAAAATCTCGAGGAAATTTCTTTTGACAATTACAAGACTTCGTCTATACTACGTACACTTACGAGAAAATAAAAATGTGATTTTTTTTAATATAGTGTTTTGAAATTTACTGGATATACCACAATTAGCAGAAATAGTTAATTTAACTATCACATGCATTTACTGGAGGAGTTCAATTTCAACTTGTTGTTAAAGAACTGTTACTTAAAGGGAACATATTCCAGCAAGATTAGATACATAATATTCCAATATTTTTTTTTTTTTTTTTTTACTTTTTAATTTTAATTTAAATAAATAATATAATAAATAATATTTTTTTTTTATTTATGATTTGGCGGTCTGTCATGGATAAGTGCTGAGATGGGACTTGAACCCGCGACCTTTCGCTATCCGGGCGACTGTTCTTCCAACTGAGCTACACACGACTGTTTGGCCACGACGAATGTAGCCATGTCTTTCGTTTTTTTTTTTTTGATTACGTCATCAAGCTGACGTATGCCTATCAATGTTGCAGATATCAATTTCAATCAACTTGTCAAACACAAAAAAAAAAAAAAAAAAAAAAAAAAAAATCTTTTGGTTCATAAATTCCTATTTAACTAAAATAATCTTTACCAAGTAGTAGTTGTTTATATTTTTAAAGAATACATCTATTAAGTGAAATATTCATGTAGTATTTTGTTAATAAATGTCAAGTATTTTTAAAGAAATGTGTAATTAGTAACACATTGTTTTTTTATCAATTCATGTATCTTTTCTTTTGAAAGAAGGTATTCTAAAATATAAAAATAATAGATAAAAGTTGTATTAATAGAAAATTTTACTTTTTCCTTTTAATTTTGATTGTTATAAACAAAATAAACATATCAATTATTTAATTAATCCTTTTTTTTTATTACAGGTCGATCTCATCAGGGCATGAATCGGTTTGCTGGGGAGAACAGTCAGTGTGTAGCGATGTCAGCTTGTGCGACTGCGTATTCAGTCATCCTCAATAGGTCAGTATTTACACGCGACGACATTGACACTGTTTTGCGCAGTGGAGATGCGTTGTATATGAGTATTAAGCCTAAGTTACCTTCAGGTGTTAGGTATTTGGTTGCGGATTCAGATTTGCCTTCTGAATTTATTGTAGGGAATTATTCTGTCGTTACGTCACCAATGGAGCACAGCTGGAGAGCAAACGGGCTTTATTCAAACGGCGTATCCGAATTGTTGGGTATTTTAGAACGGCGGATTTTTGATGTAGAGCATAATGACCAACGTGATAATTATTTTATCACTGGTCAAGATTTCACGATTTCATTCTGGAGACACAATAATTACTACTACGTTTTCAATAGTCATGCAGTCGACCGCAATAATGACACAATATTAACTAGACAATCGTCGCGCTTGTTTCGCTGTAATAGTTTAATTTTACTTGTTGATTTATTATTTGTAGGACGTGATTTGAGTGGTTCTGTTCCATTTCGCGATCAATATGCGATTCATAAATTACGCGTACAATCATATTCTTTTAATGATGACGTTTTGATACAAGACCGACTGGCATTGGATGTAGCTAAACGCGATCCTCTTAAATGGAATCCGATTGTACGCTTAGTTAGAATCCCATTAAATAATATTCCTGCCGTTCCTAAAAAACGCGGTCGACCTGCCAAACGTACGCGCATAACTAAAACCGTGTCTCCGTGTCGCGGCGGTATCGGTAAAAATATACATTTTCAAAAGATCTTAAATTAAAAATGCGGGCTGTTGTTTCCATTGAAAAAAATCATATTGTAGATGACGCTATAGAAAAATATTGCCTGCTTGTTGAAACCGCGATAAAAAGTCCTAGAACGAAACACCGTAACGCCGTGAAACGTTACACCGAAATTAACCCCTCAGTTCACCGCTCTTCTGTTAAGCGTTACACACAAATAATCGAAAATCTGTTAAGCTTTATACCAAAACAAATCCGTCGCTCCATCGCGCCGCTGTTACACGTTATACCAAAACGAATCCGTCGGTTAATCGTATTTCCGTGAAAAAATACACTACAAAGAATCCATCAGTAAATAAAGAAGCATTTAAACGATACAATAAGACTAATAGGAACGTCGATTCTGTTTTACGTAATTCAAGTCATTTAATTGGTCAAAAACATGGTAGTGAATTAAATTCTGTTAACACATTTTCTCTTAAGTACGCTTCATTATTTGCTGAGGAGGCCCACGTGTGTGCGCATTGTAGGGCTCGGCTCTTTTTCGAAGAAAAAGGTCGAGTCAAATGGTGTTGTGTTGCTGGTGCCTACAATGTTCAAAATTTCCCCCCCCCCCCCCCCCCCCCCCCTCCCCCCAGCATCCCAGGTTTCCAGCATCCCAATACCGGCATATCTTTTCTCAAAATTCAAGGTCGTGTTTACCATCGCGTTTTTGATTTAGCATATTCAGATTCTACCAATCCTATTGGTTTATATATTCACGATAGTAGTGAACGTGAAAGATTAGCTTCTGGCCTCAGTTTAGATATAGACGTAATCCGTTCAATTTCATATTTTTTACATTCGGTTAATCCCTATATTGATTGCTTTAAACGTCTAAGTCAGGTGTCTTCCGATGACGCTCATCTTATTTTCCAACGCACGACGCGGAGCACCCATGGTAACGTTTTAGGAGACATGCCAATCGGAACCGAAGTAGCAGCTATTATAAGTACCGAAAGCGAACGTTTTATTCCGAATTGTATTGCTGTTTGGAAAATAGGTGGTCGGAAACCACATACTGTAGATATATTAAATCCCCTTTATGAAAGTTTTCAATATCCTTTGCTGTATCCTCACGGGAACCCGGGATGGTATCCTAATAAGTTAGACAATAAAAATTTAAAATTAACTCAGAATAAATACGTTCGATGTCTTTTACTTTCGGTACCTCGATTTTCTGAGTTAGGCAGGCTTTCAGAAGAGTGGACCATAGATATGTTTAATAGAATTTCTGAGGAAAGGCTTAGGTTTATTTTCCATATGCAGTGTAGATCTTCGAATACCGCAGTTAGGACTGGTCCACTCCAGGAAATCGAGGATAGTGTAGCAATTTCGCGACAAATAAATGAGGACGAGACTATCCAAGGGGAGGGCGGTATTGCCCCTGGATGTGTTTACTTGCCGAACACGTTCGTTGGAGCACCACGTTACATGAAAACCAAATATATGGATGCGATAGCTTTAGTTAACAGGTTAGGCACCCCGTCCTATTTTCTCACGATCACGTGTAATCCAAAATGGCCTGAAATTTTACAATCCACCCCTGTAGGTCAATCTCATAACCCCACCATTTGTGCCCGAGTTTTTAATTTGAAATTAGGTCAGCTTCTTAAAGATCTCAGATCGGGCGTCTGGTTCGGAAGATGCATGTACATTATGCATGTCATCGAATTCCAAACACGTGGTCTACCACATGCTCATATTTGCTTTAGGGTAGAAGGTGGTGGGCCCGTTCAAAGCGTAGATATAGATAAGTTCGTGCGAGCTGACCTACCAGACGCGACCGAAGCCGATGGCAGGTTGCGAAAGGCCGTGATTGATCATATGATCCACGGTCCGTGTGGTGCTCCTCATAGGTTAGATCTTCCTTGTTGGGATCAGGACAAGCAGAAGTGTCTGAGGTATTTCCCTAAGCGGGAAACTTCAGTCACTTACTGTGATGATAGGAGGTTCGTGCATTTAAAACGCAGTATAGATAATACGGCCACTATTAGGTTTAGAGGTAGGGAGGTAGAAATTAATGATTTGTGGGTTGTCCCTTACAATGCCGCCTTACTCTTGAGATTGTCATATTAATTTGTTAGTTTATTCGGCCCGTGCCATTGTTAAGTATTTATTTAAGTATATGACGAAAGGTCCCGATCAATCTCGAATTGCTATCGTAGCCGACTGCGATAGGGATAACGAGATTGAGCAGTATGTCACTAAACGTTACCTTGGTTCTTGCGAAGCGAACTGGCGTGTTTTTGAATTCGATACGACCGCGCGCGAGCCTAACGTTAAACAGCTTTGTGTCCATCTCGAGGGTCGACAATCGGTATTTTTTAAACCGGGCTTAGAGTCTGAAGCCGCACGTGGCGCCTCATCGGATCTTTTAGTTTATTTTAATAGACCCCCTGGTGACCCATTTGATTATCTAACTTATTTAGATTTTTATGAACAGTACATTGTTCACTCCCGACGTCCATCCACAAAAAATATTGAAATTTTCGCGTTACCAAATAATAAATATTTAACAAGACGGCAAAGGGGGGAATTAGTTTCGCGATTATTTTGGGTAGCTCCCAATAGAGGTGAACAATTTTATTTGCGTTTACTTTTAACTTCTTATCCGTGTCGCAGTTATGACGACCTTCGTGCTCTTGGCGGTATTAATTGTACCACTTTTCAGGAAGCTGCTAAAGCTGTTGGTATCGCGAACGATGAGTCTGAGTACGAACTAACTATGCACGAGGCGTCCACTTTTTTGAGTGCGCCCCGATTGCGTAGCTTCTTCGTTCTCTTAGCCGTGAACGGGATCCGTGTAGTGTCGATTTGGGAAACATATAAAACACTACTGAGCTTAGATATCAAACAGCATTTGGCCGATGACGACGGAGATCAAACATTTAAACTCGCGTTAATTCAAATAGATAGGTTGCTCCGTAACGTCATGGGACGTCTGCTGTGGAGCAAGGTTTGTCTGCGGTTACGGACGACACTACCGAGTTAGGTCGAGAACGGAACGTGTATAGTGTGAATACATTAAAAGGTTTCGTGGATAATTGGTTAGACAAATTATCCGACGAACAACGTTCCGTTTTCGATTACATTGATAAACTTTTAACGGACAATGTTTTTCGCGATAGTAACGTTAGAGCCATTTTTATTGACGGTCCTGCGGGAACAGGAAAAACTTTGCTTTTGAACGTTGTTGCTGCACACGTACGCGGTGATTTAAATAGTATTGTCCTCTGCACAGCCAGCTCGGGTATAGCGGCTCAAAATTACGTCGGTGGAACCACTGCCCATAGTATGTTTAAATTTCCGTTAGATCTTGTCGATGACTTGGGGTATTGGAACATCACTAATGGCTCTCAAAGAGCTGAACTTATTTACAACGCGGACGTTATCATTTATGACGAAGCGCCGATGGCACACAAATATCTTATTCATTTGCTAGACCGGTCTTTGTGCGATCTTATGAAGTCTGAAATTATTTTCGGTGGTAAAATTATCGTATTCGCTGGGGATTTCCGTCAAATTCCACCCGTTGTAGTTAACGCTCGATCTCCTTCAGATATAGTTAATAGTTCTTTAAAAACATCAGCCCTTTGGCAAAATATTAAATATTTTTCTCTTAATACTACCCAGCGATGTAGAGACGATCCCGAATATTCAGACTTTTTGTTACGATTAGGCTCAAATTTATTGCAACCTCAATCGTATTTAATTGATAGAAGCACAGTAAATTTTATAGAACTTTCATTACTTTCTTTTTTTACTGAGTTAGATGATTTAATAGATTTTGTTTTTCCAAATGTAGTTATAGATGAAATGAAATGAAATGATATTTATTGGTTATAAATTAAAGATTAAGAAGTACAATTAATTCGGCGGTTTACTAAACAAAGTTACACACATTATAACCAAATGGTCGCCACTCAGCAACTGCTGCAACCAAGTAGGTCACAGCGCTGGTCTTCCGCAGCACCAATAGAGAGTGCAGCGCGCGCCAATCGTCAAAACCTCAAGTTGTTTAAAACTTAAATACATGCGAAGTGCTTAAACACTTACACAACTTTTATTACCCTATTGTAGACAGAACACAATTTATATTGGAAGGGTTACAAGATAAAATAAAATAAATATTATAATAATAATCAAACATAATACTTAATAATAACAATAAAACATTATAAGAATAAATAATAATGATAATCAAGAATAGTCAAGCACTATAAGACGACCACCTACGGATAGGATCTTTGCATCTTTACAGTTTGCAGTAGATGGCTTTCAAACCGCAGTGAGTCGTCAAATAACAGTCCCAGATTACGAGCCTCACGGACTCTGTCCAGAGCAACTCCCCCAATCTGAATGGTTGGATTAAAAGAGATAATTCTACCTATAACAAGTTTAGACCCAATGACAAGAAACTTAGATTTTGACGCATTTAAAACTAAACACCAGCAAGCTATACGACTAAAAGCATCGTTCATATTTTTAATGGCAAGGTCTGTATCTTTAGGTTCAAATGATATGTACAACTGGAGATCGTCAGCATAGAAGTGATGTTGGAGGTTTGCGAAGTTATTAACAATGTCGGCACAATATAGCGCAAAAAGTATAGGACCAAGAACAGAACCTTGAGGGACACCCCTTGTAACGGGCTTAGTAGCAGACATAGATTTTGCACCGTCACTGCCCGAAATCTCAACCAATTGCAAACGATTACTAAGGTAGCTTGCAAACCACCTTATGGCTGAGTTGTCAAAACCATAATATGAGAGCTTGGATAGGAGTAACGAATGATTTATTGTTTCAAAAGCACGAGAAAAATCGAGGAGAGTTAAGATGGTTCCCTTGCCCTCATCTTGGGAAGCTAGTATATTATCAACAACGTCCAAGAGAGCTGTTGACGTGCTATGACCTCTTCTAAAACCTGATTGTTTTTTAGGCAAGATATTGTTATTCTCTAAATAATCAGTCAGCTGTACATATACCACTTTTTCCAAGATTTTTGATACAAAAGGTAGTATACTGATTGGACGCAGATCACTCAATTGAGACGGACTGGCACTTTTTGGTAATGGCTTGACCACAGCCGTCTTCCAAGCGCTCGGAAAAGATCCAGATTTAAGAGACTTGTTTACGATTGCTGTAATCAATGTCAAAGTTTGAGGCAAAACTAGAGCTATCATATCCATTGTAACACCATCAACTCCCATCGCGTTTGTATTGAGTGACTTGACAATTTTACTAATTGTATTTTCGCCAACGGCGTGGAAACGAAAGATAGATTGACCATATCTGTGAAACGCATAGAATGTTAAGGTTGACAGTTTTATTTCTTTATTTCCGGGCAATGTTAAAAAATGATTACTAACTAAGTCTGGATCATGTAAGTTAGACGGAAGCTCATCAAATTTTGGTTTAAAATTAGCTACGTTGCGTTGGAGTTCTTTCTGTAAAATGCGCGGATTTCCGATGTTGCAATTGACATGGTGCTCAAAGTATGCCCTCTTTTCGGTATAGAGAGCTGCTGAGACAATACCTTTAAGTTTCCTGTAGTAGTCAATGTGGACCTCTAACTTAGAAGAGCGACAGCGACTGTACGCTTTATCCCTTAATTTAATCATTTGCCTTATGTTGTATGTGATCCACGGGTACGACTTCTCATTTATAAGGACACGTTTATAGGGTGCGTAACGATCGTATAGTCGTAAAATAGTAGCAGAAAATGTGTCCACCATAGAATTGACATCATCATCCAACATACTGCTCCAATTAACAGCGTTGACTTCTGAATGAAATAGATCCCAATCAATATTCTTAAGCGGCCTATAAATTATAAATCTTGGGATTGGCTTTTCCTTTTTGATGCGAAGCTTGCATGACAAGAACGCATGACTACTCAGATCGGGAATGTGGACCGCCCTAACATCCACAAGATTCATATCAGAGCACATCAGATCAATCAGCGACTCACTATGATCCGTAAAATGAGTTGGATCCGCCACGAACTGCCCAAAATTGACACTATTCAAAAATCCTAATAATTTTTTAGTGTTTACGTCATCACTTCGCAGCATATTAATGTTAAAATCGCCAGTCAATACGATGTGATCACAATTAGACAGTGATGTTACGGTATCTGTTAACGTGTCCAAAAACAAGTCAACACTCTGCCACGGTGGTCGGTATGCAGTTCCAATGGCTAGCTTTAATCCGTTAACATTCACACTTAACCAAATCTGTTCAACGCCGGGTGTCTCCGGGTGAGAGAGCGAGCGCGCACTGATACCTTGCCTGATAAAAAATCCAACACCACCCCCACGCGCCCGATTGCCCGCAGCAACAGTGTCCCTTGGTTTGTGCCGCAGTCGGTAGCCGGCCGGAGCCGGCGCACGCGCCTCCTCTCCCGCCCTGAGCCAGGTCTCGTTAACAGCCATTACGTCAACAGAGTGCTGCGTTAAGGCAGCGACGAACTCATCATGCCGTGTACCAAGCGAGCCAGGGTTTAAGAAGCCAATAGAAAAGAATTTAACTTTAATAAACCGTATAACAAAACTATAACGAATATGATCAATTTTGGAATTTAACAGGTATTGTCTAAGGAACGATATATGGCGCCAGTCGGTAATTTTTAATATGGTTAAGTAATATGTATATAAAATAATACGATTTAATAGCTTGGCAATGTTTATGAAATTAAACTGTGAGATCACCGAGCATACAAACAATGAATGAAATATAAGAATATAAAGGGTAATATAAATATCATAGCAGGAAACAGGCATTTCTTCTTTTGAGTGAATCAAAGTAAGTATGAAAGATACACTACAATACACTACAATATAAAGATTGTACGAGACACAGTACGACGAAGGAATCCAAGAAACACCAATTGGACTCAATTCAGAGGGGATCTAGAGACCAAATCAGATGACTTCACTGGTAAGTTCAACTCCATCATAGATATTGAATTTGCAGCTGACAACGTTACTAAGGCCCTTTTTACATCTTGGGCGGATAACTGCCCAGAGAAAAAGGCAACAGGTAAAAAGGAACCTTGGTGGACGCCAGAACTAGCTAAGCTACGCCAGGAAACCCGCCAAGCGTTTAATCAAGCCAAAGCCAAAAAGGACTTCAAGGAATACTCCAAGAAGTTAACAGAATACAATCGGGCAATACGCAAAGCACAACGGAAATCATGGAGAAGACATTGTCAATCCATAGAATCCGTACCTGAAGGAATGAGAACCTTCAGGGCTTTATCAACGGTCAAGGCCAATCCACTTTCTTCTGTAAAGGATGAAAATGGACAACTCACGGCAACAGCCAAGGAGACACTGAGCGTTATGTTCAAAACTCACTTCCCTGGGTCAACGCAAATCAATGCATATGAAGGCGAGCCAATCAGTGAAGAGGAACAACTTACACGCACCTCACGGACTGATTGGAAAATCGCAAAAAAGGTGGTGGATGACAAGAAACTGAGTTGGGCAATTAAAAGTTTCCAACCTTTTAAAACTCCTGGCCCAGATGACATCTACCCAATAATACTACAGGAGGGAGCGGATATTATTATACCGTACCTTGCAAGGATATTTAAGGCATGTATCGCATTTGGGTACACACCTAAAGTTTGGAGGAAAACAAGGGTGACGTACATTCCAAAGGCTGGTAAGAGTGACTACGAGGATGCAAAAGCTTATAGGCCCATTAGCCTGTCATCCTTTTTGCTCAAAACCCTCGAAAAGCTCATTGACCGACATATTAGGGAAGAACCATTAAAAAGAAAACCTCTTCACGGGCTTCAATGTGCATATCAACCAGGCAAGTCGACTGAAACGGCCTTGCACCTGGTGGTAGATAAAATAGAAGGGAGCTTAGAGGCACAAGAAATCTGCATGGCAGCATTTCTAGACGTAGAAGGAGCCTTTGATAAGACCATGCATGAGTCTATTCACAAGGCTGCAATATGTCATGGCATTGATCCAACACTTTGTAAGTGGATCAATAACATGTTGAAAGGGAGAATAATAACAGCTTCACTGATGGGAGACAGTGTGTGTATCAAAACCGCAATGGGTTGCCCCCAAGGTGGTGTATTGTCTCCACTGCTGTGGTGCCTAGTCATTGATTCTCTATTGAAAGACTTAAACAATGGACCACTACATACCGTTGGTTACGCGGATGACATAGTGGTTACGATAAGAGGAAAGTTCATGAGCACAGTAACTGCGCTTATGCAAGAGGCCCTTAAAAGGGTGGAACAATGGTGCAACAACCACCGCCTCTCTATCAACCCAAAAAGGCAGTAGTAATACCATTCACCAGGAAGAGGAAAGTAGAACAGACCAAGTCACTTACACTCTATGGAACGCAACTGCCATGGTCCACGGAAGTAAAATATCTAGGAATAACACTGGATAAAGAACTAAAGTGGAAAACTCATGTAGACAACACAATAAAGAAATGCCAAAGGGTATTCGGATTGTGTCGGTCTACGTACGGCAAAACATGGGGACTAAAGCCCAAAGTAATGCACTGGCTATACACTATGTTAATCAGACCGATTGTTACATATGGTAGCATAGCATGGTGGCCCAGAACCAAGTTATCTACTTGTCAAAGTGACTTGGCCAAGCTTCAGAGAATGGCGTGCTTGGCCATCACTGGAGCATTCCGGACCACACCAACGGCAGCCATAGAAAATATCCTTGGATTAACACCGCTGCACATAGTCATCGAATCACAAGCAAGAGACACTCTCCATAGGTTACAGGTATGTGGAACATGGAAGGACTCACAGCCGAGGACACGACACACAAAATTTGAAAAGGATCTAAACCTGGACATCGTCACAGCGATGACAAGCGATGTAAACCAACCATCGTTTGTATCTAGGAGATCATTCAGCATCCATATACCCACGCGGGAGGAATGGAAGCGAGGACTCAAAACCCCTAAGGAAAACAGTCTTATATGGTACACTGACGGATCAAAAATGGAGTCAGGTACAGGGGCAGGCATTTACGGCAACGGGTATGAGTACCAACAAAGCATGGGCAAATATGCAACAGTCTTTCAAGCTGAGACGTATGCAATAATTGCCTGTGCTCAAAAGAACATAGAAATGGGCACCAAAGGAATGACCATTTACATTCTTAGTGATAGCCAAGCGGCACTTAAAGCCTTAACCACCCACAAAACCAATTCAAAACTAGTTTTGAATGCGATACACACACTAAACAGACTAGGCAAGCACAACCTGGTCAGACTAGTGTGGGTACCGGGACATGTAGGGATTGAAGGTAATGAAAATGCTGACAGACTAGCAAGGAAAGGATCGGCTCAAGACCTCAATGGGCCCGAGCCTTTTGTAGGATTATCTAGGAGTACCATAAAAATGGCACTAAAGGAGTATTGTCAAAAGAGGCACCTTAGGGAATGGTTGTCCACTCCCCGACTGACACACTCAAAGAAATTTTTAGGATCCTCACACATAGGCTACCTTAAAAGAATGGGAAGAATCAGCAGAACCCAAATCCGCTGCCTCATAGGCGCTCTCACTGGCCACTTTGCCACTAGAAGACACCTGTGCACAATAGGCAAAACTGATGACCCCATCTGTAGAATGTGTGGTGAGGAGGAAGAAAGCATGGAGCACATACTATGTGACTGCGATGCACTAGCCAACAGGCGACTAAAGGTCCTAGGTTTAGCTTACCCTAAACCAGAGGACTTTATAGACCTTATTCCCGCCAACATCGTGAAACTCATACAAAATGTTTTCGATATTGGCGGGGATGGGTGATAAGGAAAGGGGAAGCACAAAAGATCCCATAGGGTCGAAGTGCTCTGAGATACGGCCTCAGCCCCTTATTTAAGAATAAGAATAAGTATGAAAGAATAACAGGTAAATAAATAAACATATATTTTTATACTGTCTACAATGCTAGGCCTATTTAAGCACATACCGCATTGCAGGTACGGACTAAAGTCGCTACTCACACCACACTCGAAAAAAGCGAATATTACAAAAGTACAGTACATATTTATCAAGCGAACAGACATTGTTACACAGCTTATTTTTAAAATAATAATGTAGTGCGAGCATAAGCACACTGAAAATAAAAGAACACCATTATTAAAACGTGTTTTTACGGCACTACTAATATATATATATATATATATCAAAGCAAAAAGCGTAGGTAACAAATTAGAAAATCTTTTTCTAACTACATAAACATTGACATATTTACAATTATTACGCCTTGTTAAAAATAAATAAAACATACTGGAGACACGAAACAAACAGACAGGACAGGATGAGCATTTTATATTTAAAAGTATGACATTGTGCGAGTTTAGATCTACCAAACAAAAAATCATGATGATATCGCACCCCCAGCGGAATAAAGGTGTAAGTACGAATACGTCAATTTTTTTTTATTGCAGTTTTGGATAGTATAAGTAAAGATACATACGGTGAATTTTTTTCATTAATTTTCAACGCAAAATGAAGGCTTAATACAAAAAAAAATATTCTTCACGTCATGTAAGTTAAATATTTTTTCAATTAAAGAAGTCGGTAAATCAACATAAGCACGTAAAATAGTATAAAGATATACCTAATCGTTCATAAGTCTGTCTTTCATTAAAATAACGTAAACATTTATGAATGTATTTCGCAGTATGCTTTTTATTAGTTCATAAAAAGGCATGTTTTCTAAAATAATACGGTTTACTTCCCATCATAGTTATAAATAATCAAACAAAAAAAGACGTATTCCTTGTTTACAGATACACCCGTCGAATACTCCTCGAATTAATCATGCTTACGCCTTTTTCTCACTCATAACTTTATTTAGTTCGTGGAAGTAATCACGAACTCTTTGCACAAGCAAGTTGAAACCTGTGGGTACTCATCCTTACAGCGCATGCGCGCGTTCGATTTGTTTATTTACCTTTCAAAGCTCACGCGCCCCTCAGTCTCAACGGGACATAACGTGAGTTTATCTAAGATCTTTGGAGCCCAAAGTCATCCTCACCTCCACCCGGTGCACCCTGCTAAAGGGGTTGGGAGGTCAGACGGCAGTCGCTCCTATAAAGGCCACACTATAACCACTCAAAGAAGGAAGATCAAGTAGACCCGACACGGTTAGGGCGTTGCCGCGTAACGACGTGCAGGTGGGCTAGAGCTACCGAATCAAGGGCGGATTCGGCTAAAGACGCGAGCCCAAACCGCTTTATAGTTGTGAGGGTGGTTGTTGAGGGGTCGTGACTAACTTGATAAGCACCTATACACCACAGGTTGGTTGTAGTGACGGCGTTATTTTGGGAGCAAATCGGGGAACTCCTTCAGACTACGCCATTGTCACAGGGTGTCATTGTGTGAGGAGATCTGAACGGTTATGTGGGTGATAAGTGTGAGGAGTTTGGACGTGTTCACGGCGGATTTGGATTTGGCAACCAAAATGCAGAAGGGAAGAAATTCTCCGGACGTGTGTGGCTGCTGACCTGGCCGTCGTGAACACTTTCTTCAAAAAGAAATCTGAGCATCTTATCACCTACAAGAGCACAAGGAACTCTACCCAGATTGACTACCTTTTCACCCGAAGAGACCAGATTGGCAAAGTGGCCACCTGTAAGGTCATACCCGGTGATAGTCTCACTTCCCAACACCGTCTCCTTGTGATGGATCTGAGAGTGCAACCCCATAGAAAACACCGAGAGACTTGGTGGTGGAACAGCACGGTCCAAAGGGAGACTAAGGCGAAGAAAGCACTCTTTCAAACGTGGCAAGCTACTAAATCTCCTGAAGATTGCGCGGCGTACAGAGATGCCAAACGTACCACTAAACGAGCAGTAGCCAGAGCCAGACGAAACCACTTCCAAACCCTATACGACAAGTTGGAATCGTGTGAGAGGCACAAGCTCATCTACAAGTTGGCACGTTTGAGGGTCAAAGCGGCACACGACATCTCCATGTGCCGCTGTGTAAATGATCCTCACGGTAACATGCTGTATAAAGACCGCGCGGTGAAGGAGAGATGGCGCTCCTATTTCCACGAACTGCTTAACAAGCAGCATAAAAAGGTGCAGCCGCCGAATTTTCCTCCAAATCAAGGACTAGTGCCACCCGCGACGCCTGATGAAGTCCAAACGGCTCTTCGCCGCATGATGAATAGGAAAGTGGTCGGATCCGATGGAGTTCCCATTGAAGCGTGGAAGTTTATGGGTTCTCGTGGTTTGGGCATTCTTACCCACCTTTACAACTGCATCCTTCTCACCAGAAAGATACCAAATCAATGGAGACTGAGTATCATCACTCCAGTCTTTAAAGGTAAAGGCTCGGCGCAGGAGTGCAGTAACTACCGCGGTATAAAGGTGATGTCCCACACCATGAAACTTCTCGAACGCATTTCGGACTCTCGGATTCGACAGGAGTGCTGAGTCTCGGAGTGTCAGTACGGGTTTCGACCTGGTTGCGGAACCATGGACCCGTATTTGCCCTGAGAACTCTCATGGACGTAAACAGATGGTGCCGACGACCTAGAGAAGTGGGCAAGAAAGGTAAGGAAGGCGGACCCCGGGCTCTCGCGCAAGAGCATTTAAGGTACAATCGGGAAAGCGCAAAGATGATGATGATGATGGTGGTGTTCATAAGTATCATGTATGTTATCCATTTGAATAAAAGATTTATGTTTTTGTATTTGAAATTCATTAAAGAGAAATAATATTTTAGTACCTTTAATATCAATATTAAGTAGGTACATACGAATATTTTTTTTATGATTACATAAATGAAAATTCATGTTTATATTTCAATACAATTAATAATTACTTTTTGTATGTTTACTAGTTGATTTATTAAATAATTTTACAATTTTTGTTAATGCCAGATTTGTGAGATGTTTTGTATAATTTTAAGGAGTTATAATTTTAAATTATGTCTTGTCAAAAAGATTATAATTCAATGTTATTAGTTTTATATTATAAAAGGATCTGTTGTGTCTAATATTATAATAAAGTGTAATTTTCTAAACTCCTGTTTTATTACACCTTTGAAATATATTTTACTTAAAGACTTAATTTTCCTTACAATCATGGATTATTTGAAAATACTATTAAAAAAGTCTGCATCCAGACTTAACATTATATTTTAATTTTATTTTTGAACAAACAAAGCTGTAAAAACGTCTTACAATTTGATGTGTAAAAAAAAATTAAGCAAAGAAGGGCGTAAGCACTACTTAGCCTCTGTATTTTTCAATAATATAGAACTTAGTAAAAGATGTAACCAAGAGTAGTTACAGTATTATAGTCATTTAGAAAACGAACAGTAAAGTAAAAGTCTTTACGTTTGAGGATTAATCGTAAAAAAATAAGGAAAACGTCTGTAAAACTTTTAAACATTAATTATTCATAACCGAGATATTTTGAGATATTTTAAATATAAACAGAAAAAAGCTTAATTTTTTTACTATTTTTTGGTATGCAACAAAAGATCATAGAATGAAAAACATAGCAGATAAACCTGATTAAACAGTTTTTTTGCTCTCCTGTAAAGTTAGTGTTTTCGTCTTACGCCTTTATTCCACTGGGGGTGCGATATGTGTCATTAAGTTAATATACAAAGCAATAAATATAGTATCACAATAAATTAAAGTGATACTTCTAAAACATAAGTACATTAAAGCGTTAAATACTGATAACAACTTGGAGCATTTTTTTTTACCGGCATGATCAATGACGCATTTCCAATTATAATAGTAAATATTGTGCTGAACTACAAAAATATAAGTTGATAGAACACAGCACATAATATTGGGGGGATCCATCAAATCAAACATCATAACGAATGAATTAAACAACATAACCAATGGATTAAGCGAATTAAGAATTAATTTTAAAACAATGTGTAGGAAATAGACAAGAATTATTATGGTCAATAATGTAGTAGATCCTAATAAACACTGCACCCAATATACATAATAATATTCTTGTTCACATCCACAACTATAAGCGCATAACAAAGCATGTAACGAGCTAGACACAGACGCAAGATATAATATATTTAGTTTATTTGTCACTAACCGTTTCCGGGCCAAAAACACGAGCCAGATCGTCCTCCGCACGCAGGCGATGGCGCGGTGCATCCGGGCCCTTGAACTGTCGTGCATACACCCGGCCATCCCTTGTCCAGACGTAACGCCAGCTCAAGCGTCCAGCGGCTTCACGTGCCCGGTGAAATATTGTTCTATTTACCCGTGTTAGTCGCTCGTTAATGTAGAAGCGTCGGGGAGGTCCAGGCAGACCCGTACCTTCCGTAGTGGCGCCACGCCGAACACGAGCAGCTCGCAACATCTCGTCACGGATGGCTCGCCGCGACAAGCGCACCACCACTGTCCGAGGACGGCCCGGTTGCCCCCCATATGAATCAGCTGGAGGACGCCCCACTCGCGAAGCGTACACGATATCATTCCCACTGATGTTAACTCCCAGCTTGCCAGCCAACGTTACGGCTATATGCGTTAAATTTTCACCGTTTTGTTCCGTAATGCTCGAAATCTCAATATCATTCAGCAGTAACTCTTGGTCACGCTCGTTGAGTTCAGTCTTCAGTTGGTCTATAGATGAAAGCAGTGAACTCTCATTCGTGGAGTAGGCAACGGCGGTGCTAGTTTGAAGCTCCAATTTTTCTATGCGCCCGTCGAGTTTACTTATATGTTGCTCACAAGCATCCATTCTTGACGTAAGTTTGGACATAGTTTCACTTAAATACTTCATCTGAAGTCTACTTGCTACCATTTCCTCACGAAGCAACCGCATTTCTATAATTAAATCAGTGAAACTCGTCGACTCAGCAACAGTTCCATGACTTAAGCTGCTTGCATTCATGCCACAATCAATGTCTGCCATAGAAATGTCCAGCGGTGGGCTTGTTGAGACCACTGCCGCCCCCCTGCGGGCCGTGATTCTGTCCCCCTCAGGCCTTACTGGAGTGTCTGAATTATCTGTTTTTGGTTGTTTGCTTATACACAAAGTACACTCCCAAGCGTCTCTTTTTTCTCCCGTTAATGTATTATAAAAGCGCTTTTCAGGTACATTCGCACACAATAAATCATAATTCTGTTTACAACTACAACAGCATAAATATCTTCTATCGGTAATAGGATTTGGGCACCCTGCACATTTCAAGTGGTTCTTGCTCATTGTGATAAGTAATAAATCAATAATCAACACAAATCAGCTGGCCTTTATCAATACTGCGGATGAACAATTGAACCAGATGTTTGTGCCCATCGAGCGATTTTGTCCACTCACAATGAGAATGTTCGCTCACAATGAGAATGTTCGCGAAATAAAGTCACTCATTTTAAATCGCGTACCGAACGAATTTTTGCATTTTTATTCGATTGATGAAGTAGTTAATGATTTAGCAGACAGAGATATTTTTCTAGACGCGGATATGTTAAATAGACTACAGCCTAATGGTGTTCCACCTCATGATTTGATATTAAAAGTAGGATGCGTGTGCATTATAATGCGAAATTTGAGTTTTTCAGATAGGTTAGTGAACGGAACAAAAGTGATCGTCGTAGACACTTCGCCGCGTTTAATAACCGTCCGCAGGCCGGGAGAAGACGAGGTGTTTTTAATTCATCGTATTCTCTTCAAAACTCCAATAGAACCAAAAAGTCCGTTAGAAATGACTCGTCGTCAATTTCCTTTGCAAGTTAGTTATGCCATGACTATTCATAAGAGTCAGAGACAGACCATCAGTCGAGTAGGCGTGGATTTACGTTCGGACGTTTTCAGTCATGGCCAGTTATATGTCGCTTTAGGTCGCGTTACCGAAAATAGAAATATAAAAATTTTAGTTCATCGCGATAGAGTCATAAATAATATTCCCGTGGTTAGTAACGTAGTATATCCGCAATTGTTATAGGTAGTTTAGCAGCGTTTTGAAAAGTGTAAATTTGTTCACCTTTACCCACCAAACAATGTTCTTAAGGCAAACCTTTCGTCATAATAATTCTTTGGTCGGCAGACTAAAGCACATAAGTCATTATGGAGCCCATACTGACTTATGTGCTTTAGTCTGCCACCGTTCAATTAGCTTCGCGTTCGCGTAACCGGTTTCACTGCTATCATCCCTTCTCACTGAACGTTCTGCATGTTTTAGTTATTTCTCGTAGTTATTTGATGTAGTGTTTCAATTTCGTTGCTTTATAATTATGTTTTTAAGTTTGATATATTATCTGTTTATTTATCTTTTTGTTTAATATGCTTCTTATGCTTGATAAATGGATTTTTTTTATGTTTTGTTATTTTTTAAAATAGGTGTAAGGGTATTTATCTATTTATATTTTACGTAAGCTCATGGTAATTTATGCTTTTTTGTAACTATTGTATCTTATGTTTTTTTACTATAGTTTTTTCATCAATCAATTTATATAATTATTTTTTATTGTTTTTAATTATTATTATGGTTACAAGGGTATTTATTTACTTTTTAATTTGTATGCATAACAAGATTTATTTATTTTATACATGTAGATGTAGTTGTAGTTAGATGGGGAGCAAAAGACAATGCAAAAACACAAAATTTTACTCCCACTAAAATTATAACTACCTGCATACTAATATCAAAGTTATTTTTTTTTACTTAATTTTAATTAATTATTATTAATTTCAGTTTATTATGTGAAGTGTTTTTTAATTTATTGTGTGTCATTGCATGTCATATGCCAACCTCACCTGCTCGTGGTGCTCCCTGCTGTATTAACCGACGAGGCACTGGCTTACTAATAACTAATAATGTTTTTAAAGCTTTTTACAGAATTGTGTTCCTAACGCATTATGTGTGTGCTCTTAATGCAATAACAATGAAAAATGGAAAAAGAAATGAGGAGAAAAGCATGGTAATAATAAAATTCATTTAAAAATTTGTTACCTATGTTAACTCTTAATGTTTTCCTACAGGTGACACTGGAACCACTGGAAAGATGTTAAATACAAGGATATAATTCTAACAAAATAATCATAATAAGATAGTATGAAATACAATCTGACGAAAACAATATGTACCAACATTGGACACTATAATCAAATATTAAGGTAATACTTGTAATTTTTCCCTTTATTAATAGCCAAATTTTTATTCTACATATTATTTGAAATGAATACATACTCATTCTAACTCACCATTTGATGAAAGTAAATGGTGTCTCTTTCCTGTACTTACATGAAATGATTGTATTACACCAAAAAAAAACAAGAAGGAATAGAATAGAATAGAAATACATTTATTGCCATAAAACATGTGGGAATGTGTAAGTGTTTGTTACAGTAGGTATCGAACCACATTCCCCACATTAAAAGGTATTTCATAAAGTATGTTTTAATAATAGTTAAACAGTGTTTTATCGTTTGTATTCAAATTCTAAATTGGTCCCGTGAAACATATAAACCAGTTAATAACTATTCAATAACTATGAGATGTTTAATTTATTTTAATCTTTGAATTTATTTTCAAAAGATTTATCTCTTATACTTACTCAAAATACTTAGTAACATTGTTAATTTGATTTTCAGAAAGGCCAATCTTTTTAGAATAAAAATCGTATATAATTTATACAATATAACTACATTACATTTTATTGTTTGCAGATTAATTACGTTTGTTTGGAAAAGAACAAAGAGGAGTGAACTAAAAGCAAGACGTCAAACAGTGCATCATGTTAACTTTTACTGAACTATTAAACCATTATAATTTAAAACAAAAGAGCATTATTTTTACTTATGTAATTTTAAGCCCCAACTACAGACTTAAGCGTCACTTGCGCCTGAAACAGATTTAAAGCAAAATACTGTTTATAATCAATGAAATGAGAAATACAATGATATAGTGCTTAGATTACATATGATAAGTAACATTGGAACAAGTGGCCCTTAATGTATATCTTGTTAGATCCATAACACGTAGTAGAATATGTACAGCTGATTTTTGATGGCACTGCTTTTAAGGATGTGTTAATTAGTATTTTTATAATAATTAACAGTTTGCACAAGCTTAATCAAAGTATCAAACCAGTAATCTTATTATATTTCACACACACCCAATTTTTCTAAGGATTATTTTACTTGGATTATGTTACTTTTATGTTGTTGGTATCAATTATAATTTGAGAAATATAATGTGTTATCTATTCAGTGACATGTTAGAAGATCATATCGACGGTCCCTAAGTATAATCCCAGATCTGGCACTTGGGTGATTTTCAGTTTTTTGTTTCTTTGTCTTTCTAAGAAGTAACTCTATCGGTTTATGCAAGAAAAAAGTGAAAAAGTTCAATAATTATAAATGTTTCGAAGTATGTTAAATGCTATAACTGCAATTTTAATTATATTTTCCGTCGTAATGATACCGAAGTACCACAACATAAATGATACGTCGGGGTGTCAATGCACGGGAGGCCTCCTGCACACCGCTTGTGTCAGTTACGAGCTTTAACTCGGACGGCGCAGTCACATCGCTCATGCTGTAGTGGAATCTTGCCGAAATGAGCTATAGAAGTAAGAAAATGTTCAGATCTTTAAATATACCTGTTCTAGACGAGGAAATAAGTGATTATCCACTTCAGAAACGTATAGATCGAATAAGGCCACTATGAGGTCAGTTTCTTTTTGAAAATATTTAATGTCCAAATAATTCATACTTAGCTTTATAAGCTTTTGCAATATTATTTGTACATAAAAGTATACAAAAATGCTTCGATTTAGTCATTAAGTATGGCATCGCTGTGTTTAACAGTTATATAAGTGAATATCCCTTGTAAATATCACGATATGACAGATAGTTAAATATACACCGGTAACCAGATTGTTATTAAATTAATATGTGGAAGTTACTTTATTGTACGTCGGAAATAATATTGCATTTTTTGAGTAAAGGGTAGTTACTTAATCGTACGTGGGAAATAATATTATTTTTTTCGAGTAAACGGTAGTTGCTTAATTGTACGTGGGAAATATTATTTTATTTTTGGAGTAAATGGTAGTTACTTAATTGTGCGGCATAGGTAATAAAATTACATTCTTTGGAATACTAAGTAGTTACTTAATTGTATATGTGAAACATAATAGGATCTTATTATTTATTATTTAGGATAATTATTTTGTTTGTTTTTCAGGTCCACTAAATGATATAGTTGCAGGTTTTGAAATGAATGAGCCACTTGATACAATTTCTCATACTGAAGATATTATTGCCCTTGAACCAGAAAATTCTAAACATCATGTTAATAAGAACATAAGTTATTAATAAAACATATAATTCTATTTCAACTATAGAAAACAATGGATCTTAGAATGACTACCAACTTAAGTTTGTTATCTGTAGCAACAGTTATCTTATCACAGTTGACTCTTCATTTGCACCAATGATTGAAGAATCAAATAAGACTGATTTAGAGTTTGATATGTCAAAGACACCGGCGTCTAATATAAAAAGCACTGTCATTACTACGCCAAAAAACCACCTATATTAATACGAGCACACCCTAAGTCTCTTCTTCTACTTCTATTAATTCTGCAATATCTGTATTGAGATTGCCTTCAGTATCCACAATTACTAATGCAGTAAACTCACCTTTAGCTCAAATACCTGAAGAATCAGTAAATAGTCCCTACATAGCAGATGTAAAGGAAGTGTCCATTGACGATGTATTTAACTTTAAAGTATTACTCGATGGCAAAAATTGGTCAAAAAATGATAGCAACGATAAAATTTTGTAGTCCAAAATAAGAGAGATTAATGTAGACAAAAAAGCCGTAGAACAGTTCGCTGTATTTAGGATTGAAGGGAAAGGTAGCTAGTGTAATTACTGGGCATAGAAGGCATATCATCTTAGTCCCTAGGATGACAACGCACTTGCAGTGTGGCGAAAAAGGTGAGGCGACGGCAACCACTTAACACCCCCTAAAAAAAGCCCCTCAGATCCCGATATCTTCTACTTCAAACTGATTTTGCTTAAGATTTTAGGTTACAGTCGTTTGATAGTCTCTAGGACCCAAAATAGAAGGCGTCAAAATCTGCCTGATCAAGAAGTCCTAGAGATTCAATCGACTGTAACCTAAAACCTTAACGAAAATCAATTTTGTAGTAGAAAATATCGGGATCTGAGGGGCTTTTTTATATTACGAGATGGCAAACAAGCTTGCTGTCCACCTGGTGTTAAGTGGTTGCCTTCGCCTATAGATACTTGCAATATTAAGGGCATATCACTTAACACTGCAAGTGCGTTGTCATCCTGGGGACTAAGATGATATGCCTTCTATGCCTTTTTACCTTTCCCTTCAATCCGAAACATAGCGAACTTTAATCTCTCTTATTTTGGACTACAAAATTTTATCGTTGCTATCATTTTTTGACCAAGTTTTGCCATCGAGTAATACTTTTAAGTTCAATTACATCGTCATTGGATACTTCCTTTACATCTGCTATGTAAGGACTATTTACTGATTCTTCAGGTATTGTAGCTAAAGGTGAGCTTACTGCATTAGTAATTGAGGATACTGAAGGCAAAATCAATTCAGATATTGCAGAATTAATAGAAGTAGAAGGAGAGACTAAGGGTGTGCTCGTATTAATATGGGTTCTACGGCTTTTTGTCGTAGTAATGACAGTGCTAATACTCACCTATTTAAGATAAGAATGAATGAAGATTAATGCTTCTATTTATTTACTTTTTTCCAAATTAAAAATAATGAGAATATTATAGAAATTATTATTAGATAAAAATATTATACAATAAATTATATGAAAATAGAGATTTTTAAATTTTTATTATATTATATGTTATTTTGACATCTTATATACAATCTACTTCTTTCTTTAAAAAATATATTTGGCATATTATTTCATAATAAAAACTGTGTTATTTTTAATCTTATTTTGTTAATTTAACTTTATTTTAATTTTAAATTAAGTTTACTGTTTTCTTTTTTTTTTTTGAGACTGATTTATGCTATAGATATATTATTAAAAAAATATGATTGTTATGCTGATTGTGATACCTAAAGTAATAAAACTTAATTTAGAATTCATCGCTATTATGGAATAATTTTATTTTTGCGTTTACAAACGCGTAAATATAATACTAGAAAAATGCACTGAAAAAATGTCTGCCGCCTGAGGCAAGTCGATTTTTTCAGTGCATTTTTCTAGTATCATCGCTATTATTCATTTGTCTAATCCCGTATCTGTAAATAAATTAATAACTTTTCCGGCAACAAAATAAATAAATACCATTTACATCGTTTGCCGTTCAGTAATTTCCCA
The DNA here is from genome assembly GCA_955850985.1 of Elophila nymphaeata. Classification (NCBI taxonomy): domain Eukaryota; kingdom Metazoa; phylum Arthropoda; class Insecta; order Lepidoptera; family Crambidae; genus Elophila; species Elophila nymphaeata. The sequence goes on from OY039071.1 coordinate 6,856,684, forward strand.
TGTAAAATGCAGTATGTGCCACTTGAATAATTAAGTGGTTGGTATGTTCCGAAGTAAAGATCAGTAACTGCAATATAACATATATATAATATGAAAATTCAAATAAATATATATTCATTATATTCCTACATGAATCTTCCGTTTACTTGCCGATTTTGGAAACCATTGGTTATAAACTTATATATATAATTACTTATATAATATAACTTTAAAAGTTACAGATCATTAAACAAATCTCAAATCTTTGAATCGCTCTCCTGTAAAATTTACTATTTTCAGTTATGTGATTATACTTAGGGACCGTCGATATAAGTAAATAAAGTTTATTAAATAGATAATCACTTAATATTTTTACTAAGTATTTTTATAATATTAGCTGCAAATGATACTGAGTGTAAATAAAATATCCTTAGATAAATTTGATGAGTGAACACCAAATTGTCCTTATTAATTCAGCTATTTAATTGATTAGAATTTTAGGTTTACAAGTCTTATAGGTATCTTGTTTTTGAAAGAGTCCCAACTAATATGTTGTAATTAAATGATGGCGACGTGGTTGGTAGAATCAGGGTTACTTTTTTTATGACTAGCCACAATGTACTGTTAACTATGGTTAACAGTGTACTGTTTTTGAAAGTAATCTGTTATACATTCATGATGGAGTGGTGATTAGTAGGTTCTGGGTTTTTTTATGACCATGCAGAGTGTAGGTACTGATCTTGAGTCCTACGTGTATAGGTACCTACTTGATAAAGTGGTATGTAGGTTCAAGGTTATTTTTTTTTATAGCCATGCAGAGGGTCTATTACAAAGAGTCTAATGTGTAATGTAGGTAATCCTTGTAATGAAGTAAAATCATAACTGTATTAAATGGAAAAAAAAATCTGAAGTAACTATGGGAATAGAGGTGTCGCTACAGTGGCCAAGTATTGTGTCAGCGAGTGTTTTAATAATATGTCAATATGGGTCTCATTTACGTGATTTTCGGGGGTCCTGATTCCGAATTCAACATCCATTTCGAGATCCAAGATGGCGGACACAACTTTTTAACAATATATCAATGTGGGTATCATTTTCGTTGTTTTCGGGGGTCCTGATTCCGAATCAATCAATCTTTCCAAGAAGGTGTTTTCCCCGCGTTATTGAAACAAACAATCATCAAACCGTTACACAAGAGGAACGACAGAACTGACCCAAACAATTACCGTCCCATTGTCCTATTACCTACGGCATCAAAAATATTTGAAAGAGCTATGTATGACCGTATAGTTAAATTTTTTGAAAAATATAAGATTCTTGATGATAGCCAGAATGGGTTCAGGAAAAACCGTTCTACTGTTTTGGCTGTTTACAAATATGTACAAGAAATAATAAAAATATTGGATAATAAAAAATATGCTATTGGAATCCTCCTGGACATGACCAAGGCATACGACCGGGTAAAACATAATAACGGATGTAAAAGAGCAAAAGAAAAAGAGCATGAGCAGTCAAACGAAAACCATGTATTCTACTCACCATCATAACATTTTTTTTCTTTCAGACTATACCTGGGAAATTGATAGTTACGATTTTATTGAAGGTCAAAGTCATAATTTTTTTTTTCATTTTTTTATGAAAACATATTCTAAACATTATTTCTTAATTTTTGTCCAAAGAAACATTATCATTTTTTTTAGTATTTCATAATAAAAAATGGCTTCAAAGCGTTAGCGTTCAACGTAGATCACTCGATCCGCGCGAACACTAACGAACGGGGCCATTGAACTCCGTGCGCGTGCATCCTGAGTGCAAACAATTACCACGCGAGCGTCTTACATTTATTACCTACCCTTTAACAGTTGATTATGAGGAGAATGAGATCGATAGCGCCGCAGTCGTGCATTATTAGTAATAATCACGAAAGTTAAGCTACCAAGTGCGCGGTCGGCACTCGGATGGGTGACCGAAAATTTATAAATTTGGAGCAGGGTAGGCAAAATAATGATCAGCTGATGAGTTAATGATTAAATTACCTAATCAACGTGTTAAAACTTAATTTATTTAAGTATTGGACCCGCAGTCAGCTGACTAATAAATTATTAGATCTACCTACTACCTGGTTGAACAAAGTAATAAACGATCAACCATCCAATAACCTGCCGTCAAGCTCAGACCGCCAAGACTTAATAACCAGGTAATGTAGATGCTTACATCTACATTACCTGGTTATTAAGTCTTTCATCACTGATAAAGAATTACGTACTTTGTTGATTTACCATACAAGTAACAGATAGGTAAGTATTGAATAACTACCTACATAAAACGGTGATTTCAATTTCATACACATCAAAAAATTTACTTCTCATTCTTTTACATTTTTAAAATCACAGTGCCTGTAAAAAAATGAGTTTTCTTTTACGTTCAATTTGATATAAACTTATGACTTTAAGGATAGCGAGAAAACATATCCAGATAGGATAGGACCCACAATTCCAAATTTATTCCATAATAATGTAAGAATTTTATGCTTTGACTTTAGTTCCTACGTAGATGTGTAGGTATGTTAGTAAGGACTGACAATTTCTTCAAGTTCCAGAGACGATAACATTTTGAAGAAAGCTTTAAATGAATTAAGGCATGATTACTTATTTTACACTTGTTATAAAATTTAATAACAAGGAAGAAAGGTACAGAAAATAAAATACCTACATTCAATCAAGCATTGCTTCGTAACCTAGCAACGCGCGGGAAACTCGTGTCGCGGCAGGCGCTTTGGCCGGCGGCCGGCGCGGGCGGCGCGAGCTCAAAAGAGTTACCTACGTACTGCGCTTGCATACAATGTTGCCAACTTAGTGTTTGCTCTAAACCTAGTAAAATTTTTTTTTGTTCATTGTGTTGTTTGCGATAATTTAATTCAATGTTTACTAGAAAAATGCACTGAAAAAAATCGACTTGCCTCAGGCGGGACTCGAACCCGCACCTTCCACAATCCGGGTGGACGCGTTAACCAATTTCGCCACCGAGGCACTGCTTTTCGCTGTCGAAATTTGTCAGTGCTTGGTGCTTATGTTTTTATGGTAAACATCGTTTCATCAAATCTTTGAAATTTGCACTTCCCAAGACCCGAACGAAATATTTTTGCAAATATTTGACGCCCAGCTAAGATGAAACTACCTTACATTATGGAATAATTTTATTTTTGCGTTTACAAACGCGTAACACTTTTCGACAGCGAAAAGCAGTGCCTCGGTGGCGAAATTGGTTAACGCGTCCACCCGGATTGTGGAAGGTGCGGGTTCGAGTCCCGCCTGAGGCAAGTCGATTTTTTTTCAGTGCATTTTTCTAGTATTATATTTACGCGTTTGTAAACGCAAAAATAAAATTATTCCATAATGTAAGGTAGTTTCATCTTAGCTGGGCGTCAAATATTTGCAAAAATATTTCGTTCGGGTCTTGGGAAGTGCAAATTTCAAAGATTTGATGAAACGATGTTTACCATAAAAACATAAGCACCAAGCACTGACAAATTTCGGCAGCGAAAAGCAGTGCCTCGGTGGCGAAATTGGTTAACGCGTCCACCCGGATTGTGGAAGGTGCGGGTTCGAGTCCCGCCTGAGGCAAGTCGATTTTTTTTCAGTGCATTTTTCTAGTATTATATTTACGCGTTTGTAAACGCAAAAATAAAATTATTCCATCAATGTTTACTGTTTAACGTCATAACCGAGCACCAAAGCAGTAATAACTTTTTACTTCGCGTTGCATGAATAAACGGTAATGTTAAAACAGGAATTAACACGATTTGTTAATCAATAATTATTAAATCAGTAATTACTGGTGAGATATGGCAAGTGTACTACACACACCATCACTGGTAAATTGGCACTCTGATAGCGATTGATTTATTTGGTTAAATGTTTTTTTTTACATACCTAAGTTGAGTTATTTATTGTATCTGCGCCAAATCTGAAACGATTACGACAATTATTTTTTGTTATAAAGGTCGTAATAGCAGATTGGTTTCTTTTACATTAAAAACTGCCAAAGTACATGAATAAACGTTCATGTCAGTTTATAAAAAATAGTTCGCTGCGACGACCGACCGCCATATTGAATTCGTATCTGTCGCTAAGCGGGCCTCGTAAAAATTATTGGTTGTGGAGTGTTTTCTTGTAAACGACCACCAGAAACATTAAAGTTATCCTAAAACGGAGTTGCTCATCATACGAAAGTAATTTTCTATTCACATCAACTACTGTTTCACATAACAATACAATTTGTCATCTACAAATTTTGCGACAGAAACAACGATATAACAACGTTAGGCGATATGGTGGTACGCCGAGTGTGCGCTTGTGAGATCTTGGGCACTAATTTGTACATTAAGCCCAAGATAATAATTATTCTAATAATATTTGTTAACTTATACAATGATAATAATGATTTGTTATGAATTAGAAATAGATTTCTATGATAAAAAGTAGTTGTCGTGGTGAGCGACATAATTGATTCGGTTATAGGACGTTGAGAATCTATTTACTGTTGGAATAGTTTGGTAAAATAATAATAATATCATTTTTATTTAATAATTTATTAATCATGAATTTACAAATAGTTTTATATAATAAAACTATATTTATTACGACGCTTTAGTACAAGCGTTACCGGTAGTCAGAGGCGAGGTGGGGTAGTTCACATAAAACGACCCGCTTCCGCGTGGTAGCGGCATTCTCGTTCGAGCCGTCACAGTGAACACTACTCTGCCTCCTGTCAGTGTTATCTGATTCTGAGTACCTATTTGCTGGATAAAATATAAGTATTCTTTACTTTTGGGTAAGAAGTAAGACATAATACTCTCTACTTGTTTCTTTCAACGTATTTCTGTAAGTATAATCTAACATCAGAAGTGGGATCGTCCTAATAAAAGGGTATGTACAAGTGAAATATTTTCGAATCAAAAGTGCTAAGATCTCAAATTTTAAGTTTGGTTGTGTAAAGAAACATATTGATATATGATTATGGCTGATCTGTGCATTTCATTTGGTCATGGCGACTCCCTGACAATGAGATGTGTGGGTTATTCATTTTCATGTAAAAAAAAAAAAAAATTTTTTTTTCGTTATATACCTACTAGTTCAATGGGCTTAGTGCCACGTCAGGGCTACTCTCTGATGGTGTTAATTCCTGTTGGATTGGGGGTTGATGATATGTTTCGCTTATTGTGTAATATAATAGTAAAACATATTTTCCGTAGTTGGACTGGCATTTCGATGTTCGATCGGGGCTACTCTCCGATAGCATTGAGATGTGTCGACTAACGCAGACTATTTATTATTGTGTAGTGAAATATATGTTTCGTAGTTAGACTGGCATTTCGATGTTCGATCGGGGCTACTCTCCGATAGCATTGAGATGTGTCGACTAACGCAGACTATTTATTATTGTGTAGTGAAATATATGTTTCGTAGTTAGACTGGCATTTCGATGTTCGATCGGGGCTACTCTCCGATAGCATTGAGATGTGTCGACTAACGCAGACTATTTATTACTGTGTAGTGAAATATATGTTTCGTAGTTGGACCGGGCATTTTGATGTTCGATCGGGGCTACTCTCCGATAGCATTGAAATGTGACGACTGACGCCGATAATATATATGATTATAATATTGAAGCCTACTAAAAAGATTTGAGTTTGAAGCACTTTGGTTCTCTTCGAGCGTTGGTGTGTTTATTATAATTAAAGAATGAGAAATCATTAGATTATATAAGAATTCACTTGCTGAGAAATTTTACGTGTGAGCGTTCACTAGCTCGCTAGCTAGTACGTGGCAATAAATTAGTATCTAACAAAATAAGGTATTACGAAAAAAAAAACGCGCAAAATTTTCTCGCTCTACCGCCATCAGAAATATCTTGCAGCAGCAGATTCTGACAATTAAACTTGAAGGAATAAAGCAAGGTAATTCTGTGTTTTTCGTTTGATTTAATTCTTTGTTCGTTCAATTTTATTAATTTATTTTTATCAAATGTGCAGAACTTGAAAATGAAGAATTATGAAGTTATCCTTTTTATTAATGTGGGTAGTGCAAACATTTTTATTGCATTGGATGTACCACGTGGCCAATTGGGGTCTACGGGGGAGTTTGAATTAATTTCAGAGTATATTTTTGTTAATGAGGGTAGTCCGAAAATTTTTACTGCATTGGATGTACCTTGTGGCCGTTTGGGGTCTACGGGGGTGAAAATTTCATTATTTTTGGACTACGAAGCATCGTTTTAGTGATAAAGATGAGCATCAATAATTATTTGAATTACTTTTAGAGTAACTTTTTTATTAATGAGGGTAGTCCAAAAATTTTTAATGCATTGGATGTACCACGTGGCCGATTGGGGTCTACGGGGGAGAAAATTTCATTATTTTTGGGCTACGAAGCACCGTTTTCGAGATATTTAAGTTTTTATCTAGATTAAAAAAATTGAGATATGTACTCTAGATATAGGGAGGTCGGAGCATTGAATCTCTTCTGGTGAGTGTTCTTAATAGCATTGTAATTGTTAATTTCAATTGCATTAGACCAGTTATTCAAATAACTGGATTCCTTTGACGGCAGATCCGTTGTTCATTGGCTAGTCACAACCCAAACCTGTGGTGAACAGAACCTAATACTGATCTACGGAGATTTTATGTATTTATGGTTTTTTTTATTGAAAAGTCTCACAGTTTTAAAATGGGAGTTTGGTAGTTGCAATTACACTTTGTAATTGATAATAATTATTAGTTATATTGTTTTCAAGTGGTTGTTATTTTAGAGGTGAGTGAACTAAGTAAGTAAGAAATCTATTTATTAAAAATTGATTTCTTTGATATGAACTGGCAAAAAAAATGGATAGTTAGATAGCACTTTGAAAATTTTGTCTACCCGATGTTTATACTAACGCAGTGGTGTCATAAAGTGCAATAACTTTGTATTTTGGCTTTGGAGATGTAGTAAAATCGACAGTAAGTAAAAGAATAATGAAAGTGTCCTGCCACCTTCATTTAGAAAAATGACAATTTTGCTAGCTATCTTTTTATAGCTTTCTTTAGTATGTTGTATGAAGCAAAAAAAAAAGGTTTAAACATTTTTGTATTTCAAAAAAAAAAGGTAAAAGTAAACATATTTGTGTAACTGAATATGATTGGTTAAATCTATTTCGGTTATTGAATAAATTGGGATGTATAAAAGCGTCGGTGGCGTGGTGCGTGGAGGCGTTGTCTTCTGCCCGGGAGGCACCGGTTCGAGCCCCGCCGCCTACCAATGTGTTTTCAGATTTTGGATTCATATGTGGTTTGATCGACTTTTTACGGTGAAGGAAAACATCGTGAGGAAACCTGCACACACCTATGAAGAAATTCTTAGGATGTGTGTGAAGTCAACCAACCCGCACTTGGCCAGCGTGGTTGACTAAGGCCTAATCGCCCCTAGTGTGGGGTGGGCTCGAGCCCCTCGGTGGGGACATTATGAGCTGTTGATGATGATAAATTGATAAATTTTATATACTAAGTTTGCTGACAACATTAGGTAGTTTGGGCAACTTTCGCTAGATGGCGATGCCTACACCTTTTACGTAGCTTAAGTAAAATAATTAATGCTTTAATGTTCCATTGGCCGCAATACCCGACATAAAGAAACTAATATGGATATTGAGTCGGCATTAAAAATAGTTTTCATCAAATTTCTCGTCAGATTGGCCGAACGTATATTCGAAAATCTACTGGCTAAATTTCTTCGTGTTTATATGGACGATCTTTTAATACCATGTGAATCTATAGAGCAGGGCCTTGTTCAGCAGGACCTCTCTAAAAATGTGATTTACGGAATATTGTAATCGCAAAAAAAATGCGATTTTGGCCAGAAATGATACATGTATGAGAATTTTGTCGTAGATGTTCTAGCAAATTAGGCGATTAATTAATTATGTAGGTAAAGTTTTATTGTTTAAAACAATGATTGCCTTAAATAGAAGATGTTTTAACATTTGAATGTGATGTTTTAAAGATAGAAACGCTTGGCAAATAGTGATTGCCTGACATAATATGACTAATCTATGACGACAGGTATGGAAGGCCATGTGAGATAGTTCAATTGCTGCTGATTGTTAAACTGGTGTAATGTCTGGACATCACGATGCAGCACGTGGTGGGACAAAGCACGACAGTTGGACATAGTTGTTACTGCTTGATCGGCTTGGTGAAAAAATCTGTACATTACAAGGCAGTATGTAATGGGATTGATCACGACAGCCCGATGAGATTTAAGTATGATTGCTGCTGATTGTTAAACTGGTGTAATGTCTGGACATCACGATGCAGCACGTGGTGGGACAAAGCACGACAGTTGAACATGGTTATTGGTTGGATAATGGCTTATTAGTTAGATCTTGATAAATCAATATTTTATTCTAGAATTATCCAACTACGATTCAACAGATGACTAGTTAGACACCTACTTGACGAGTAACCAGAAATCACTTCGAGAACGAAGTGCTCTGCAGAATGGCCGTGTGAGATCTTGGGCACTAATTTGTACATTAAGCCCAAGATAATAATTATTCTAATAATATTTGTTAACTTATACAATGATAATAATGATTTGTTATGAATTAGAAATAGATTTCTATGATAAAAAGTAGTTGTCGTGGTGAGCGACATAATTGATTCGGTTATAGGACGTTGAGAATCTATTTACTGTTGGAATAGTTTGGTAAAATAATAATAATATAATTTTTATTTAATAATTTATTAATCATGAATTTACAAATAGTTTTATATAATAAAACTATATTTATTACGACGCTTTAGTACAAGCGTTACCGGTAGTCAGAGGCGAGGTGGGGTAGTTCACATAAAACGACCCGCTTCCGCGTGGTAGCGGCATTCTCGTTCGAGCCGTCACAGTGAACACTACTCTGCCTCCTGTCAGTGTTATCTGATTCTGAGTACCTATTTGCTGGATAAAATATAAGTATTCTTTACTTTTGGGTAAGAAGTAAGACATAATACTCTCTACTTGTTTCTTTCAACGTATTTCTGTAAGTATAATCTAACATCATAATAGCGATTATAATTTTTGCAACAGTGTGCACTAGTGAGTAAATGTGTGCTATGCGTGTTTGCGGGGGGTGAGCCGCAAAAAACGGCAGAATGTTTTCTGTACTAAATCTGCGCTATGCCACGTCCCGTGTTAAATGGTCTAAGGTCACCGTCATGACGATGGGATTAGTAGATTTTTAACGACAATTAGCTCATACATTGTGGTTAAAGTATTGGAAAGTTTTTCAAGATTGTCTACCACAAGTGTCTTTATTTTAGTTCCTTTTTTTGGTTGGTACTATTTTATTTTCAGATAATTAAAATGTATTGTAGTACTAAAAATAAGTATGTTTGGTTGCGGAATTTTTATATCAGTAGCTGGCAACACTCCGCGTGATTTATTTGGAAGTTCTCTACCTACTTCGCTACCGCTAGTCACTAGCGTAACGCCACGGCAGTAGCGCGCTTATGATCGAATGCTTTCGAACTCGCGTAAATGAGGTTGCGTAATCAAACCGGTTTTATGGTATAATATCGTGCCGTCCGAGTAATAAGCGGTTCTAAGGCTTCAGCGCAATTTTCAGTGCAGTTTGTGTTGTGATCGTGGTGATTTAGTGAGTGTTAGAAACAAGATCCCGGGCATTTTTATAACGCCCGCGAATATGTGAACATGGTTTACTGTTATACTTGGTCCCGTTTTCTTGCCGCAAAGAATGGATGGGCGAGCTTACCTGGATCTGTTAAACGGGTACATTTCAGACGCTCTGTACAACATGTCACTAACTCAGCTGCGAGATAGATGGTACCAGCACGACGGCGACACCCCCAAACACACATTGTGAGACCCGTTCGGAAGCGGCTGACGGAGCTGTTCGGTGACCAAGGGATTGGGCGGTATGGGCCTATGCACGATCGCCAGATAACCCCTCTAGATTTTTTTTGTAAGGGGTTCGTTAGGGACAGAGTTTTTGACCGCCCTTGCGAAACGGCTGTCGAGATGCGTCAAAAAATCATTGACGTATTCGACGAACATAAGCATCGGTCACTACGAGAGGGAATCCTGGCGAGATCACGAATTAAGATACGCTGTAGGTATCGAGCGCGCATGTGTCTACACGTCGAAGGTCGCCAGTTTGAACCACACCTCACCCTTTCGGAAGGCCTATCGTAGATGAAAATTAATGAACAGTAGGTAAGTACCTAAGTAGCTAGATTACATTTATGTCAACCTACATTGTGAACTTCGTGGCCGTCTGGCAAAATTATCGCGATTTTACGATGCGTACGAGTTGAGCGCTTTACATTGCGCGGTACAATTTGCAATTTTTTTTAACACCAAAAAATAAAAATCATTTCCAGCAATTATTTTTTGAAATGTTACTTATTTTGATGTATAGAATACATGGTTCTCGTGTGACTGTGTGTCTTTTACACCTTGTATATGAAATTTGTATTTTTGTTTATGGAAATAGAGAAATATTTTTAAAATCAGGTGATGTCAACACAAGACTTAAACGTGAACCACACAGACTTGTAAGAGATGTACCTAAGTCAGATAAGTATAGTAAAAGCTGTCTATGTGTGTTCGCATTTTTAATAGAATTCCAAATGAAATTAAAATGTTGAATATAAAACTATTTAAAAAGAAATTATATAAATGGATTAGTGACAAAAACTTTTATTATTTAAAGGAATTTTTTGACTATATATATTGATAATTATTAATTAATGTATGTACTACATAACCTACACTAAATTATTAATTAATGTATGTACTACGTAACCTACACTAAAAATTTTGCATGCAAATCAGCAAGACATGTGCACTTTATACTTGACTGTAATACCTTTATATAACATGTTCTTATGCAAATAAAGATTATTATTATTATTATAACAAAAAGCTTATTTCCTTTTCTTTTCATAACTTTTTCAATTAGATAGAGATCGGGAATTTTTGTTTTTTGTAATTCAAATTCATAAAATGTGCCTAAAATTCTTTGTTTGTGCTTATCTTCTAAGTGATAAGTATTTGGTTTCTTTTTATTTACTTTAACAACAACAAATATTTCTGTTGACCAGTTAGGGGTATAGCCTTTGTAAAAATCTCCCTTGAATTTACTAATTCGAACCTGATCTCCAACTTGAAATTTCGATGTTTGATCTATGTGACGCGTCTTTGATTTAATAATATTAGACCGAGCAATCATCTCATTTGCTTTATCAACATCAACGGGTTTATGTTTTGTTATTCGGTTAACAGTACTGTTATAGTTTTCTACAACGGAATCCAAATTCTTTCCGAACCATTTGTAAGAACCGTGTAAGCTAAAAAGTTTGTAAAGTTGACTTTTTATTGTCCGTATTACTCGTTCTACAATAGAAGCTTTTTTTACAGAGTAGGTGGAATAATGATTTATACTATATTTATATAATATTCCTTTTAATGTATCATTATAAAACTCTTTGCCTAAATCAGTTTGTAAATGTGTAGGTATTCGCGATGACTTTGTGAATATTTCATTGGCAACCAGGGCTTGAACTACCGAAAAAAAATCGGTTAAAACGGTTAGCGGTATGACGTCATACCTTTAATTTACGATATCTCAAAATAACGGTACCGATATTTTTCGATAGCAAAAAACAAATGTACCGAAATTTTTCAATATTTTAAAATAACGTACCGTTATTTTTTACAGTACCTGAATAAATTTAAAACGGTTTTCAAAAGGTTTTCTTTATATCCCATCGCACCCACGCCTCCCGTAGTCGTTGCGGGCGGGCACGGCAGCTAAGTATTTATTAGGCTTCTGCACAGCAACGCTCTTGCGTGCATAATAGTCACACGCGGTTTTTTTTTTGTAAAATTTCCATTTTTATTTAATTCTCTAATTTTATTAAATTTGTGAAAAATGGAGGTACTTACATACCTACAATGTAGGAACATATCTACAATAGATATATCAATATAAATAAATTACAATTTAAATGCGCCAATTTTGGGCAGTTTTTACTCCGTGTGTCCCGTTGCTTGCTTACCGGGCGTTCTTTCCGTGTCACACCGGTAGGTGTGTGATGCGTAGTACATTTTGTATTGCATTCTTGCCTTCCGGTTTTATGGTCTTTTCTAGGTAGCAAAGAACGACCGGCTAGTGTGGGGCCACGCTTAGTCAGACAATCGCGAACGCGAATGACCGCAAGTCGGTGTAAAATAGTTTCTAAGCACTTATATAAAAGGTGTATAATCAAGTAGGTGAGCATGACAGCCGGCTGTCGCTCGGGGGCAAGAACCTCGAAGGTATAGATGTGTTTGAGAAATTATCATGTACTAAAATGGTGTGACGAGCAACATTAAAGTGGTTAAGTATGTAATGATTATTCCGAGAAGATGTTTTTATCACGCTTTCTATGTAATCATTCAGATTCAAGCCTCTGCGAACGTCCATACCGAGCAAGGTGATACTGCTCTGTAGGTAGCGTTAGTGTTGTGCCCTGAAAAGAGGGAAGTGAAAAGAATGGCGACGTTTTAGCCGTAAACGCACACACTGAGCTTTCTTGTATAACTGAGTTGTCTTGTAAATTTGCTGTACCCCAAATAGAAACAATGTGTTGGTAAGCGCATAACTCAACAACGCCTAGACCAATTTGGCGAATTCTTTTTTTAAAATGTTCGTTGAAGTTCAAGGATGGTTTTTACGGCGAGAAAAATTCGAATAATTTCTTTATGACAGGACGTAGTAAAGGAAGGACCCGACAGGGTCCGCTAGTTGGGAATAAAATTAAATGTTGAAAAATATAAGAGACCACACTCGTAGTTTCCAATTAATTGTAGACTAGGGGAATAATTTGTTAATAAAAAATCTACTTGGCCAGTTATTGACACAGTAAAAGACATTTTTATACTGATAATACTTTTATACATTTATTTCATTCTTATTATAAATGATTATTCCAATAATCTTTAAAAAAAACTTAGACAAAGATGACCACAGTTTATGGTGCCAAACTTTTGATATTGTGCATAATTATAATGTATCGGCATATTTCTTAAATCATTTATCAACTCTAGTGGTGGTCCTGAATTACCAAAGCTGTTAAAATATTCGCAATGGTCATTTTGCTTAACATAGGCTACCCAATGAGTTCCAGGATTATCAGAACTATCGAGATTTACTATAGCACACTCTACTTTTTTCGGTTTTGATGGTAGTGTATCTCTCATATAAACTCCTCGAAAGTATGGTATATCAGAAGCATTCTCCAATATGTTATAATTAGTGAGAGGACGTCTGGGTAGCCGCTTAATTAGTTTTTTGGAAAATTCAAATATAGGCCAGCTCCTTTTTTATGAGGTTTGATTTACAGTCCTTTCCCAAGTGCAACAGCTTCCATCATCTTGTTATGTCTTTCTGATTCTTGCAAATTTTTTCGAGCAACTTTATAACCGTTGACAGCTTTCGCTATACCTGCAGCGCCCCCAGGCAAGTGAGCCCAGAGCAGACAATCCAGCAAAAATTGGAACGAGAGGTAAGAAACCCCCGCTCTTAGGTATTCGAATACATCGGGGCAACCGTATTCCCTTTTTATTGGCAAATAACTTTTTTGCTGCTGCGTAGGCGTATTTTATGTCAAGGTGATTATTTTTACATTTTAATTTTCTTAAATGTGATTTTTTTTACAACTGACATAAAAGGTCTGACTCCAGCACCGGCTTTAAGTTTTGTTTTAATCTCATTTTTTACAAGCCAGGCAACTTGCTCCCCCCTTCCTGCATCTTTTGATTTTAACCTCTTTTTAGCCATATCTAAAAGATCTAAATCAGCCGTATGTCGAGCCTTCAAAACTCTATTATGATATGCAATATCGTGATACATACAAGCTTCGTCCAATTTATTTATACATTGATCACCTCTGAGTAATCGTTTCCGAAGTTTTGTTCCGGGACCACAAAATTAATATCCAGGTTATAAAACTTGAACGGCAACTTGTTTATTAATTCGTTTATAACACCACTTCCCTGCTTCATTGATATTTTTGAAATGTCAGTATTATAGTTTAGCCATTTAATTTATATTACAAAACTAATGCTTGCTTATCTATCCAACTCTTTTCCTCATTACCCAGACCTAACCATTTAACATATTGTTTATCCTGTACATAAATGACATAATAAAAATGAAAAAAAAACATAATTTAATTGTACTCTCTTTGCAGATGACATTTCTATAGTTGTGACATCTGATAAAAAAAATAGTTCGATAAGTGACCATGCATATGACATTAATAATACTATTGAGGACATTATTAAATGGCTTGACATAATCAATTTAAAAATAAATCTAAATAAATCTAATTTTATACAATTTAATAAATCCAAACTTCCTCAATATAATTTCAAACTTGACATTCATAAAATATCAGAAGTGACTCATACTAAATTCTTAGGTATAACGATAGACCAGGAGTTAAAATGGACAACACATAGAAAATTTAAGCAACCGGACAAATCAATTTGTTTATGCACTTTACCGAATAAAAAACGTAACAAATAAAAAAACAGCAATTGCAACCTACCGGGCTTATATTGAGTCCATATTACGCTACGGAATTATAATATGGGGCAATGGCACAGATAAAAATAGAGTATTTATTGCACAAAAAAAGTGCATAAGGGCTATACGTGGAATTCCACCGGACGTATCATGTAGACCTTATTTCAAAGACCTTGGTTTGCTACCACTTCAATCATTATACATATATGAAATTTGTATTTTTGTTTATGGAAATAGAGAAATATTTTTGAAATCAGGTGATGTCAACACAAGACTTAAACGTGAACCACACAGACTTGTATTAAGAAATGTACCTAAGTCAGATAAGTATAGTAAAAGCTGTCTAACTATGTGTGTTCGCATTTTTAATAGAATTCCAAATGAAATTAAAATGTTGAATATAAAACTATTTAAAAAGAAATTATATAAATGGATTAGTGACAAAAACTTTTATTATTTAAAGGAATTTTTTGACTATAATCTATATTATCTTATATTATATTATATTATCTTATCTATATATATATATATATATAGATATATTGATAATAACTTTTTCAATTAGATAGAGATCGGGAATTTTTGTTTTTTGTAATTCAAATTCATAAAATGTGCCTAAAATTCTTTGTTTGTGCTTATCTTCTAAGTGATAAGTATTTGGTTTCTTTTTATTTACTTTAACAACAACAAATATTTCTGTTGACCAGTTAGGGGTATAGCCTTTGTAAAAATCTCCCTTGAATTTACTAATTCGAACCTGATCTCCAACTTGAAATTTCGATGTTTGATCTATGTGACGCGTCTTTGATTTAATAATATTAGACCGAGCAATCATCTCATTTGCTTTATCAACATCAACGGGTTTATGTTTTGTTATTCGGTGAACAGTACTGTTATAGTTTTCTACAACGGAATCCAAATTCTTTCCGAACCATTTGTAAGAACCGTGTAAGCTAAAAAGTTTGTAAACTTGACTTTTTATTGTCCGTATTACTCGTTCTACAATAGAAGCTTTTTTTACAGAGTAGGTGGAATAATGATTTATACTATATTTATATAATATTCCTTTTAATGTATTATTATAAAACTCTTTGCCTAAATCAGTTTGTAAATTTGTAGGTATTCGCGATGACTTTGTGAATATTTCATTGGCAACCAGGGCTTGAACTACCGAAAAAAAATCGGTCAAAACGGTTAGCGGTATGACGTCATACCTTTAATTTACGATATCTCAAAATAACGGTACCGATATTTTTCGATAGCAAAAAACAAATGTACCGAAATTTTTCAATATTTTAAAATAACGTACCGTTATTTTTTACAGTACCTGAATAAATTTGAAACGGTTTTCAAAAGGTTTTCTTTAAAAATAAAAATAAAAATAAAAATCGTTTATTTCCATTAATAATTTTGTACAATAATCACAATGGGTTGGAGCTTCTTTTTAAGCTGTGAGGCCTGTGTTAAGAAGCCCCGCTCCTCTTTAATGATATAAGTAGTTACATTATAACAGCAAAGAACAAAAATGTAAACAAAGATGTAAAGAAAATATTTAGCACTAATTAATAAGTACACAGGACTCATTTATATGATATTATGCTAAATATGTGTGTGTGCGTGTGTGTGCATGTGTGTGTGTGCATGTGTGTGTGTGTGTGTGCGTGTGTGTGTACGTGTGTGTGTGTGCGTGTGTGTGTGTGTGTGTGTGTGTGTGTGCGTGCGTGTATGTGTGTGGTGTCATCAGAATTAATATTTTGATTTTATTTGATAAATAAAAGGAGTGATTCTGTCTCTTCCCAAGTTTTCGTTTTTAGCCATTTAATTATAAGTTTCTTAGTTTCTTTGTGACTTTTATCATAAATATAAAGTTCTCTGTTTGCAATATTATACAAGTGAGTAGATTGAGTAATATATTGTGTTTGAGCGAATTTAGTCTTAACTCTCGAAGTATAAGCTACTACATCTCTCCTTCTTTTGTTTAAAATACCCGGGTCATATGGCAGAGTTTTGTGTAGTTTCAAGGTACTCTGTACAATATATAGCTTTCTAACTGAAAGGATATTGCTCAGTTGATAAAGACTTTCCGTTGGAAAACGCAAATTTTTGAAGTACATTACCTTTAAGAGGCTTCTTTGAGCACGTTCTAACTCTAGAAATTTGGTTTTACCTGCACCACCCCATACAGTGATGCAATATGTTAAGACAGACTGTACTAGAGCCAGATAAATAGTGTTCAACAGACTACTTGGCGTGGCCCGGCCATCAACAATATCTCTCGGTACCACATGCCGCAAAGATTTAAAAATCCAAATCAATTTCCTAATTTTACCACTTATATATTCTATGTGTGGATACCATGATAATCGATTATCCAACATAACTCCTAAATATTTTAAGTGAGTAACTCTTTCAATGGTTCTACAGTTGCACTTACTATAATTGTTAGATTCCTCACAGTGGTGTATTTTGATATTAAACTTGTCATTTGGTTGTGTGCTTTTATTTATACTAAAGCAAATAAACTTCGATTTAGCAATATTAAGTGTAAGGAGGTTGGATTTAAGCCACTTAGCGATTTGAATTAGACCTTGTTCGGTTTGTATTTTGACGTTATCCCATGTATCAGCTGTAAAAATGATTGCTGTGTCGTCTGCGTACGAAAAGAGTTGAGCGTGAGGTATTTGAGCATTGCACAGATCGTTTATATATATTAGGAATAGGGTAGGCCCTAAAACACTAGGCGTTGGAGGGAGCGTGCCCAACAAACCACGTTGGAGGAGTGGCGTCTCCGCCTGGAAGAGCCCACTGCTGGTCACAAGACCATAGAGGCAATCCGCCCCATCCTGAGGGAGTGGGTAAATCGGCGCCATGGGGTTCTGACATTCCGGATGGTGCAGATCCTAAGCGGACATGGTTGCTTTGGCAGGTACCTACATCACGTGGCCAGAAGAGAGTCCTCACCACGATGCCATCATTGTGGCAGCGACGAGGACACGGCGCAGCACACACTTGAGCACTGTCCAGCTTGGAATCTGCAGCGCCAAATCCTCGTCGACAACATAGGTAGTGACCTCTCACTGCCGACTGTCGCTGTGAAGATGGTCGGAAGTGAGTCGTCCTGGGAGGGAGTTGCCGCCTTCTGTGAAGAGGTCATATCACAGAAGGAGGCCGCGGAGCGGGTACGCGAGGAAGATGAACACGCGGACCTGATTCGCCGAAGGCGACCTGGTCGGAGAAGACGGTTACACGGTCAACTTCATCCACCATAGTGGGGACGGCGGGCGACAGGTTGGGGCCCTGTCACCTGCAGCAATGTACCCTGCGTGGGGGAACACCTTGCTGTTCCGCGGGTGTTCCCTACCCCCGATGGGCCCAGACATGGGCGCTATACGTCGTCTAGTCTTTGACGCATGGCAGTGATTGCGAAAAGTACCCTGCCGTGCGTAGAAGCCTCGACTAGAGCGGAACACGTTGGTTTTTAGTGGGTAATGTTGTCGACTCCCACATAACCTACGGGAGCCCCACTGGCCCGTAGGTACCCATAAAGGGTTTTCCAACGAAAAAAAAAAAAAAAAGGCCCTAAAACACTACCCTGCGGTACTCCATACGAAACCTCAGCTTCCTCACTGATAACCTCCCCTAACTTAACCTTTTGCTTCCTATTAGCTAGGTAGCTGTGAAATAAGGAAAGACAGGTTCCTCTTATACCGATCCATTCCAATTTGCGCACAAGGATAGGGATAGAGACTGTGTCAAACGCCTTTTTTAAATCTAGAAAGACTCCAAGACACTTTTTACTTTTATCCAGTTGTTCTACCACCAGCGAACTAAAGGCACTCACTGCATCCTCCGTAGACTTCCCCTGCTGGAAGCCGAACTGCGATTTAGATATTATATTGAATTTATTTAAATAGTTAATAAGTCTAGAGTTCAGCAGTTTCTCTATGACCTTAGAAATCGCTGGGAGTACCGAGATAGGTCTATAGTTGCTGACATCTTCCCTCTCCCCACCCTTGTACACTGGTGTTATAATAGACTGCTTCAAGGCCGTAGGGAATATGCCTTTTTCGAAGCATAGGTTGGTTAGGTGTGTAATGATTGGAACAAGTAGATTTTTTGCGAGTTTGAGGAACATTGTGTGGATGTTATCCCACCCTGGTGCACTTTCATTTTTTAGGCCCATTAAAGCACTATTTACCTCCTCACAATCAGTGGGAAGCAATACGAATGAGTTTGCTTGTCGGGGGATACTATCACAGATGAATTTTAGTATCATTTTGTCTTCTGGAGGGCGTCCCAAGGCAGATGCAAGGTCTTTACCGATATGCGCAAAATAGCTGTTTACAGAGTTTGCAGATTCTAGGGGATCTGATTTTGTATTGAGGAGTTCCATATTTAAGTTATTTGTTTTGTTTGTACAAGTAATACGTTTTATGTTTTTCCATAGTTCTTTATTATTTGATGCTGATTTAGAAAGCAATTCTCTCTCATATCTTCTTTTTATTTTTTTTAATTAAATTGTTGCAGAAATTCCTATATCTTCGATATGTTAGTTTCTTTATTTCATTATGTGGATCTTTTCGAAATATTTTTTGAAGTTTATTCCTATTTTTAATGCAACGTAACAGGCCAACAGTAATCCAGGGTTTTAAGATCGTTTTACTATTGGATATTGAAACAACATGGGAATTTGATTGAATACTTTCGCTAATTTTTTTTATTAATCGATTAATCACTACGTTAGGGTCATCACAAAAAAGTAACTTCGAGAGATTTTTGTCCTGAAGATGCTTTAAAGCAGTTTCAAAATCTAT
Source organism: Elophila nymphaeata (assembly GCA_955850985.1). NCBI lineage: Eukaryota > Metazoa > Arthropoda > Insecta > Lepidoptera > Crambidae > Elophila > Elophila nymphaeata. The sequence goes on from OY039071.1 coordinate 6,876,102, forward strand.
TGTAGTTTTTGTATTTTTTATGTTTGATCGGTTTTTCACTTTCGAAATAGCAAGAAGCGTAGTGTAATGATCAGTTGTAGAAGTTACGAGAACAGCAATAGAGGCCTTAAGTTTTTTTGTATCCAGTTTTATCATGAAGTGATCTAAGCAACTGTCTTCTCTTGTTGCTAAGGTATGTCCTGCTAATATTCCCAGTACAGATAGCTTGTTTAGATACTGGATACGATTTTGATAATCTTGAGACCACTCTTGCTGTTTGGGAGCAATGTTTATATTTATATCCCCTGCAACCACGATGCTGCTAGAAGTCTTTAAATTTTCTAAATGTGTACACAAGGAGTCTATGAAAGCAGATGCATTAGTGTAAGAGGGGGATCTGTAAATACCCAAAACAATGCTACCAAGCGTCTCCAATTGAAGGCAAGATGCTTGAGCTAATTTAATTTCTTTGATGGTATGTTTTAAAGTGTTTTTAATATATATTACTACCCCGTCATTTTGATTTAGATAGCAAGAAGTAAAATAGAAAGAGTAGTTATTTAAATGTGGTATAGGTTTGTCAGGATCAAGTCTACATTCCGTAAGTATTATAATATCAGTTTTAAATGCGAGGCTATTTAAGTTCAACAGAAAATCGTCAAAATTAGCGTAAATACTTCTTATGTTCTGTGATATGATAGTCAGGTCATTTTTGTTAATTTTAATATGTTTAGTGACCAGATCGCTGTCACAGTGAATGGAGCTTGCGACTTCAATGCTGTCTATCTCTTTCAGTGTATTTAGAGTTGTCTTATCCATGAACGTAAATAGTTTGTAAACGTTCTGCAAAAATGTCGGCCATTATTTGCAATTGTAAGATAATTATAGTGAAGTTACTTAATAACATAATATTTGATTTAGTATTGAGATTTATTATAATGTAAGAGTCGGGTATTTTTGTTAAAATCTTGCGTGTATATTTGTGTGTGTGTGTATGAGTAAAGAGCGAAGTATGTATCACGTGTGAGGGTGTGTTGAGAAGTGTGTTGTATGAGAAAAACTTAAATAAGTCTAGGTTATCAAAATTAAATAAGCTTATTTGTAAATTTAAGCTAAATAGGCATACCAGCAAAGCATAATAACAAATTACTATAGCCGTAGAGTTAACGTAATTTAAACACTGCATATTTTTGTATAATACAGTCTGTAGCAAGTCCAGTTTATCTGAGTTACATCTTATTAGTAGGTTCAAGCTAAAAAGGTATACAAGCGGAATATAATAGAAAATTACTACAGCCATAGAATTAACATCAAGTAAGCAATGAGCGAGTTTTACATCTAGTCAATCCTGGCGTAGGAGATATTGTACCTGCTCTTCATTTCTTATCATTATTATCGAAGACTGCTCATTCTTTCTGACATAGACCTTGCCATAAGCGGTCCAACAGAACTTATAGTTCTTTGATTTGGCTAGATCACGGGATAGGTAGTGCAAGCGAGCACTGTTTGCTGTAAGGTGTTCGGACAGATAAATCGGGACTTCTTCGTTAGTTTTCAGTCCAACGTGTTTAGCTCGAAGTTTTGTTTGATGCCTAGTGTTAAACACTTTGGCCATCTTAAGAAAATCCGTTTTCATTATTGTGGAATTAGTCTCAACTATGATGGGCGTATTCGTATGTTCTGGTTTCTTGCTTCGAACTCTATATATGTCCTTAATATCAGATTGTGTAATTTTGCAGTCAATATTTTTAGAGAGGCAGACAACCATCTCCACTGGATCTTTTTTGGTCTCGTTTTCTTTTCTTGGCACATTCTTAATTTCAAAGTCTGCCTTACGACTCGCTATTTGCATCTCTTCCAGCTTACTTTCCAAAAGATTAATGTATTCTCTGTCCTCCTTTTGTTGAGTCTCCAACTCACGTATTTTCTTTCTAAACTCTTCGTTCTGCTCGCTTAGAAATGTAACAGCACTCTCTATATTTTGATTTGAGTCCTTTATTGTTTTCAGCGTAGCGTTGACCTCCGCAAGCTGTTTACCATGAGTAGTCGTAAGATATGATATCATCTTTCTAATTTCACCCTTAAAATTATTAAGTTGGTCGCCAAAAGATGTGTTTAGTTGCACTTTAGTCCTTGCCCTTGAGGTTACATATTCCTGCGGCGGTGAACTGTTACCCTCCTCCGAAAAACAAATCGACATCTCCGGGTCTGAGGCATATTTATTGAGCGTATTATTCATGTTTCCAATTTACTAGTACCAGGAGAATATAAGTTGCAAGATGTGCGTGAGTAATAGGTCAAGTAAGATGGCTGACAGTTATGATATGTGTGCGATGGCGCAGGCGGGCGGAGCTTAGTCTGTCCAATAACACAGTTTTTTGGGCGTGGCCTATCAGAAAATGGCCGCGGACAGAGTTGTCAAACACAGTCAGACAATGATGACAGTAAAAAGGGGATGTGCTTACGCGCTGCAGTGGGGCTGGTGGTCAGCGACGATGTCTCGTACCAGGCACTCAGGAATATAGTAGCACGCAGCTTGAGAACTCCTTTCACTTCATGAAGTCCTATTTTTTTATTCTTGAATTTTTATTTTAAATTTGTTTTAAATTATTTATGGAACTGGTTTAGCGGAGCAGAGGGCACGTCTACACCTTTCGGAGATCCGGGGGGAAGAGGAATTTCTTTATATCCCATACCGCGCGCCTCCCGTAGTCGTTGCGGGCGGGCACGGCAGCTAAGTATTTATTAGACTTCTGCACAGCAACGCTCTTGCGTGTGTGAGATCTTGGGCACTAATTTGTACATTAAGCCCAAGATAATAATTATTCTAATAATATTTGTTAACTTATACAATGATAATAATGATTTGTTATGAATTAGAAATAGATTTCTATGATAAAAAGTAGTTGTCGTGGTGACCGACATAATTGTTTCGGTTATAGGATATTGAGAATCTATTTATGTTGGAATAGTTTGGTAAAATAATAATAATATCATTATTATTTAATAATTTATTAATCATGAATTTACAAATAGTTTTATATAATAAAACTTAATTATTACAACGATTTTGTACAAGCGTTACCGGTAGTCAGAGGCGAGGCGGAGTAGGGTGGGTTGTTCACATAAAACGACCCGCTTCCGCGTGGTAGCGGCATTCTCGTTCGAGCCGTCACAGTGAACACTGCTCTGCCTCCTGTCAGTGTTATTTGATTCTGAGTACCTATTTGCTGGATAAAATATAAGTATTCTTTACTTTTGGGTAAGAAGTAAGACATAATTCTCTCTACCTGTTTCTTTCAACGTATTTCTGTAAGTATAATCTAACATCAGAAGTGGGATCGTACTAATAAAAGGTATGTACAAGTGAAATATTTTCGAATAAAAAGTGCTAAGATCTCAAATTTTAAGTTTAGTTGAGTAAAGAAACATATTGATATATGATTGTGGCTGATCTGTGCATTGCATTTGGTCAGGTCGACTCCCTGACAATGAGATGTGTGGGGTATTCATTTTCATGAAAAAAAAAATTTTTTTTTTTTTTTCGTTACGTGCCCACATGTTCAATGGGCTTAGTGCCACGTCAGGGCTACTCTCTGATGGTGTTAATTCCTGTTGGCTTGGGGGTTGATGATATGTTTCGCTTATTGTGTAATATAATAGTAAAACATATTTTCCGTGGTTCATTTCGATGTTCGATCGGGGCTACTCTCCGATAGCATTGAAATGTGACGACTAACGCCTATAATAATATATATGATTATAATATTGAAGGGTACTAAAAAAAAAAGTTTGAGTTTGAAGCACTTTGGTTCTCTTCGAGCGTTGGTGTGTTTATTATAATTAAAGAATGAGAAATCATTAGATTACATAGGTATTCACTTGCTGAGAAATTTTACATGTGAGCTAGTGAACGTACGTGGAGACTAAATTAGTATCTAACAAAATAAGGTGTTACGAAAAAAAAAACGCGCAAAATTTTCTCGCTCTACCGCCATCACAAATATCTTGCAGCTGTAACTATGGGTGTGTAAAAACCAGCTTGACAAATTAACAATTTTATTGTGCACACCACTCTTTTATAAAAGGAGTTTCTCCAGAGTTTTTGTTACGGAATCGCTTGTTGAGATTTCATTTTTTTTTTGGACTCGAACTACCGTACAATTTATTGTTATTTACTGCTGGTCAGTCACTGCCCTGATATTAGTCTGGAATTCATGCGCAGCAGGTGATAGGACTAGTATGCCAAGGCCAGAGACTATTATTTATTTGTATATATACTGCTGGTCAGTCACTGCCCTGATATTAGTCTGGAATTCATGTGCAGCAGGTGATAGGACTAGTATGTCAAGGCCAGAGACTATGATAAAATATTATATTTCAGAATAATGTTATTATAGAAATAGAATAGAAATAAACTTTATTGCACATCGACATAAATATAGTACATTTTATAACATTTTACTATTATGCACAATGGGCGGCCTTATCGCTAAAAGCGATCTCTTCCAGGCAACCTTAGGATGGATAGGAATTTTACTTAAAATAAAATGGGAAGATGGCGATGTAGCAACCTACTGACAATTTAATGTATAAACATAAATACTAATACACTATATAAAAGTACTAATACATACATACCTATATTATAAATACATACAAAACATACATACATTACAAACTACATACATACAATATTACATATTATATAATACGTACATATATACCTACATAAAATAGTTATAGCGACAAATAGTGTTCCTTTACCAGTTTTTTAAACGTATTCACGGATTGTGCTCGTCTTATTTCGACAGGTAATGCATTCCACAGCCGAGTAGCCTGCACGGTAAAGGATTTGTTGTAAAATTTAGTGAAGTGCATTGGTGTCGCCAAACTCAGATTTTCCGATGATCTCGGAACGCGGGCGTGAGTGTCGTGCAGATATTTAAAACGGTCTTTGAGGTAGGGTGGAGTGTTTGGGTAAAAAAGTATAGTATAAAGTAAGGAAAGGATATGGGCATCCCGGCGAAGGCGGATTGGCAACCACTTGAGCTTGACGCGAAATTCGGAGACATGATCATATTTGCGTAAGCCATATATGAATCGAATGCAGACATTTTGAAGGCGCTCAAGTTTATTTAGTTGCTCTTCGGTAAGGTCAGGATAACTGGAGTCGACGTAATCAAGGATAGGAAGGAGAAGGGATTGAGCTAACGCAACTTTAGTAGCAGTGGGAAGGAAATTACGAATTCTCCGGAGAGAACCTACCGACGCGAACAGTTTGCTACTAACTTGTTGTAAATGAGGACCCCATGATAAGCTAGTATTAATGTGAAGTCCCAAATTCTTAACAGACTGGCTAAATGGAATATGAGTTCCATCAAACTCTATTTGGGGCACCTCAGTCCACTCTATTTTTGAAGTCAATCTCTGACTACCAATAAGTATTACCTGAGACTTCGCTGGGTTAACTTTTAATCCATGTGAATTGCTCCAGTCGCATATACTGGCTAAGTCCCTGTTAACAGTGTGCACAGCTTCAGTCAATTGTTCTATGGATGTCTGAAAGTATATTTGCAAGTCATCTGCATAAAGGTGGTATGATGAAGACAAGTTGAGGTTAGAAATAGAATTTATAAAAATTGCGAAAAGTAAAGGAGATAACACGCCACCCTGTGGAACACCCGCGGATGTACTACACCATGACGAAAATGAATCATCTAAGCAGATCCGCTGACGGCGTCCAAACAGGTAACTATGAAACCAGTCGATTGCCGTTGGAGATATGTTAATAGAGCGTAGTATGCCCAACAGTAAGTCAAAATCCACGGTGTTAAAAGCGTTACTGAAGTCCAGTAAACATAAGATTGTAACGCAGCCGTTCTCCATGCCTAGCCGGATATCATCAGTAATTTTTATGAGTGCAGTTGTGGTGCTATGGCCGGGCCGGAAACCTGATTGAAAGGGATTAAGAAGATGGTTTTTACAGAGGAATAGGTTCATTTGATCGTAAACTAGACGTTCCAACGCTTTAGACAAAAATGGAAGGATAGATATGGGACGGTATTCGGAAAAGGATTTAGGATTGCGCTGTTTAGGTAGTGGTACAATATGAGCATCTTTCCACATTGTAGGAAAGATACCACAATCTATGGAATAGTTAAGGATATGGGAAAGGACTGGGAGTATTTCGTCAAGGATAGGAGTTATCATTTTACGGCTCAGTGTATCACAACCCACTGCATTCGAAGTAATAGACATAATGCTCTTCTTAACACCACAATCCGTAAATCGACTAAAGAGAAATGGAGAGTGATCAGGCGATGGAAGAGTAGACAAGTTATTTAAAGTCCTTGTTTTTAGATTGGAATCGAGAATGTACGTAGCTGAAAAATGTACGTTCAAAGAGTTAATGTCCGAGATGCAAGACATCTCAGACGTACGAGATTTACCAATCCCCACGCTACGTAGAAATTTCCAAACTTTCGCTGGATCACTGTTTACGACAGAACTATGAAAATAGTGGCGTTGAGCGTTTCTACACACCTTATTACAGCGACTGCGAATGGCTACATACCTTTCCCAATTATCATTGGTAGGTCGACGCTTATACTTGCACTTTGCAGCAGCCTTTTTGCCGATTAGTTCTTTAATTTCAGGCGTCAACCATGGTGACGGATTATATTTAATTTTAACATTACGATTTGGAGCATGTTTATCGTAAAGATCCGTAATGTTCGAATTGAAAATGTTAATCTTTTCATCAACTATGACACTAGCGAAAAGTAAAGTCCAGTCGATTCTTCTAGCGTCTTCGCGTAGTTCATCAATATCCATGCCACTAAAATTGCGTAGCTTTAGGATTTTGGGTTTATCCTTGGGTGGACGAATTTTGTAGGATAGGAATATAGCGTCATGGTATGAAAAGGAATCTGCTGGAAACTGACCATGACGAGCAACGTGGTCGAGGGACGAAACAAAAATGAGATCTAGTAGTGAAGGAGTGCAATTAGGGAAATGATGGGTAGCATTCAATGGTGGAGCAAACAGATTTATAGACTGTAAAAGAGATAGAAGAGAGAGAGAACGAGTATCATTCTTAAGGAGACAAGTATTGAAATCCCCCATAATAATCGTATGACTGTAAGAAGGGATAAGGTTTTCAAGGATGGTTTCTAATGAGGAAAAGAAGTCTATGCGAGAAGAGGGAGAATAATAGACTCCTAATAGGATTTTGGACCGTTGGAGGGTTATCTCTAAAAAGAGATGCTCGCCGGCATTAGACGGCGGTGGTTGTGAAGAAATACTAACAACAGAATAAGGAATATGGGTTCGGAGATATATTGCAACACCTCCACCGCCGCCCACCAAGCGGTCATTTCTTAACAGATGAAAGCCAGGAAGGGTATAGGAGCTGGAAGGAAGCATAGGATTCAGATACTAGGATAGCATGGATATTCTTACAGTCAAAATTAGCAAGGAGGTCTGGAAAGTGAGCCGGGATGCTTGGGGCATTTATATGCACCACGTTAAAATTTCTGGGAACATCGGAAAACTGACCCTCAAGAGCATCATGCAATGTTGGTATACTGGCAAAACTGTCGACACTGTTATTACTTACTGATAAAAAGTCGTCGGTATCACAATTATGATCACTATCACTATCCATAATAATATATAAAATACAGAATATATAAGTAAACAAATAAATAAATATATAAATTAAAATAAACTTAACTAATTTTCAACAAGGTTAAATATTACAACTACTATCCACCCGCCATTAGTCGACACATCTCAATGCTATTGGAGAGTAGCCCCGATCGAACATCGAAATGAACCACGGAAAATATGTTTTACTATTATATTACACAATAAGCGAAACATATCATCAACCCCCAAGCCAACAGGAATTAACACCATCAGAGAGTAGCCCTGACGTGGCACTAAGCCCATTGAACATGTGGGCACGTAACGAAAAAAAAAAAAATTTTTTTTTCATGAAAATGAATAACCCACACATCTCATTGTCAGGGAGTCGACCTGACCAAATGCAATGCACAGATCAGCCACAATCATATATCAATATGTTTCTGTACTCAACTAAACTTAAAATTTGAGATATTAGCACTTTTTATTCGAAAATATTTCACTTGTACATACCTTTTATTAGTACGATCCCACTTCTGATGTTAGATTATACTTACAGAAATACGTTGAAAGAAACAGGTAGAGAGAATTATGTCTTACTTCTTACCCAAAAGTAAAGAATACTTATATTTTATCCAGCAAATAGGTACTCAGAATCAGTAGTAAATAAATTGGGAAGTCTGGCTCACATCATTTCATCCTCACCGCTCGCAAGCTCGCTACGTCGCACTTCGTGCGCCGTCGGATGAAACGATGTGAGCCAAACTTCCCAATTTATTATTATGAAAGTCAGTCGATATTGATTTAATCCAGACCCCTAGACAAGACCTACACCACAAATGAATTTATATCGCGAAGCTTATTTAAATGTTTTACGATGAAATATAAGATCATTTTGTTGTAACCTTCGAAACAATGCAGTCAAGTTGTAGTTTTTAAAACACTATTATGAAATTTGTTAAACAAAAACAGTCACTAAAGTTAGACTGTGTATGTCCCGCATCATCAAATGAGCCAAGGAGACATGGCAATTTATTACCTAATTCTATACGGTGTATTGTATGTGGACCGTCAAATTGTGGAAAGACCAACTTAGTTATTAGTTTATTGTTACACAAAGATGGTTTACGATTTCGTAATCTTTATGTTTATTCAAAGTCGTTATATCAACCTAAATATGTGTATTTAGAGAAAGTACTTGACTTAGTTACAGATACACAATTTAATAAATATAACCATAATAGTGAGATTTTAAGTCCACATGAAGCTTTGCCGAATTCAATTATTATATTTGATGATGTAGCCTGTGAAAATCAAAACAATATCCGAGATTATTTTGCCATGGGACGTCATAAGAATGTTGATTGCTTTTATATTAATCAGACTTATACTAAAATACCCAAACAACTAGTAAGGGACAATTCAAATCTAATTATTTTATTTAAGCAAGATGACATAAATTTGAAACACGTCTATGATGAGCATGTGGGGCCTGATATGTCATGGTCTAAATTTCGAGAGATGTGTTCAACTATATGGAATAAACCATATAGTTATTTAGTTATAAACAAAGACTGTGAACGAAATAATGGATGTTACAGAAAAGCATTTGATACATTTATAGTGGTAGACGAATAGCGGATCGATACTTAAATGCTTGTAATGTTAATAATAAACCATTCCCATTGGTGACTCCGATTAGAATAGTAACTAAAATGGAAACGGATCTCAAAGAACAAATTGTAAAATCTGCTGCAGCTATAAAAAGAAAGGTTGATATGATAAAAGAAGCTGAAAATATGAAAAATTCAACTTTAGATACAATATTTAAGCCGATAGTCGACCCCTTAAAATTGTTAGCACAAAAAAATTATGAAAAAAATGAAGAAGAACCCGAGTATACACATGTTTTTAAAAAAATAAAGGAAAATAAAACCGATACTTCGTGTTCCTCTAGTGAGGATTTCAATGAAGCTGTAAGTGAACAAGATGACGCTGATTACGATAGTCAAAACCAAACTCTCGTGAAACAAACTTCTGGTGAGCACAACATTAGCGACAGTTCATTTCAATCCTTACAATCTCCTCAATCTTTGTCATGGTCTGTTTCATCTGAAGCCATGATTGATGACATACCTTTTGGAATAAGAAAAGAACGCGGAAAACTTTGGCTCGGTAAAACCATGGTTTATGATGATGGACATATTCTCAAAATAGGAAATCGTGTTTTTAAAAAAACAATTGGATTAAAAGAACTATTGTTTAAAAAGAAACCAAACTTAGATGTAATCACCGATGTTGATTTAAACAATTATAAATCACTATTATTAGATACTAACGCTCACAGACGTGATTGTGATCCAACCAAACCAATTAAATGCAACAAAGGATTTAAATATATGAGTGTCATAAAACCATTATTCCAATTTTCTAGAAAACATATAGATAGTGGAAAGGAGATCAAACAAGGCAAAGGTATCAAACTTAATAAAACAGTGAAGAAAGATACTGATTACATCTATTGGGACGATCCTAATGAATTGGTAGAACGCTTAAAATTATTAATTGCATCACGCGATGCAGGTAACACAGGCTTAGAGAATGAAATTATTGCCATAATTGAAGAATTGCATGAAGCTGGTATCATTAACAAAATATAAAGATCATTCAACGAAAAAAAAACCAGTACACTTAAAGTAAGCAACGCATTAACATTAACATGAATATAGATAAATTTGGTCATCACGTGCATAAAAGATTACGATTATCAGAATATATTAATACTTTGGACGATTCACTAATAAAAAATGAGTCAGGAGACTTTGATTTGAGGTCATCAAAACTAAAAGGTCTGTCTGCGCCAGACAAAGATGACGAAGCGGTAAATAAAGCATACATGGATAAAGCTATTCAAGAGCTCAGAAGTGAAATAAAGAACGTAAATACACGCGTCCAACTCTACTTAAGGAACCTTGAAACAACAACTACAAATCGTCTCATTTCTATGTTCTATTCAAAAGCGGAAATAGATAGCATGATTCAAGTAAAATCAAATAAAAATGAGTAAAAACGATATAGTCAATGAACTGCACCGAGCAGCAAGAAAGAATTTCCCTCGTCGAAGTACAGTTATAAAAGGTTTAGATGATTTGTGGCAAGCTGATCTTATGGATCTTCAGAAATATCATCGTATTAATAAAGGTTATAAATATGTTTTAGTTGTAATTGACACTTTATCAAAATATGTTTGGGTCAATCCCTTGAAGTCAAAAGACAAAATATCTGTTACAAATGCCATGCAAAATATATTATGCAGTTCAATGCGAAAACCTAAGCATTTGCAAACTGATTTAGGGAGTGAGTTTTATAATAATAATTTTAGACAATTATTAAAAGAGTTCAATATAAAACATTATTCTACCTACTCTATAAAAAAAGCATCCATTGTAGAACGAGTAATAAGGACAATAAAATGTCATCTGTACAAATTGTTTAGCATATGTGGTAAATTTCAATGGGTACAAAAAAACTTAAAAGACGTAGTAAAAAGTTATAATAGTACTATTCATCGAATAACAAAATTTAGGCCTATTGATGTTAATCAATCAAACCAGATGGTTGTTAGGAATAATATTATTGAAACATATTATTGTAATAAAGACCGGAAACCCAAGTACCATGTTGGAGATTATGTTCGCATTAGTAAATACAAAGGTGAATTTTACAAAGGTTACACGCCTAATTGGTCAACCGAAATATTTAAAGTTGTAAAGGTTAATCAAACGAATCCACCAACCTATCACTTAGAAGATAAACATAAACAAAGAATATTGGGATCTTTTTATGAGTATGAAATACAGAAAACTAAGTTTCCTGATATTTATCTCATCGAGAAAATTTTAAAAAGAAAAGGAAATAAAGTATATGTAAAATGGTTAGGGCTTAGTGATAAAGAGAATAGTTGGGTTGACAAAACTTCGTTGATTTCTTAATATAAATCTAATACTTTAACATAATACAATCACTCTACGAGTATCAATGAGCAAAGGCAGTGGTATTATTAACAGCGTAATTAATAATTTGCCGTTTGAGTTACATTTACCTGGTTATCAATTTTGTGGCCCTGGTACAAAACTGCAGAAACGGTTACTGAGAGGTGATCGGGGTATAAACCAACTTGACGAAGCTTGTATGTATCACGATATTGCTTATAATAATAGTGATTTGGACGTCCGACATAAAGCTGATCTAGAACTCTTAAATATGGCTAAAAAAAGATTGAAATCAAAAGATTCTGGCAAAAATGAAAAAGTTGCCTCATGGATAGTGAAAAATGCAATGAAAGCAAAACTAAAAGCGGGAGCTGGTGTACGTTCATTTATGTCTGTAGTAAATAAAATTAAATCACAATTAAAAAAAATCAAATCCAAGGACAATAGCTCAGCTATAAAATATGCATATGCGGCAGCAAAAAAACTATTTTCTAATAAAAAAGGAGTGCGTTTCCCGCGGTGTATTCCTATTCCTAAATGTGGTGGAGTATTACCTCTAATACCAATATTTGCCGGACAGTCAGCTTTAGGCTCCTTAGCTGGAGGTGCAGCAGGTATCGCAAAAGCTGTAAATGATTCCAAGATGGCTCAAAAAAATTATCAAGAATCTCAACGGCATAACAAAATGATGGAGGCAGTTGCTCTTGGCAAAGGATTGTATCTTAAGCCTCATAAAAAAGGAGCAGGCTTATATTTAAATCCTCCAAAAAACTAATTAGACGGCTACCTAGACGAGCTCTTACCAATGTAGATATAATAGAGCATGCGTCCGATATTCCATTTTTCCGTGGTGTTTTTATGAGAGATGCATTACCTTTGAAACCTAGAAAAATAGAATGTGCTATACTAAATTTGGATAGTTCTGAAAATCCTGGAACTCATTGGGTAGCCTACGTTAAACAAAATGATTACTCTGAATACTACAATAGTTTTGGCAACTTAAAACCACCCTTAGAACTAATCAAGTATTTAAAAGAGACGCCAATAAGCTATAATTATGTGCAATATCAAACTTTTGATTCTATGAACTGTGGTCACCTCTGTTTGAAGTTTTTAAGAGATTATTGGAAAACTAATTTATAAAGAGAACGAAATAAAAAAATTCATCATTTTAAAAATGTCTTTCACTGTATCCATAACTGGGAAAGGAGCTTCGTTAATAACAAACTATTCACCCACTTTAGAATTACGTGGAGAGTATGAGTGCGGACTCTTGTATTTTTCTACATTTAATTCGATCCCTAATATAGACGAAAGAAATAATAAGTTTTATTATGGTAAAAATGAAGTCGTAGAAATTCCTGAAGGAGCATATGAACTTCAAGATATTTGTGATTTTTTAAAAAACAATGTTAAAAATACTGAATTAAAATTGACTTGTAATAATAATACACTGAAAACTAATATTTTCTGTTCCAAAGACGTTTACTTTGACAAAAATGATTCGATGGGTAAAATTTTGGGTTTTGGTATGGAAACAATAAAGGCTAACATAAATAGAGAATCTCAGTATCCTGTTAATATTTTATCAACTACCATAATACGCATAGAATGCGATGTAGTCAGTGGATCATTCGTGAATGGGAAAGCAAGTCATATAATTTATGAATTTGTTCCAAATGTGCCGCCTGGTTATCGAATTATTGAAGTACCTAAGAACCTAATTTATTTTCCGGTTAACCAAAATGCAATTAGTGCAATCAATATAAGGTTGTTAGATGCAGAAAATAGACAGATCAATTTGCGTGGTGAAGAAGTGCAGTTGTATTTACACTTCAGAAAAAAATGATAAACTTTAATAAAAACAGCTTTACACCATGCCTCCAATTCAGTTCTAAAAGAACCCTTCGAAAAGAAGCACCCCTCCATATGAAAAAGAAGCTGACAAAAAGCAACAAAGAATTCCTTAAGCTAATCGGCTTGTTAAAATGAATATTTTAAATATTTCTCAAGCGGCAGTCCACGATAACAGTATAGAAAGTTTTGAATATCATTCGTATAAACCATACGTAACAAGTTTTAACAAGAATGATGAAATACGAATACCTATCAACCAACAAGACTTGTACGTGTTGCCGTCACTCAGCACTTTATATATTGAGGGCAAAGTAAATGTGTATAACACAACAACTAAAGCAAAAGTGTCAAGTGTCAACTTTGTGAATAATCCTGCGTTGTTTTTATTTCAAGATATCCGCTATGAATTAAACGGAGTTGAAATAGACAAAGTGAAAAATGCCGGTATTACAACGACCATTAAATCTTATTTATCGTTAAATGAAAATGAGTCTAAATCTGCTAAAGTATGGGGATGGTCTGTCAATGGAACAAATAATCTTAAAGATGGATCATTTTCAACATCAATTCCGTTAAATAAAATATTGGGCTTCGCTGAAGATTACGAGAAAATCATAATTAACTGTAAACATGAGTTGATATTATTAAGATGTAACACAAATCTTAACGCTTTAAAATTAAAGCCTGGAGAGGTGGTGGACGACATTATCATCAACAAAATTGTTTGGCGAGTTCCACATGTTAAAGTGGCCGATCGCGAAAGGTTAAATTTATTGAAACACTTAGAAAAAGATCGAGCTATCACACTAACGTATCGTAATTGGGATTTGTATGAATATCCATTGATACCACAAACTCGCAAACATACATGGTCGATTAAAACTTCGTCACAAATCGAAAAACCTCGATTTGTCATTATTGCTTTGCAGACTAATCGCAAACATAATTCTGAAATGTCAATGGCAGAATTCGATCATTGTCATGTTCGTGATGTAAGGGTCTTTTTAAACTCAACTTACTTTCCATACGAAGGACTGAATGTCAGCTTTTCAGACGATAAGTTTTCTTTATTATATGAGCAATATGCACGATTTCAACAGTGTTATTACGGACGCCGATCGGAGCCGTTGATGACTTTGAAAGAATTTAGAGACGTTGCTCCGTTATTTGTTATTGACTGTTCTCGTCAACACGAATCCTTGAAAGGATCAATAGACGTGCGAATTGAAATTGAAACAGATGTGGAAATACCAGATCAGACAGCCGCATATTGTCTGATTTTAAACGATTGTATATTTGAGTACAGACCTTTAAGTAATATTGTTAAGAAAATATCATGAACAACAAAATTATCGTAGATGTGCAAGGATTTAAAAATAAAGATAATGAATTCGTAGTAAAGGAATTAGCAATAGCCACAAAAGAGCACACACAAGTATTTTCAATAAAACCTCCTCACTCATTTTTCACTCTCACTGATACAGAAAGAAAACATGTGAAGTGGATAGAAAGAAATAGAGGCTATCGTTGGAGTGAGGGCTACATCGATTACAGAGAATTTCGTCGAATCATAAAACCATATTTAAACGATCAAAAAATTATAGTGAAAGGACTAGAAAAAATCAAGTGGGTACAGGAATTATGTGGCCATAGAAATATTGTAGATATCACAGATAATGGTATACCCAATCTAGATACTCTTAGTGAAATGTATTGTAAAAATAATTTTATTTTCAACTGTTTTTCTCATAAAAAACATTGTGCATTAAAAAATGCGTTGTGTATAAAAAAATGGTGCTTAGACAATAATTTAATGTAATGATAATAAATACATTTAAATAATATATATACTTTTATTTGTACCAATCCAATTTCTCAGAATGAAACATCAATTTTAAGATTTTTTATTTATTAATAACGTCATCTAAAACAACACACAGTTTGTTAAAAAGCTATTTATACTAACACATTTTCGTGAATACGTACAATCGTACATTTTAGAATTAGAAGATAATAAGAACAATGATATGATGTCTCTCTGTGGTTTTCACTTAGACAAAATGTCAAAGTAAATAAATCCACTTGAGAATTTGATGTAAGAACCAAAAGAAACGTATCGACGATGATTCAATAATGGTTTAAAGATGAAATCTGTAACACAATCACAACACAATATGTTATAGCTACAGTTTTACGACAATTTTATGGACGTCCATATAATAATCTAAAAACTGTAGCTATAGCCACACATTTTTTTGGATATATTATTTACCAGTTTTTCGGTTTCATCCATTATTGTATCGTCGTCATCTTTGATCACATATTGAGCAGCTAATATTACATCTTTCTTTTTGTGGTCCATTCTAGATTCCGATATGTCTATTATTTGAATTTTGACCAGTCGCCTTCCATTTGTCGGCTCTTCTTTAATTACATATGATTGTTGACGTCGGTGGTTATGTTTGATGTAGTTGCTTTTCTTGGTTACTCTTGCCCGTGCCCGAAGCAATTTGGAAGCAAACTCTGGTTCCCTCAAAACATCTTCGTAGCACTGGGTGTCTTGGGCATCTTGATAAAATAGCGGTGGTTGTTGGTCAAAAAGTTGGAGCTCGTCCAAGTTTTCTTGATCGTGACGATTCTGGAATTAATATTGATTACTTTAGTATTTATTAAAAACAATAATAACAAGACAAATTGTGTTCAAAGCTAGAAATTACTTACCATTTGCGACGACATGATTTTCGATTACTTTTCAGTCTTTCCACCCAACGATATGATGAAATATAAGTTTAAAATTTAAATGCCAACCTTTTATACCAGCACTATGCTTACGTATAAACAAAAGTATTTTTGCAAGATTTACAAATTGTGTTGGTGTCATTTGATCTACCTCGCAGTTTCTACATGCAAAGTTAAATTGCTGATTCTGTAATTGCAACATAAGTAGAGTCAGCACATAAATGATTTGATTTTGCACTACTTACATTATTGTAATTCGATCTGACGCGTGTTAACTGTTTCGAAAATTTCGTTATCAAATTACATTATGTAGGTCATTCATTACTTATAGGTAAACATTAAACGGATATAAATTAAACGACAAAATGTAATGCAAAGTAATGTATTTATTTAAACAATTTTAAACACAATGACACGTTTTCAACATCAATATAAATTAAGTTTAGATTGTAATATTTTTTTTTTTTACAAAAATAAGTCATTACTCTAATATCTTTTTGAATTATTTCAAAACACAATGTTACATTATTAGCATGAACATTAATTTGATTTATTTGTAAAAATAAAATTAATATACAATAATAAGTAATGAGTTTAAACTATGGGTTTAACTATCTGATGCACTTCACAGTCTATATAGTAATAGAATAATGCCCCCATGCTATGGTTGAAATATTATCGCTGGATATAAATCGCTTGTCATCTTTTCTGGATAATGCTACTTTATTCTGTTCTCTAGTAAAAATGTGATGTTTGATTGTTTTGAAAAGAACATTTTTACCTCTGAGTTCCTTTCCAGTGGAAAGGCAGTTTGTATAGTCAGAAAACGTTAATCCTTTCGTGACAGGCTTTTTAACACCCTTTGCTTTTTTTATCTCATAATCATTAGTTCTAATGCTGTATAGTTTGGATCGTAATCCTACAAATTCTAACAAAATTTGACCGCCTAATTCATCTTTAAATAAACCGGGAATTTTGTTGTTTTTTGGAATTATGTTAAAACGATTATTGGGAGGATAATTACTACTATCAAAATAAGAAATAAAATGATCTCTCATATCGCTATAAAAGTCATCCGTTTGTATGGAATATAACAAACTGTCAGTGTCCGTGTAGCACAATGACAAATTTTCTTTGTAAAAATTTTTCATAATGGAGTAATGGAAATCATACATGTGACTTTTTGAAAGGTCTAAAACAGTGAAGCCGATGTATATTGGTTTATTTAAAAATACTTTATCTCGTTTCAACTGAATGGCTACCAAATTTTCGTCAAACACGGCTGAACTATGGAAGTTGGGCCGGGCTATCAATTGTTCTGCAGAATAATGTTTTTTCGTAGTGTTACGATCGTCACGCCAGGTACTAACAAGTTTTACGTCAACTCTGCGTTCAGTATCTTCCAACGTTTTCCCAAAAATGCTATTATTTAAAAGCTTGAAAAAGTCTTGTTCGAAAAGAGAAACTGAGTTTTGTCTTAATTTTGTATTCAAATCAATATATTGTTTTAAATATGGACTTTGTTTAAATGCTAATACCTTATGAATTTTTTTGAGCTTTAATCCATGATCAAGACAAACTTTTAAATGTACATAGTGAATTACGTAATTATATTTGTCATATAAATTAGGAATTAATTTTTTATGTTTAGAGCCAGGTAGTATAAAATTTTGTGCACAAAATGGAAGGTCATTATGTAAGTTATGTAAACTTTCAGGATATTCAAGATCTACTTCTAGAATATAACCATAGTCATTATTGTTGGGAATGCTCATTATATTAAGTTGGTTAAATTGGTTTTCATCAAGTAATTTAAAATCAGCATATGGCAAATAACTACACATAGCATAACCGTACAGATTGTTGCAATCCAAGTATATTAAATAATTATTAGGTTTTGTCGAATCGAAATTGGGCTCATATTTATTATTACACCGAGAATATCTTTTGGAACATAAACAAATACCTCCACGAATGCCCTGTTGGATCATGCGGATTATTTCCAAGTCAGATAATAATTCTAATTTTACTCTTGTCTTTAAAAGCATCGCATCGAAACTAAGACTAGGTGCTGTAACATAGAAAGCAGGATCTAAATCATAATTTTGTTTACATGTTTTGCGGAACTTTTGAAATATATCAGCTAGTAATAGAACATCAGTTTTGACATACAAGTCAGTGTATTCTCCTAAATTTTTTATTTCAAACGTTTTCCAAACATTGACTGCATGTTCATAATCACTTAAGCTAATAGACTCATTCGTGAGACTACTATAAAATTTATCTATATCTGGTAGACTTCTTTCTTTGTAGACATCCCACGAAGACATATATTCGTATGGATATATACCTTTCCTACACAACAATGAAAACTGATCTTCACTCATACAGTTATCACGTAAATGAATAAAATCGTGTTTATTAAGAGTTTTAGCTAATTTTTCTAAGCTTGTTCCTAAAAATTTAAAAGAATCTACAAAACGTATCGCGACAAAGTCTTGTTCTGAGAGTTGGATAAATTTGGTAAATGAAATATAGTTTTCTTTGCTTTTAGGGATAACTTTAATATGCCCCGGAATAGTGCTTAGTTCACGTATAAATAAATGGCAATCGTAACCGGATAAATTGTGAAAAAAAATTGGAATGAATTTAGGAACTCGAAAATTAAGATTACAAAATGAATGGGCAGCACCTCTGTATTTGCCTGTGAAATGACAATGATCTCTTACTTTATCAAAGATTAATAAGTTAGAACATAAATGACAATACTCTGCACTTTCAAAATTTTTTGAGTCAGTTTCACTAAATAATATTGGCATGGGACTTTTGGATGCTGATTGAATAATACCGTAAATTCTCTTTACATCTAATTGTAAATAATTTACAAACTTTGAAGAGCAGTCCGGACCGCGATAAGATTTTAAACAGTTAAAAGAACTATCATAATTACAAACAATATAGTATGCAAATGAAGCGGGAATATGTTGATGCGTATGTTTTGTATAAATACCCTGATTATCAATAGATGTTTCTAATAAGGTTTCAAAATCTGCATATATAACAAATGGCATATACTGTTTAAATTGAAAATTTTTAAATTGTAATATAGTGTTTTTTTCTGGTAAAATAGTTACGACTCCACCACAATCATGATTTTCATATTTTTCTCTAGTTTTGAAAAATATCAAACAATCATCACAGAAAAATATTTTACCATGATGACTAGTTACTTGACTTCTAACTAATTTTGACATATCTTTTATAAGACAGTAATGAGATTTAGAACCATTCTGTAAAAAAAGCATGTTCACATGAAATTTTTTTCGCAATTTAGTTTTATACAATGGTCCAGTTATATTTATTTTGCTATCTAATCCGTATATGTTAACACTAATATTTAGATTATTATTTTCAAATATTTTTATATCTTTGAACGAAACAGGAAATGACATGTCACTTAGGTTTAACACAGTACTAAAATGAGGGTACGATGATACTCTTTCGCTATTTTTTTTAACTGGATATAAAGCAGCAATAACAGTCCACGCGAAGCAATAGTCATCGTTATTTTTTATGTTAACACAAGCATGTTTTGATTGTATTTTGGTTGGCAATTTCAAATAGCTTGACCCTTTCAGTGGAGTATATTTATTAATGTTAGTTTCGAGATATAAAATATTCAAAAGAGACCATCCGCTACCTTTTTCCTGAAATTCCTCAATCTTTTTAGTTATGATATCGGAAACAGTATCTACTAAATCATCAAAACTAAAGTTTTGATGTAGTGAAATATTTTCAGTAGCAAAGGACTTGATTTCCATTGTATCATCCTTGGGTAAAATTACTTTGACAAAGAGTTCAAAATTTACTTTGATATTAATGTGATTATTAATTGCCGTCTCAAGTAGCACACGTATATCCGAGGCAACACACCGCAAATATTGGTCTGCAGATGTAGCAGCTACGTTGCTACCGTCTATACGATGCTCTCGCTCAGCACTTATACGATATGAACCTATACGACCTTTGAATGCTGAAGAAATTTTTGTAATTCTCGTATTAATAAATACTGCACTATTGCTTTTATGTCTAATACTGCGCAAGTGACCTGGAAAAGCCTTACTTCGAATAGACTGATGACAAACTGAACAATAAATAGTTTCACCCATAGCAGAAGAACTAGTTATCTACCACATTGATTAGTTATTTTATGATTTTAAAAAACTACGAAATATTATTTAATTTCTCATGCCTGTTTATCAGGGTAAAAAATTGCTTCTTTTTAAATCTTTTCTTAGCTTCGCCGCACAATCTTTATCAGGCTCAACCCTTAGAGGTAGCTGAGCACTCCACTTATTTGTTCTATTAATAGATTGTGTCTTCTATTTTACACGTATTGTACACCTTCACGTCAAATATAGTTATGACACCGTTATCGATTTACACTTTGTCGTTATTTTAGAAATATTTACCCATAGCAGAAGAACTATAGTTTTCTACCGCTTAGATTAATTATTTGATATTAACAGAAAATGTACCTACTGAGCAAAACCGGAAAAATATTATTTAATTTGTAATGTACTACACTACTAGATACTGCACTATATCATTACTAAGTAGTCTGAACAGATAGTTTCACCCATAGCAGAAAAAGTAGTTGTCTACCAACCACCTAGATTAGTTATTATAAGATTTTTTTAAAATACGAGTTGTTATTTAATTTCTTACACCTGTTTATCAGGATAAAAAATTGCTTCTTTTTTAAATCTTTTCTTAGCTTCGCCGCATAGTCTTTTTAATTGCTCCCAGAGTGGATCATCCGGCTCAACCCTTAGACGGAGCTGAGCACTCCACTTATTTGCTCTATTAATGGGTTCAATGTCTTCTATTTCGCCCGTATTGTACACCTTCACGTCAAAAAATATGTCACCTGTATCATGCACCTCGAGATGCCGCAGCACACCGCCCGGGACACGACGCGCCAGTGACGACCACAGAGGTGTTGCTGAACGATTGGCAGCCTTTGTTTCGGCGGAGGCTCCAAACAAGGACGATGCTAGATCGTCGTTCGATTTTCTGTAACAATCAGAATTTATTAATGTGAATTCATAATTAGCTACCAATAATTATTGAATTCTAAATACAAACAATATACCATCAAGAGCTTGTGACATAATTTGATGTCTATATAAGTAGATTTAGAATATATAATTTCCCATTTACTCTATAACTTTAGAACGACTTTACCTATTTCATTTCAGATGGTTCTTAGGGAATGAAATTGGATATTTTCAAAAACTTGAAAGACTACTCGAACTTCACACATTTGGCAGCTCGCGCGATTGATTGGTTTATTCGTAGCCTTATATTACAAACACAATGTCAGGACCACGTCTCTAAAGTCAGCTCCTTAATTATACAATAGTGGTTAAAATCAGAATTAGCACGGGTCTCCCAAAAAAATGTTATAGCACTACCAATAAGCAATAGCACTACCATTTCAACCACTTCGCCTCTTTGTAACGAGAATGGTAAGTACCTATAACAGCTAACGTCAACCTATAATATCTACAGTTACGTGTGATGTGAAGTACCTACGATCCGTCCGATCCGTTTAACCAGATGAGATTTACATATCTGTACATTGCGATGGACGTAACGAGAGTTAACCTACAGCACTGCACATGCAACGCAATGGATGTATTGATTGTTATCCTGCTACGATTTATAGCTCCTTGCAACGCGATTGATGTAACGAGCGTGAACCTATACTGTAATTTTTACGTTCATAGAACCCGACGGATTTATTGATAGCTAACCATTTTCAGCTATGTACAAAGTGAGCAGCGTAAATGTCGAACGAGTGTAATGCGACTTACGGTTAAAAATAAAGTGCAGAGTGATACCACGCAACGCAAGCAATTACGAATCGTATAAAAAACTGTATAGTTTGTTGGATAAAATAACTAAAACTAAAAATATTTTTGATAAGTATACATACTTGGATAACTTTTTGGACGCCCTTGATTTCGATTCTTTGTAGGAGGTCTTCTTGGAACTTTTTGGTTTTTTCGGCGCTTCAACAACGTAGTCTTCTTCTACGTCCGATGTTTGCTGCTCCGAGTCGGAGTATAGAGCATGTGCGTTGCGTTTAAGCTTTGAGTCTGACCTGTAGGATAAAAAACAAAGATAAAGAATTATTTTAAGTTCATGTTGTCTCATACAATCACTAAAACCATAAGAATTATTAAATAATTCTAATGGTAAAGCGCATTGTACAAATAAAGTAAGACGACAACAAGTCAAGATATATTTCCATAGTGAAGTATGTTGCGGAAATTATCCTAATTTGTTGTAAGTAATAAAAATAAGAAAATTAGACTTACGTACATTTCGATGCAGTTGAGGCAGAATAAGTTTCAGCGAGAGAATTAAAATCACTTAACAATTCACTATTAAGTATTTAGCGAATCCTCCGATGACTGTGACTGAAATTGGTTAGAAGGAAGTTTTATACCCAATTTCGCTATAGATTTTACACACTACATGTAAATAATAACACACATGCGTATGCCACCATTCAGCAATTATTTTGTGAATAAACAGTTTTATTGAATTACAAATATTTTGCAATAACATAATATTGGAGCAACTTATAGCATATCAGTTTAGGGATCCGTAAACTAAATAAGTAGGTAACTGATTTTACCAATTATTACATTTTATAAAACACATTTCACAAATAATTATTAGTTATCATATTGCAAATATGATCCGTGTGATGCTGGCAGAGTAAAAGAACATCAACCTATATCCTCCTAAGGGTGTCGTAGAAGGCAACCGTTGGTTTAGCAAAGGGGTATTGATCACCTTATACTCCAACGTAGGTACTGTTGACTGTAGATAAATCAACAGTGCGATAAGGGCAGAGTAGCATAGCATCGACCCATATCCTCCAATGGGTGTCGTAGAAGGCCACCGTTGGTTTAGCAAAGGGGTATTGATAACCTTATCACCTCCGTCTACCAAACTGTACTGGGCAAGCATGGTGAATTACATTTCACATAAATTAACATACTACCTTCAGCAACTATCATTTAAAATAAATAAAATATTAATACTGAACCCACACTTTAATAATTTATTAAAATTGCATTCGCTTTAGATTTGCATGCGATGCATTAAATATGTTTATCAATATAATTAATAATTTATTTCATATTTCCATCAATTGCACTAATTTTGACGATTTAGGACTTCTGACTAATATTTTGTGTACACACACATTACAATATTGATATTGTGATCAGCATATTGTTTGTATAAAACTAGCAGATTTTTCATGTTCAAACCAGTCTCTGTTTGATTTGCCTAATTGCTGCCCAACTACGGACCTGGTTTCGGCCTGCCGGTTGGCTTCAGCAAGGAAGCTCTGAGATCAGGGACTGTTGAGCTATTTCTAGACTACTCTATTTTTGAGTAGTTTAAGTTGTAAGCGGTATTCAATAACTTTTTATTAAGTAGATATCAAACTTATAAAGTCAGTGTGGAACGTGAAAAGAATTCAGGTGAGTTTTTTTTCCCCTTCAACATTAACAGTTTTCGTTCTTTTCAACAAGATTCGGTTCAGTACCTTGTTTTTTTAGTATCGTGAAAATACACAGTCTCAATAACGATTTTTTCCAACAGTTGCAACTTTATGCGTTGATACTTTCGAAATTTGTTAAAAAATTTGATGATACTTTTTTCGTCATAAAATCATAGTCTCGAGATAGCATTCGTACAATTTTCGTAAATTAAATTTCACAACTTCTCGCGACCCCATTGATGTGTCCATCCATAGCAAGAGCTGTCTGCACTGACCCACCGAAACGGTATAAAATCAAATCTGAATTAAATCAATATCGACCGACTTCCATAAAAATAAATTGGGAAGGCTGGCTCACATCGTTTCATCCGACGGCGCACGAAGTGCGACGTAGCGAGCTTGCGAGCGGTGAGGATGAAATGATGTGAGCCAGACTTCCCAATTTATTTACTACTAGAATCAAATAACACTGACAGGAGGCAGAGCAGTGTTCACTGTGACGGCTCGAACGAGAATGCCGCTACCACGCGGAAGCGGGTCGTTTTATGTGAACAACCCACCCTACTCCGCCTCGCCTCTGACTACCGGTAACGCTTGTACAAAAGCGTTGTAATAATTAAGTTTTATTATATAAAACTATTTGTAAATTCATGATTAATAAATTATTAAATAATAATGATATTATTATTATTTTACCAAACTATTCCAACATAAATAGATTCTCAATATCCTATAACCGAAACAATTATGTCGGTCACCACGACAACTACTTTTTATCATAGAAATCTATTTCTAATTCATAACAAATCATTATTATCATTGTATAAGTTAACAAATATTATTAGAATAATTATTATCTTGGGCTTAATGTACAAATTAGTGCCCAAGATCTCACACACGCAAGAGCGTTGCTGTGCAGAAGTCTAATAAATACTTAGCTGCCGTGCCCGCCCGCAACGACTACGGGAGGCGCGCGGTATGGGATATAAAGAAAACCTTTTGAAAACCGTTTCAAATTTATTCAGGTACTGTAAAAAATAACTGTACGTTATTTTAAAATATTGAAAAATTTCGGTACATTTGTTTTTTGCTATCGAAAAATATCGGTACTGTTATTTTGAGATATCGTAAATTAAAGGTATGACGTCATACCGCTAACCGTTTTGACCGATTTTTTTTCGGTAGTTCAAGCCCTGGTTGCCAATGAAATATTCACAAAGTCATCGCGAATACCTACACATTTACAAACTGATTTAGGCAAAGAGTTTTATAATAATACATTAAACGGAATATTATATAAATATAGTATAAATCATTATTCCACCTACTCTGTAAAAAAAGCTTCTATTGTAGAACGAGTAATACGGACAATAAAAAGTCAACTTTACAAACTTTTTAGCTTACACGGTTCTTACAAATGGTTCGGAAAGAATTTGGATTCCGTTGTAGAAAACTATAACAGTACTGTTCACCGAATAACAAAACATAAACCCGTTGATGTTGATAAAGCAAATGAGATGATTGCTCGGTCTAATATTATTAAATCAAAGACGCGTCACATAGATCAAACATCGAAATTTCAAGTTGGAGATCAGGTTCGAATTAGTAAATTCAAGGGAGATTTTTACAAAGGCTATACCCCTAACTGGTCAACGGAAATATTTGTTGTTGTTAAGTAAATAAAAAGAAACCAAATACTTATCACTTAGAAGATAAGCACAAACAAAGAATTTTAGGCTCATTTTATGAATTTGAATTACAAAAAACAAAAATTCCCGATCTCTATCTAATTGAAAAAGTTATTATCAATATATCTATATATATATATATAGATAATATAATATAATATAAGATAATATAGATTATAGTCAAAAAATTCCTTTAAATAATAAAAGTTTTTGTCACTAATCCATTTATATGTCGTGGATGTCGTCAGGATTTAGGTCGAATCACGATCTCACATACGAATGCCGAGTCAATTTATCAACACACATCACAAAGAGGAGAACCAGAGTAGTGCCTGGGACTTGTGACCCAGTGTGTAGGTTTACCTAGGCACTCACCTTCACTTCTCTCTAACTATTATCACACAACTGTCGGACATAGCTTCCACAAGCATTCCTAATACAACCATAGACACGTCCGCACTCAGCGATGCCTCGAACCAGACTGAGCTCTGTCGAACGCGCACCGCTGCAACAAAGGCGCGCCCCACCACTATTACGTCGCATCGTACGATAGCTCTTGCGGCGCTGACGTCACTCGCAATCCCACGTGGACTATTTCCAATGAAACTAACAAATTCAATTACAATTGAACCTAATAATATCATAGCGCCGTCACGGCCATCCTGCATCATCACACGTCCTCGTGTGTCTTACTTGTGGTTATAATCTGCAAAAGATAACTTGCGTTCGATTGCTATACCCTAGCTCGGCCAGTCTGACATCAAATAACACAAGACTAGCTATACACAAACGGCATACATACGGGTGTCACACAAACGGCTTGTTACACAGATGACCTTTCACACATACGGCCTTTCACGCAGACGGCTTATTTGTCACCCAGATCATTTGTCACACAGCCCACTGGTCACACAGACACCTGTCACACAGACCACTGGTCACACAGACCACTGGTCACACAGACCCTGGTCACACAGACCCTGGTCACACAGACCCTGGTCACACAGACCCTGGTCACACAGACCCTGGTCACACAGACCCTGGTCACACAGACCCTGGTCACACAGACCCTGGTCACACAGACCCTGGTCACACAGACCCTGGTCACACAGACCCTGGTCACACAGACCCTGGTCACACAGACCCTGGTCACACAGACCCTGGTCACACAGACCCTGGTCACACAGACCCTGGTCACACAGACCCTGGTCACACAGACCCTGGTCACACAGACCCTGGTCACACAGACCCTGGTCACACAGACCCTGGTCACACAGACCCTGGTCACACAGACCCTGGTCACACAGACCCTGGTCACACAGACCCTGGTCACACAGACCCTGGTCACACAGACCCTGGTCACACAGACCCTGGTCACACAGACCCTGGTCACACAGACCCTGGTCACACAGACCCTGTTCACACAGACCCTGGTCACACAGACCATTTGTCACACAGATGAACCGTCACACAAACCACTTGTCATACAGACTACCTTTCACATTGGCTACTGACACACAGACTATTTGTTTACGCACTTATTGGAGTATTAACACACCTAAATTTCCATTTTGTTTGAAATTTACTAACTTTTGCCGTCATCGGCACATCCTGCGGTACTTCTAAGATAGCACTTAACTTCCAAAGGATCAATACAATTTTGCATAGCATGAACTGAACATGGTCATGATCGTATTTGTATGTTCTATTGTAATTGACATTGAAAAAACAAGTTCAGTCACGAAACCATTTGGAGTCTTTGTCATCCAGAATACTATTTTTCATTTGCAGATTTTTTTTACTGCAGATTGAAAAAAATTGTTGATTGCGGTAGCGGAACTAAGGACAACTAATAAAGTCGTTAAACATCACAAATCATTTAGTTCATTTGACTGTACTGTAAAACTACATGCCACGATGTATCCCAACTTCAACAATCCACTTCGCCGTTGGCTCGACTTGATCCTGTTGCTATCAACAAAAGTCTCTGAAATCTTTGCTAGAAAACGTCTATCCTGATCAGCCATGACGTGAGTTGGGGCACCAAACAACGAAGCTATGTATTGAAGAGTCCTTATAGCATTGATTGGGTCGATAAATAAAGTATGATACAAATATAGTGTATTTTCTAAACGCGTCAAATTAACGCAAAAAAAATAATCTACATGCTCCATTCGATATCAAAATTTCCAATGTACACGAGGCGTTAGATTAATTTTATTCTTAGATGCTTTCTAGGCATTACAATCGAAAGTGGCTCTACACGTGACTCTACATAGAGACTCTTCCCAAGACTTTACCTTAGACTCTACCCAAGACTCTACATAAGACTCTACCTAAGACTCTACCTTAGACTCTACCTTAAACTCTACCTTAGACTCGCAGCAGAATACGTGTCACTATTCTGAAACAAGACCGATCGTCAAGTTCCCAATATCACCCGCTCTATCAACATGACAACACATCACCATCACACACAAGTCGCAAATATGTCTTCAGAATTTGTAAACCGAATTGTAAACCGGTCCTTCAGTTAGCTACTCTCATAGCTAGTCCTTTCGGCCCAATGGAAACACAGTTCTTTGTTTTCCAACAACACAGTATTTCGGTTGCACCAGAAACACTGTCAGTTGGTTTTTGATTCCATATCAAACGGTCAATGGTGTCAAATAGTCACTAGGTAAAAAAATGCATGTCGTGAGTAGCCACTTAAATCCAATTAACATCTCACAATAAAAAAAAAACACGATATCAACTTCGTTAGGTACTTGGTGGTCCGGAGCCTTACAGATTTGAGTACTGCAATACTACCAGTCACTTTACAGGTGACTAAAGTCTATACACACACATGAGGTCTGATCCGTCACGTTGTTTTTTTCTTCACTAATAAGACTGGGCCAGCAAAAGATGAAAAAAGGTCTAATTATTTTAGCTTGCTCTTATACTTACTTTATGTGGCATTACTCGTGTTGTGGGCAAACCATTAATAAAATGTTAAGAATATAAATTCATTCATAATTTCATCTAATCTATTGGCACGTTGATACGACAGAATAAAAAAAACCTTACAGACTGCACTACACGTATTTACAACCCTATGTCTCTCCAAGGTAAAATAAGCCGCAGTTACAGTGGCACTAAAACCAGTTATTTAAAATTACACTGTCTAACAAAATATACTACGCAAATAGGCAACCTCCCGCCTAAGTCTAGGCTAAAATTTCAGGCGTCCAATTATTAATTTCTATGTCGGGTAGACATAAAATCTATCCACAATCGAGTAATTTGAATTACAAACCAATGCAGTTAAAATTAATTTACGATTTTATTGAACAACAATAATTTCAATTACCCTTCATTTAGAAATTAAATTCGAAATAAATCATTAACTACACTCAACACTACGCAACACTTTCTTTTAAATCAGCAGCTCCAAACTTAAAATCATTATTTAAACACTCACCAAAGCTATCCAATGCAACAGACGGCGGCGGGCGGCGCGACCGTACTCGTCCAAAGTGGGCATGGTGGGTACGAATCCCGCTTCTGATGTCGTGGATGTCGTCAGGATTTAGGTCGAATCACGATCTCACATACGAATGCCGAGTCAATTTATCAACACACATCACAAAGAGGAGAACCAGAGTAGTGCCTGGGACTTGTGACCCAGTGTGTAGGTTTACCTAGGCACTCACCTTCACTTCTCTCTAACTATTATCACACAACTGTCGGACATAGCTTCCACAAGCATTCCTAATACAACCATAGACACGTCCGCACTCAGCGATGCCTCGAACCAGACTGAGCTCTGTCGAACGCGCACCGCTGCAACAAAGGCGCGCCCGCGCCCCACCACTATTACGTCGCATCGTACGATAGCTCTTGCGGCGCTGACGTCACTCGCAATCCCACGTGGACTATTTCCAATGAAACTAACAAATTCAATTACAATTGAACCTAATAATATCATAGCGCCGTCATATATAATTTCTTTTTAAATAGTTTTATATTCAACATTTTAATTTCATTTGGAATTCTATTAAAAATGCGAACACACATAGTTAGACAGCTTTTACTATACTTATCTGACTTAGGTACATTTCTTAATACAAGTCTGTGTGGTTCACGTTTAAGTCTTGTGTTGACATCACCTGATTTCAAAAATATTTCTCTATTTCCATAAACAAAAATACAAATTTCATATATGTATAATGATTGAAGTGGTAGCAAACCAAGGTCTTTGAAATAAGGTCTACATGATACGTCCGGTGGAATTCCACGTATAGCCCTTATGCACTTTTTTTGTGCAATAAATACTCTATTTTTATCTGTGCCATTGCCCCATATTATAATTCCGTAGCGTAATATGGACTCAATATAAGCCCGGTAGGTTGCAATTGCTGTTTTTTTATTTGTTACGTTTTTTATTCGGTAAAGTGCATAAACAAATTGATTTGTCCGGTTGCTTAAATTTTCTATGTGTTGTCCATTTTAACTCCTGGTCTATCGTTATACCTAAGAATTTAGTATGAGTCACTTCTGATATTTTATGAATGTCAAGTTTGAAATTATATTGAGGAAGTTTGGATTTATTAAATTGTATAAAATTAGATTTATTTAGATTTATTTTTAAATTGATTATGTCAAGCCATTTAATAATGTCCTCAATAGTATTATTAATGTCATATGCATGGTCACTTATCGAACTATTTTTTTTATCAGATGTCACAACTATAGAAATGTCATCTGCAAAGAGAGTACAATTAAATTATGTTTTTTTTTTTCATTTTTATTATGTCATTTATGTACAGGATAAACAATATGTTAAATGGTTAGGTCTGGGTAATGAGGAAAAGAGTTGGATAGATAAGCAAGCATTAGTTTTGTAATATAAATTAAATGGCTAAACTATAATATTGACATTTCAAAAATATCAATGAAGCAGGGAAGTGGTGTTATAAACGAATTAATAAACAAGTTGCCGTTCAAGTTTTATAACCTGGATATTAATTTTGTGGTCCCGGAACAAAACTTCGGAAACGATTACTCAGAGGTGATCAATGTATAAATAAATTGGACGAAGCTTGTATGTATCACGATATTGCATATCATAATAGAGTTTTGAAGGCTCGACATACGGCTGATTTAGATCTTTTAGATATGGCTAAAAAGAGGTTAAAATCAAAAGATGCAGGAAGGGGGGAGCAAGTTGCCTGGCTTGTAAAAAATGAGATTAAAACAAAACTTAAAGCCGGTGCTGGAGTCAGACCTTTTATGTCAGTTGTAAAAAAAAATCACATTTAAGAAAATTAAAATGTAAAAATAATCACCTTGACATAAAATACGCCTACGCAGCAGCAAAAAAGTTATTTGCCAATAAAAAGGGAATACGGTTGCCCCGATGTATTCGAATACCTAAGAGCGGGGGTTTCTTACCTCTCGTTCCAATTTTTGCTGGATTGTCTGCTCTGGGCTCACTTGCCTGGGGGCGCTGCAGGTATAGCGAAAGCTGTCAACGGTTATAAAGTTGCTCGAAAAAATTTGCAAGAATCAGAAAGACATAACAAGATGATGGAAGCTGTTGCACTTGGGAAAGGACTGTAAATCAAACCTCATAAAAAAGGAGCTGGCCTATATTTGAATTTTCCAAAAAACTAATTAAGCGGCTACCCAGACGTCCTCTCACTAATTATAACATATTGGAGAATGCTTCTGATATACCATACTTTCGAGGAGTTTATATGAGAGATACACTACCATCAAAACCGAAAAAAGTAGAGTGTGCTATAGTAAATCTCGATAGTTCTGATAATCCTGGAACTCATTGGGTAGCCTATGTTAAGCAAAATGACCATTGCGAATATTTTAACAGCTTTGGTAATTCAGGACCACCACTAGAGTTGATAAATGATTTAAGAAATATGCCGATACATTATAATTATGCACAATATCAAAAGTTTGGCACCATAAACTGTGGTCATCTTTGTCTAAGTTTTTTTTAAAGATTATTGGAATAATCATTTATAATAAGAATGAAATAAATGTATAAAAGTATTATCAGTATAAAAATGTCTTTTACTGTGTCAATAACTGGCCAAGTAGATTTTTTATTAACAAATTATTCCCCTAGTCTACAATTAATTGGAAACTACGAGTGTGGTCTCTTATATTTTTCAACATTTAATTTTATTCCCAACTAGCGGACCCTGTCGGGTCCTTCCTTTACTACGTCCTGTCATAAAGAAATTATTCGAATTTTTCTCGCCGTAAAAACCATCCTTGAACTTCAACGAACATTTTAAAAAAAGAATTCGCCAAATTGGTCTAGGCGTTGTTGAGTTATGCGCTTACCAACACATTGTTTCTATTTGGGGTACAGCAAATTTACAAGACAACTCAGTTATACAAGAAAGCTCAGTGTGTGCGTTTACGGCTAAAACGTCGCCATTCTTTTCACTTCCCTCTTTTCAGGGCACAACACTAACGCTACCTACAGAGCAGTATCACCTTGCTCGGTATGGACGTTCGCAGAGGCTTGAATCTGAATGATTACATAGAAAGCGTGATAAAAACATCTTCTCGGAATAATCATTACATACTTAACCACTTTAATGTTGCTCGTCACACCATTTTAGTACATGATAATTTCTCAAACACATCTATACCTTCGAGGTTCTTGCCCCCCGGCGACAGCCGGCTGTCATGCTCACCTACTTGATTATACACCTTTTATATAAGTGCTTAGAAACTATTTTACACCGACTACTTCGGTAATAGTACTTCGAGAGCGAAGTACATGCCAGTTTGGCCGTAATAGTTTTGATTAAATAAATATATATAAAAATAGCAATCACTATCCGCCATGCTATTCTTAAAATATTGTTGATTTATTAGCACTTCGAGAACGAAGTGCTCTGCAGAATGGCCGTGTGAGATCTTGGGCACTAATTTGTACATTAAGCCCAAGATAATAATTATTCTAATAATATTTGTTAACTTATACAATGATAATAATGATTTGTTATGAATTAGAAATAGATTTCTATGATAAAAAGTAGTTGTCGTGGTGACCGACATAATTGTTTCGGTTATAGGATATTGAGAATCTATTTATGTTGGAATAGTTTGGTAAAATAATAATAATATCATTATTATCTAATAATTTATTAATCATGAATTTACAAATAGTTTTATATAATAAAACTTAATTATTACAACGCTTTTGTACAAGCGTTACCGGTAGTCAGAGGCGAGGCGGAGTAGGGTGGGTTGTTCACATAAAACGACCCGCTTCCGCGTGGTAGCGGCATTCTCGTTCGAGCCGTCACAGTGAACACTGCTCTGCCTCCTGTCAGTGTTATTTGATTCTGAGTACCTATTTGCTGGATAAAATATATGATCAAACGAACTTCTCAAGAGAAGTTCGATCAATATTATATGAGTCGCTTCATTCGAAGATATGAAAGAATTACCAAGTAGTCCCCCTGGTTACCAGGCAACATTCGCACAATTTTTAGAGTTTTTAAACGCTTATAACTCTTTTTATAATAAAAAGTTTTAAAACGACTACCCACTTATTTCCGGCTAACCCGTTGCCTTGTTCGCCATTAACGACGTTGCTCATTTTTCAGAGATATTCAAAACTTTCTAGTTAGGGTTAAGCTTAGGGAGGGAGGGTTCATATCTTCGAATGAAGCGACTCATATAATATTGATCGAACTTCGCTTGAGAAGTTCGTTTGATCATATATTATATTTCTTCGCTTCATTCTTCAGATATGAAAGA
Source organism: Elophila nymphaeata (assembly GCA_955850985.1). Taxonomy (NCBI): domain Eukaryota; kingdom Metazoa; phylum Arthropoda; class Insecta; order Lepidoptera; family Crambidae; genus Elophila; species Elophila nymphaeata. The sequence goes on from OY039071.1 coordinate 6,909,380, forward strand.
ATTACCAAGTAGATGTTCAGAGCAGAAAGTTTTGGAATGAAATACATACACTATTGTGGTAGTAAATGAATTTATTTATTAGTATCTATTATTTCCAGATCATTAATATGTAGGCAGTACATAGTTTTATGACAGTAATTACCATTACGTAAACAACAAAGAAATATCAATATATATTTATTATTGTAACTTAAACGTTTTTAACACTTATCAAAATTATACAAACTTTATAATTGTAACAGATTAATCAACAAGAATGTCAATAAGATTATTACCGATCAGACGATAAGCAAACGGAACGCGCAAATTCACCTTCGTCTAAGATTGTTCGGTTATAGAATCTGGCAAACGAATTGGATGAGGTAGTCCATCCGGCGGTTTTACGTATTGTTTCAATGTTGACGCCAGTTAAGCTGGCGGTTGAGGTAGATGCGTGGCGTGTACTGTGCGCGCCAAACACACTAGTATCGACACCGCTCTCCGACAGGACTTGCTTCACCCACCTACTGATGGACTGTGTAGTAGCAGGTTTATGTGGCTTTTTGTAAGTTAACAATAGATTACCTGTATCCTCAGTTCTTATGTTTCTAGTCATAGAAATGTAATCTGAGAGTACTGTTGCAGGGCAAATACTGATATTTTCCCTAAAATATGGCAAAAAAAGTATGGGTTGCTCTTTGCCAGGTCCAGACGTTTTAATTATATCTGTTATGTTAATCTTTATCCCGCTTTCTAATAATAAAATGTTTCCAATTTTAATAAGGGATAGAGTCTGCATTCTGTGAGCGGTACAAATAGCAAGTAATATTGTAAGCTTTTTTGTAATGTTTTCTAAAGACAATTCCTGATTAGGAAACCATGTTGAAATATGGTTAAGAACCAGTTGAGGGTTCCACGTATAAGCGTATTTGGGTCTAGTAGGTTTTAATTTATACGCGCCCTTAAGCAGGCGCTTTATGCAGGAGTCTGACCCCATATTATTTCCTATCAAGGCTGACAAAGCAGACCGGTGAGAATTTAGGCTACCATAAGCACAGCCATTATTGAATTGTGTTGCCAAGAAAGTAAGGATATCCTTCTTCGATGGTTCGAATACGTCTATATTGTTAACTGAACAGAAATGCCACCAGAGTTTTAGTGAAGTATTATACTGCCTTATAGTACTGTCGGAGAACGAAGCCAACATCAGTGTAGTTGACTCTGCACAGGCACCTCGACGGGTGAACGATTGCCGCAGAGCCTCGCGACACCCAGGGTAAGCTTCTTGTATAAGGGATGGTGATCTCTGAAATGAGATTGCATCAAATGTTTATTTGGATCCAAATATAATACATCGAAAACTATTAACTTCTGTAATAGAGGGAACCACGGTTGCGATGGCCATTGAGGATAAACTAAAATACCGTTTGCTTGATCGTCAATTATTTTTCTGACACATTTTAGTATAACAGAGAATGGAGGAAAAGCATAAAAAAAATCTGACTGCCAGTTCAAAGTGAATGCGTCTACATATTCTGCGTCTGGATCTTGTTTCCATGAAACAAAACGAGAACATTTTGCGTTTTCTCGTGTCGCAAATAAATCTATTACAGGTTGCCCGAAATGCTCTGTAATAATTTTAAACGATTTTTCCGAAAGCGTCCATTCAATATCAGGGTTGATAATTCTAGACGCAGCGTCTGCACGGTTTTCCTGTGTATTTACATACGAAGCAAATATCCAAAGACCACGGGCTTCTGCCCATTGCCAAAGCGTCCTTGCTAGGGCGCTTAAATGAGGATATTGTACGCCCCCCATGCGATTCACGTAGCTAATGGCAGTTGTATTGTCTATTCGAAGTAAGATTGCGCAGTTTGTTAATTCACTTGCAAAGGATTTTAGGCCTAGAAAAGCCGCCATCAATTCTAAGTAATTTATATGTTAAGCTTTTTCTGTGTCTTTCCATTTGCCATTTACTGTGTCTTTTTTGCAGACGGCACCCCATCCTGACCTAGAAGCATCTGTATAGATCTCAAGGACATAATTTGTCTGTCTCATACAGTTGGAGGTTGTTGTAATATTTAACAACCACCAACGTAAATCTTTTAGTATTATGGAGGGTAGCTTTATTTTACTTTCATAATCATAATTGTTTAATAAAGCTAAATACTTTTGGCGCTCCAAAATTTTTGTATATAGCCACCCATATTTAACTGCCGGACAAGCAGCAACTAGAACTCCTATGACTTGTGAAAATTCGCGTATGGAACATGACGGTAATTTCATAAATTTTGTAACTAAGTCCGCAATCTTACTTCGTTTATCTGTGGGGAGACTAATGCTTAGTTCTTCGGTATTGAAATTAAAACCCAGAAACCTACAGGATTGACGCGGGGTCAAATTACTTTTATCATAATTAACTACGAATCCTAGGCAGTTTAATAGCCGTAATGTTTCGTTAACATTAATGAGACATTGGTTATATGTGTCGCCTATACATAATAAATCGTCTAAATAAAATACTGATTTGTGACCGTGATATCTGAGATAAGTTATTACTTCTCTCATCACTTTGGTGAAAACTCGCGGGGCCACGCATAAACCAAAAGGAAGAACACTAAATTGGTAGGTAATAACCTTAGCCGAATTATTAGGTTGAAATTGGAACCTCAAATATTTTCGGTATAATGGTTTAATAGATATAAGGAAATACGCGTCTTTTAAGTCTATAGTAGCTACATACCCATTACGCGGTATTAATTTGCAAGCAGTGCGGTAATCCTCCATTTTAAAGTGTTCATTGTGAACAAATTTATTTAAGGGTTTTAAGTTTAATATGAATCGCTTGTCCCCATTGGACTTCGGAGTAAGGAATATTTTAGATATAAATTGATCATGCGTATCGTTACACTCTGAAATGGCACCCAAATTTTTTAGGTTATTTATAGCCTCAAACATATCTAGTTTTTCGGCTTGTGAAAAAATATTTTGAGGAACATCGCACTGATTAATATTTGCATTAAAAGGTATACTATAACCATTTTTAATCCAATCGAGAATAATTTTATTATTTGTGACTTTTCGCCAACAATCGTAAAAATGGATAAGCCTACCCGCATGTACCTGTGCTAGTGGTGATTCCGAGCCGGGGCACGGGTTTTGTTGGCTTGATTCGCAGCGCGTTGAGTCTGCGTCACCGAGGCTGCGTGAGATTGACGGATAACTGACATCATCTGTGGTTTCCTGTAGCCTCCCCGCCCCCCCCTGTTCGCTGGTGGGTATCGAGGAGGCCCTGTCCAGTTTCCCTGAAGAAACCAAGGTTGTGTGCTGGACGAAGGCGCCGCCGCTCTTGGCAGCTTTGTTGTTAGCTTCTTGATTTGAAGGCCCTGTTTTTCTATGGCCTTAGCGGCCTTTATTTTTTCCGACAGCGAAGATCCGAATAATGTTTCATCTCGTTCAGACTCATTTATAATATGAAGGAAAGCCTTGTCTAAGCTGGGCGTGATTAATTTTACTCGATTTTTTGTTATACAATTATGAGAATCACATAATAGTCTGCAGTCGTTACTGAGATGCTTCATCGCCTGAATTTTATCATCACTTTTTAAGAGGATGTTCAAACCTCGATTTATAGCGGTGATCCCAAGCCCAAGTTGTTGTTGAGAGGAGGCCAGTGTTTTATCACGGTTGCGTACCATATCCGGGACTGCAGCAGAAATCTCTGCGTTCAATTTTGGGGCTTGTATGAGCCTACAATTGTCTGGTACTAAATAGTCTTTCAGCACTTTATTTTTGCTCTCAGTCGACATTCCTTTTTGCAATAAAGGAATCCATAATTTTGCAAGATTATCATGGATGGTCTCGCCATATTCAGGGGTGTCAGACATGGACTCACCAAGCGCCGATAAAACTTCAGGGTCCAGCTCATTTTCGAGCAGTGGCTCAACTTCTAGGCTTGGTCCCGGCTGCTCCAAAATATCGGGTCCCGTCAGCAAGATGTCTGAAGTCTTTGATATATCCTCCGGGGTAACATCAATAAGATGGTCTCCCGCTTTTTCAATTTCTTCGCAACCTACAATTATAATTTTATAATTAGGTTATGAAGAAAATTATTTTGTAAATTAAAAGTAGGTAGATAAAAAAAATAACTCGAAAAACCGAACTGTGGTTTTACGGTTTTGATGTTGCAGGGGAACGAATCATCTATTTCAGATGTTACGTATTTCCTGCCAAATTGTCATCGTTGTAGACTCGCAGTCTACCCCAATGCAGGTATTGGACGTTATTATTTTGTTACAAGTTTTGGTAAATGTCAAAGTTATTGACTCGCAGTCAATCCCAAAGCACTCCAAAACTAATCATTAAATTAATTAACACTTCTTCGAATCGATAACGCCCAATAAAGAAAAAAATAAATTTTACTAACCTTCATTGTTTGATTCAGATGATGAATCAAAGGGAGATATAATTTTTCTCCGCTTTTCCCGTTCTTCTAACTTTCTAATTTTTCTTGCATAACGTTCAATACGTACTTGCGCACTTCTTTTCGGCATAGTGACCCAAGAGAGAGGTGCGCGTGCGAGCGCTACCGAGCACAACAGAGGAATGAGCAACGTCGTTAATGGCGAACAAGGCAACGGGTTAGCCGGAAATAAGTGGGTAGTCGTTTTAAAACTTTTTATTATAAAAACAGTTATAAGCGTTTAAAAACTCTAAAAAATTGTGCGAATGTTGCCTGGTAACCAGGGGGACTACTTGGTAATTCTTTCATATCTGAAGAATGAAGCGAAGAAATATAATATAAGTATTCTTTACTTTTGGGTAAGAAGTAAGACATAATTCTCTCTACCTGTTTCTTTCAACGTATTTCTGTAAGTATAATCTAACACGTGCATAATAGTCGCACGCGGTTTTTTTTTTGTAAAATTTCCATTTTTATTTAATTCTCTAATTTTATTAAATTTGTGAAAAATGGAGGTACTTACATACCTACAATGTAGGAACATATCTACAATAGATATATCAATATGAATAAATTACAATTTAAATGTGCCAATTTTGGGCAGTTTTTACTCCGTGTGTCCCGTTGCTTGCTTACCGGGCGTTCTTTCCGTGTCACACCGGTAGGTGTGTGATGCGTAGTACATTTTGTATTGCATTCTTGCCTTCCGGTTTTATGGTCTTTTCTAGGTAGCAAAGAACGACCGGCTAGTGTGGGGCCACGCTTAGTCAGACAATCGCGAACGCGAATGACCGCAAGTCGGTGTAAAATAGTTTCTAAGCACTTATATAAAAGGTGTATAATCAAGTAGGTGAGCATGACAGCCGGCTGTCGCTCGGGGGCAAGAACCTCGAAGGTATAGATGTGTTTGAGAAATTATCATGTACTAAAATGGTGTGACGAGCAACATTAAAGTGGTTAAGTATGTAATGATTATTCCGAGAAGATGTTTTTATCACGCTTTCTATGTAATCATTCAGATTCAAGCCTCTGCGAACGTCCATACCGAGCAAGGTGATACTGCTCTGTAGGTAGCGTTAGTGTTGTGCCCTGAAAAGAGGGAAGTGAAAAGAATGGCGACGTTTTAGCCGTAAACGCACACACTGAGCTTTCTTGTATAACTGAGTTGTCTTGTAAATTTGCTGTACCCCAAATAGAAACAATGTGTTGGTAAGCGCATAACTCAACAACGCCTAGACCAATTTGGCGAATTCTTTTTTTAAAATGTTCGTTGAAGTTCAAGGATGGTTTTTACGGCGAGAAAAATTCGAATAATTTCTTTATGACAGGACGTAGTAAAGGAAGGACCCGACAGGGTCCGCTAGTTGGGAATAAAATTAAATGTTGAAAAATATAAGAGACCACACTCGTAGTTTCCAATTAATTGTAGACTAGGGGAATAATTTGTTAATAAAAAATCTACTTGGCCAGTTATTGACACAGTAAAAGACATTTTTATACTGATAATACTTTTATACATTTATTTCATTCTTATTATAAATGATTATTCCAATAATCTTTAAAAAAAACTTAGACAAAGATGACCACAGTTTATGGTGCCAAACTTTTGATATTGTGCATAATTATAATGTATCGGCATATTTCTTAAATCATTTATCAACTCTAGTGGTGGTCCTGAATTACCAAAGCTGTTAAAATATTCGCAATGGTCATTTTGCTTAACATAGGCTACCCAATGAGTTCCAGGATTATCAGAACTATCGAGATTTACTATAGCACACTCTACTTTTTTCGGTTTTGATGGTAGTGTATCTCTCATATAAACTCCTCGAAAGTATGGTATATCAGAAGCATTCTCCAATATGTTATAATTAGTGAGAGGACGTCTGGGTAGCCGCTTAATTAGTTTTTTGGAAAATTCAAATATAGGCCAGCTCCTTTTTTATGAGGTTTGATTTACAGTCCTTTCCCAAGTGCAACAGCTTCCATCATCTTGTTATGTCTTTCTGATTCTTGCAAATTTTTTCGAGCAACTTTATAACCGTTGACAGCTTTCGCTATACCTGCAGCGCCCCCAGGCAAGTGAGCCCAGAGCAGACAATCCAGCAAAAATTGGAACGAGAGGTAAGAAACCCCCGCTCTTAGGTATTCGAATACATCGGGGCAACCGTATTCCCTTTTTATTGGCAAATAACTTTTTTGCTGCTGCGTAGGCGTATTTTATGTCAAGGTGATTATTTTTACATTTTAATTTTCTTAAATGTGATTTTTTTTACAACTGACATAAAAGGTCTGACTCCAGCACCGGCTTTAAGTTTTGTTTTAATCTCATTTTTTACAAGCCAGGCAACTTGCTCCCCCCTTCCTGCATCTTTTGATTTTAACCTCTTTTTAGCCATATCTAAAAGATCTAAATCAGCCGTATGTCGAGCCTTCAAAACTCTATTATGATATGCAATATCGTGATACATACAAGCTTCGTCCAATTTATTTATACATTGATCACCTCTGAGTAATCGTTTCCGAAGTTTTGTTCCGGGACCACAAAATTAATATCCAGGTTATAAAACTTGAACGGCAACTTGTTTATTAATTCGTTTATAACACCACTTCCCTGCTTCATTGATATTTTTGAAATGTCAGTATTATAGTTTAGCCATTTAATTTATATTACAAAACTAATGCTTGCTTATCTATCCAACTCTTTTCCTCATTACCCAGACCTAACCATTTAACATATTGTTTATCCTGTACATAAATGACATAATAAAAATGAAAAAAAAACATAATTTAATTGTACTCTCTTTGCAGATGACATTTCTATAGTTGTGACATCTGATAAAAAAAATAGTTCGATAAGTGACCATGCATATGACATTAATAATACTATTGAGGACATTATTAAATGGCTTGACATAATCAATTTAAAAATAAATCTAATTTTATACAATTTAATAAATCCAAACTTCCTCAATATAATTTCAAACTTGACATTCATAAAATATCAGAAGTGACTCATACTAAATTCTTAGGTATAACGATAGACCAGGAGTTAAAATGGACAACACATAGAAAATTTAAGCAACCGGACAAATCAATTTGTTTATGCACTTTACCGAATAAAAAACGTAACAAATAAAAAAACAGCAATTGCAACCTACCGGGCTTATATTGAGTCCATATTACGCTACGGAATTATAATATGGGGCAATGGCACAGATAAAAATAGAGTATTTATTGCACAAAAAAAGTGCATAAGGGCTATACGTGGAATTCCACCGGACGTATCATGTAGACCTTATTTCAAAGACCTTGGTTTGCTACCACTTCAATCATTATACATATATGAAATTTGTATTTTTGTTTAGGGAAATAGAGAAATATTTTTGAAATCAGGTGATGTCAACACAAGACTTAAACGTGAACCACACAGACTTGTATTAAGAAATGTACCTAAGTCAGATAAGTATAGTAAAAGCTGTCTAACTATGTGTGTTCGCATTTTTAATAGAATTCCAAATGAAATTAAAATGTTGAATATAAAACTATTTAAAAAGAAATTATATAAATGGATTAGTGACAAAAACTTTTATTATTTAAAGGAATTTTTTGACTATAATCTATATTATCTTATATTATATTATATTATCTTATCTATATATATATATATATATAGATATATTGATAATAACTTTTTCAATTAGATAGAGATCGGGAATTTTTGTTTTTTGTAATTCAAATTCATAAAATGTGCCTAAAATTCTTTGTTTGTGCTTATCTTCTAAGTGATAAGTATTTGGTTTCTTTTTATTTACTTTAACAACAACAAATATTTCTGTTGACCAGTTAGGGGTATAGCCTTTGTAAAAATCTCCCTTGAATTTACTAATTCGAACCTGATCTCCAACTTGAAATTTCGATGTTTGATCTATGTGACGCGTCTTTGATTTAATAATATTAGACCGAGCAATCATCTCATTTGCTTTATCAACATCAACGGGTTTATGTTTTGTTATTCGGTGAACAGTACTGTTATAGTTTTCTACAACGGAATCCAAATTCTTTCCGAACCATTTGTAAGAACCGTGTAAGCTAAAAAGTTTGTAAACTTGACTTTTTATTGTCCGTATTACTCGTTCTACAATAGAAGCTTTTTTTACAGAGTAGGTGGAATAATGATTTATACTATATTTATATAATATTCCTTTTAATGTATTATTATAAAACTCTTTGCCTAAATCAGTTTGTAAATTTGTAGGTATTCGCGATGACTTTGTGAATATTTCATTGGCAACCAGGGCTTGAACTACCGAAAAAAAATCGGTCAAAACGGTTAGCGGTATGACGTCATACCTTTAATTTACGATATCTCAAAATAACGGTACCGATATTTTTCGATAGCAAAAAACAAATGTACCGAAATTTTTCAATATTTTAAAATAACGTACCGTTATTTTTTACAGTACCTGAATAAATTTGAAACGGTTTTCAAAAGGTTTTCTTTAAAAATAAAAATAAAAATAAAAATCGTTTATTTCCATTAATAATTTTGTACAATAATCACAATGGGTTGGAGCTTCTTTTTAAGCTGTGAGGCCTGTGTTAAGAAGCCCCGCTCCTCTTTAATGATATAAGTAGTTACATTATAACAGCAAAGAACAAAAATGTAAACAAAGATGTAAAGAAAATATTTAGCACTAATTAATAAGTACACAGGACTCATTTATATGATATTATGCTAAATATGTGTGTGTGCGTGTGTGTGCATGTGTGTGTGTGCATGTGTGTGTGTGTGTGCGTGTGTGTGTACGTGTGTGTGTGTGCGTGTGTGTGTGTGTGTGTGTGTGTGTGTGTGTGCGTGCGTGTATGTGTGTGGTGTCATCAGAATTAATATTTTGATTTTATTTGATAAATAAAAGGAGTGATTCTGTCTCTTCCCAAGTTTTCGTTTTTAGCCATTTAATTATAAGTTTCTTAGTTTCTTTGTGACTTTTATCATAAATATAAAGTTCTCTGTTTGCAATATTATACAAGTGAGTAGATTGAGTAATATATTGTGTTTGAGCGAATTTAGTCTTAACTCTCGAAGTATAAGCTACTACATCTCTCCTTCTTTTGTTTAAAATACCCGGGTCATATGGCAGAGTTTTGTGTAGTTTCAAGGTACTCTGTACAATATATAGCTTTCTAACTGAAAGGATATTGCTCAGTTGATAAAGACTTTCCGTTGGAAAACGCAAATTTTTGAAGTACATTACCTTTAAGAGGCTTCTTTGAGCACGTTCTAACTCTAGAAATTTGGTTTTACCTGCACCACCCCATACAGTGATGCAATATGTTAAGACAGACTGTACTAGAGCCAGATAAATAGTGTTCAACAGACTACTTGGCGTGGCCCGGCCATCAACAATATCTCTCGGTACCACATGCCGCAAAGATTTAAAAATCCAAATCAATTTCCTAATTTTACCACTTATATATTCTATGTGTGGATACCATGATAATCGATTATCCAACATAACTCCTAAATATTTTAAGTGAGTAACTCTTTCAATGGTTCTACAGTTGCACTTACTATAATTGTTAGATTCCTCACAGTGGTGTATTTTGATATTAAACTTGTCATTTGGTTGTGTGCTTTTATTTATACTAAAGCAAATAAACTTCGATTTAGCAATATTAAGTGTAAGGAGGTTGGATTTAAGCCACTTAGCGATTTGAATTAGACCTTGTTCGGTTTGTATTTTGACGTTATCCCATGTATCAGCTGTAAAAATGATTGCTGTGTCGTCTGCGTACGAAAAGAGTTGAGCGTGAGGTATTTGAGCATTGCACAGATCGTTTATATATATTAGGAATAGGGTAGGCCCTAAAACACTAGGCGTTGGAGGGAGCGTGCCCAACAAACCACGTTGGAGGAGTGGCGTCTCCGCCTGGAAGAGCCCACTGCTGGTCACAAGACCATAGAGGCAATCCGCCCCATCCTGAGGGAGTGGGTAAATCGGCGCCATGGGGTTCTGACATTCCGGATGGTGCAGATCCTAAGCGGACATGGTTGCTTTGGCAGGTACCTACATCACGTGGCCAGAAGAGAGTCCTCACCACGATGCCATCATTGTGGCAGCGACGAGGACACGGCGCAGCACACACTTGAGCACTGTCCAGCTTGGAATCTGCAGCGCCAAATCCTCGTCGACAACATAGGTAGTGACCTCTCACTGCCGACTGTCGCTGTGAAGATGGTCGGAAGTGAGTCGTCCTGGGAGGGAGTTGCCGCCTTCTGTGAAGAGGTCATATCACAGAAGGAGGCCGCGGAGCGGGTACGCGAGGAAGATGAACACGCGGACCTGATTCGCCGAAGGCGACCTGGTCGGAGAAGACGGTTACACGGTCAACTTCATCCACCATAGTGGGGACGGCGGGCGACAGGTTGGGGCCCTGTCACCTGCAGCAATGTACCCTGCGTGGGGGAACACCTTGCTGTTCCGCGGGTGTTCCCTACCCCCGATGGGCCCAGACATGGGCGCTATACGTCGTCTAGTCTTTGACGCATGGCAGTGATTGCGAAAAGTACCCTGCCGTGCGTAGAAGCCTCGACTAGAGCGGAACACGTTGGTTTTTAGTGGGTAATGTTGTCGACTCCCACATAACCTACGGGAGCCCCACTGGCCCGTAGGTACCCATAAAGGGTTTTCCAACGAAAAAAAAAAAAAAAAGGCCCTAAAACACTACCCTGCGGTACTCCATACGAAACCTCAGCTTCCTCACTGATAACCTCCCCTAACTTAACCTTTTGCTTCCTATTAGCTAGGTAGCTGTGAAATAAGGAAAGACAGGTTCCTCTTATACCGATCCATTCCAATTTGCGCACAAGGATAGGGATAGAGACTGTGTCAAACGCCTTTTTTAAATCTAGAAAGACTCCAAGACACTTTTTACTTTTATCCAGTTGTTCTACCACCAGCGAACTAAAGGCACTCACTGCATCCTCCGTAGACTTCCCCTGCTGGAAGCCGAACTGCGATTTAGATATTATATTGAATTTATTTAAATAGTTAATAAGTCTAGAGTTCAGCAGTTTCTCTATGACCTTAGAAATCGCTGGGAGTACCGAGATAGGTCTATAGTTGCTGACATCTTCCCTCTCCCCACCCTTGTACACTGGTGTTATAATAGACTGCTTCAAGGCCGTAGGGAATATGCCTTTTTCGAAGCATAGGTTGGTTAGGTGTGTAATGATTGGAACAAGTAGATTTTTTGCGAGTTTGAGGAACATTGTGTGGATGTTATCCCACCCTGGTGCACTTTCATTTTTTAGGCCCATTAAAGCACTATTTACCTCCTCACAATCAGTGGGAAGCAATACGAATGAGTTTGCTTGTCGGGGGATACTATCACAGATGAATTTTAGTATCATTTTGTCTTCTGGAGGGCGTCCCAAGGCAGATGCAAGGTCTTTACCGATATGCGCAAAATAGCTGTTTACAGAGTTTGCAGATTCTAGGGGATCTGATTTTGTATTGAGGAGTTCCATATTTAAGTTATTTGTTTTGTTTGTACAAGTAATACGTTTTATGTTTTTCCATAGTTCTTTATTATTTGATGCTGATTTAGAAAGCAATTCTCTCTCATATCTTCTTTTTATTTTTTTTAATTAAATTGTTGCAGAAATTCCTATATCTTCGATATGTTAGTTTCTTTATTTCATTATGTGGATCTTTTCGAAATATTTTTTGAAGTTTATTCCTATTTTTAATGCAACGTAACAGGCCAACAGTAATCCAGGGTTTTAAGATCGTTTTACTATTGGATATTGAAACAACATGGGAATTTGATTGAATACTTTCGCTAATTTTTTTTATTAATCGATTAATCACTACGTTAGGGTCATCACAAAAAAGTAACTTCGAGAGATTTTTGTCCTGAAGATGCTTTAAAGCAGTTTCAAAATCTATTGTAGTTTTTGTATTTTTTATGTTTGATCGGTTTTTCACTTTCGAAATAGCAAGAAGCGTAGTGTAATGATCAGTTGTAGAAGTTACGAGAACAGCAATAGAGGCCTTAAGTTTTTTTGTATCCAGTTTTATCATGAAGTGATCTAAGCAACTGTCTTCTCTTGTTGCTAAGGTATGTCCTGCTAATATTCCCAGTACAGATAGCTTGTTTAGATACTGGATACGATTTTGATAATCTTGAGACCACTCTTGCTGTTTGGGAGCAATGTTTATATTTATATCCCCTGCAACCACGATGCTGCTAGAAGTCTTTAAATTTTCTAAATGTGTACACAAGGAGTCTATGAAAGCAGATGCATTAGTGTAAGAGGGGGATCTGTAAATACCCAAAACAATGCTACCAAGCGTCTCCAATTGAAGGCAAAATGCTTGAGCTAATTTAATTTCTTTGATGGTATGTTTTAAAGTGTTTTTAATATATATTACTACCCCGTCATTTTGATTTAGATAGCAAGAAGTAAAATAGAAAGAGTAGTTATTTAAATGTGGTATAGGTTTGTCAGGATCAAGTCTACATTCCGTAAGTATTATAATATCAGTTTTAAATGCGAGGCTATTTAAGTTCAACAGAAAATCGTCAAAATTAGCGTAAATACTTCTTATGTTCTGTGATATGATAGTCAGGTCATTTTTGTTAATTTTAATATGTTTAGTGACCAGATCGCTGTCACAGTGAATGGAGCTTGCGACTTCAATGCTGTCTATCTCTTTCAGTGTATTTAGAGTTGTCTTATCCATGAACGTAAATAGTTTGTAAACGTTCTGCAAAAATGTCGGCCATTATTTGCAATTGTAAGATAATTATAGTGAAGTTACTTAATAACATAATATTTGATTTAGTATTGAGATTTATTATAATGTAAGAGTCGGGTATTTTTGTTAAAATCTTGCGTGTATATTTGTGTGTGTGTGTATGAGTAAAGAGCGAAGTATGTATCACGTGTGAGGGTGTGTTGAGAAGTGTGTTGTATGAGAAAAACTTAAATAAGTCTAGGTTATCAAAATTAAATAAGCTTATTTGTAAATTTAAGCTAAATAGGCATACCAGCAAAGCATAATAACAAATTACTATAGCCGTAGAGTTAACGTAATTTAAACACTGCATATTTTTGTATAATACAGTCTGTAGCAAGTCCAGTTTATCTGAGTTACATCTTATTAGTAGGTTCAAGCTAAAAAGGTATACAAGCGGAATATAATAGAAAATTACTACAGCCATAGAATTAACATCAAGTAAGCAATGAGCGAGTTTTACATCTAGTCAATCCTGGCGTAGGAGATATTGTACCTGCTCTTCATTTCTTATCATTATTATCGAAGACTGCTCATTCTTTCTGACATAGACCTTGCCATAAGCGGTCCAACAGAACTTATAGTTCTTTGATTTGGCTAGATCACGGGATAGGTAGTGCAAGCGAGCACTGTTTGCTGTAAGGTGTTCGGACAGATAAATCGGGACTTCTTCGTTAGTTTTCAGTCCAACGTGTTTAGCTCGAAGTTTTGTTTGATGCCTAGTGTTAAACACTTTGGCCATCTTAAGAAAATCCGTTTTCATTATTGTGGAATTAGTCTCAACTATGATGGGCGTATTCGTATGTTCTGGTTTCTTGCTTCGAACTCTATATATGTCCTTAATATCAGATTGTGTAATTTTGCAGTCAATATTTTTAGAGAGGCAGACAACCATCTCCACTGGATCTTTTTTGGTCTCGTTTTCTTTTCTTGGCACATTCTTAATTTCAAAGTCTGCCTTACGACTCGCTATTTGCATCTCTTCCAGCTTACTTTCCAAAAGATTAATGTATTCTCTGTCCTCCTTTTGTTGAGTCTCCAACTCACGTATTTTCTTTCTAAACTCTTCGTTCTGCTCGCTTAGAAATGTAACAGCACTCTCTATATTTTGATTTGAGTCCTTTATTGTTTTCAGCGTAGCGTTGACCTCCGCAAGCTGTTTACCATGAGTAGTCGTAAGATATGATATCATCTTTCTAATTTCACCCTTAAAATTATTAAGTTGGTCGCCAAAAGATGTGTTTAGTTGCACTTTAGTCCTTGCCCTTGAGGTTACATATTCCTGCGGCGGTGAACTGTTACCCTCCTCCGAAAAACAAATCGACATCTCCGGGTCTGAGGCATATTTATTGAGCGTATTATTCATGTTTCCAATTTACTAGTACCAGGAGAATATAAGTTGCAAGATGTGCGTGAGTAATAGGTCAAGTAAGATGGCTGACAGTTATGATATGTGTGCGATGGCGCAGGCGGGCGGAGCTTAGTCTGTCCAATAACACAGTTTTTTGGGCGTGGCCTATCAGAAAATGGCCGCGGACAGAGTTGTCAAACACAGTCAGACAATGATGACAGTAAAAAGGGGATGTGCTTACGCGCTGCAGTGGGGCTGGTGGTCAGCGACGATGTCTCGTACCAGGCACTCAGGAATATAGTAGCACGCAGCTTGAGAACTCCTTTCACTTCATGAAGTCCTATTTTTTTATTCTTGAATTTTTATTTTAAATTTGTTTTAAATTATTTATGGAACTGGTTTAGCGGAGCAGAGGGCACGTCTACACCTTTCGGAGATCCGGGGGGAAGAGGAATTTCTTTATATCCCATACCGCGCGCCTCCCGTAGTCGTTGCGGGCGGGCACGGCAGCTAAGTATTTATTAGACTTCTGCACAGCAACGCTCTTGCGTGTGTGAGATCTTGGGCACTAATTTGTACATTAAGCCCAAGATAATAATTATTCTAATAATATTTGTTAACTTATACAATGATAATAATGATTTGTTATGAATTAGAAATAGATTTCTATGATAAAAAGTAGTTGTCGTGGTGACCGACATAATTGTTTCGGTTATAGGATATTGAGAATCTATTTATGTTGGAATAGTTTGGTAAAATAATAATAATATCATTATTATTTAATAATTTATTAATCATGAATTTACAAATAGTTTTATATAATAAAACTTAATTATTACAACGATTTTGTACAAGCGTTACCGGTAGTCAGAGGCGAGGCGGAGTAGGGTGGGTTGTTCACATAAAACGACCCGCTTCCGCGTGGTAGCGGCATTCTCGTTCGAGCCGTCACAGTGAACACTGCTCTGCCTCCTGTCAGTGTTATTTGATTCTGAGTACCTATTTGCTGGATAAAATATAAGTATTCTTTACTTTTGGGTAAGAAGTAAGACATAATTCTCTCTACCTGTTTCTTTCAACGTATTTCTGTAAGTATAATCTAACATCAGAAGTGGGATCGTACTAATAAAAGGTATGTACAAGTGAAATATTTTCGAATAAAAAGTGCTAAGATCTCAAATTTTAAGTTTAGTTGAGTAAAGAAACATATTGATATATGATTGTGGCTGATCTGTGCATTGCATTTGGTCAGGTCGACTCCCTGACAATGAGATGTGTGGGGTATTCATTTTCATGAAAAAAAAAATTTTTTTTTTTTTTTCGTTACGTGCCCACATGTTCAATGGGCTTAGTGCCACGTCAGGGCTACTCTCTGATGGTGTTAATTCCTGTTGGCTTGGGGGTTGATGATATGTTTCGCTTATTGTGTAATATAATAGTAAAACATATTTTCCGTGGTTCATTTCGATGTTCGATCGGGGCTACTCTCCGATAGCATTGAAATGTGACGACTAACGCCTATAATAATATATATGATTATAATATTGAAGGGTACTAAAAAAAAAAGTTTGAGTTTGAAGCACTTTGGTTCTCTTCGAGCGTTGGTGTGTTTATTATAATTAAAGAATGAGAAATCATTAGATTACATAGGTATTCACTTGCTGAGAAATTTTACATGTGAGCTAGTGAACGTACGTGGAGACTAAATTAGTATCTAACAAAATAAGGTGTTACGAAAAAAAAAACGCGCAAAATTTTCTCGCTCTACCGCCATCACAAATATCTTGCAGCTGTAACTATGGGTGTGTAAAAACCAGCTTGACAAATTAACAATTTTATTGTGCACACCACTCTTTTATAAAAGGAGTTTCTCCAGAGTTTTTGTTACGGAATCGCTTGTTGAGATTTCATTTTTTTTTTGGACTCGAACTACCGTACAATTTATTGTTATTTACTGCTGGTCAGTCACTGCCCTGATATTAGTCTGGAATTCATGCGCAGCAGGTGATAGGACTAGTATGCCAAGGCCAGAGACTATTATTTATTTGTATATATACTGCTGGTCAGTCACTGCCCTGATATTAGTCTGGAATTCATGTGCAGCAGGTGATAGGACTAGTATGTCAAGGCCAGAGACTATGATAAAATATTATATTTCAGAATAATGTTATTATAGAAATAGAATAGAAATAAACTTTATTGCACATCGACATAAATATAGTACATTTTATAACATTTTACTATTATGCACAATGGGCGGCCTTATCGCTAAAAGCGATCTCTTCCAGGCAACCTTAGGATGGATAGGAATTTTACTTAAAATAAAATGGGAAGATGGCGATGTAGCAACCTACTGACAATTTAATGTATAAACATAAATACTAATACACTATATAAAAGTACTAATACATACATACCTATATTATAAATACATACAAAACATACATACATTACAAACTACATACATACAATATTACATATTATATAATACGTACATATATACCTACATAAAATAGTTATAGCGACAAATAGTGTTCCTTTACCAGTTTTTTAAACGTATTCACGGATTGTGCTCGTCTTATTTCGACAGGTAATGCATTCCACAGCCGAGTAGCCTGCACGGTAAAGGATTTGTTGTAAAATTTAGTGAAGTGCATTGGTGTCGCCAAACTCAGATTTTCCGATGATCTCGGAACGCGGGCGTGAGTGTCGTGCAGATATTTAAAACGGTCTTTGAGGTAGGGTGGAGTGTTTGGGTAAAAAAGTATAGTATAAAGTAAGGAAAGGATATGGGCATCCCGGCGAAGGCGGATTGGCAACCACTTGAGCTTGACGCGAAATTCGGAGACATGATCATATTTGCGTAAGCCATATATGAATCGAATGCAGACATTTTGAAGGCGCTCAAGTTTATTTAGTTGCTCTTCGGTAAGGTCAGGATAACTGGAGTCGACGTAATCAAGGATAGGAAGGAGAAGGGATTGAGCTAACGCAACTTTAGTAGCAGTGGGAAGGAAATTACGAATTCTCCGGAGAGAACCTACCGACGCGAACAGTTTGCTACTAACTTGTTGTAAATGAGGACCCCATGATAAGCTAGTATTAATGTGAAGTCCCAAATTCTTAACAGACTGGCTAAATGGAATATGAGTTCCATCAAACTCTATTTGGGGCACCTCAGTCCACTCTATTTTTGAAGTCAATCTCTGACTACCAATAAGTATTACCTGAGACTTCGCTGGGTTAACTTTTAATCCATGTGAATTGCTCCAGTCGCATATACTGGCTAAGTCCCTGTTAACAGTGTGCACAGCTTCAGTCAATTGTTCTATGGATGTCTGAAAGTATATTTGCAAGTCATCTGCATAAAGGTGGTATGATGAAGACAAGTTGAGGTTAGAAATAGAATTTATAAAAATTGCGAAAAGTAAAGGAGATAACACGCCACCCTGTGGAACACCCGCGGATGTACTACACCATGACGAAAATGAATCATCTAAGCAGATCCGCTGACGGCGTCCAAACAGGTAACTATGAAACCAGTCGATTGCCGTTGGAGATATGTTAATAGAGCGTAGTATGCCCAACAGTAAGTCAAAATCCACGGTGTTAAAAGCGTTACTGAAGTCCAGTAAACATAAGATTGTAACGCAGCCGTTCTCCATGCCTAGCCGGATATCATCAGTAATTTTTATGAGTGCAGTTGTGGTGCTATGGCCGGGCCGGAAACCTGATTGAAAGGGATTAAGAAGATGGTTTTTACAGAGGAATAGGTTCATTTGATCGTAAACTAGACGTTCCAACGCTTTAGACAAAAATGGAAGGATAGATATGGGACGGTATTCGGAAAAGGATTTAGGATTGCGCTGTTTAGGTAGTGGTACAATATGAGCATCTTTCCACATTGTAGGAAAGATACCACAATCTATGGAATAGTTAAGGATATGGGAAAGGACTGGGAGTATTTCGTCAAGGATAGGAGTTATCATTTTACGGCTCAGTGTATCACAACCCACTGCATTCGAAGTAATAGACATAATGCTCTTCTTAACACCACAATCCGTAAATCGACTAAAGAGAAATGGAGAGTGATCAGGCGATGGAAGAGTAGACAAGTTATTTAAAGTCCTTGTTTTTAGATTGGAATCGAGAATGTACGTAGCTGAAAAATGTACGTTCAAAGAGTTAATGTCCGAGATGCAAGACATCTCAGACGTACGAGATTTACCAATCCCCACGCTACGTAGAAATTTCCAAACTTTCGCTGGATCACTGTTTACGACAGAACTATGAAAATAGTGGCGTTGAGCGTTTCTACACACCTTATTACAGCGACTGCGAATGGCTACATACCTTTCCCAATTATCATTGGTAGGTCGACGCTTATACTTGCACTTTGCAGCAGCCTTTTTGCCGATTAGTTCTTTAATTTCAGGCGTCAACCATGGTGACGGATTATATTTAATTTTAACATTACGATTTGGAGCATGTTTATCGTAAAGATCCGTAATGTTCGAATTGAAAATGTTAATCTTTTCATCAACTATGACACTAGCGAAAAGTAAAGTCCAGTCGATTCTTCTAGCGTCTTCGCGTAGTTCATCAATATCCATGCCACTAAAATTGCGTAGCTTTAGGATTTTGGGTTTATCCTTGGGTGGACGAATTTTGTAGGATAGGAATATAGCGTCATGGTATGAAAAGGAATCTGCTGGAAACTGACCATGACGAGCAACGTGGTCGAGGGACGAAACAAAAATGAGATCTAGTAGTGAAGGAGTGCAATTAGGGAAATGATGGGTAGCATTCAATGGTGGAGCAAACAGATTTATAGACTGTAAAAGAGATAGAAGAGAGAGAGAACGAGTATCATTCTTAAGGAGACAAGTATTGAAATCCCCCATAATAATCGTATGACTGTAAGAAGGGATAAGGTTTTCAAGGATGGTTTCTAATGAGGAAAAGAAGTCTATGCGAGAAGAGGGAGAATAATAGACTCCTAATAGGATTTTGGACCGTTGGAGGGTTATCTCTAAAAAGAGATGCTCGCCGGCATTAGACGGCGGTGGTTGTGAAGAAATACTAACAGAATAAGGAATATGGGTTCGGAGATATATTGCAACACCTCCACCGCCGCCCACCAAGCGGTCATTTCTTAACAGATGAAAGCCAGGAAGGGTATAGGAGCTGGAAGGAAGCATAGGATTCAGATACTAGGATAGCATGGATATTCTTACAGTCAAAATTAGCAAGGAGGTCTGGAAAGTGAGCCGGGATGCTTGGGGCATTTATATGCACCACGTTAAAATTTCTGGGAACATCGGAAAACTGACCCTCAAGAGCATCATGCAATGTTGGTATACTGGCAAAACTGTCGACACTGTTATTACTTACTGATAAAAAGTCGTCGGTATCACAATTATGATCACTATCACTATCCATAATAATATATAAAATACAGAATATATAAGTAAACAAATAAATAAATATATAAATTAAAATAAACTTAACTAATTTTCAACAAGGTTAAATATTACAACTACTATCCACCCGCCATTAGTCGACACATCTCAATGCTATTGGAGAGTAGCCCCGATCGAACATCGAAATGAACCACGGAAAATATGTTTTACTATTATATTACACAATAAGCGAAACATATCATCAACCCCCAAGCCAACAGGAATTAACACCATCAGAGAGTAGCCCTGACGTGGCACTAAGCCCATTGAACATGTGGGCACGTAACGAAAAAAAAAAAAAATTTTTTTTTTCATGAAAATGAATAACCCACACATCTCATTGTCAGGGAGTCGACCTGACCAAATGCAATGCACAGATCAGCCACAATCATATATCAATATGTTTCTGTACTCAACTAAACTTAAAATTTGAGATATTAGCACTTTTTATTCGAAAATATTTCACTTGTACATACCTTTTATTAGTACGATCCCACTTCTGATGTTAGATTATACTTACAGAAATACGTTGAAAGAAACAGGTAGAGAGAATTATGTCTTACTTCTTACCCAAAAGTAAAGAATACTTATATTTTATCCAGCAAATAGGTACTCAGAATCAAATAACACTGACAGGAGGCAGAGCAGTGTTCACTGTGACGGCTCGAACGAGAATGCCGCTACCACGCGGAAGCGGGTCGTTTTATGTGAACAACCCACCCTACTCCGCCTCGCCTCTGACTACCGGTAACGCTTGTACAAAAGCGTTGTAATAATTAAGTTTTATTATATAAAACTATTTGTAAATTCATGATTAATAAATTATTAAATAATAATGATATTATTATTATTTTACCAAACTATTCCAACATAAATAGATTCTCAATATCCTATAACCGAAACAATTATGTCGGTCACCACGACAACTACTTTTTATCATAGAAATCTATTTCTAATTCATAACAAATCATTATTATCATTGTATAAGTTAACAAATATTATTAGAATAATTATTATCTTGGGCTTAATGTACAAATTAGTGCCCAAGATCTCACACACGCAAGAGCGTTGCTGTGCAGAAGTCTAATAAATACTTAGCTGCCGTGCCCGCCCGCAACGACTACGGGAGGCGCGCGGTATGGGATATAAAGAAAACCTTTTGAAAACCGTTTCAAATTTATTCAGGTACTGTAAAAAATAACTGTACGTTATTTTAAAATATTGAAAAATTTCGGTACATTTGTTTTTTGCTATCGAAAAATATCGGTACTGTTATTTTGAGATATCGTAAATTAAAGGTATGACGTCATACCGCTAACCGTTTTGACCGATTTTTTTTCGGTAGTTCAAGCCCTGGTTGCCAATGAAATATTCACAAAGTCATCGCGAATACCTACACATTTACAAACTGATTTAGGCAAAGAGTTTTATAATAATACATTAAAAGGAATATTATATAAATATAGTATAAATCATTATTCCACCTACTCTGTAAAAAAAGCTTCTATTGTAGAACGAGTAATACGGACAATAAAAAGTCAACTTTACAAACTTTTTAGCTTACACGGTTCTTACAAATGGTTCGGAAAGAATTTGGATTCCGTTGTAGAAAACTATAACAGTACTGTTCACCGAATAACAAAACATAAACCCGTTGATGTTGATAAAGCAAATGAGATGATTGCTCGGTCTAATATTATTAAATCAAAGACGCGTCACATAGATCAAACATCGAAATTTCAAGTTGGAGATCAGGTTCGAATTAGTAAATTCAAGGGAGATTTTTACAAAGGCTATACCCCTAACTGGTCAACGGAAATATTTGTTGTTGTTAAGTAAATAAAAAGAAACCAAATACTTATCACTTAGAAGATAAGCACAAACAAAGAATTTTAGGCTCATTTTATGAATTTGAATTACAAAAAACAAAAATTCCCGATCTCTATCTAATTGAAAAAGTTATTATCAATATATCTATATATATATATAGATAATATAATATAATATAAGATAATATAGATTATAGTCAAAAAATTCCTTTAAATAATAAAAGTTTTTGTCACTAATCCATTTATATGTCGTGGATGTCGTCAGGATTTAGGTCGAATCACGATCTCACATACGAATGCCGAGTCAATTTATCAACACACATCACAAAGAGGAGAACCAGAGTAGTGCCTGGGACTTGTGACCCAGTGTGTAGGTTTACCTAGGCACTCACCTTCACTTCTCTCTAACTATTATCACACAACTGTCGGACATAGCTTCCACAAGCATTCCTAATACAACCATAGACACGTCCGCACTCAGCGATGCCTCGAACCAGACTGAGCTCTGTCGAACGCGCACCGCTGCAACAAAGGCGCGCCCCACCACTATTACGTCGCATCGTACGATAGCTCTTGCGGCGCTGACGTCACTCGCAATCCCACGTGGACTATTTCCAATGAAACTAACAAATTCAATTACAATTGAACCTAATAATATCATAGCGCCGTCACGGCCATCCTGCATCATCACACGTCCTCGTGTGTCTTACTTGTGGTTATAATCTGCAAAAGATAACTTGCGTTCGATTGCTATACCCTAGCTCGGCCAGTCTGACATCAAATAACACAAGACTAGCTATACACAAACGGCATACATACGGGTGTCACACAAACGGCTTGTTACACAGATGACCTTTCACACATACGGCCTTTCACGCAGACGGCTTATTTGTCACCCAGATCATTTGTCACACAGCCCACTGGTCACACAGCCCACTGGTCACACAGACACCTGTCACACAGACCACTGGTCACACAGACCACTGGTCACACAGACCACTGGTCACACAGACCACTGGTCACACAGACCCTGGTCACACAGACCCTGGTCACACAGACCCTGGTCACACAGACCCTGGTCACACAGACCCTGGTCACACAGACCCTGGTCACACAGACCCTGGTCACACAGACCCTGGTCACACAGACCCTGGTCACACAGACCCTGGTCACACAGACCCTGGTCACACAGACCCTGGTCACACAGACCCTGGTCACACAGACCCTGGTCACACAGACCCTGGTCACACAGACCCTGGTCACACAGACCCTGGTCACACAGACCCTGGTCACACAGACCCTGGTCACACAGACCCTGGTCACACAGACCCTGGTCACACAGACCCTGGTCACACAGACCCTGGTCACACAGACCCTGGTCACACAGACCCTGGTCACACAGACCCTGGTCACACAGACCCTGTTCACACAGACCCTGGTCACACAGACCATTTGTCACACAGATGAACCGTCACACAAACCACTTGTCATACAGACTACCTTTCACATTGGCTACTGACACACAGACTATTTGTTTACGCACTTATTGGAGTATTAACACACCTAAATTTCCATTTTGTTTGAAATTTACTAACTTTTGCCGTCATCGGCACATCCTGCGGTACTTCTAAGATAGCACTTAACTTCCAAAGGATCAATACAATTTTGCATAGCATGAACTGAACATGGTCATGATCGTATTTGTATGTTCTATTGTAATTGACATTGAAAAAACAAGTTCAGTCACGAAACCATTTGGAGTCTTTGTCATCCAGAATACTATTTTTCATTTGCAGATTTTTTTTACTGCAGATTGAAAAAAATTGTTGATTGCGGTAGCGGAACTAAGGACAACTAATAAAGTCGTTAAACATCACAAATCATTTAGTTCATTTGACTGTACTGTAAAACTACATGCCACGATGTATCCCAACTTCAACAATCCACTTCGCCGTTGGCTCGACTTGATCCTGTTGCTATCAACAAAAGTCTCTGAAATCTTTGCTAGAAAACGTCTATCCTGATCAGCCATGACGTGAGTTGGGGCACCAAACAACGAAGCTATGTATTGAAGAGTCCTTATAGCATTGATTGGGTCGATAAATAAAGTATGATACAAATATAGTGTATTTTCTAAACGCGTCAAATTAACGCAAAAAAAATAATCTACATGCTCCATTCGATATCAAAATTTCCAATGTACACGAGGCGTTAGATTAATTTTATTCTTAGATGCTTTCTAGGCATTACAATCGAAAGTGGCTCTACACGTGACTCTACATAGAGACTCTTCCCAAGACTTTACCTTAGACTCTACCCAAGACTCTACATAAGACTCTACCTAAGACTCTACCTTAGACTACCTTAAACTCTACCTTAGACTCGCAGCAGAATACGTGTCACTATTCTGAAACAAGACCGATCGTCAAGTTCCCAATATCACCCGCTCTATCAACATGACAACACATCACCATCACACACAAGTCGCAAATATGTCTTCAGAATTTGTAAACCGAATTGTAAACCGGTCCTTCAGTTAGCTACTCTCATAGCTAGTCCTTTCGGCCCAATGGAAACACAGTTCTTTGTTTTCCAACAACACAGTATTTCGGTTGCACCAGAAACACTGTCAGTTGGTTTTTGATTCCATATCAAACGGTCAATGGTGTCAAATAGTCACTAGGTAAAAAAATGCATGTCGTGAGTAGCCACTTAAATCCAATTAACATCTCACAATAAAAAAAAAACACGATATCAACTTCGTTAGGTACTTGGTGGTCCGGAGCCTTACAGATTTGAGTACTGCAATACTACCAGTCACTTTACAGGTGACTAAAGTCTATACACACACATGAGGTCTGATCCGTCACGTTGTTTTTTTCTTCACTAATAAGACTGGGCCAGCAAAAGATGAAAAAAGGTCTAATTATTTTAGCTTGCTCTTATACTTACTTTATGTGGCATTACTCGTGTTGTGGGCAAACCATTAATAAAATGTTAAGAATATAAATTCATTCATAATTTCATCTAATCTATTGGCACGTTGATACGACAGAATAAAAAAAACCTTACAGACTGCACTACACGTATTTACAACCCTATGTCTCTCCAAGGTAAAATAAGCCGCAGTTACAGTGGCACTAAAACCAGTTATTTAAAATTACACTGTCTAACAAAATATACTACGCAAATAGGCAACCTCCCGCCTAAGTCTAGGCTAAAATTTCAGGCGTCCAATTATTAATTTCTATGTCGGGTAGACATAAAATCTATCCACAATCGAGTAATTTGAATTACAAACCAATGCAGTTAAAATTAATTTACGATTTTATTGAACAACAATAATTTCAATTACCCTTCATTTAGAAATTAAATTCGAAATAAATCATTAACTACACTCAACACTACGCAACACTTTCTTTTAAATCAGCAGCTCCAAACTTAAAATCATTATTTAAACACTCACCAAAGCTATCCAATGCAACAGACGGCGGCGGGCGGCGCGACCGTACTCGTCCAAAGTGGGCATGGTGGGTACGAATCCCGCTTCTGATGTCGTGGATGTCGTCAGGATTTAGGTCGAATCACGATCTCACATACGAATGCCGAGTCAATTTATCAACACACATCACAAAGAGGAGAACCAGAGTAGTGCCTGGGACTTGTGACCCAGTGTGTAGGTTTACCTAGGCACTCACCTTCACTTCTCTCTAACTATTATCACACAACTGTCGGACATAGCTTCCACAAGCATTCCTAATACAACCATAGACACGTCCGCACTCAGCGATGCCTCGAACCAGACTGAGCTCTGTCGAACGCGCACCGCTGCAACAAAGGCGCGCCCGCGCCCCACCACTATTACGTCGCATCGTACGATAGCTCTTGCGGCGCTGACGTCACTCGCAATCCCACGTGGACTATTTCCAATGAAACTAACAAATTCAATTACAATTGAACCTAATAATATCATAGCGCCGTCATATATAATTTCTTTTTAAATAGTTTTATATTCAACATTTTAATTTCATTTGGAATTCTATTAAAAATGCGAACACACATAGTTAGACAGCTTTTACTATACTTATCTGACTTAGGTACATTTCTTAATACAAGTCTGTGTGGTTCACGTTTAAGTCTTGTGTTGACATCACCTGATTTCAAAAATATTTCTCTATTTCCATAAACAAAAATACAAATTTCATATATGTATAATGATTGAAGTGGTAGCAAACCAAGGTCTTTGAAATAAGGTCTACATGATACGTCCGGTGGAATTCCACGTATAGCCCTTATGCACTTTTTTTGTGCAATAAATACTCTATTTTTATCTGTGCCATTGCCCCATATTATAATTCCGTAGCGTAATATGGACTCAATATAAGCCCGGTAGGTTGCAATTGCTGTTTTTTTATTTGTTACGTTTTTTATTCGGTAAAGTGCATAAACAAATTGATTTGTCCGGTTGCTTAAATTTTCTATGTGTTGTCCATTTTAACTCCTGGTCTATCGTTATACCTAAGAATTTAGTATGAGTCACTTCTGATATTTTATGAATGTCAAGTTTGAAATTATATTGAGGAAGTTTGGATTTATTAAATTGTATAAAATTAGATTTATTTAGATTTATTTTTAAATTGATTATGTCAAGCCATTTAATAATGTCCTCAATAGTATTATTAATGTCATATGCATGGTCACTTATCGAACTATTTTTTTTATCAGATGTCACAACTATAGAAATGTCATCTGCAAAGAGAGTACAATTAAATTATGTTTTTTTTTTTCATTTTTATTATGTCATTTATGTACAGGATAAACAATATGTTAAATGGTTAGGTCTGGGTAATGAGGAAAAGAGTTGGATAGATAAGCAAGCATTAGTTTTGTAATATAAATTAAATGGCTAAACTATAATATTGACATTTCAAAAATATCAATGAAGCAGGGAAGTGGTGTTATAAACGAATTAATAAACAAGTTGCCGTTCAAGTTTTATAACCTGGATATTAATTTTGTGGTCCCGGAACAAAACTTCGGAAACGATTACTCAGAGGTGATCAATGTATAAATAAATTGGACGAAGCTTGTATGTATCACGATATTGCATATCATAATAGAGTTTTGAAGGCTCGACATACGGCTGATTTAGATCTTTTAGATATGGCTAAAAAGAGGTTAAAATCAAAAGATGCAGGAAGGGGGGAGCAAGTTGCCTGGCTTGTAAAAAATGAGATTAAAACAAAACTTAAAGCCGGTGCTGGAGTCAGACCTTTTATGTCAGTTGTAAAAAAAAATCACATTTAAGAAAATTAAAATGTAAAAATAATCACCTTGACATAAAATACGCCTACGCAGCAGCAAAAAAGTTATTTGCCAATAAAAAGGGAATACGGTTGCCCCGATGTATTCGAATACCTAAGAGCGGGGGTTTCTTACCTCTCGTTCCAATTTTTGCTGGATTGTCTGCTCTGGGCTCACTTGCCTGGGGGCGCTGCAGGTATAGCGAAAGCTGTCAACGGTTATAAAGTTGCTCGAAAAAATTTGCAAGAATCAGAAAGACATAACAAGATGATGGAAGCTGTTGCACTTGGGAAAGGACTGTAAATCAAACCTCATAAAAAAGGAGCTGGCCTATATTTGAATTTTCCAAAAAACTAATTAAGCGGCTACCCAGACGTCCTCTCACTAATTATAACATATTGGAGAATGCTTCTGATATACCATACTTTCGAGGAGTTTATATGAGAGATACACTACCATCAAAACCGAAAAAAGTAGAGTGTGCTATAGTAAATCTCGATAGTTCTGATAATCCTGGAACTCATTGGGTAGCCTATGTTAAGCAAAATGACCATTGCGAATATTTTAACAGCTTTGGTAATTCAGGACCACCACTAGAGTTGATAAATGATTTAAGAAATATGCCGATACATTATAATTATGCACAATATCAAAAGTTTGGCACCATAAACTGTGGTCATCTTTGTCTAAGTTTTTTTTAAAGATTATTGGAATAATCATTTATAATAAGAATGAAATAAATGTATAAAAGTATTATCAGTATAAAAATGTCTTTTACTGTGTCAATAACTGGCCAAGTAGATTTTTTATTAACAAATTATTCCCCTAGTCTACAATTAATTGGAAACTACGAGTGTGGTCTCTTATATTTTTCAACATTTAATTTTATTCCCAACTAGCGGACCCTGTCGGGTCCTTCCTTTACTACGTCCTGTCATAAAGAAATTATTCGAATTTTTCTCGCCGTAAAAACCATCCTTGAACTTCAACGAACATTTTAAAAAAAGAATTCGCCAAATTGGTCTAGGCGTTGTTGAGTTATGCGCTTACCAACACATTGTTTCTATTTGGGGTACAGCAAATTTACAAGACAACTCAGTTATACAAGAAAGCTCAGTGTGTGCGTTTACGGCTAAAACGTCGCCATTCTTTTCACTTCCCTCTTTTCAGGGCACAACACTAACGCTACCTACAGAGCAGTATCACCTTGCTCGGTATGGACGTTCGCAGAGGCTTGAATCTGAATGATTACATAGAAAGCGTGATAAAAACATCTTCTCGGAATAATCATTACATACTTAACCACTTTAATGTTGCTCGTCACACCATTTTAGTACATGATAATTTCTCAAACACATCTATACCTTCGAGGTTCTTGCCCCCCGGCGACAGCCGGCTGTCATGCTCACCTACTTGATTATACACCTTTTATATAAGTGCTTAGAAACTATTTTACACCGACTACTTCGGTAATAGTACTTCGAGAGCGAAGTACATGCCAGTTTGGCCGTAATAGTTTTGATTAAATAAATATATATAAAAATAGCAATCACTATCCGCCATGCTATTCTTAAAATATTGTTGATTTATTAGCACTTCGAGAACGAAGTGCTCTGCAGAATGGCCGTGTGAGATCTTGGGCACTAATTTGTACATTAAGCCCAAGATAATAATTATTCTAATAATATTTGTTAACTTATACAATGATAATAATGATTTGTTATGAATTAGAAATAGATTTCTATGATAAAAAGTAGTTGTCGTGGTGACCGACATAATTGTTTCGGTTATAGGATATTGAGAATCTATTTATGTTGGAATAGTTTGGTAAAATAATAATAATATCATTATTATCTAATAATTTATTAATCATGAATTTACAAATAGTTTTATATAATAAAACTTAATTATTACAACGCTTTTGTACAAGCGTTACCGGTAGTCAGAGGCGAGGCGGAGTAGGGTGGGTTGTTCACATAAAACGACCCGCTTCCGCGTGGTAGCGGCATTCTCGTTCGAGCCGTCACAGTGAACACTGCTCTGCCTCCTGTCAGTGTTATTTGATTCTGAGTACCTATTTGCTGGATAAAATATATGATCAAACGAACTTCTCAAGAGAAGTTCGATCAATATTATATGAGTCGCTTCATTCGAAGATATGAAAGAATTACCAAGTAGTCCCCCTGGTTACCAGGCAACATTCGCACAATTTTTAGAGTTTTTAAACGCTTATAACTCTTTTTATAATAAAAAGTTTTAAAACGACTACCCACTTATTTCCGGCTAACCCGTTGCCTTGTTCGCCATTAACGACGTTGCTCATTTTTCAGAGATATTCAAAACTTTCTAGTTAGGGTTAAGCTTAGGGAGGGAGGGTTCATATCTTCGAATGAAGCGACTCATATAATATTGATCGAACTTCGCTTGAGAAGTTCGTTTGATCATATATTATATTTCTTCGCTTCATTCTTCAGATATGAAAGAATTACCAAGTAGATGTTCAGAGCAGAAAGTTTTGGAATGAAATACATACACTATTGTGGTAGTAAATGAATTTATTTATTAGTATCTATTATTTCCAGATCATTAATATGTAGGCAGTACATAGTTTTATGACAGTAATTACCATTACGTAAACAACAAAGAAATATCAATATATATTTATTATTGTAACTTAAACGTTTTTAACACTTATCAAAATTATACAAACTTTATAATTGTAACAGATTAATCAACAAGAATGTCAATAAGATTATTACCGATCAGACGATAAGCAAACGGAACGCGCAAATTCACCTTCGTCTAAGATTGTTCGGTTATAGAATCTGGCAAACGAATTGGATGAGGTAGTCCATCCGGCGGTTTTACGTATTGTTTCAATGTTGACGCCAGTTAAGCTGGCGGTTGAGGTAGATGCGTGGCGTGTACTGTGCGCGCCAAACACACTAGTATCGACACCGCTCTCCGACAGGACTTGCTTCACCCACCTACTGATGGACTGTGTAGTAGCAGGTTTATGTGGCTTTTTGTAAGTTAACAATAGATTACCTGTATCCTCAGTTCTTATGTTTCTAGTCATAGAAATGTAATCTGAGAGTACTGTTGCAGGGCAAATACTGATATTTTCCCTAAAATATGGCAAAAAAAGTATGGGTTGCTCTTTGCCAGGTCCAGACGTTTTAATTATATCTGTTATGTTAATCTTTATCCCGCTTTCTAATAATAAAATGTTTCCAATTTTAATAAGGGATAGAGTCTGCATTCTGTGAGCGGTACAAATAGCAAGTAATATTGTAAGCTTTTTTGTAATGTTTTCTAAAGACAATTCCTGATTAGGAAACCATGTTGAAATATGGTTAAGAACCAGTTGAGGGTTCCACGTATAAGCGTATTTGGGTCTAGTAGGTTTTAATTTATACGCGCCCTTAAGCAGGCGCTTTATGCAGGAGTCTGACCCCATATTATTTCCTATCAAGGCTGACAAAGCAGACCGGTGAGAATTTAGGCTACCATAAGCACAGCCATTATTGAATTGTGTTGCCAAGAAAGTAAGGATATCCTTCTTCGATGGTTCGAATACGTCTATATTGTTAACTGAACAGAAATGCCACCAGAGTTTTAGTGAAGTATTATACTGCCTTATAGTACTGTCGGAGAACGAAGCCAACATCAGTGTAGTTGACTCTGCACAG
Source organism: Elophila nymphaeata (assembly GCA_955850985.1). NCBI lineage: Eukaryota > Metazoa > Arthropoda > Insecta > Lepidoptera > Crambidae > Elophila > Elophila nymphaeata. The sequence goes on from OY039071.1 coordinate 6,940,266, forward strand.
GCACCTCGACGGGTGAACGATTGCCGCAGAGCCTCGCGACACCCAGGGTAAGCTTCTTGTATAAGGGATGGTGATCTCTGAAATGAGATTGCATCAAATGTTTATTTGGATCCAAATATAATACATCGAAAACTATTAACTTCTGTAATAGAGGGAACCACGGTTGCGATGGCCATTGAGGATAAACTAAAATACCGTTTGCTTGATCGTCAATTATTTTTCTGACACATTTTAGTATAACAGAGAATGGAGGAAAAGCATAAAAAAAATCTGACTGCCAGTTCAAAGTGAATGCGTCTACATATTCTGCGTCTGGATCTTGTTTCCATGAAACAAAACGAGAACATTTTGCGTTTTCTCGTGTCGCAAATAAATCTATTACAGGTTGCCCGAAATGCTCTGTAATAATTTTAAACGATTTTTCCGAAAGCGTCCATTCAATATCAGGGTTGATAATTCTAGACGCAGCGTCTGCACGGTTTTCCTGTGTATTTACATACGAAGCAAATATCCAAAGACCACGGGCTTCTGCCCATTGCCAAAGCGTCCTTGCTAGGGCGCTTAAATGAGGATATTGTACGCCCCCCATGCGATTCACGTAGCTAATGGCAGTTGTATTGTCTATTCGAAGTAAGATTGCGCAGTTTGTTAATTCACTTGCAAAGGATTTTAGGCCTAGAAAAGCCGCCATCAATTCTAAGTAATTTATATGTTAAGCTTTTTCTGTGTCTTTCCATTTGCCATTTACTGTGTCTTTTTTGCAGACGGCACCCCATCCTGACCTAGAAGCATCTGTATAGATCTCAAGGACATAATTTGTCTGTCTCATACAGTTGGAGGTTGTTGTAATATTTAACAACCACCAACGTAAATCTTTTAGTATTATGGAGGGTAGCTTTATTTTACTTTCATAATCATAATTGTTTAATAAAGCTAAATACTTTTGGCGCTCCAAAATTTTTGTATATAGCCACCCATATTTAACTGCCGGACAAGCAGCAACTAGAACTCCTATGACTTGTGAAAATTCGCGTATGGAACATGACGGTAATTTCATAAATTTTGTAACTAAGTCCGCAATCTTACTTCGTTTATCTGTGGGGAGACTAATGCTTAGTTCTTCGGTATTGAAATTAAAACCCAGAAACCTACAGGATTGACGCGGGGTCAAATTACTTTTATCATAATTAACTACGAATCCTAGGCAGTTTAATAGCCGTAATGTTTCGTTAACATTAATGAGACATTGGTTATATGTGTCGCCTATACATAATAAATCGTCTAAATAAAATACTGATTTGTGACCGTGATATCTGAGATAAGTTATTACTTCTCTCATCACTTTGGTGAAAACTCGCGGGGCCACGCATAAACCAAAAGGAAGAACACTAAATTGGTAGGTAATAACCTTAGCCGAATTATTAGGTTGAAATTGGAACCTCAAATATTTTCGGTATAATGGTTTAATAGATATAAGGAAATACGCGTCTTTTAAGTCTATAGTAGCTACATACCCATTACGCGGTATTAATTTGCAAGCAGTGCGGTAATCCTCCATTTTAAAGTGTTCATTGTGAACAAATTTATTTAAGGGTTTTAAGTTTAATATGAATCGCTTGTCCCCATTGGACTTCGGAGTAAGGAATATTTTAGATATAAATTGATCATGCGTATCGTTACACTCTGAAATGGCACCCAAATTTTTTAGGTTATTTATAGCCTCAAACATATCTAGTTTTTCGGCTTGTGAAAAAATATTTTGAGGAACATCGCACTGATTAATATTTGCATTAAAAGGTATACTATAACCATTTTTAATCCAATCGAGAATAATTTTATTATTTGTGACTTTTCGCCAACAATCGTAAAAATGGATAAGCCTACCCGCATGTACCTGTGCTAGTGGTGATTCCGAGCCGGGGCACGGGTTTTGTTGGCTTGATTCGCAGCGCGTTGAGTCTGCGTCACCGAGGCTGCGTGAGATTGACGGATAACTGACATCATCTGTGGTTTCCTGTAGCCTCCCCGCCCCCCCCTGTTCGCTGGTGGGTATCGAGGAGGCCCTGTCCAGTTTCCCTGAAGAAACCAAGGTTGTGTGCTGGACGAAGGCGCCGCCGCTCTTGGCAGCTTTGTTGTTAGCTTCTTGATTTGAAGGCCCTGTTTTTCTATGGCCTTAGCGGCCTTTATTTTTTCCGACAGCGAAGATCCGAATAATGTTTCATCTCGTTCAGACTCATTTATAATATGAAGGAAAGCCTTGTCTAAGCTGGGCGTGATTAATTTTACTCGATTTTTTGTTATACAATTATGAGAATCACATAATAGTCTGCAGTCGTTACTGAGATGCTTCATCGCCTGAATTTTATCATCACTTTTTAAGAGGATGTTCAAACCTCGATTTATAGCGGTGATCCCAAGCCCAAGTTGTTGTTGAGAGGAGGCCAGTGTTTTATCACGGTTGCGTACCATATCCGGGACTGCAGCAGAAATCTCTGCGTTCAATTTTGGGGCTTGTATGAGCCTACAATTGTCTGGTACTAAATAGTCTTTCAGCACTTTATTTTTGCTCTCAGTCGACATTCCTTTTTGCAATAAAGGAATCCATAATTTTGCAAGATTATCATGGATGGTCTCGCCATATTCAGGGGTGTCAGACATGGACTCACCAAGCGCCGATAAAACTTCAGGGTCCAGCTCATTTTCGAGCAGTGGCTCAACTTCTAGGCTTGGTCCCGGCTGCTCCAAAATATCGGGTCCCGTCAGCAAGATGTCTGAAGTCTTTGATATATCCTCCGGGGTAACATCAATAAGATGGTCTCCCGCTTTTTCAATTTCTTCGCAACCTACAATTATAATTTTATAATTAGGTTATGAAGAAAATTATTTTGTAAATTAAAAGTAGGTAGATAAAAAAAATAACTCGAAAAACCGAACTGTGGTTTTACGGTTTTGATGTTGCAGGGGAACGAATCATCTATTTCAGATGTTACGTATTTCCTGCCAAATTGTCATCGTTGTAGACTCGCAGTCTACCCCAATGCAGGTATTGGACGTTATTATTTTGTTACAAGTTTTGGTAAATGTCAAAGTTATTGACTCGCAGTCAATCCCAAAGCACTCCAAAACTAATCATTAAATTAATTAACACTTCTTCGAATCGATAACGCCCAATAAAGAAAAAAATAAATTTTACTAACCTTCATTGTTTGATTCAGATGATGAATCAAAGGGAGATATAATTTTTCTCCGCTTTTCCCGTTCTTCTAACTTTCTAATTTTTCTTGCATAACGTTCAATACGTACTTGCGCACTTCTTTTCGGCATAGTGACCCAAGAGAGAGGTGCGCGTGCGAGCGCTACCGAGCACAACAGAGGAATGAGCAACGTCGTTAATGGCGAACAAGGCAACGGGTTAGCCGGAAATAAGTGGGTAGTCGTTTTAAAACTTTTTATTATAAAAACAGTTATAAGCGTTTAAAAACTCTAAAAAATTGTGCGAATGTTGCCTGGTAACCAGGGGGACTACTTGGTAATTCTTTCATATCTGAAGAATGAAGCGAAGAAATATAATATAAGTATTCTTTACTTTTGGGTAAGAAGTAAGACATAATTCTCTCTACCTGTTTCTTTCAACGTATTTCTGTAAGTATAATCTAACACGTGCATAATAGTCGCACGCGGTTTTTTTTTTGTAAAATTTCCATTTTTATTTAATTCTCTAATTTTATTAAATTTGTGAAAAATGGAGGTACTTACATACCTACAATGTAGGAACATATCTACAATAGATATATCAATATGAATAAATTACAATTTAAATGTGCCAATTTTGGGCAGTTTTTACTCCGTGTGTCCCGTTGCTTGCTTACCGGGCGTTCTTTCCGTGTCACACCGGTAGGTGTGTGATGCGTAGTACATTTTGTATTGCATTCTTGCCTTCCGGTTTTATGGTCTTTTCTAGGTAGCAAAGAACGACCGGCTAGTGTGGGGCCACGCTTAGTCAGACAATCGCGAACGCGAATGACCGCAAGTCGGTGTAAAATAGTTTCTAAGCACTTATATAAAAGGTGTATAATCAAGTAGGTGAGCATGACAGCCGGCTGTCGCTCGGGGGCAAGAACCTCGAAGGTATAGATGTGTTTGAGAAATTATCATGTACTAAAATGGTGTGACGAGCAACATTAAAGTGGTTAAGTATGTAATGATTATTCCGAGAAGATGTTTTTATCACGCTTTCTATGTAATCATTCAGATTCAAGCCTCTGCGAACGTCCATACCGAGCAAGGTGATACTGCTCTGTAGGTAGCGTTAGTGTTGTGCCCTGAAAAGAGGGAAGTGAAAAGAATGGCGACGTTTTAGCCGTAAACGCACACACTGAGCTTTCTTGTATAACTGAGTTGTCTTGTAAATTTGCTGTACCCCAAATAGAAACAATGTGTTGGTAAGCGCATAACTCAACAACGCCTAGACCAATTTGGCGAATTCTTTTTTTAAAATGTTCGTTGAAGTTCAAGGATGGTTTTTACGGCGAGAAAAATTCGAATAATTTCTTTATGACAGGACGTAGTAAAGGAAGGACCCGACAGGGTCCGCTAGTTGGGAATAAAATTAAATGTTGAAAAATATAAGAGACCACACTCGTAGTTTCCAATTAATTGTAGACTAGGGGAATAATTTGTTAATAAAAAATCTACTTGGCCAGTTATTGACACAGTAAAAGACATTTTTATACTGATAATACTTTTATACATTTATTTCATTCTTATTATAAATGATTATTCCAATAATCTTTAAAAAAAACTTAGACAAAGATGACCACAGTTTATGGTGCCAAACTTTTGATATTGTGCATAATTATAATGTATCGGCATATTTCTTAAATCATTTATCAACTCTAGTGGTGGTCCTGAATTACCAAAGCTGTTAAAATATTCGCAATGGTCATTTTGCTTAACATAGGCTACCCAATGAGTTCCAGGATTATCAGAACTATCGAGATTTACTATAGCACACTCTACTTTTTTCGGTTTTGATGGTAGTGTATCTCTCATATAAACTCCTCGAAAGTATGGTATATCAGAAGCATTCTCCAATATGTTATAATTAGTGAGAGGACGTCTGGGTAGCCGCTTAATTAGTTTTTTGGAAAATTCAAATATAGGCCAGCTCCTTTTTTATGAGGTTTGATTTACAGTCCTTTCCCAAGTGCAACAGCTTCCATCATCTTGTTATGTCTTTCTGATTCTTGCAAATTTTTTCGAGCAACTTTATAACCGTTGACAGCTTTCGCTATACCTGCAGCGCCCCCAGGCAAGTGAGCCCAGAGCAGACAATCCAGCAAAAATTGGAACGAGAGGTAAGAAACCCCCGCTCTTAGGTATTCGAATACATCGGGGCAACCGTATTCCCTTTTTATTGGCAAATAACTTTTTTGCTGCTGCGTAGGCGTATTTTATGTCAAGGTGATTATTTTTACATTTTAATTTTCTTAAATGTGATTTTTTTTACAACTGACATAAAAGGTCTGACTCCAGCACCGGCTTTAAGTTTTGTTTTAATCTCATTTTTTACAAGCCAGGCAACTTGCTCCCCCCTTCCTGCATCTTTTGATTTTAACCTCTTTTTAGCCATATCTAAAAGATCTAAATCAGCCGTATGTCGAGCCTTCAAAACTCTATTATGATATGCAATATCGTGATACATACAAGCTTCGTCCAATTTATTTATACATTGATCACCTCTGAGTAATCGTTTCCGAAGTTTTGTTCCGGGACCACAAAATTAATATCCAGGTTATAAAACTTGAACGGCAACTTGTTTATTAATTCGTTTATAACACCACTTCCCTGCTTCATTGATATTTTTGAAATGTCAGTATTATAGTTTAGCCATTTAATTTATATTACAAAACTAATGCTTGCTTATCTATCCAACTCTTTTCCTCATTACCCAGACCTAACCATTTAACATATTGTTTATCCTGTACATAAATGACATAATAAAAATGAAAAAAAAACATAATTTAATTGTACTCTCTTTGCAGATGACATTTCTATAGTTGTGACATCTGATAAAAAAAATAGTTCGATAAGTGACCATGCATATGACATTAATAATACTATTGAGGACATTATTAAATGGCTTGACATAATCAATTTAAAAATAAATCTAATTTTATACAATTTAATAAATCCAAACTTCCTCAATATAATTTCAAACTTGACATTCATAAAATATCAGAAGTGACTCATACTAAATTCTTAGGTATAACGATAGACCAGGAGTTAAAATGGACAACACATAGAAAATTTAAGCAACCGGACAAATCAATTTGTTTATGCACTTTACCGAATAAAAAACGTAACAAATAAAAAAACAGCAATTGCAACCTACCGGGCTTATATTGAGTCCATATTACGCTACGGAATTATAATATGGGGCAATGGCACAGATAAAAATAGAGTATTTATTGCACAAAAAAAGTGCATAAGGGCTATACGTGGAATTCCACCGGACGTATCATGTAGACCTTATTTCAAAGACCTTGGTTTGCTACCACTTCAATCATTATACATATATGAAATTTGTATTTTTGTTTAGGGAAATAGAGAAATATTTTTGAAATCAGGTGATGTCAACACAAGACTTAAACGTGAACCACACAGACTTGTATTAAGAAATGTACCTAAGTCAGATAAGTATAGTAAAAGCTGTCTAACTATGTGTGTTCGCATTTTTAATAGAATTCCAAATGAAATTAAAATGTTGAATATAAAACTATTTAAAAAGAAATTATATAAATGGATTAGTGACAAAAACTTTTATTATTTAAAGGAATTTTTTGACTATAATCTATATTATCTTATATTATATTATATTATCTTATCTATATATATATATATATATAGATATATTGATAATAACTTTTTCAATTAGATAGAGATCGGGAATTTTTGTTTTTTGTAATTCAAATTCATAAAATGTGCCTAAAATTCTTTGTTTGTGCTTATCTTCTAAGTGATAAGTATTTGGTTTCTTTTTATTTACTTTAACAACAACAAATATTTCTGTTGACCAGTTAGGGGTATAGCCTTTGTAAAAATCTCCCTTGAATTTACTAATTCGAACCTGATCTCCAACTTGAAATTTCGATGTTTGATCTATGTGACGCGTCTTTGATTTAATAATATTAGACCGAGCAATCATCTCATTTGCTTTATCAACATCAACGGGTTTATGTTTTGTTATTCGGTGAACAGTACTGTTATAGTTTTCTACAACGGAATCCAAATTCTTTCCGAACCATTTGTAAGAACCGTGTAAGCTAAAAAGTTTGTAAACTTGACTTTTTATTGTCCGTATTACTCGTTCTACAATAGAAGCTTTTTTTACAGAGTAGGTGGAATAATGATTTATACTATATTTATATAATATTCCTTTTAATGTATTATTATAAAACTCTTTGCCTAAATCAGTTTGTAAATTTGTAGGTATTCGCGATGACTTTGTGAATATTTCATTGGCAACCAGGGCTTGAACTACCGAAAAAAAATCGGTCAAAACGGTTAGCGGTATGACGTCATACCTTTAATTTACGATATCTCAAAATAACGGTACCGATATTTTTCGATAGCAAAAAACAAATGTACCGAAATTTTTCAATATTTTAAAATAACGTACCGTTATTTTTTACAGTACCTGAATAAATTTGAAACGGTTTTCAAAAGGTTTTCTTTAAAAATAAAAATAAAAATAAAAATCGTTTATTTCCATTAATAATTTTGTACAATAATCACAATGGGTTGGAGCTTCTTTTTAAGCTGTGAGGCCTGTGTTAAGAAGCCCCGCTCCTCTTTAATGATATAAGTAGTTACATTATAACAGCAAAGAACAAAAATGTAAACAAAGATGTAAAGAAAATATTTAGCACTAATTAATAAGTACACAGGACTCATTTATATGATATTATGCTAAATATGTGTGTGTGCGTGTGTGTGCATGTGTGTGTGTGCATGTGTGTGTGTGTGTGCGTGTGTGTGTACGTGTGTGTGTGTGCGTGTGTGTGTGTGTGTGTGTGTGTGTGTGTGTGCGTGCGTGTATGTGTGTGGTGTCATCAGAATTAATATTTTGATTTTATTTGATAAATAAAAGGAGTGATTCTGTCTCTTCCCAAGTTTTCGTTTTTAGCCATTTAATTATAAGTTTCTTAGTTTCTTTGTGACTTTTATCATAAATATAAAGTTCTCTGTTTGCAATATTATACAAGTGAGTAGATTGAGTAATATATTGTGTTTGAGCGAATTTAGTCTTAACTCTCGAAGTATAAGCTACTACATCTCTCCTTCTTTTGTTTAAAATACCCGGGTCATATGGCAGAGTTTTGTGTAGTTTCAAGGTACTCTGTACAATATATAGCTTTCTAACTGAAAGGATATTGCTCAGTTGATAAAGACTTTCCGTTGGAAAACGCAAATTTTTGAAGTACATTACCTTTAAGAGGCTTCTTTGAGCACGTTCTAACTCTAGAAATTTGGTTTTACCTGCACCACCCCATACAGTGATGCAATATGTTAAGACAGACTGTACTAGAGCCAGATAAATAGTGTTCAACAGACTACTTGGCGTGGCCCGGCCATCAACAATATCTCTCGGTACCACATGCCGCAAAGATTTAAAAATCCAAATCAATTTCCTAATTTTACCACTTATATATTCTATGTGTGGATACCATGATAATCGATTATCCAACATAACTCCTAAATATTTTAAGTGAGTAACTCTTTCAATGGTTCTACAGTTGCACTTACTATAATTGTTAGATTCCTCACAGTGGTGTATTTTGATATTAAACTTGTCATTTGGTTGTGTGCTTTTATTTATACTAAAGCAAATAAACTTCGATTTAGCAATATTAAGTGTAAGGAGGTTGGATTTAAGCCACTTAGCGATTTGAATTAGACCTTGTTCGGTTTGTATTTTGACGTTATCCCATGTATCAGCTGTAAAAATGATTGCTGTGTCGTCTGCGTACGAAAAGAGTTGAGCGTGAGGTATTTGAGCATTGCACAGATCGTTTATATATATTAGGAATAGGGTAGGCCCTAAAACACTAGGCGTTGGAGGGAGCGTGCCCAACAAACCACGTTGGAGGAGTGGCGTCTCCGCCTGGAAGAGCCCACTGCTGGTCACAAGACCATAGAGGCAATCCGCCCCATCCTGAGGGAGTGGGTAAATCGGCGCCATGGGGTTCTGACATTCCGGATGGTGCAGATCCTAAGCGGACATGGTTGCTTTGGCAGGTACCTACATCACGTGGCCAGAAGAGAGTCCTCACCACGATGCCATCATTGTGGCAGCGACGAGGACACGGCGCAGCACACACTTGAGCACTGTCCAGCTTGGAATCTGCAGCGCCAAATCCTCGTCGACAACATAGGTAGTGACCTCTCACTGCCGACTGTCGCTGTGAAGATGGTCGGAAGTGAGTCGTCCTGGGAGGGAGTTGCCGCCTTCTGTGAAGAGGTCATATCACAGAAGGAGGCCGCGGAGCGGGTACGCGAGGAAGATGAACACGCGGACCTGATTCGCCGAAGGCGACCTGGTCGGAGAAGACGGTTACACGGTCAACTTCATCCACCATAGTGGGGACGGCGGGCGACAGGTTGGGGCCCTGTCACCTGCAGCAATGTACCCTGCGTGGGGGAACACCTTGCTGTTCCGCGGGTGTTCCCTACCCCCGATGGGCCCAGACATGGGCGCTATACGTCGTCTAGTCTTTGACGCATGGCAGTGATTGCGAAAAGTACCCTGCCGTGCGTAGAAGCCTCGACTAGAGCGGAACACGTTGGTTTTTAGTGGGTAATGTTGTCGACTCCCACATAACCTACGGGAGCCCCACTGGCCCGTAGGTACCCATAAAGGGTTTTCCAACGAAAAAAAAAAAAAAAAGGCCCTAAAACACTACCCTGCGGTACTCCATACGAAACCTCAGCTTCCTCACTGATAACCTCCCCTAACTTAACCTTTTGCTTCCTATTAGCTAGGTAGCTGTGAAATAAGGAAAGACAGGTTCCTCTTATACCGATCCATTCCAATTTGCGCACAAGGATAGGGATAGAGACTGTGTCAAACGCCTTTTTTAAATCTAGAAAGACTCCAAGACACTTTTTACTTTTATCCAGTTGTTCTACCACCAGCGAACTAAAGGCACTCACTGCATCCTCCGTAGACTTCCCCTGCTGGAAGCCGAACTGCGATTTAGATATTATATTGAATTTATTTAAATAGTTAATAAGTCTAGAGTTCAGCAGTTTCTCTATGACCTTAGAAATCGCTGGGAGTACCGAGATAGGTCTATAGTTGCTGACATCTTCCCTCTCCCCACCCTTGTACACTGGTGTTATAATAGACTGCTTCAAGGCCGTAGGGAATATGCCTTTTTCGAAGCATAGGTTGGTTAGGTGTGTAATGATTGGAACAAGTAGATTTTTTGCGAGTTTGAGGAACATTGTGTGGATGTTATCCCACCCTGGTGCACTTTCATTTTTTAGGCCCATTAAAGCACTATTTACCTCCTCACAATCAGTGGGAAGCAATACGAATGAGTTTGCTTGTCGGGGGATACTATCACAGATGAATTTTAGTATCATTTTGTCTTCTGGAGGGCGTCCCAAGGCAGATGCAAGGTCTTTACCGATATGCGCAAAATAGCTGTTTACAGAGTTTGCAGATTCTAGGGGATCTGATTTTGTATTGAGGAGTTCCATATTTAAGTTATTTGTTTTGTTTGTACAAGTAATACGTTTTATGTTTTTCCATAGTTCTTTATTATTTGATGCTGATTTAGAAAGCAATTCTCTCTCATATCTTCTTTTTATTTTTTTTAATTAAATTGTTGCAGAAATTCCTATATCTTCGATATGTTAGTTTCTTTATTTCATTATGTGGATCTTTTCGAAATATTTTTTGAAGTTTATTCCTATTTTTAATGCAACGTAACAGGCCAACAGTAATCCAGGGTTTTAAGATCGTTTTACTATTGGATATTGAAACAACATGGGAATTTGATTGAATACTTTCGCTAATTTTTTTTATTAATCGATTAATCACTACGTTAGGGTCATCACAAAAAAGTAACTTCGAGAGATTTTTGTCCTGAAGATGCTTTAAAGCAGTTTCAAAATCTATTGTAGTTTTTGTATTTTTTATGTTTGATCGGTTTTTCACTTTCGAAATAGCAAGAAGCGTAGTGTAATGATCAGTTGTAGAAGTTACGAGAACAGCAATAGAGGCCTTAAGTTTTTTTGTATCCAGTTTTATCATGAAGTGATCTAAGCAACTGTCTTCTCTTGTTGCTAAGGTATGTCCTGCTAATATTCCCAGTACAGATAGCTTGTTTAGATACTGGATACGATTTTGATAATCTTGAGACCACTCTTGCTGTTTGGGAGCAATGTTTATATTTATATCCCCTGCAACCACGATGCTGCTAGAAGTCTTTAAATTTTCTAAATGTGTACACAAGGAGTCTATGAAAGCAGATGCATTAGTGTAAGAGGGGGATCTGTAAATACCCAAAACAATGCTACCAAGCGTCTCCAATTGAAGGCAAAATGCTTGAGCTAATTTAATTTCTTTGATGGTATGTTTTAAAGTGTTTTTAATATATATTACTACCCCGTCATTTTGATTTAGATAGCAAGAAGTAAAATAGAAAGAGTAGTTATTTAAATGTGGTATAGGTTTGTCAGGATCAAGTCTACATTCCGTAAGTATTATAATATCAGTTTTAAATGCGAGGCTATTTAAGTTCAACAGAAAATCGTCAAAATTAGCGTAAATACTTCTTATGTTCTGTGATATGATAGTCAGGTCATTTTTGTTAATTTTAATATGTTTAGTGACCAGATCGCTGTCACAGTGAATGGAGCTTGCGACTTCAATGCTGTCTATCTCTTTCAGTGTATTTAGAGTTGTCTTATCCATGAACGTAAATAGTTTGTAAACGTTCTGCAAAAATGTCGGCCATTATTTGCAATTGTAAGATAATTATAGTGAAGTTACTTAATAACATAATATTTGATTTAGTATTGAGATTTATTATAATGTAAGAGTCGGGTATTTTTGTTAAAATCTTGCGTGTATATTTGTGTGTGTGTGTATGAGTAAAGAGCGAAGTATGTATCACGTGTGAGGGTGTGTTGAGAAGTGTGTTGTATGAGAAAAACTTAAATAAGTCTAGGTTATCAAAATTAAATAAGCTTATTTGTAAATTTAAGCTAAATAGGCATACCAGCAAAGCATAATAACAAATTACTATAGCCGTAGAGTTAACGTAATTTAAACACTGCATATTTTTGTATAATACAGTCTGTAGCAAGTCCAGTTTATCTGAGTTACATCTTATTAGTAGGTTCAAGCTAAAAAGGTATACAAGCGGAATATAATAGAAAATTACTACAGCCATAGAATTAACATCAAGTAAGCAATGAGCGAGTTTTACATCTAGTCAATCCTGGCGTAGGAGATATTGTACCTGCTCTTCATTTCTTATCATTATTATCGAAGACTGCTCATTCTTTCTGACATAGACCTTGCCATAAGCGGTCCAACAGAACTTATAGTTCTTTGATTTGGCTAGATCACGGGATAGGTAGTGCAAGCGAGCACTGTTTGCTGTAAGGTGTTCGGACAGATAAATCGGGACTTCTTCGTTAGTTTTCAGTCCAACGTGTTTAGCTCGAAGTTTTGTTTGATGCCTAGTGTTAAACACTTTGGCCATCTTAAGAAAATCCGTTTTCATTATTGTGGAATTAGTCTCAACTATGATGGGCGTATTCGTATGTTCTGGTTTCTTGCTTCGAACTCTATATATGTCCTTAATATCAGATTGTGTAATTTTGCAGTCAATATTTTTAGAGAGGCAGACAACCATCTCCACTGGATCTTTTTTGGTCTCGTTTTCTTTTCTTGGCACATTCTTAATTTCAAAGTCTGCCTTACGACTCGCTATTTGCATCTCTTCCAGCTTACTTTCCAAAAGATTAATGTATTCTCTGTCCTCCTTTTGTTGAGTCTCCAACTCACGTATTTTCTTTCTAAACTCTTCGTTCTGCTCGCTTAGAAATGTAACAGCACTCTCTATATTTTGATTTGAGTCCTTTATTGTTTTCAGCGTAGCGTTGACCTCCGCAAGCTGTTTACCATGAGTAGTCGTAAGATATGATATCATCTTTCTAATTTCACCCTTAAAATTATTAAGTTGGTCGCCAAAAGATGTGTTTAGTTGCACTTTAGTCCTTGCCCTTGAGGTTACATATTCCTGCGGCGGTGAACTGTTACCCTCCTCCGAAAAACAAATCGACATCTCCGGGTCTGAGGCATATTTATTGAGCGTATTATTCATGTTTCCAATTTACTAGTACCAGGAGAATATAAGTTGCAAGATGTGCGTGAGTAATAGGTCAAGTAAGATGGCTGACAGTTATGATATGTGTGCGATGGCGCAGGCGGGCGGAGCTTAGTCTGTCCAATAACACAGTTTTTTGGGCGTGGCCTATCAGAAAATGGCCGCGGACAGAGTTGTCAAACACAGTCAGACAATGATGACAGTAAAAAGGGGATGTGCTTACGCGCTGCAGTGGGGCTGGTGGTCAGCGACGATGTCTCGTACCAGGCACTCAGGAATATAGTAGCACGCAGCTTGAGAACTCCTTTCACTTCATGAAGTCCTATTTTTTTATTCTTGAATTTTTATTTTAAATTTGTTTTAAATTATTTATGGAACTGGTTTAGCGGAGCAGAGGGCACGTCTACACCTTTCGGAGATCCGGGGGGAAGAGGAATTTCTTTATATCCCATACCGCGCGCCTCCCGTAGTCGTTGCGGGCGGGCACGGCAGCTAAGTATTTATTAGACTTCTGCACAGCAACGCTCTTGCGTGTGTGAGATCTTGGGCACTAATTTGTACATTAAGCCCAAGATAATAATTATTCTAATAATATTTGTTAACTTATACAATGATAATAATGATTTGTTATGAATTAGAAATAGATTTCTATGATAAAAAGTAGTTGTCGTGGTGACCGACATAATTGTTTCGGTTATAGGATATTGAGAATCTATTTATGTTGGAATAGTTTGGTAAAATAATAATAATATCATTATTATTTAATAATTTATTAATCATGAATTTACAAATAGTTTTATATAATAAAACTTAATTATTACAACGATTTTGTACAAGCGTTACCGGTAGTCAGAGGCGAGGCGGAGTAGGGTGGGTTGTTCACATAAAACGACCCGCTTCCGCGTGGTAGCGGCATTCTCGTTCGAGCCGTCACAGTGAACACTGCTCTGCCTCCTGTCAGTGTTATTTGATTCTGAGTACCTATTTGCTGGATAAAATATAAGTATTCTTTACTTTTGGGTAAGAAGTAAGACATAATTCTCTCTACCTGTTTCTTTCAACGTATTTCTGTAAGTATAATCTAACATCAGAAGTGGGATCGTACTAATAAAAGGTATGTACAAGTGAAATATTTTCGAATAAAAAGTGCTAAGATCTCAAATTTTAAGTTTAGTTGAGTAAAGAAACATATTGATATATGATTGTGGCTGATCTGTGCATTGCATTTGGTCAGGTCGACTCCCTGACAATGAGATGTGTGGGGTATTCATTTTCATGAAAAAAAAAATTTTTTTTTTTTTTTCGTTACGTGCCCACATGTTCAATGGGCTTAGTGCCACGTCAGGGCTACTCTCTGATGGTGTTAATTCCTGTTGGCTTGGGGGTTGATGATATGTTTCGCTTATTGTGTAATATAATAGTAAAACATATTTTCCGTGGTTCATTTCGATGTTCGATCGGGGCTACTCTCCGATAGCATTGAAATGTGACGACTAACGCCTATAATAATATATATGATTATAATATTGAAGGGTACTAAAAAAAAAAGTTTGAGTTTGAAGCACTTTGGTTCTCTTCGAGCGTTGGTGTGTTTATTATAATTAAAGAATGAGAAATCATTAGATTACATAGGTATTCACTTGCTGAGAAATTTTACATGTGAGCTAGTGAACGTACGTGGAGACTAAATTAGTATCTAACAAAATAAGGTGTTACGAAAAAAAAAACGCGCAAAATTTTCTCGCTCTACCGCCATCACAAATATCTTGCAGCTGTAACTATGGGTGTGTAAAAACCAGCTTGACAAATTAACAATTTTATTGTGCACACCACTCTTTTATAAAAGGAGTTTCTCCAGAGTTTTTGTTACGGAATCGCTTGTTGAGATTTCATTTTTTTTTTGGACTCGAACTACCGTACAATTTATTGTTATTTACTGCTGGTCAGTCACTGCCCTGATATTAGTCTGGAATTCATGCGCAGCAGGTGATAGGACTAGTATGCCAAGGCCAGAGACTATTATTTATTTGTATATATACTGCTGGTCAGTCACTGCCCTGATATTAGTCTGGAATTCATGTGCAGCAGGTGATAGGACTAGTATGTCAAGGCCAGAGACTATGATAAAATATTATATTTCAGAATAATGTTATTATAGAAATAGAATAGAAATAAACTTTATTGCACATCGACATAAATATAGTACATTTTATAACATTTTACTATTATGCACAATGGGCGGCCTTATCGCTAAAAGCGATCTCTTCCAGGCAACCTTAGGATGGATAGGAATTTTACTTAAAATAAAATGGGAAGATGGCGATGTAGCAACCTACTGACAATTTAATGTATAAACATAAATACTAATACACTATATAAAAGTACTAATACATACATACCTATATTATAAATACATACAAAACATACATACATTACAAACTACATACATACAATATTACATATTATATAATACGTACATATATACCTACATAAAATAGTTATAGCGACAAATAGTGTTCCTTTACCAGTTTTTTAAACGTATTCACGGATTGTGCTCGTCTTATTTCGACAGGTAATGCATTCCACAGCCGAGTAGCCTGCACGGTAAAGGATTTGTTGTAAAATTTAGTGAAGTGCATTGGTGTCGCCAAACTCAGATTTTCCGATGATCTCGGAACGCGGGCGTGAGTGTCGTGCAGATATTTAAAACGGTCTTTGAGGTAGGGTGGAGTGTTTGGGTAAAAAAGTATAGTATAAAGTAAGGAAAGGATATGGGCATCCCGGCGAAGGCGGATTGGCAACCACTTGAGCTTGACGCGAAATTCGGAGACATGATCATATTTGCGTAAGCCATATATGAATCGAATGCAGACATTTTGAAGGCGCTCAAGTTTATTTAGTTGCTCTTCGGTAAGGTCAGGATAACTGGAGTCGACGTAATCAAGGATAGGAAGGAGAAGGGATTGAGCTAACGCAACTTTAGTAGCAGTGGGAAGGAAATTACGAATTCTCCGGAGAGAACCTACCGACGCGAACAGTTTGCTACTAACTTGTTGTAAATGAGGACCCCATGATAAGCTAGTATTAATGTGAAGTCCCAAATTCTTAACAGACTGGCTAAATGGAATATGAGTTCCATCAAACTCTATTTGGGGCACCTCAGTCCACTCTATTTTTGAAGTCAATCTCTGACTACCAATAAGTATTACCTGAGACTTCGCTGGGTTAACTTTTAATCCATGTGAATTGCTCCAGTCGCATATACTGGCTAAGTCCCTGTTAACAGTGTGCACAGCTTCAGTCAATTGTTCTATGGATGTCTGAAAGTATATTTGCAAGTCATCTGCATAAAGGTGGTATGATGAAGACAAGTTGAGGTTAGAAATAGAATTTATAAAAATTGCGAAAAGTAAAGGAGATAACACGCCACCCTGTGGAACACCCGCGGATGTACTACACCATGACGAAAATGAATCATCTAAGCAGATCCGCTGACGGCGTCCAAACAGGTAACTATGAAACCAGTCGATTGCCGTTGGAGATATGTTAATAGAGCGTAGTATGCCCAACAGTAAGTCAAAATCCACGGTGTTAAAAGCGTTACTGAAGTCCAGTAAACATAAGATTGTAACGCAGCCGTTCTCCATGCCTAGCCGGATATCATCAGTAATTTTTATGAGTGCAGTTGTGGTGCTATGGCCGGGCCGGAAACCTGATTGAAAGGGATTAAGAAGATGGTTTTTACAGAGGAATAGGTTCATTTGATCGTAAACTAGACGTTCCAACGCTTTAGACAAAAATGGAAGGATAGATATGGGACGGTATTCGGAAAAGGATTTAGGATTGCGCTGTTTAGGTAGTGGTACAATATGAGCATCTTTCCACATTGTAGGAAAGATACCACAATCTATGGAATAGTTAAGGATATGGGAAAGGACTGGGAGTATTTCGTCAAGGATAGGAGTTATCATTTTACGGCTCAGTGTATCACAACCCACTGCATTCGAAGTAATAGACATAATGCTCTTCTTAACACCACAATCCGTAAATCGACTAAAGAGAAATGGAGAGTGATCAGGCGATGGAAGAGTAGACAAGTTATTTAAAGTCCTTGTTTTTAGATTGGAATCGAGAATGTACGTAGCTGAAAAATGTACGTTCAAAGAGTTAATGTCCGAGATGCAAGACATCTCAGACGTACGAGATTTACCAATCCCCACGCTACGTAGAAATTTCCAAACTTTCGCTGGATCACTGTTTACGACAGAACTATGAAAATAGTGGCGTTGAGCGTTTCTACACACCTTATTACAGCGACTGCGAATGGCTACATACCTTTCCCAATTATCATTGGTAGGTCGACGCTTATACTTGCACTTTGCAGCAGCCTTTTTGCCGATTAGTTCTTTAATTTCAGGCGTCAACCATGGTGACGGATTATATTTAATTTTAACATTACGATTTGGAGCATGTTTATCGTAAAGATCCGTAATGTTCGAATTGAAAATGTTAATCTTTTCATCAACTATGACACTAGCGAAAAGTAAAGTCCAGTCGATTCTTCTAGCGTCTTCGCGTAGTTCATCAATATCCATGCCACTAAAATTGCGTAGCTTTAGGATTTTGGGTTTATCCTTGGGTGGACGAATTTTGTAGGATAGGAATATAGCGTCATGGTATGAAAAGGAATCTGCTGGAAACTGACCATGACGAGCAACGTGGTCGAGGGACGAAACAAAAATGAGATCTAGTAGTGAAGGAGTGCAATTAGGGAAATGATGGGTAGCATTCAATGGTGGAGCAAACAGATTTATAGACTGTAAAAGAGATAGAAGAGAGAGAGAACGAGTATCATTCTTAAGGAGACAAGTATTGAAATCCCCCATAATAATCGTATGACTGTAAGAAGGGATAAGGTTTTCAAGGATGGTTTCTAATGAGGAAAAGAAGTCTATGCGAGAAGAGGGAGAATAATAGACTCCTAATAGGATTTTGGACCGTTGGAGGGTTATCTCTAAAAAGAGATGCTCGCCGGCATTAGACGGCGGTGGTTGTGAAGAAATACTAACAGAATAAGGAATATGGGTTCGGAGATATATTGCAACACCTCCACCGCCGCCCACCAAGCGGTCATTTCTTAACAGATGAAAGCCAGGAAGGGTATAGGAGCTGGAAGGAAGCATAGGATTCAGATACTAGGATAGCATGGATATTCTTACAGTCAAAATTAGCAAGGAGGTCTGGAAAGTGAGCCGGGATGCTTGGGGCATTTATATGCACCACGTTAAAATTTCTGGGAACATCGGAAAACTGACCCTCAAGAGCATCATGCAATGTTGGTATACTGGCAAAACTGTCGACACTGTTATTACTTACTGATAAAAAGTCGTCGGTATCACAATTATGATCACTATCACTATCCATAATAATATATAAAATACAGAATATATAAGTAAACAAATAAATAAATATATAAATTAAAATAAACTTAACTAATTTTCAACAAGGTTAAATATTACAACTACTATCCACCCGCCATTAGTCGACACATCTCAATGCTATTGGAGAGTAGCCCCGATCGAACATCGAAATGAACCACGGAAAATATGTTTTACTATTATATTACACAATAAGCGAAACATATCATCAACCCCCAAGCCAACAGGAATTAACACCATCAGAGAGTAGCCCTGACGTGGCACTAAGCCCATTGAACATGTGGGCACGTAACGAAAAAAAAAAAAAATTTTTTTTTTCATGAAAATGAATAACCCACACATCTCATTGTCAGGGAGTCGACCTGACCAAATGCAATGCACAGATCAGCCACAATCATATATCAATATGTTTCTGTACTCAACTAAACTTAAAATTTGAGATATTAGCACTTTTTATTCGAAAATATTTCACTTGTACATACCTTTTATTAGTACGATCCCACTTCTGATGTTAGATTATACTTACAGAAATACGTTGAAAGAAACAGGTAGAGAGAATTATGTCTTACTTCTTACCCAAAAGTAAAGAATACTTATATTTTATCCAGCAAATAGGTACTCAGAATCAAATAACACTGACAGGAGGCAGAGCAGTGTTCACTGTGACGGCTCGAACGAGAATGCCGCTACCACGCGGAAGCGGGTCGTTTTATGTGAACAACCCACCCTACTCCGCCTCGCCTCTGACTACCGGTAACGCTTGTACAAAAGCGTTGTAATAATTAAGTTTTATTATATAAAACTATTTGTAAATTCATGATTAATAAATTATTAAATAATAATGATATTATTATTATTTTACCAAACTATTCCAACATAAATAGATTCTCAATATCCTATAACCGAAACAATTATGTCGGTCACCACGACAACTACTTTTTATCATAGAAATCTATTTCTAATTCATAACAAATCATTATTATCATTGTATAAGTTAACAAATATTATTAGAATAATTATTATCTTGGGCTTAATGTACAAATTAGTGCCCAAGATCTCACACACGCAAGAGCGTTGCTGTGCAGAAGTCTAATAAATACTTAGCTGCCGTGCCCGCCCGCAACGACTACGGGAGGCGCGCGGTATGGGATATAAAGAAAACCTTTTGAAAACCGTTTCAAATTTATTCAGGTACTGTAAAAAATAACTGTACGTTATTTTAAAATATTGAAAAATTTCGGTACATTTGTTTTTTGCTATCGAAAAATATCGGTACTGTTATTTTGAGATATCGTAAATTAAAGGTATGACGTCATACCGCTAACCGTTTTGACCGATTTTTTTTCGGTAGTTCAAGCCCTGGTTGCCAATGAAATATTCACAAAGTCATCGCGAATACCTACACATTTACAAACTGATTTAGGCAAAGAGTTTTATAATAATACATTAAAAGGAATATTATATAAATATAGTATAAATCATTATTCCACCTACTCTGTAAAAAAAGCTTCTATTGTAGAACGAGTAATACGGACAATAAAAAGTCAACTTTACAAACTTTTTAGCTTACACGGTTCTTACAAATGGTTCGGAAAGAATTTGGATTCCGTTGTAGAAAACTATAACAGTACTGTTCACCGAATAACAAAACATAAACCCGTTGATGTTGATAAAGCAAATGAGATGATTGCTCGGTCTAATATTATTAAATCAAAGACGCGTCACATAGATCAAACATCGAAATTTCAAGTTGGAGATCAGGTTCGAATTAGTAAATTCAAGGGAGATTTTTACAAAGGCTATACCCCTAACTGGTCAACGGAAATATTTGTTGTTGTTAAGTAAATAAAAAGAAACCAAATACTTATCACTTAGAAGATAAGCACAAACAAAGAATTTTAGGCTCATTTTATGAATTTGAATTACAAAAAACAAAAATTCCCGATCTCTATCTAATTGAAAAAGTTATTATCAATATATCTATATATATATATAGATAATATAATATAATATAAGATAATATAGATTATAGTCAAAAAATTCCTTTAAATAATAAAAGTTTTTGTCACTAATCCATTTATATGTCGTGGATGTCGTCAGGATTTAGGTCGAATCACGATCTCACATACGAATGCCGAGTCAATTTATCAACACACATCACAAAGAGGAGAACCAGAGTAGTGCCTGGGACTTGTGACCCAGTGTGTAGGTTTACCTAGGCACTCACCTTCACTTCTCTCTAACTATTATCACACAACTGTCGGACATAGCTTCCACAAGCATTCCTAATACAACCATAGACACGTCCGCACTCAGCGATGCCTCGAACCAGACTGAGCTCTGTCGAACGCGCACCGCTGCAACAAAGGCGCGCCCCACCACTATTACGTCGCATCGTACGATAGCTCTTGCGGCGCTGACGTCACTCGCAATCCCACGTGGACTATTTCCAATGAAACTAACAAATTCAATTACAATTGAACCTAATAATATCATAGCGCCGTCACGGCCATCCTGCATCATCACACGTCCTCGTGTGTCTTACTTGTGGTTATAATCTGCAAAAGATAACTTGCGTTCGATTGCTATACCCTAGCTCGGCCAGTCTGACATCAAATAACACAAGACTAGCTATACACAAACGGCATACATACGGGTGTCACACAAACGGCTTGTTACACAGATGACCTTTCACACATACGGCCTTTCACGCAGACGGCTTATTTGTCACCCAGATCATTTGTCACACAGCCCACTGGTCACACAGCCCACTGGTCACACAGACACCTGTCACACAGACCACTGGTCACACAGACCACTGGTCACACAGACCACTGGTCACACAGACCACTGGTCACACAGACCCTGGTCACACAGACCCTGGTCACACAGACCCTGGTCACACAGACCCTGGTCACACAGACCCTGGTCACACAGACCCTGGTCACACAGACCCTGGTCACACAGACCCTGGTCACACAGACCCTGGTCACACAGACCCTGGTCACACAGACCCTGGTCACACAGACCCTGGTCACACAGACCCTGGTCACACAGACCCTGGTCACACAGACCCTGGTCACACAGACCCTGGTCACACAGACCCTGGTCACACAGACCCTGGTCACACAGACCCTGGTCACACAGACCCTGGTCACACAGACCCTGGTCACACAGACCCTGGTCACACAGACCCTGGTCACACAGACCCTGGTCACACAGACCCTGGTCACACAGACCCTGGTCACACAGACCCTGTTCACACAGACCCTGGTCACACAGACCATTTGTCACACAGATGAACCGTCACACAAACCACTTGTCATACAGACTACCTTTCACATTGGCTACTGACACACAGACTATTTGTTTACGCACTTATTGGAGTATTAACACACCTAAATTTCCATTTTGTTTGAAATTTACTAACTTTTGCCGTCATCGGCACATCCTGCGGTACTTCTAAGATAGCACTTAACTTCCAAAGGATCAATACAATTTTGCATAGCATGAACTGAACATGGTCATGATCGTATTTGTATGTTCTATTGTAATTGACATTGAAAAAACAAGTTCAGTCACGAAACCATTTGGAGTCTTTGTCATCCAGAATACTATTTTTCATTTGCAGATTTTTTTTACTGCAGATTGAAAAAAATTGTTGATTGCGGTAGCGGAACTAAGGACAACTAATAAAGTCGTTAAACATCACAAATCATTTAGTTCATTTGACTGTACTGTAAAACTACATGCCACGATGTATCCCAACTTCAACAATCCACTTCGCCGTTGGCTCGACTTGATCCTGTTGCTATCAACAAAAGTCTCTGAAATCTTTGCTAGAAAACGTCTATCCTGATCAGCCATGACGTGAGTTGGGGCACCAAACAACGAAGCTATGTATTGAAGAGTCCTTATAGCATTGATTGGGTCGATAAATAAAGTATGATACAAATATAGTGTATTTTCTAAACGCGTCAAATTAACGCAAAAAAAATAATCTACATGCTCCATTCGATATCAAAATTTCCAATGTACACGAGGCGTTAGATTAATTTTATTCTTAGATGCTTTCTAGGCATTACAATCGAAAGTGGCTCTACACGTGACTCTACATAGAGACTCTTCCCAAGACTTTACCTTAGACTCTACCCAAGACTCTACATAAGACTCTACCTAAGACTCTACCTTAGACTACCTTAAACTCTACCTTAGACTCGCAGCAGAATACGTGTCACTATTCTGAAACAAGACCGATCGTCAAGTTCCCAATATCACCCGCTCTATCAACATGACAACACATCACCATCACACACAAGTCGCAAATATGTCTTCAGAATTTGTAAACCGAATTGTAAACCGGTCCTTCAGTTAGCTACTCTCATAGCTAGTCCTTTCGGCCCAATGGAAACACAGTTCTTTGTTTTCCAACAACACAGTATTTCGGTTGCACCAGAAACACTGTCAGTTGGTTTTTGATTCCATATCAAACGGTCAATGGTGTCAAATAGTCACTAGGTAAAAAAATGCATGTCGTGAGTAGCCACTTAAATCCAATTAACATCTCACAATAAAAAAAAAACACGATATCAACTTCGTTAGGTACTTGGTGGTCCGGAGCCTTACAGATTTGAGTACTGCAATACTACCAGTCACTTTACAGGTGACTAAAGTCTATACACACACATGAGGTCTGATCCGTCACGTTGTTTTTTTCTTCACTAATAAGACTGGGCCAGCAAAAGATGAAAAAAGGTCTAATTATTTTAGCTTGCTCTTATACTTACTTTATGTGGCATTACTCGTGTTGTGGGCAAACCATTAATAAAATGTTAAGAATATAAATTCATTCATAATTTCATCTAATCTATTGGCACGTTGATACGACAGAATAAAAAAAACCTTACAGACTGCACTACACGTATTTACAACCCTATGTCTCTCCAAGGTAAAATAAGCCGCAGTTACAGTGGCACTAAAACCAGTTATTTAAAATTACACTGTCTAACAAAATATACTACGCAAATAGGCAACCTCCCGCCTAAGTCTAGGCTAAAATTTCAGGCGTCCAATTATTAATTTCTATGTCGGGTAGACATAAAATCTATCCACAATCGAGTAATTTGAATTACAAACCAATGCAGTTAAAATTAATTTACGATTTTATTGAACAACAATAATTTCAATTACCCTTCATTTAGAAATTAAATTCGAAATAAATCATTAACTACACTCAACACTACGCAACACTTTCTTTTAAATCAGCAGCTCCAAACTTAAAATCATTATTTAAACACTCACCAAAGCTATCCAATGCAACAGACGGCGGCGGGCGGCGCGACCGTACTCGTCCAAAGTGGGCATGGTGGGTACGAATCCCGCTTCTGATGTCGTGGATGTCGTCAGGATTTAGGTCGAATCACGATCTCACATACGAATGCCGAGTCAATTTATCAACACACATCACAAAGAGGAGAACCAGAGTAGTGCCTGGGACTTGTGACCCAGTGTGTAGGTTTACCTAGGCACTCACCTTCACTTCTCTCTAACTATTATCACACAACTGTCGGACATAGCTTCCACAAGCATTCCTAATACAACCATAGACACGTCCGCACTCAGCGATGCCTCGAACCAGACTGAGCTCTGTCGAACGCGCACCGCTGCAACAAAGGCGCGCCCGCGCCCCACCACTATTACGTCGCATCGTACGATAGCTCTTGCGGCGCTGACGTCACTCGCAATCCCACGTGGACTATTTCCAATGAAACTAACAAATTCAATTACAATTGAACCTAATAATATCATAGCGCCGTCATATATAATTTCTTTTTAAATAGTTTTATATTCAACATTTTAATTTCATTTGGAATTCTATTAAAAATGCGAACACACATAGTTAGACAGCTTTTACTATACTTATCTGACTTAGGTACATTTCTTAATACAAGTCTGTGTGGTTCACGTTTAAGTCTTGTGTTGACATCACCTGATTTCAAAAATATTTCTCTATTTCCATAAACAAAAATACAAATTTCATATATGTATAATGATTGAAGTGGTAGCAAACCAAGGTCTTTGAAATAAGGTCTACATGATACGTCCGGTGGAATTCCACGTATAGCCCTTATGCACTTTTTTTGTGCAATAAATACTCTATTTTTATCTGTGCCATTGCCCCATATTATAATTCCGTAGCGTAATATGGACTCAATATAAGCCCGGTAGGTTGCAATTGCTGTTTTTTTATTTGTTACGTTTTTTATTCGGTAAAGTGCATAAACAAATTGATTTGTCCGGTTGCTTAAATTTTCTATGTGTTGTCCATTTTAACTCCTGGTCTATCGTTATACCTAAGAATTTAGTATGAGTCACTTCTGATATTTTATGAATGTCAAGTTTGAAATTATATTGAGGAAGTTTGGATTTATTAAATTGTATAAAATTAGATTTATTTAGATTTATTTTTAAATTGATTATGTCAAGCCATTTAATAATGTCCTCAATAGTATTATTAATGTCATATGCATGGTCACTTATCGAACTATTTTTTTTATCAGATGTCACAACTATAGAAATGTCATCTGCAAAGAGAGTACAATTAAATTATGTTTTTTTTTTTCATTTTTATTATGTCATTTATGTACAGGATAAACAATATGTTAAATGGTTAGGTCTGGGTAATGAGGAAAAGAGTTGGATAGATAAGCAAGCATTAGTTTTGTAATATAAATTAAATGGCTAAACTATAATATTGACATTTCAAAAATATCAATGAAGCAGGGAAGTGGTGTTATAAACGAATTAATAAACAAGTTGCCGTTCAAGTTTTATAACCTGGATATTAATTTTGTGGTCCCGGAACAAAACTTCGGAAACGATTACTCAGAGGTGATCAATGTATAAATAAATTGGACGAAGCTTGTATGTATCACGATATTGCATATCATAATAGAGTTTTGAAGGCTCGACATACGGCTGATTTAGATCTTTTAGATATGGCTAAAAAGAGGTTAAAATCAAAAGATGCAGGAAGGGGGGAGCAAGTTGCCTGGCTTGTAAAAAATGAGATTAAAACAAAACTTAAAGCCGGTGCTGGAGTCAGACCTTTTATGTCAGTTGTAAAAAAAAATCACATTTAAGAAAATTAAAATGTAAAAATAATCACCTTGACATAAAATACGCCTACGCAGCAGCAAAAAAGTTATTTGCCAATAAAAAGGGAATACGGTTGCCCCGATGTATTCGAATACCTAAGAGCGGGGGTTTCTTACCTCTCGTTCCAATTTTTGCTGGATTGTCTGCTCTGGGCTCACTTGCCTGGGGGCGCTGCAGGTATAGCGAAAGCTGTCAACGGTTATAAAGTTGCTCGAAAAAATTTGCAAGAATCAGAAAGACATAACAAGATGATGGAAGCTGTTGCACTTGGGAAAGGACTGTAAATCAAACCTCATAAAAAAGGAGCTGGCCTATATTTGAATTTTCCAAAAAACTAATTAAGCGGCTACCCAGACGTCCTCTCACTAATTATAACATATTGGAGAATGCTTCTGATATACCATACTTTCGAGGAGTTTATATGAGAGATACACTACCATCAAAACCGAAAAAAGTAGAGTGTGCTATAGTAAATCTCGATAGTTCTGATAATCCTGGAACTCATTGGGTAGCCTATGTTAAGCAAAATGACCATTGCGAATATTTTAACAGCTTTGGTAATTCAGGACCACCACTAGAGTTGATAAATGATTTAAGAAATATGCCGATACATTATAATTATGCACAATATCAAAAGTTTGGCACCATAAACTGTGGTCATCTTTGTCTAAGTTTTTTTTAAAGATTATTGGAATAATCATTTATAATAAGAATGAAATAAATGTATAAAAGTATTATCAGTATAAAAATGTCTTTTACTGTGTCAATAACTGGCCAAGTAGATTTTTTATTAACAAATTATTCCCCTAGTCTACAATTAATTGGAAACTACGAGTGTGGTCTCTTATATTTTTCAACATTTAATTTTATTCCCAACTAGCGGACCCTGTCGGGTCCTTCCTTTACTACGTCCTGTCATAAAGAAATTATTCGAATTTTTCTCGCCGTAAAAACCATCCTTGAACTTCAACGAACATTTTAAAAAAAGAATTCGCCAAATTGGTCTAGGCGTTGTTGAGTTATGCGCTTACCAACACATTGTTTCTATTTGGGGTACAGCAAATTTACAAGACAACTCAGTTATACAAGAAAGCTCAGTGTGTGCGTTTACGGCTAAAACGTCGCCATTCTTTTCACTTCCCTCTTTTCAGGGCACAACACTAACGCTACCTACAGAGCAGTATCACCTTGCTCGGTATGGACGTTCGCAGAGGCTTGAATCTGAATGATTACATAGAAAGCGTGATAAAAACATCTTCTCGGAATAATCATTACATACTTAACCACTTTAATGTTGCTCGTCACACCATTTTAGTACATGATAATTTCTCAAACACATCTATACCTTCGAGGTTCTTGCCCCCCGGCGACAGCCGGCTGTCATGCTCACCTACTTGATTATACACCTTTTATATAAGTGCTTAGAAACTATTTTACACCGACTACTTCGGTAATAGTACTTCGAGAGCGAAGTACATGCCAGTTTGGCCGTAATAGTTTTGATTAAATAAATATATATAAAAATAGCAATCACTATCCGCCATGCTATTCTTAAAATATTGTTGATTTATTAGCACTTCGAGAACGAAGTGCTCTGCAGAATGGCCGTGTGAGATCTTGGGCACTAATTTGTACATTAAGCCCAAGATAATAATTATTCTAATAATATTTGTTAACTTATACAATGATAATAATGATTTGTTATGAATTAGAAATAGATTTCTATGATAAAAAGTAGTTGTCGTGGTGACCGACATAATTGTTTCGGTTATAGGATATTGAGAATCTATTTATGTTGGAATAGTTTGGTAAAATAATAATAATATCATTATTATCTAATAATTTATTAATCATGAATTTACAAATAGTTTTATATAATAAAACTTAATTATTACAACGCTTTTGTACAAGCGTTACCGGTAGTCAGAGGCGAGGCGGAGTAGGGTGGGTTGTTCACATAAAACGACCCGCTTCCGCGTGGTAGCGGCATTCTCGTTCGAGCCGTCACAGTGAACACTGCTCTGCCTCCTGTCAGTGTTATTTGATTCTGAGTACCTATTTGCTGGATAAAATATATGATCAAACGAACTTCTCAAGAGAAGTTCGATCAATATTATATGAGTCGCTTCATTCGAAGATATGAAAGAATTACCAAGTAGTCCCCCTGGTTACCAGGCAACATTCGCACAATTTTTAGAGTTTTTAAACGCTTATAACTCTTTTTATAATAAAAAGTTTTAAAACGACTACCCACTTATTTCCGGCTAACCCGTTGCCTTGTTCGCCATTAACGACGTTGCTCATTTTTCAGAGATATTCAAAACTTTCTAGTTAGGGTTAAGCTTAGGGAGGGAGGGTTCATATCTTCGAATGAAGCGACTCATATAATATTGATCGAACTTCGCTTGAGAAGTTCGTTTGATCATATATTATATTTCTTCGCTTCATTCTTCAGATATGAAAGAATTACCAAGTAGATGTTCAGAGCAGAAAGTTTTGGAATGAAATACATACACTATTGTGGTAGTAAATGAATTTATTTATTAGTATCTATTATTTCCAGATCATTAATATGTAGGCAGTACATAGTTTTATGACAGTAATTACCATTACGTAAACAACAAAGAAATATCAATATATATTTATTATTGTAACTTAAACGTTTTTAACACTTATCAAAATTATACAAACTTTATAATTGTAACAGATTAATCAACAAGAATGTCAATAAGATTATTACCGATCAGACGATAAGCAAACGGAACGCGCAAATTCACCTTCGTCTAAGATTGTTCGGTTATAGAATCTGGCAAACGAATTGGATGAGGTAGTCCATCCGGCGGTTTTACGTATTGTTTCAATGTTGACGCCAGTTAAGCTGGCGGTTGAGGTAGATGCGTGGCGTGTACTGTGCGCGCCAAACACACTAGTATCGACACCGCTCTCCGACAGGACTTGCTTCACCCACCTACTGATGGACTGTGTAGTAGCAGGTTTATGTGGCTTTTTGTAAGTTAACAATAGATTACCTGTATCCTCAGTTCTTATGTTTCTAGTCATAGAAATGTAATCTGAGAGTACTGTTGCAGGGCAAATACTGATATTTTCCCTAAAATATGGCAAAAAAAGTATGGGTTGCTCTTTGCCAGGTCCAGACGTTTTAATTATATCTGTTATGTTAATCTTTATCCCGCTTTCTAATAATAAAATGTTTCCAATTTTAATAAGGGATAGAGTCTGCATTCTGTGAGCGGTACAAATAGCAAGTAATATTGTAAGCTTTTTTGTAATGTTTTCTAAAGACAATTCCTGATTAGGAAACCATGTTGAAATATGGTTAAGAACCAGTTGAGGGTTCCACGTATAAGCGTATTTGGGTCTAGTAGGTTTTAATTTATACGCGCCCTTAAGCAGGCGCTTTATGCAGGAGTCTGACCCCATATTATTTCCTATCAAGGCTGACAAAGCAGACCGGTGAGAATTTAGGCTACCATAAGCACAGCCATTATTGAATTGTGTTGCCAAGAAAGTAAGGATATCCTTCTTCGATGGTTCGAATACGTCTATATTGTTAACTGAACAGAAATGCCACCAGAGTTTTAGTGAAGTATTATACTGCCTTATAGTACTGTCGGAGAACGAAGCCAACATCAGTGTAGTTGACTCTGCACAGGCACCTCGACGGGTGAACGATTGCCGCAGAGCCTCGCGACACCCAGGGTAAGCTTCTTGTATAAGGGATGGTGATCTCTGAAATGAGATTGCATCAAATGTTTATTTGGATCCAAATATAATACATCGAAAACTATTAACTTCTGTAATAGAGGGAACCACGGTTGCGATGGCCATTGAGGATAAACTAAAATACCGTTTGCTTGATCGTCAATTATTTTTCTGACACATTTTAGTATAACAGAGAATGGAGGAAAAGCATAAAAAAAATCTGACTGCCAGTTCAAAGTGAATGCGTCTACATATTCTGCGTCTGGATCTTGTTTCCATGAAACAAAACGAGAACATTTTGCGTTTTCTCGTGTCGCAAATAAATCTATTACAGGTTGCCCGAAATGCTCTGTAATAATTTTAAACGATTTTTCCGAAAGCGTCCATTCAATATCAGGGTTGATAATTCTAGACGCAGCGTCTGCACGGTTTTCCTGTGTATTTACATACGAAGCAAATATCCAAAGACCACGGGCTTCTGCCCATTGCCAAAGCGTCCTTGCTAGGGCGCTTAAATGAGGATATTGTACGCCCCCCATGCGATTCACGTAGCTAATGGCAGTTGTATTGTCTATTCGAAGTAAGATTGCGCAGTTTGTTAATTCACTTGCAAAGGATTTTAGGCCTAGAAAAGCCGCCATCAATTCTAAGTAATTTATATGTTAAGCTTTTTCTGTGTCTTTCCATTTGCCATTTACTGTGTCTTTTTTGCAGACGGCACCCCATCCTGACCTAGAAGCATCTGTATAGATCTCAAGGACATAATTTGTCTGTCTCATACAGTTGGAGGTTGTTGTAATATTTAACAACCACCAACGTAAATCTTTTAGTATTATGGAGGGTAGCTTTATTTTACTTTCATAATCATAATTGTTTAATAAAGCTAAATACTTTTGGCGCTCCAAAATTTTTGTATATAGCCACCCATATTTAACTGCCGGACAAGCAGCAACTAGAACTCCTATGACTTGTGAAAATTCGCGTATGGAACATGACGGTAATTTCATAAATTTTGTAACTAAGTCCGCAATCTTACTTCGTTTATCTGTGGGGAGACTAATGCTTAGTTCTTCGGTATTGAAATTAAAACCCAGAAACCTACAGGATTGACGCGGGGTCAAATTACTTTTATCATAATTAACTACGAATCCTAGGCAGTTTAATAGCCGTAATGTTTCGTTAACATTAATGAGACATTGGTTATATGTGTCGCCTATACATAATAAATCGTCTAAATAAAATACTGATTTGTGACCGTGATATCTGAGATAAGTTATTACTTCTCTCATCACTTTGGTGAAAACTCGCGGGGCCACGCATAAACCAAAAGGAAGAACACTAAATTGGTAGGTAATAACCTTAGCCGAATTATTAGGTTGAAATTGGAACCTCAAATATTTTCGGTATAATGGTTTAATAGATATAAGGAAATACGCGTCTTTTAAGTCTATAGTAGCTACATACCCATTACGCGGTATTAATTTGCAAGCAGTGCGGTAATCCTCCATTTTAAAGTGTTCATTGTGAACAAATTTATTTAAGGGTTTTAAGTTTAATATGAATCGCTTGTCCCCATTGGACTTCGGAGTAAGGAATATTTTAGATATAAATTGATCATGCGTATCGTTACACTCTGAAATGGCACCCAAATTTTTTAGGTTATTTATAGCCTCAAACATATCTAGTTTTTCGGCTTGTGAAAAAATATTTTGAGGAACATCGCACTGATTAATATTTGCATTAAAAGGTATACTATAACCATTTTTAATCCAATCGAGAATAATTTTATTATTTGTGACTTTTCGCCAACAATCGTAAAAATGGATAAGCCTACCCGCATGTACCTGTGCTAGTGGTGATTCCGAGCCGGGGCACGGGTTTTGTTGGCTTGATTCGCAGCGCGTTGAGTCTGCGTCACCGAGGCTGCGTGAGATTGACGGATAACTGACATCATCTGTGGTTTCCTGTAGCCTCCCCGCCCCCCCCTGTTCGCTGGTGGGTATCGAGGAGGCCCTGTCCAGTTTCCCTGAAGAAAACCAGGTTGTGTGCTGGACGAAGGCGCCGCCGCTCTTGGCAGCTTTGTTGTTAGCTTCTTGATTTGAAGGCCCTGTTTTTCTATGGCCTTAGCGGCCTTTATTTTTTCCGACAGCGAAGATCCGAATAATGTTTCATCTCGTTCAGACTCATTTATAATATGAAGGAAAGCCTTGTCTAAGCTGGGCGTGATTAATTTTACTCGATTTTTTGTTATACAATTATGAGAATCACATAATAGTCTGCAGTCGTTACTGAGATGCTTCATCGCCTGAATTTTATCATCACTTTTTAAGAGGATGTTCAAACCTCGATTTATAGCGGTGATCCCAAGCCCAAGTTGTTGTTGAGAGGAGGCCAGTGTTTTATCACGGTTGCGTACCATATCCGGGACTGCAGCAGAAATCTCTGCGTTCAATTTTGGGGCTTGTATGAGCCTACAATTGTCTGGTACTAAATAGTCTTTCAGCACTTTATTTTTGCTCTCAGTCGACATTCCTTTTTGCAATAAAGGAATCCATAATTTTGCAAGATTATCATGGATGGTCTCGCCATATTCAGGGGTGTCAGACATGGACTCACCAAGCGCCGATAAAACTTCAGGGTCCAGCTCATTTTCGAGCAGTGGCTCAACTTCTAGGCTTGGTCCCGGCTGCTCCAAAATATCGGGTCCCGTCAGCAAGATGTCTGAAGTCTTTGATATATCCTCCGGGGTAACATCAATAAGATGGTCTCCCGCTTTTTCAATTTCTTCGCAACCTACAATTATAATTTTATAATTAGGTTATGAAGAAAATTATTTTGTAAATTAAAAGTAGGTAGATAAAAAAAATAACTCGAAAAACCGAACTGTGGTTTTACGGTTTTGATGTTGCAGGGGAACGAATCATCTATTTCAGATGTTACGTATTTCCTGCCAAATTGTCATCGTTGTAGACTCGCAGTCTACCCCAATGCAGGTATTGGACGTTATTATTTTGTTACAAGTTTTGGTAAATGTCAAAGTTATTGACTCGCAGTCAATCCCAAAGCACTCCAAAACTAATCATTAAATTAATTAACACTTCTTCGAATCGATAACGCCCAATAAAGAAAAAAATAAATTTTACTAACCTTCATTGTTTGATTCAGATGATGAATCAAAGGGAGATATAATTTTTCTCCGCTTTTCCCGTTCTTCTAACTTTCTAATTTTTCTTGCATAACGTTCAATACGTACTTGCGCACTTCTTTTCGGCATAGTGACCCAAGAGAGAGGTGCGCGTGCGAGCGCTACCGAGCACAACAGAGGAATGAGCAACGTCGTTAATGGCGAACAAGGCAACGGGTTAGCCGGAAATAAGTGGGTAGTCGTTTTAAAACTTTTTATTATAAAAACAGTTATAAGCGTTTAAAAACTCTAAAAAATTGTGCGAATGTTGCCTGGTAACCAGGGGGACTACTTGGTAATTCTTTCATATCTGAAGAATGAAGCGAAGAAATATAATATAAGTATTCTTTACTTTTGGGTAAGAAGTAAGACATAATTCTCTCTACCTGTTTCTTTCAACGTATTTCTGTAAGTATAATCTAACACGTGCATAATAGTCGCACGCGGTTTTTTTTTTGTAAAATTTCCATTTTTATTTAATTCTCTAATTTTATTAAATTTGTGAAAAATGGAGGTACTTACATACCTACAATGTAGGAACATATCTACAATAGATATATCAATATGAATAAATTACAATTTAAATGTGCCAATTTTGGGCAGTTTTTACTCCGTGTGTCCCGTTGCTTGCTTACCGGGCGTTCTTTCCGTGTCACACCGGTAGGTGTGTGATGCGTAGTACATTTTGTATTGCATTCTTGCCTTCCGGTTTTATGGTCTTTTCTAGGTAGCAAAGAACGACCGGCTAGTGTGGGGCCACGCTTAGTCAGACAATCGCGAACGCGAATGACCGCAAGTCGGTGTAAAATAGTTTCTAAGCACTTATATAAAAGGTGTATAATCAAGTAGGTGAGCATGACAGCCGGCTGTCGCTCGGGGGCAAGAACCTCGAAGGTATAGATGTGTTTGAGAAATTATCATGTACTAAAATGGTGTGACGAGCAACATTAAAGTGGTTAAGTATGTAATGATTATTCCGAGAAGATGTTTTTATCACGCTTTCTATGTAATCATTCAGATTCAAGCCTCTGCGAACGTCCATACCGAGCAAGGTGATACTGCTCTGTAGGTAGCGTTAGTGTTGTGCCCTGAAAAGAGGGAAGTGAAAAGAATGGCGACGTTTTAGCCGTAAACGCACACACTGAGCTTTCTTGTATAACTGAGTTGTCTTGTAAATTTGCTGTACCCCAAATAGAAACAATGTGTTGGTAAGCGCATAACTCAACAACGCCTAGACCAATTTGGCGAATTCTTTTTTTAAAATGTTCGTTGAAGTTCAAGGATGGTTTTTACGGCGAGAAAAATTCGAATAATTTCTTTATGACAGGACGTAGTAAAGGAAGGACCCGACAGGGTCCGCTAGTTGGGAATAAAATTAAATGTTGAAAAATATAAGAGACCACACTCGTAGTTTCCAATTAATTGTAGACTAGGGGAATAATTTGTTAATAAAAAATCTACTTGGCCAGTTATTGACACAGTAAAAGACATTTTTATACTGATAATACTTTTATACATTTATTTCATTCTTATTATAAATGATTATTCCAATAATCTTTAAAAAAAACTTAGACAAAGATGACCACAGTTTATGGTGCCAAACTTTTGATATTGTGCATAATTATAATGTATCGGCATATTTCTTAAATCATTTATCAACTCTAGTGGTGGTCCTGAATTACCAAAGCTGTTAAAATATTCGCAATGGTCATTTTGCTTAACATAGGCTACCCAATGAGTTCCAGGATTATCAGAACTATCGAGATTTACTATAGCACACTCTACTTTTTTCGGTTTTGATGGTAGTGTATCTCTCATATAAACTCCTCGAAAGTATGGTATATCAGAAGCATTCTCCAATATGTTATAATTAGTGAGAGGACGTCTGGGTAGCCGCTTAATTAGTTTTTTGGAAAATTCAAATATAGGCCAGCTCCTTTTTTATGAGGTTTGATTTACAGTCCTTTCCCAAGTGCAACAGCTTCCATCATCTTGTTATGTCTTTCTGATTCTTGCAAATTTTTTCGAGCAACTTTATAACCGTTGACAGCTTTCGCTATACCTGCAGCGCCCCCAGGCAAGTGAGCCCAGAGCAGACAATCCAGCAAAAATTGGAACGAGAGGTAAGAAACCCCCGCTCTTAGGTATTCGAATACATCGGGGCAACCGTATTCCCTTTTTATTGGCAAATAACTTTTTTGCTGCTGCGTAGGCGTATTTTATGTCAAGGTGATTATTTTTACATTTTAATTTTCTTAAATGTGATTTTTTTTTACAACTGACATAAAAGGTCTGACTCCAGCACCGGCTTTAAGTTTTGTTTTAATCTCATTTTTTACAAGCCAGGCAACTTGCTCCCCCCTTCCTGCATCTTTTGATTTTAACCTCTTTTTAGCCATATCTAAAAGATCTAAATCAGCCGTATGTCGAGCCTTCAAAACTCTATTATGATATGCAATATCGTGATACATACAAGCTTCGTCCAATTTATTTATACATTGATCACCTCTGAGTAATCGTTTCCGAAGTTTTGTTCCGGGACCACAAAATTAATATCCAGGTTATAAAACTTGAACGGCAACTTGTTTA
Organism: Elophila nymphaeata; assembly: GCA_955850985.1. Taxonomy (NCBI): domain Eukaryota; kingdom Metazoa; phylum Arthropoda; class Insecta; order Lepidoptera; family Crambidae; genus Elophila; species Elophila nymphaeata. Next base: position 6,975,767 of record OY039071.1, read on the forward strand.
TTAATTCGTTTATAACACCACTTCCCTGCTTCATTGATATTTTTGAAATGTCAATATTATAGTTTAGCCATTTAATTTATATTACAAAACTAATGCTTGCTTATCTATCCAACTCTTTTCCTCATTACCCAGACCTAACCATTTAACATATTGTTTATCCTGTACATAAATGACATAATAAAAATGAAAAAAAAAACATAATTTAATTGTACTCTCTTTGCAGATGACATTTCTATAGTTGTGACATCTGATAAAAAAAATAGTTCGATAAGTGACCATGCATATGACATTAATAATACTATTGAGGACATTATTAAATGGCTTGACATAATCAATTTAAAAATAAATCTAAATAAATCTAATTTTATACAATTTAATAAATCCAAACTTCCTCAATATAATTTCAAACTTGACATTCATAAAATATCAGAAGTGACTCATACTAAATTCTTAGGTATAACGATAGACCAGGAGTTAAAATGGACAACACATAGAAAATTTAAGCAACCGGACAAATCAATTTGTTTATGCACTTTACCGAATAAAAAACGTAACAAATAAAAAAACAGCAATTGCAACCTACCGGGCTTATATTGAGTCCATATTACGCTACGGAATTATAATATGGGGCAATGGCACAGATAAAAATAGAGTATTTATTGCACAAAAAAAGTGCATAAGGGCTATACGTGGAATTCCACCGGACGTATCATGTAGACCTTATTTCAAAGACCTTGGTTTGCTACCACTTCAATCATTATACATATATGAAATTTGTATTTTTGTTTATGGAAATAGAGAAATATTTTTGAAATCAGGTGATGTCAACACAAGACTTAAACGTGAACCACACAGACTTGTATTAAGAAATGTACCTAAGTCAGATAAGTATAGTAAAAGCTGTCTAACTATGTGTGTTCGCATTTTTAATAGAATTCCAAATGAAATTAAAATGTTGAATATAAAACTATTTAAAAAGAAATTATATAAATGGATTAGTGACAAAAACTTTTATTATTTAAAGGAATTTTTTGACTATAATCTATATTATCTTATATTATATTATATTATCTATATATATATATATATAGATATATTGATAATAACTTTTTCAATTAGATAGAGATCGGGAATTTTTGTTTTTTGTAATTCAAATTCATAAAATGAGCCTAAAATTCTTTGTTTGTGCTTATCTTCTAAGTGATAAGTATTTGGTTTCTTTTTATTTACTTAACAACAACAAATATTTCCGTTGACCAGTTAGGGGTATAGCCTTTGTAAAAATCTCCCTTGAATTTACTAATTCGAACCTGATCTCCAACTTGAAATTTCGATGTTTGATCTATGTGACGCGTCTTTGATTTAATAATATTAGACCGAGCAATCATCTCATTTGCTTTATCAACATCAACGGGTTTATGTTTTGTTATTCGGTGAACAGTACTGTTATAGTTTTCTACAACGGAATCCAAATTCTTTCCGAACCATTTGTAAGAACCGTGTAAGCTAAAAAGTTTGTAAAGTTGACTTTTTATTGTCCGTATTACTCGTTCTACAATAGAAGCTTTTTTTACAGAGTAGGTGGAATAATGATTTATACTATATTTATATAATATTCCTTTTAATGTATTATTATAAAACTCTTTGCCTAAATCAGTTTGTAAATGTGTAGGTATTCGCGATGACTTTGTGAATATTTCATTGGCAACCAGGGCTTGAACTACCGAAAAAAAATCGGTCAAAACGGTTAGCGGTATGACGTCATACCTTTAATTTACGATATCTCAAAATAACAGTACCGATATTTTTCGATAGCAAAAAACAAATGTACCGAAATTTTTCAATATTTTAAAATAACGTACAGTTATTTTTTACAGTACCTGAATAAATTTGAAACGGTTTTCAAAAGGTTTTCTTTATATCCCATACCGCGCGCCTCCCGTAGTCGTTGCGGGCGGGCACGGCAGCTAAGTATTTATTAGACTTCTGCACAGCAACGCTCTTGCGTGTGTGAGATCTTGGGCACTAATTTGTACATTAAGCCCAAGATAATAATTATTCTAATAATATTTGTTAACTTATACAATGATAATAATGATTTGTTATGAATTAGAAATAGATTTCTATGATAAAAAGTAGTTGTCGTGGTGACCGACATAATTGTTTCGGTTATAGGATATTGAGAATCTATTTATGTTGGAATAGTTTGGTAAAATAATAATAATATCATTATTATTTAATAATTTATTAATCATGAATTTACAAATAGTTTTATATAATAAAACTTAATTATTACAACGCTTTTGTACAAGCGTTACCGGTAGTCAGAGGCGAGGCGGAGTAGGGTGGGTTGTTCACATAAAAGGACCCGCTTCCGCGTGGTAGCGGCATTCTCGTTCGAGCCGTCACAGTGAACACTGCTCTGCCTCCTGTCAGTGTTATTTGATTCTGAGTACCTATTTGCTGGATAAAATATAAGTATTCTTTACTTTTGGGTAAGAAGTAAGACATAATTCTCTCTACCTGTTTCTTTCAACGTATTTCTGTAAGTATAATCTAACATCAGAAGTGGGATCGTACTAATAAAAGGTATGTACAAGTGAAATATTTTCGAATAAAAAGTGCTAATATCTCAAATTTTAAGTTTAGTTGAGTACAGAAACATATTGATATATGATTGTGGCTGATCTGTGCATTGCATTTGGTCAGGTCGACTCCCTGACAATGAGATGTGTGGGTTATTCATTTTCATGAAAAAAAAAATTTTTTTTTTTTTCGTTACGTGCCCACATGTTCAATGGGCTTAGTGCCACGTCAGGGCTACTCTCTGATGGTGTTAATTCCTGTTGGCTTGGGGGTTGATGATATGTTTCGCTTATTGTGTAATATAATAGTAAAACATATTTTCCGTGGTTCATTTCGATGTTCGATCGGGGCTACTCTCCGATAGCATTGAGATGTGTCGACTAACGCGGACTATTTATTATTGTGTAGTGAAATATATGTTTCGTAGTTAGACCGGGCATTTTTATGTTCGATCGGGGCTACTCTCCGATAGCATTGAAATGTGACGACTAACGCCTATAATATATATGATTATAATATTGAAGGGTACTAAAAAAAAAAAGTTTGAGTTTGAAGCACTTTAACTTAAACTTTAAATTAAACAGTAACCCAGTGGGTTGTTGTAATTGGATGGTTTTGTAAAATTTTTGTCATCACACACAGACCAACCTATGGAACTCTGGTTAAAGTCACCGACTACTACTATATCCCCAACAAAATTCATATTTTTGTTGAAGTTATCAGTGAATTTATTCAATGACTCCAATTTGACTGGAGGAGGCAAATAAACGCCACATATTGTAATTGTTTTGAACATGTTACCAATTTTAATTTGTACTTGTACCCAAATATCCTCACATTCACTCTCCCATTGCTGAATGCGTGTAGATTTAATTTCTCGCGACACCGCAATCAATACGCCCCCTCCATCCATCTTGGTCCTAACTGAACATAAGCGGTCTCTTCTATATACATTATAACGACTATCGATAAATTCACTGTTAGCTATTGACGAGTTAAGCCATGTCTCAGTAAACACTATTACATCATAACTACTTAGTTCTATATTTCTGAAGATTTCATTAGTTTTAGTTCGCATGCCTCGTATATTTTGATAATACAAATCTAAAATATTTTTGAGGAAAAAATTATACACCATTATTTTCATTCAGTCTATAAGTAAAGTATACAATATAAGCATTAGTTTATATTTTTAAGACATTCGCTGTCTTTTATAACTTTTGCTGGACTTTGATCGTCCTTCCTAATATAAATTCTTCCATCTCGTATCCAAACATATTTGTAGTCCCGTTCCTTTGCTTTCTGCCGAGTAGCTGCATGTAGCTTTTTATTACAAGGTGTCAAATGTTCTCCAATATAAACTGGACAGTTGTTGCCTGCAAATCCCAAATGTTGGGAGTTGATTTTATCAATCGATTTTTTATTTTTGTTAAATTTATATGCAGCAGCAAGCAGGGTGTCACGCTGTCGGCGGTTTCGCAACCTGACTACTATGGCTCTAGGTCGGTTATTGTCCTTGTTAATTTTAGCTACTCTAGTCACATGCTGGATATCAGCGTCACCTATAGGACAGTCAACAACACGTGAGAGCTGCATTACGATACTAGCCAGGTTTTCCGTATTATGTTCTGGAACGTTGCTAATTTCTATATTTGAATCTCTTAGATGCTGCTCATTTTGATTAAGCCTAATTGAGAGCTCATTAATAGCTGTGTGCAAGTTCTTATTTTCGGTTTCTAGTCTCTTTATAACATCAGTCTTTGCTTTTAAGGTCTTTTTCAATTCATCATATTGCTTACTCATAAATGACATTGACTCTTGAAAGCCCAGTAACAGATCGTTCATGTTTCGAAGCTGTTCAGAAATCATTTCTCTTATGACAGTTTTCATAGAAGATGATATTTCGTCTCTTATGATCCTTAGGTTTTCTTTCGTTATTACACAGTCATCAGTTGTACAGGGCGATTTATTTCCCGGTGAGTCTAAGGTATTTTCTTTTCTATTTCGGACAGTGACATTTGCAGACTCAAAATTATGAGCATAATTGTGAATTTCATTTTCCTCAGGATTAGTAGGCGGACGAAGGGGAGTGTCGGAATTACCCACTTTTGGTGCTTTATTGCAACATTCTGGACACTTCCAAATCCGTTTCCGCTCCTGGTTAAGTGCATAATAACTTTGATAACGTTTAAAAGATATTTGAGCACATTCGATGTCATATTTGGAGTCACATAAAGAACATATCAAGAATTCCTTATTTTTAATTACAGTATTACAGCCAGAACATTTCCCGTTATTTGGTGCCATCTTGAGTAAAAAAAAATGCACAAAAAAATTACTGTACAAAAATATTTGCTAACTGGATTTGAACTCTCGACCTTCCAATTCACAGTCCGGTTATCACTCCATTGCTCCAAGCGGTTGTTATTGGAGATGCCAAAATAGTAATACAAATTATAGATCATTCATAAGTGGACGTTAGTGAGGCCAAAGTCCAGTTCTTTTGTATTCGAGTTGACGGTGTTTTGTATCTACAATTGTTGTAATTAATAAGTACCCGATCTTACAACACTAACAAATTCAATGTATATAATTTAATTTTTGTCGAATTTTCTCACAATACAGGGTTCATAGCCAGTCCAAAGCTTTCTTTGCACACTATATTTTATGAGCACAATAATCTAATAATTAAATACTTCTTTCTTACTTGTCAATTTTGCTGGGGTACTTTTCTATGTTATGATGTTAACTAATTAATTCGCTTTCAATTCTCAGAGATAACGATGTACGATGTCAAACATTTATTGTTTGTGTTATTTATTACACTATAGCACTGTAATATGAATAAAATAGTTTTAAATTAAATTTTAACTATCGGAGCCCAATGTGAACGTGTCAATGACTTTTGACAGAAAAAAAAGTTATTTATTGTTATTTAAATAAAAATAAAAAAAAAACGCATTTTATAGTGCTTGATAAAGTTTTTTTTTTTTAAGATGGTATCATACTTTTTATGATAATTGTAAGGTTTGATGATATTTGGAATTAATTATCGGTTTCCAAGCGAATTAAATATTTCTACTGGCAACACCGGAAGTTCGAATGAACTAAAGCGAGGTATGTTGCCGGATCGAGTCACTTTTTTTGCTGACTGTCGCCGTGTACGGTTGAATTTCCAGTGATTTGTATTATTTGTTACCAACCAGTTTGTAAGAATATAGAAGTAACATTATAAAAATGATTGATTCTTACAATTCAACTTGAAGAAATAAGAGAAAAAAGAAATAAAACAAGGTAATTGTGTTTTCATTATATTAATTTAGTGTTGTACGTTTGATTTTATTAATTTATTTTGATTACAACGGCAGTCCTGGAAGATAAGCATAAATTATTTGAATTAATTTTGGAGTATTTTTTTTTTAATTAATGAGGGTAGTGCCAAAACTTTTATTGCATTGGATGTACCGCGTGGCCATTTAGGGGCTACGGGGGAGAAAATTTCATTATTTTTGGGCTACGATGCACCGTTTTCGAGATATTTAAGTTTTTATCTCCAGGTCCAGAATTAGGAATCAAATATATTTCAATACATAAAAACAGTTTGTTAACAGTAATAATTATCAAGTACTAGATAGCTTCGAATGTCAAGTCATTGAATCGGAATAAAAAAAATAGGTCTTCAAACTTCTCGTCAGATTGGCCGAACGTATTATGAAGGTTCAACAATCTATTAACACCACTAAGTATTCAAAAGTACACAATAAGAATAATTGATTATACTTATCGCTGGTCAGTTATTGCCCAGATACTAATCTGTAAACATTAGCAGCGAGTGGTAGGATTAGTATGACATGGGTAAGGACTAATAAAAATAAAAACAATAGTAAAAAGAAAAATGTATATACCTATACTGCTGGTCAGTCACTGCCCTGATATTAGTCTGGAATTCATGCGCAGCAGGTGATAGGACTAGTATGCCAAGGCCAGAGACTATTATTTATTTGTATATATACTGCTGGTCAGTCACTGCCCTGATATTAGTCTGGAATTCATGTGCAGCAGGTGATAGGACTAGTATGTCAAGGCCAGAGACTATCATTTATTTGTATATATACTGCTGGTCAGTCACTGCCCTGATATTAGTCTGGAATTCATGTGCAGCAGGTGATAGGACTAGTATGTCAAGGCCAGAGACTATGATAAAATATTATATTTCAGAATAATGTTATTATAGTACTTCGAGAGCGAAGTACATGCCAGTTTGGCCGTAATAGTTTTGATTAAATAAATATATATAAAAATAGCAATCACTATCCGCCATGCTATTCTTAAAATATTGTTGATTTATTAGCACTTCGAGAACGAAGTGCTCTGCAGAATGGCCGTGTGAGATCTTGGGCACTAATTTGTACATTAAGCCCAAGATAATAATTATTCTAATAATATTTGTTAACTTATACAATGATAATAATGATTTGTTATGAATTAGAAATAGATTTCTATGATAAAAAGTAGTTGTCGTGGTGACCGACATAATTGTTTCGGTTATAGGATATTGAGAATCTATTTATGTTGGAATAGTTTGGTAAAATAATAATAATATCATTATTATCTAATAATTTATTAATCATGAATTTACAAATAGTTTTATATAATAAAACTTAATTATTACAACGCTTTTGTACAAGCGTTACCGGTAGTCAGAGGCGAGGCGGAGTAGGGTGGGTTGTTCACATAAAACGACCCGCTTCCGCGTGGTAGCGGCATTCTCGTTCGAGCCGTCACAGTGAACACTGCTCTGCCTCCTGTCAGTGTTATTTGATTCTGAGTACCTATTTGCTGGATAAAATATAAGTATTCTTTACTTTTGGGTAAGAAGTAAGACATAATTCTCTCTACCTGTTTCTTTCAACGTATTTCTGTAAGTATAATCTAACACGTGCATAATAGTCGCACGCGGTTTTTTTTTGTAAAATTTCCATTTTTATTTAATTCTCTAATTTTATTAAATTTGTGAAAAATGGAGGTACTTACATACCTACAATGTAGGAACATATCTACAATAGATATATCAATATGAATAAATTACAATTTAAATGTGCCAATTTTGGGCAGTTTTTACTCCGTGTGTCCCGTTGCTTGCTTACCGGGCGTTCTTTCCGTGTCACACCGGTAGGTGTGTGATGCGTAGTACATTTTGTATTGCATTCTTGCCTTCCGGTTTTATGGTCTTTTCTAGGTAGCAAAGAACGACCGGCTAGTGTGGGGCCACGCTTAGTCAGACAATCGCGAACGCGAATGACCGCAAGTCGGTGTAAAATAGTTTCTAAGCACTTATATAAAAGGTGTATAATCAAGTAGGTGAGCATGACAGCCGGCTGTCGCCCGGGGGCAAGAACCTCGAAGGTATAGATGTGTTTGAGAAATTATCATGTACTAAAATGGTGTGACGAGCAACATTAAAGTGGTTAAGTATGTAATGATTATTCCGAGAAGATGTTTTTATCACGCTTTCTATGTAATCATTCAGATTCAAGCCTCTGCGAACGTCCATACCGAGCAAGGTGATACTGCTCTGTAGGTAGCGTTAGTGTTGTGCCCTGAAAAGAGGGAAGTGAAAAGAATGGCGACGTTTTAGCCGTAAACGCACACACTGAGCTTTCTTGTATAACTGAGTTGTCTTGTAAATTTGCTGTACCCCAAATAGAAACAATGTGTTGGTAAGCGCATAACTCAACAACGCCTAGACCAATTTGGCGAATTCTTTTTTTAAAATGTTCGTTGAAGTTCAAGGATGGTTTTTACGGTGAGAAAAATTCGAATAATTTCTTTATGACAGGACGTAGTAAAGGAAGGACCCGACAGGGTCCGCTAGTTGGGAATAAAATTAAATGTTGAAAAATATAAGAGACCACACTCGTAGTTTCCAATTAATTGTAGACTAGGGGAATAATTTGTTAATAAAAAATCTACTTGGCCAGTTATTGACACAGTAAAAGACATTTTTATACTGATAATACTTTTATACATTTATTTCATTCTTATTATAAATGATTATTCCAATAATCTTTAAAAAAAACTTAGACAAAGATGACCACAGTTTATGGTGCCAAACTTTTGATATTGTGCATAATTATAATGTATCGGCATATTTCTTAAATCATTTATCAACTCTAGTGGTGGTCCTGAATTACCAAAGCTGTTAAAATATTCGCAATGGTCATTTTGCTTAACATAGGCTACCCAATGAGTTCCAGGATTATCAGAACTATCGAGATTTACTATAGCACACTCTACTTTTTTCGGTTTTGATGGTAGTGTATCTCTCATATAAACTCCTCGAAAGTATGGTATATCAGAAGCATTCTCCAATATGTTATAATTAGTGAGAGGACGTCTGGGTAGCCGCTTAATTAGTTTTTTGGAAAATTCAAATATAGGCCAGCTCCTTTTTTATGAGGTTTGATTTACAGTCCTTTCCCAAGTGCAACAGCTTCCATCATCTTGTTATGTCTTTCTGATTCTTGCAAATTTTTTCGAGCAACTTTATAACCGTTGACAGCTTTCGCTATACCTGCAGCGCCCCCAGGCAAGTGAGCCCAGAGCAGACAATCCAGCAAAAATTGGAACGAGAGGTAAGAAACCCCCGCTCTTAGGTATTCGAATACATCGGGGCAACCGTATTCCCTTTTTATTGGCAAATAACTTTTTTGCTGCTGCGTAGGCGTATTTTATGTCAAGGTGATTATTTTTACATTTTAATTTTCTTAAATGTGATTTTTTTTACAACTGACATAAAAGGTCTGACTCCAGCACCGGCTTTAAGTTTTGTTTTAATCTCATTTTTTACAAGCCAGGCAACTTGCTCCCCCCTTCCTGCATCTTTTGATTTTAACCTCTTTTTAGCCATATCTAAAAGATCTAAATCAGCCGTATGTCGAGCCTTCAAAACTCTATTATGATATGCAATATCGTGATACATACAAGCTTCGTCCAATTTATTTATACATTGATCACCTCTGAGTAATCGTTTCCGAAGTTTTGTTCCGGGACCACAAAATTAATATCCAGGTTATAAAACTTGAACGGCAACTTGTTTATTAATTCGTTTATAACACCACTTCCCTGCTTCATTGATATTTTTGAAATGTCAATATTATAGTTTAGCCATTTAATTTATATTACAAAACTAATGCTTGCTTATCTATCCAACTCTTTTCCTCATTACCCAGACCTAACCATTTAACATATTGTTTATCCTGTACATAAATGACATAATAAAAATGACAAAACATAATTTAATTGTACTCTCTTTGCAGATGACATTTCTATAATTGTGACATCTGATAAAAAAAATAGTACGATAAGTGACCATGCATATGACATTAATAATACTATTGAGGACATTATTAAATGGCTTGACATAATCAATTTAAAAATAAATCTAATTTTATACAATTTAATAAATCCAAACTTCCTCAATATAATTTCAAACTTGACATTCATAAAATATCAGAAGTGACTCATACTAAATTCTTAGGTATAACGATAGACCAGGAGTTAAAATGGACAACACATAGAAAATTTAAGCAACCGGATAAATCAATTTGTTTGTGCACTTTACCGAATAAAAAACGTAACAAATAAAAAAACAGCAATTGCAACCTACCGGGCTTATATTGAGTCCATATTACGCTACGGAATTATAATATGGGGCAATGGCACAGATAAAAATAGAGTATTTATTGCACAAAAAAAGTGCATAAGGGCTATACGTGGAACTCCACCGGACGTATCATGTAGACCTTATTTCAAAGACCTTGGTTTGCTACCACTTCAATCATTATACATATATGAAATTTGTATTTTTGTTTATGGAAATAGAGAAATATTTTTGAAATCAGGTGATGTCAACACAAGACTTAAACGTGAACCACACAGACTTGTATTAAGAGATGTACCTAAGTCAGATAAGTATAGTAAAAGCTAGAAAAATGCACTGAAAAAAAACGACTTGCCTCAGGCGGGACTCGAACCCGCACCTTCCACAATCCGGGTGGACGCGTTAACCAATTTCGCCACCGAGGCACTGCTTTCCGCTGTCGAAATTTGTCAGTGCTTGGTGCTTATGTTTTTATGGTAAACATCGTTTCATCAAATCTTTGAAATTTGCACTTCCAAGACCCGAACGAAATATTTTTGCAAATATTTGACGCCCAGCTAAGATGAAACTACTTTACATTATGGAATAATTTTATTTTTGCGTTTACAAACGCGTAAATATAATACTAGAAAAATGCACTGAAAAAAATCGACTTGCCTCAGGCGGGACTCTAACCCGCACCTTCCACAACCCGGGTGGACGCGTTAACACCCGGATTGTGGAAGGTGCGGGTTCGAGTCCCGCCTGAGGCAAGTCGATTTTTTTGATTATATATATATATACTGGGTGTAAAAGACATGAACAGTCAAACGAAAACCACGTATTCTATACATCAAAATAAGACATATTTCAAAAAAAATATTGCTGGGAAATGATTTTATTTTTTTGGTGTTACAAAAAATTGCAAATTGTACCGCGCAATGTAAAGGGCTCAACTCGCACGCAACTCGCAATACCGCGATAATTTTGCTTGACGGCGGCCCCGTTCGTTAGTGTCCGTGCGCATCGAGTGAGATACATTGAACGCTAACGTTTTGAAGCCATTTTTTGTAATGAAATACTAAAAATAATGATAATGTTTCTTTGGACAATAATTAAGAAATAACGTATAGAATACGTTTTCATAAAAAAATGAAAAAAAAAATTATGACTTTGACCTTCAATAAAATCGTAACTATCAATTTCCCAGGTATAGTTTAAAGGAAGAAAAATGTTATGACGGTGAGCAGAATACATGGTTTTCGTTTGACTGCTCATGTCTTTTACACCCTGTATATATATTATATATTGATAATTATTAATTAATGTATGTCAGCAAGACATGTGCACTTTATACTTGACTGTAATACCTTTATATAACATGTTCTTATGCAAATAAAGATTATTATTATTATTATTATTACAAAAAGCTTATTTTCTTTTCTTTTCATAACTTTTTCAATTAGATAGAGATCGGGAATTTTTGTTTTTTGTAATTCAAATTCATAAAATGAGCCTAAAATTCTTTGTTTGTGCTTATTTTCTAAGTGATAAGTATTGGGTTTCTTTTTATTTACTTTAACAACAACAAATATTTCCGTTGACCAATTAGGGGTATAGCCTTTGTAAAAATCTCTCTTGAATTTACTAATTCGAACCTGATCTCCAACTTGAAATTTCGATGTTTGATCTATGTGACGCGTCTTTGATTTAATAATATTAGACCGAGCAATCATCTCATTTGCTTTATCAACATCAACGGGTTTATGTTTTGTTATTCGGTGAACAGTACTGTTATAGTTTTCTACAACGGAATCCAAATTCTTTCCGAACCATTTGTAAGAACCGTGTAAGCTAAAAAGTTTGTAAAGTTGACTTTTTATTGTCCGTATTACTCGTTCTACAATAGAAGCTTTTTTTACAGAGTAGGTGGAATAATGATTTATACTATATTTATATAATATTCCTTTTAATGTATCATTATAAAACTCTTTGCCCAAATCAGTTTGTAAATGTGTAGGTATTCGCGATGACTTTGTGAATATTTCATTGGCAACCAGGGCTTGAACTACCGAAAAAAAATCGGTCAAAACGGTTAGCGGTATGACGTCATACCTTTAATTTACGATATCTCAAAATAACGGTACCGATATTTTTCGATAGCAAAAAACAAATGTACCGAAATTTTTCAATATTTTAAAATAACGTACCGTTATTTTTTACAGTACCTGAATAAATTTGAAACGGTTTTCAAAAGGTTTTCTTTATATCCCATACCGCGCGCCTCCCGTAGTCGTTGCGGGCGGGCACGGCAGCTAAGTATTTATTAGGCTTCTGCACAGCAACGCTCTTGCGTGCATAATAGTCGCACGCGGTTTTTTTTTGTAAAATTTCCATTTTTATTTAATTCTCTAATTTTATTAAATTTGTGAAAAATGGAGGTACTTACATACCTACAATGTAGGAACATATCTACAATAGATATATCAATATGAATAAATTACAATTTAAATGCGCCAATTTTGGGCAGTTTTTACTCCGTGTGTCCCGTTGCTTGCTTACCGGGCGTTCTTTCCGTGTCACACCGGTAGGTGTGTGATGCGTAGTACATTTTGTATTGCATTCTTGCCTTCCGGTTTTATGGTCTTTTCTAGGTAGCAAAGAACGACCGGCTAGTGTGGGGCCACGCTTAGTCAGACAATCGCGAACGCGAATGACCGCAAGTCGGTGTAAAATAGTTTCTAAGCACTTATATAAAAGGTGTATAATCAAGTAGGTGAGCATGACAGCCGGCTGTCGCTCGGGGGCAAGAACCTCGAAGGTATAGATGTGTTTGAGAAATTATCATGTACTAAAATGGTGTGACGAGCAACATTAAAGTGGTTAAGTATGTAATGATTATTCCGAGAAGATGTTTTTATCACGCTTTCTATGTAATCATTCAGATTCAAGCCTCTGCGAACGTCCATACCGAGCAAGGTGATACTGCTCTGTAGGTAGCGTTAGTGTTGTGCCCTGAAAAGAGGGAAGTGAAAAGAATGGCGACGTTTTAGCCGTAAACGCACACACTGAGCTTTCTTGTATAACTGAGTTGTCTTGTAAATTTGCTGTACCCCAAATAGAAACAAGGTCCAGCTCTCGGTTGAGTTCAGTGACAAGATTTTCACGACTCTCCACGGTTTCCGCCTGTTCAGCCGCTGCGTGTCCGAAATAGCCCGCATGCACTGTACTGTCGTTTGCATAGCAATGGATGTTCCCAAGAGGAATCATATCATTGATATATACATAAGAAACAGTTTAGGGGATAAAACGGAGCCCTGGGGAACATCGGCATTCACTGACATTAACCACGAACTGCATCCGTCAGAGAAGGCACGAATTCTACGCTCATGGAGGAAGTCCAGCCACCCAGGTACACAGGCTGAACAGGCAGACCATATGCCGGAAGCTTGGAGAGAAGACTTTTGTGCCAGACCCTATCAAAAGCTTTGGCGATATCAAGGCTGACAGCCACTGAATCGCCACACTTGTCCATAGTTTCACCCCGGATATGCGTAATTCGTCGGATATTTAGGTCGAACTGTCGATCGTTGATTAGAGAGTGACCCTCTAGGTAACGGATCAGGTGGTTGTTGAGGATCCTTTCCATAACTTTGCAAAGTACTGAGGTGACTGTTAAAGCGTCAGTGGCGTAGTGCGTGTTTAGAAAAGTCCCTTTGCACGTACGATACTTACATACCTATATTATCTATATATATAATAGCTACCTGACCCGCTCTTAATTGTCACCTCCCACCATTTAAATAGTAGCTTCCCGACCCTGACTGCCGACGCTTGACAGACCGATAAAGGTACCCGTGAAGTGCGCCACGTTACGCTCGCGATTCGTTTACCGTCAGTATCTGACCTAGTGCCATCAGATGTGCCTGCCTAGTGACCTATGACACCCAGGAAGTGAATCAGCGAAGTGGTAACGTACCTAGACCTTATACTTGACCTAACTTATTTATTAGCCCAGCACCTTCTCCAAACATTTGGTAGCAGAGCGTGGTTTTAAAACGTCCTCTTTTGTCATTTAATTATTTTGCGATTGATATTATTATATGTATTTAATAATTATTATCAAATACCTGTAGAATTTGCCCCTTTTTGAATTTATTACGTAATTTAATATTAATAAGTAAATATTATTCCCTCAATTAAACATTTAAAACCCTTTAAATTCGTAATTCCCTAAATATTTAATATTAATATCGACTATTATATCGATTACCTACGTAATTTGTTTACAAGTTAAGTTGTTACTAGGCCGCCGTGCGCTTGGAATTCTTTTGTTCTCCTAGCGTAGCAACACACCTGCGCCCGGTCCCGGCATCTTACTTATTACGTAAAGATTCCCGCGTGTTTACGATTTGCGAATTTAATTCGTATAATTGTAGTTTTTCCTTTCCTGTCCTTTTTTTGTTTGAAACCTATTTTTTGTTGATCACCTAAACATGTCTGACAATGGCAACGATACCGTTAAGGCCTACCTATACACGGACACGTCAGAGTACCGTGAGTCTATTGGGGTTGTGCGTTTTATAAGTGAATGGATCGACGACACACACCAGGCTTTAGACACCCTCTCACCTGCTAAATTACGCGTGCGTTTGTCTGAGGTCAACTCCCATCAGGCAAAGTTTGGTGCTGCCTGTTCCCGACTCCTAGGCGGATTAGACCCCTCAATATATGAGCAAGATTACTCGTACGTTAAGCATAAAATGCGAATGGTGCAAAATAAAATTGATGACCTTAAGGTGAGAGCAGACGAGTTACCACTTCCTTTTGAGCGCGACCCGTCTGCCACAAGCACTCCTAATAAGACGCCTAGGGCATCCCAGTTTACATCCCCTACTAGTAAGCTTCCTGTCCTCCCCATCCCGCGGTTTGATGGCCGTCCCGATAGTTGGATCAGCTTTATTGACCAATTTGACAGCGTAGTTGATAATCAACCTGACCTGACTCCTACCCTCAAGCTACACTACCTAGTAGGTGCTCTGTCAGACGAACCCAGAAGGCTGATTCAACACCTTAAAATTGAGGGTGGTAATTATACCACGGCCCGTGACCTCCTTAAGCGTAGGTATCATAATTTACGTGTCCTGGCCGATACCCACTTATCTCAAATAATTAACCTGCCGAATATTAGTTCCAAATTGGGTGGGCTAAGAGTGTCGTTTCTCAACCCCCTACTGTCATCGTACCGGTGTCTGGAGCGCCTTGAACTTCCTGTGACCCACTGGTCGTACATGCTGGTCCACATATGTTTGACCAAATTGCCGTCGGACTTAAAGTCTCGCTTTGAACGCCGGTATGGGGACAACCCCGAATCCCTCCCCACATTTGACCATCTGATCTCCTTCCTCGAATACGAGTGTAGGCATTATGATAATGTGGGTAGTGCCGACATAGTAGATAATACTCCTCAGGCAACTCACCCTTCCCGTCCGACACCTAAAGCCAGACTCCGTTCCCCACCTTCTCCTAGAGCATACGTAGTAGTGACTCCTCCTCCTAGTGTTACGTGCTATATGTGTAACAGCACAAAACATTACCCGCGGGAGTGTCCCGACTTCCTTCGCCTACCTGTACGCGATCGGACTAGTTATGTAAGAGAGGCCCGCTTATGTTATAGGTGCTTAGATAAGCACTCCCTATCCTCCTGCCGCCGTAACTATCGTTGTGGCACGTGCCGTCGTTCCTCTCACCACACGATGCTTTGTTATGACGGCATTCCTTCCCCACAAGAAAGAACCGTCTCATTCCGTGACGTAGCGACAAGGTCGTCACCTCCCCGTTTGGGCGGGCGATATTCACCCCCCAATTCCAGTAGGAGATATTCACCTCCCCGCTCGAATATGCGGTCCCCACCTCCACGAACGAGCACGCACGTGACGGATCACTACGTCCGTTCCCATGACTCACGCCATCCCACTCCTCCTGTTCGCAATACACGTGCTTATTCCCCAATTCCTACTCAATCCCGTAGGCTGAGTACGGCAGATGACAGGTCTCTTCGACGTGACCACAGCCCTCGGTCTAGTCTTAGTCCGACACAGTGACTAGGCTTAAACTATTCCTCTCTGCCCGCTTCTACTAGAATCCCTTCAAACTCCCTCGTACTTTTACCTACTGCCCTAATACACGTCAAGACCTCCTATGGATACTATGTAGAAGCGCGCGCATTATGTGATACCGGCGCCCAGGGTTGTCTCCTCACTACGGATTTAGTCGTCGACCAACTGAACCTTCCTGTAAGCCCATCCTTTGTACCTGTACGTGGTATAGGTAATGTGCAGACTGTGCATTCCAGAGGTACAGTCACCTTATACTTCAAACCTGTGCATTCGCACTATCCCGAAATCTCAACTACCGCAATGGTAGTGGATGTGATTGCTGGTACACACCCTGAGATTGACCTACCCAAGTCCTTTGTAAATTCTACTGCACACTTACCTTTAGCGGACCCCCTATTCCACAGACCTGGCCCTATAAATGTCCTCCTGGGTGCTGATGTCATAGGATCCCTTTTGAAGCCTGAGTTCCTTTTATATCCTAGTGGTCTCACAGCCTTGTCTACCATCTTCGGTTTTGTACTCTCTGGTCCTATACCAGGCTACTCCCACGAGGCTGAGACACCTATGACTGGTATTTCCTTATCCCAGATCGTGGAAAGGTTCTGGAAAACCGAGGAAGCCCCCCAGGTGGATATCCCTAACCCATTAGATCAAGATTGTGAAACCATCTTCCAAACCACTACCACTCGCGAGCCCGATGGTAGATTTATGGTCAGGCTACCCTTCCTCCAGAACCGACCCCCCCTTGGTGATTCCCAAACTCGAGCCCTTCAACGTTTCCATAACATGGAAAAGCGTTTGCAAGCTAACCAAGAGCTCCGTGTTAAGTATGTAGCCTTTATGCGCGAATATCTTGAGCTCCAGCACATGTCTTTGTCCACCTTTGACCCGTCCCGAGAACATTATTTTATCCCTCACCACGGTGTGTTCAAGAGTACCGGGGACAAGATACGTGTTGTGTTCGATGGTAGCAGTCCTACTTCCTCCGGCGTGTCCCTTAACCAGTGCTTGCACACCGGCCCTAAACTCCAACGTGACATTACCCATATCCTACTGAACTTCCGCAGGCACGAAGTAGTATTTGTCACTGACATCCGGATGATGTTCCGTATGACCTGGGTCCACCCTGATGATAGACGGTACCAGCTAGTGCTTTGGCGTGAAGATCCCTCCTTACCTCTCCTTACCTATGAACTGAACACCAACAGCTATGGACTCCGTTCTAGTCCCTTCATTGCAATCCGTACCCTCCTGGAGCTCGCGGAGAGAGAGAGAGCCACATTTCCTAAAGCTGCTGAGGTCCTAGAAAACGACGTTTACGTCGACGATTGCCTGACCGGAACCCACTCCATTGAGTCTGCGCACCTCCTTAAAAAGGAACTTGAAGGTATTATGGCATCTGGTGGGTATGAGCTTCGAAAGTGGATTACGAACAAGCCCGAGCTTCTTAAAGACATGCCTCCAGAGCACCTGCAGCTTCCCTACTCCTTTCAAGACTCGTCAAACCCTCAAACCATTGCTGTCCTTGGTGTTCACTACAACCCTAGTAGTGATTGTTTTTCATATAACTTTACCCCGAATATCAAAGAAGAAGTGGTTACCAAAAGAAAAGTCCTCTCCTTAATCGCCCGGATATATGACCCTTGCGGCTGGATAGCTCCTGTAGTGTTTGCAGCTAAGGAGTTTATACAGCGCCTATGGCTTTCTGGTCTAACCTGGGACGAACCCCTTAGTGAGACCCTTACATCTGAGTGGGCTACATTTACGAGAGACCTTGTAAAAATATCTGAAGTAGCCATTCTCCGCCATATCCTACCCAGTGGTTCCACCTCCTTTTCCCTCCATGGTTTCTGTGACGCTTCAGAGGCTGGCTATGCCGCCGCAGTTTACTTGCGCGCAGAACATCCTTCTGGCACATGCTCCGTCCACCTTGTTATGGCCAAAACTAAAGTTGCCCCAGTTCGGACACGTTTAACAATTCCTAAATTGGAATTGTTAGGAGCTACGCTCCTCTCAAAATTGGTCCACCACGTCGCTCTCTGTTTAACGAGATCGATAGTGCTGGCGTCAATCAATAATTGGACGGATAGCATGATTGCCCTTGCCTGGATTAGGACGCCTCCCCATCACCTCCAAACCTATGAGGCAAACCGTGTCTCCCAAATTATTAACTCCGGAACAGTGTCCGAGTGGAGACACGTCCCTGGTCATATGAACCCGAGTGACTGTGCGTCCCGGGGCCTTCCCGTGTCCCGATTGATCAACCATAACCTTTGGTTTTCTCCTGCATGGTTGATGGAATCTCCTGACCTTTGGCCTGTGATTACAGAGCCGGATCCTTGTAAAGATCTCCCAGGACTTCGTTGTTTGGTAATGACTTCGGATATTCCCTCTCCTGATCCCTCCTTTTTGTTAGAGCGTTACAGTTCATTGAATAAGCTCATCAATGTTGTGTCCTATATCCGACGGTTTATTCATAACGCTAAGAACCCTGCCAACCGTAAATGCCTTCCCTACCTCTCTCCTGAAGAACGCCGAGACTCCCTTATATATGTAGTTAAAATTGTCCAATTTACGTCCTTCCCTAATGAGTTAGATCGCCTACACCGCGGAGATCTAATTTCAAATTCCCTGAGACGACTAAATCTATTTGTCGATGATACAGGTCTTATAAGAGTAGGTGGCCGACTGCGAAACTCTGAGCTTCCTTACAATTCTCGCCACCCTCTTCTCCTACCCAAGAGCTGTCATTTTACCTCCTTGTTAATTTCCCACTACCACCTAGACAACTCTCATGCTGGAGCTAATACTTTGCTCGCTATCCTCAGTCGAGACTATTGGATTCTATCCGCTCGCCGCGCTATTCAGAATGTGATTTTTAAGTGCCTTCCTTGTTACCGCCTGAAAGCAGCTGTCTCCCAACCTCCCATGGGCGATTTACCGAAGGACAGAGTTACTGCTGTTCGTCCCTTTGATGGCGTAGGTACTGACTTTGCCGGACAGTTTTACACCAAAGTCCAATCGTACCGCAACCGGAAGCTGGTGAAAAGTTACCTGTGTGTGTTCGTGTGCCTATCGACCAAAGCCGTCCACCTTGAAGTTGTGTCTGACCTAACTACTGAAGCCTTTATCGCAACCTTTTCCCGCTTCGTGTCGCGTCGGGGCCTTCCTAGCCTAATCCGATCTGATTGCGGTCGAAACTACATCGGTGCCAATAATTACCTAAAAGAGTTAGAGTCTTTTTTGACACAAAACCAATCGACCATAGGCTCTCAACTTTCCCGAAGGAACATTAACTGGGTTTTCGATCCCCCTATTTGTCCTCATTGGGGTGGCCTTTTCGAAGCTGCTGTTAAGTCAGCGAAGTCACACTTGAAGCGTGTCATTGGTGAAACTCCCTTAACCTTTGAGGAATTAACGACTGTCTTCGCGAAAATCGAAGCAGTCCTTAATTCACGTCCCTTGTGTCCTGTTTCCTCCGATCCAAATGACCTCGAGGTACTTACCCCAGGTCATTTCCTTATAGGTCAACCTCTCACTGCCCTTCCTGAATACCCGTTCACCGAAGTGAAAACCAGTCGTCTCAGTCGATTCCAGTTGGTGCAACAGATGACCCAGCATTTTTGGTCCCGATGGCACCTGGAATACCTTAACACCTTACAGATGAGACAGAAGTGGACTACTCCTTCCAATCCTCCTAGTATAGGCGAGCTAGTACTCCTAAAAGATGACAACCTTCCTCCTTTACAATGGCGCCGTGGTCGTATTGTTGAGTTACATCCCGGAAAAGACCAAGTTGTCCGTGTGGTTGAAGTTCAGACTCCCACCGGTACCTTGAAAAGATCCGTAACGAAACTAGTTCGTCTTCCTGTTGCCTAACCTCCTATCCTACTTACCTTAAATTCCTTTACGTAAACATTAAGATGTTTAGGGCGGGCGATGTGTTTAGAAAAGTCCCTTTGCACGTACGATACTTACATACCTATATTATATATATATATAATAGCTACCTGACCCGCTCTTAATTGTCACCTCCCACCATTTAAATAGTAGCTTCCCGACCCTGACTGCCGACGCTTGACAGACCGATAAAGGTACCCGTGAAGTGCGCCACGTTACGCTCGCGATTCGTTTACCGTCAGTATCTGACCTAGTGCCATCAGATGTGCCTGCCTAGTGACCTATGACACCCAGGAAGTGAATCAGCGAAGTGGTAACGTACCTAGACCTTATACTTGACCTAACTTATTTATTAGCCCAGCACCTTCCCCAAACAGTGCGTAAGAGCGTCGTCTTCCGCCCGGGAGGCACTGGTTCGAACCCCGCCACGAACAAAGGTGTTTTCAAATTTTGTATTCATATGTACGTTTAATCGACGCTTTTATGGTGAATGAAAACATCGTGAGGAAACCTGCACACACCTATGAAAAAAATCTTAGGTTGTATGTGAAGTCGACCAACCCGCACTTGACCAGCATGGTTGACCAAGGCCTAATCGCCTCTAATGTGGGGTAGGCTCGAGCCCTTCGGTGGGGAAATTATATGAGCTGTTGATGATGAGGTGGTTGTTATTAGCCGATAGTTGGCCAGCCTGGTCTGAGCGGTCCCCTTTTTTGGGTACAGGCTGCACATCAGCCTCTCTCCAAGCCTCCGGCACATGCTCAGAAGAGTATGAGAGCTGGTCTATACCAGTACAGACTATACAGGCTCCCGTACTCACGCACAGGAGCCTGTAAGACAGAGACAACTCGGCTGCACATTTTTTAAGTACAACCCCCGGGATTGCATCGGGTCCACTAGCTTTCCGGACGTCGAGTGATTGCAGTTCCGTGCGAACTTCACGCTGCCTAATTTTAATATCAGGCATAGTGGAGCCACAATGAGGTACTGACAGTGTCTGCGCATTGCAATCATCGACTTGGGGATTAGCCGCAAAGAGTATTGCCAAAAGATCGGTTTTCTCCTGTGACTAGTGAGCTAGGGGCCCATCTGGACATCTCAGGGGTGGCAGCGAGGGCTGGCAGAAGTTGCTTTGCACGGCTTTGGCCAGACGCCAGTACCTACGGGAACCCGTAGGATGCGTTACCAATTGGGGTTTCAGTGGTGGAGCTATGCTCCGAGACCTCCCCGCGGTGCACCCTGGGCAACGTCTGGCGCCTCCACAGAGGGCTGACATCAGAACACGGAAGGGCCCTTTTCAGGCCCAGCGGGCCTTCGGTCGTGGGTTGACCGGCTGATAGGCTAGAGCCTTGAGAGGAATTGGGAGGTCGGTAGCTTCTGACACGCTTCTGCTCTCGGAGGTGGCGGATGGATGTGACCTCTGGTTGAGGTTTCCGCGGTAACATCATGGGAGGCAGCTCCGCCCCGTCGAAGCCAGCGCCTAGTGCTTACACGACACAGTCGGATCCAATCGAGCCGCCTCCTCGTGCGGGACGGTATGACGGATGACTGCGGCTTTAGGTAGGGAGACTGATGGCGCAGACATCGGGCTTAAAGCGCGCTGAGTTCATCCGAGACACAATTGGCACTATGGGGGACGGCCTTTTCAGGGCTGGTTGAGCCTTGTGCTCGGTGGCAGCTGGTCTGCAAGACTGGCGGTGTGTTGTCCCACTAGACAGCGGACACGATTGAACGGTGCACCGGTTGGGCCCGAAAGGGCGGGAACAGACGGCTTTTCCCGGTGAAACAAGAACTGTCGCGATCCCGGGGTGCCTTGTCAGTATGCCCGGAGAGGACGGTTAGTGGATAGGGGAGAACGCCTTTACCTCGAGTCCCACATACCTCTGCAGTTGCGTCGCACTGGAGGGATGATGCGTAAATGCATTTGACCTCGACGATAGAAAAAGAAAGGGTGCTTTCAGTGACTCGATATTAGGAGTTTCAAGAACTCGACCCCTGATCCAATCGCGATACGCCGCCTGATTCTGTGAAACAGCATCAGCACAATCGCGATTGAACCAGATGAAGGTTACGTCTGCCCTTACTGATGAGATCGGAATGTGGAATGTAATATTCCATACCCAATAGAATCACCTCTCTGACTCATAATGCCATACCCGGCGTTTATCTACCGCCGGTTACGAAAGCTTGGCCTGTGGCACTTTGGAAAATATCAGGCAGTGGTCAGATGAGCTTAGAGGGGCTCGGTCCTCGACCTCATATTCCTCCGGATGGGTCATAAGCAGAAGGTCCAGTAAAGGAGGCGCTTGACTTGCAATGTCTGGGATTCTGGTGGTCTCAGTGGCGTGCATTAATTTTTACATTAGGTAGGCATATAGATCGAAGTCTCTAAAACTCAATCTGAAACGCTACGCGGAAATCTTTACCTAACTAGTATAAAATAAAGTCGCACCCGCGTCCTGTACCTACCTACGCTTATATCTTTTCTACTACTTTCAATACCTTAATAGATAGAGTGATTTAATAGGAAGGTTTTCATGTATAGTTCCGTGCATAGTTATTACAGGGTGGTAAAAATTCTAAAGTCCACGCGGACGAACTCGCGGGGGCGGCCGCTAGTAGAAAATAAAATCTTAAAAACTATTAAGTACTTACAACAATATCCTATTTCAGGTTGTTCTTTTTGCGAATGGCGAACCCAGGATGGGTCAATTCGATGAATGTGTAATAGTTTCATAGTTATTTGTAAATAAATAAAAATAACTACCTATCTATAAAATAAAATAAAAATCTTACCTATGAAATCTGGGCTTTTTACGTAGTTTTCCTAAGCAAATTGAATTATCAGAACATTGGGAACACTGCAATTTTTCCATCGTCGTAATTGCGCAACACAACACAACACCATAAAAACACTTATATGTGGATAAATATTGTAAAGAAATTAAGATTTGCACTAAAAAATATTTAACATTCGCGCGCTTGAATGACATGACAGTCATAAAGATTTGGATTATAAAAAATGGCTGGCGCTGGCGTATTCATTCATTTTAAAACTATTTCCTTTCTTTTATAAGATAATCACGTCAAGGTGTGTTTTATAACAGTGAAGTGAAATAACAATACATAAAAAGAATTTTAAAATTCAAATTAGTTAAAAAGATCTTAAGTAAATATAAAGATTAAAACTACTTCCTTTGTTCTTACGGTTCTTATTCACAGACACTAGCGCGCCACCTAGGGAGTACTGGAGACATAATCTTGCGAATACTTTTATTTAATAAAATTTATTCCTAGTATTTTATGCGACGAAAGGTTACTTAAATTTCGTAATTCATTATTTATTGATGAAAGTACTTTATAATAATCCTATAAATTAATCGGAATCCTAAACAATATCAAATTGATAATCACAGTAGGTCGAGTAGGTCAGCCTACTTAATACGGCTAAATTGAGAATGTCACTTTCCTCGTTATAACACCTGCTAGTTATAATATTTCAATCTTGTCGTTTAATACTTGTCAATCGGTGTGTGTTTCTGAACAAGTAAAAAATATTGTAGTGTGTATGATTTTTACAAGCAGATGAAACTAGTGCTTACCGCGCATATTGACACGTAGGTGTAGGTATGTATACGTTACATGCAGGCCGCCCGAAGCCTATAGGTTGCATTATTTTGTAGGTAGGAAGGACGTATAATCTATAGTAGTGTATGAGTAATATATTGAGGTAGGCAGTGCTTAAATGCCTTTACTATGAGACCGCCCCTGGGTGGTCTGATCAACCAGTTGTAACAAGTCGTGCGTGAGTGCTACTTATTTACTATTCCAATAATACCAACAACAACATATTAAGCAGAATAGGGTTAAATAAATAAATAAGGCAAATACATTACTAAACAGAATAGGGTAAAATAAATAAAAGTAGGCAAGAAGCAGGCTTGCAACAAAGATTTTAAACACCAACTAAGCAATTGGAAGATTTTGTATGAAAAGTGAGAATACGCGGCATTCTTACGACTTCTTCCCATTGTTTAAAGTAGTTTATGAACAAGAAAACAGACTAATCACTATAATTTTATTCGCCAAGCTTTTCATGCAGTAGATGTAGCGAGATCTTTGTGCTATGCTAGGTAGTGCCAATCGACACGACAAGTGACGGATGGGACGACTTGATCGAATTGGCAACGTAGCGTTCCCAACGCGCGCTCGCGCCCGCTACGTTTTTATCGGTACCGAAATCATTTCAGTTCAGGTACAAGAAATATAAAGGTATAACGATAGCGAAAAAAAATATTAGTATAATGGGTTTTATACCGGTAGTTTAACCGTTAATGTCAACCGTTTTGGCTCTACCTTTAAATCAAAACTGTATCGTAATTTTATACCGGTAGCTTAACCTTATACCTTAACCGCATTCAAGCCCTGTTGGCAACACATTTTTTTTCTTTTGATTTTAAAGGACTCGTCCACACATATTTTGATAAGGTATCTATTACCACCAAAATGTATTTATAGTTTTTGTTATATTTTGAATACTTCGATAAGGTCAGCCTGCCATAAATCATCTATTCCTTTAATGATGGTACTTTGGCGTGGAAAATTTCTTCTTGCTGCTTTATGAAGTTCATCGACTATGTCTTTTTTACTCATTTTTTGTAAAATTTGTCTTCGATCAATTTATCTATTTCAGTTTTGCTGTAATATAAAGTACTTAAACGATTTGCTGTTACTTTTTCCAGGTTATTTAGATAATTTTTAACGTCACTTTGAACTTTCTTAATATCTTCCCTTAGTTCTTGAATTGTTTTGTCAACATAAGCCTTATTCACTGTTTCATCATCTTCATTTGGAATTGATAAGCCCTTTAATTTCGACGGCTTTAAATCAAAGTGCCCCGTTTCTGATTTCACCAGGTAATGGTTACAGGTATCAATATATTCTGTCAATCGCAGATGCTTGTGAACGTGGTGACCAAACTTGTCTATATTTATTGTAGCCACTGTGCTTTGTTAAGAGAGTTTGCAAGTACACTGGCTAATTCTCCTAATGCATCACGCTTTTTATATTGTTTAAAATTTATACAAATACCAGCCTCCTGTAATTCCTCTATAATTGAAATGATTTCATTATCACCCCCAGTGTTACCTGCTATTTTCGATGCTATAAGTAATTTTATTCGATCGATTAATTCGTTTGGATCATCCCAATAAACATAATCAGTATTTTTTCGTACTTTTTTCAAAATTTTAAAACCTTTTCCTTGTGCCAGACTCTCCACGCTTGTTGTAGGATTTCTAGCCAACCTAAACAAAGTTTTGATAATATTTATGTATCTAAACCCTTTATTGCTGTTTATTGGGTTGAATGGATCGCAATTGCGTCGGTGAGCATTAGTTTCTAATAGTAATAATTTATAGTTTTGTAAATCATCACTCGTTATAATATCTAAATTTGGTTTCTTTTGGTACAAAAGTTCTTTTAATCCTTCTGTAATTTCCAATTTACGTATTCCTACAGTAATAAAACGGCTATCATTATGAACGCGGGTTTTGCCAAGCATCAGTTTCCCACGTACATACTTTATTCCAAAAAGTACACCAGAAAATACTTCTGAAGATGTGGACCACGACAATGAGTGATTTTTAGCGCTTGGTGATGAGTTGGTAGACTTAACGAACATGCCACTAACTCAGCTGCGAGATAGATGGTACCAGCACGACTGCGACCCCCCCAAACACACATTGTGAGACCCGTTCGGGAGCGGCTGACGAAGCTGTTCGGTGACCAATGGATTGGGCGGTATGGGCCTATGCACGATTGCCAAATAACCCCTCTAGATTTTTTTTGTAAGGGGTTCGTTAAGGACAGAGTTTTTGACCGCCCTTGCGAAACGGCTGTTGAGATGCGTCAAAAAATCATTGACGTATTCGACGAACATAAGCAGCAGTCGCTACGAGTGGGAATCCTGGAGCGAGTTCACGAAGAAACGCTGTAGGTATCGTGCATGTGTCTACACGTCGAAGGTCGCCAGTTTGAACCGCACCTCACACTTTCGAAAGGCCTATCGTGGATGAAAATTAATGAACAGTAGGTAAGTACCTAAGTAGTTAGATTAATTGTGTTTTGAAACAAAAATGTTTGCTGACATTTATGTTAACCTACATTGTGAACTTCGTGGCCGTCTGGCAAAATTATCGCGGTTTTGCGATGCGTGCGCGTTAAGCGCTTTACATTGCGCGGTACAATTTGCAATTTTTTTAACACCAAAAAATTAAAATCATTTCCCAGCAATTATTTTTTGAAATGTTACTTATTTTGATGTATAGAATACATGGTTCTCGTTTGACTGTTCATGTCTTTTACACCCGGTATAAACATAAAGCCATTATTGTTGCTTTTATCTGTAATTGTTTGTTTATTTTAGTTATTTTGATATTTTTAAAGTTTTAATAATCTGGCATATAGTTTATATACAATTTATATTTTTAGCTATCATTTATTTATGTAGAAATATACACACATACATAATCATTTACTTTGGGTATAGGTAGGTGTATTTGGATGTCTTTATTCATATATCATAAAATTACGCAATAATTTAAATTTTTTTTTTACATATACTGGTTGTAAAAGACATGAACAGTTAAACGAGAACCATGTATTCTATACATCAAAATAAGACATATTTCAAAAAAAAAATTGCTGGGAAATGATTTTTATTTTTTGGTGTTAAAAAAAATTGCAAATTGTACCGCGCAATGTAAAGCGCTCAACTCGCACGCAACTCGCAAAACCGCGATAATTTTGCCAGACGGCGGCCCCGTTCGTTAGTGTCTGTGCGCATCGAGTGAGCTACATTGAACGCTAACATTTTGAAGCCATTTTTTGTTATGAATTACTAAAAAAAATGATAATGTTTCTTTGGACAATAATTAAGAAATATCGTATTGAATACGTTTTCATAAAAAAATAAAAAAAAAATTATGACTTTCACCTTCAATAAAATCGTAACTATCAATTGCCAAGATGGCGCATACGATATAACATCGGCTCTGTATTAAATTTTATTTTAAAAATAAATTAGTGGAGAAAAGTCTTATTAATTAGTGACTACATGTAAATACTAATGTAATTAGTGCGTGACAGTGTTATCCAACGAAATAAATGTGAAATACCTAGTAAATCGAAGTTATATCGTTGTCTGAGTATCGTTGGTACAAAATTAAACTGACAAGAAATCCAATACGAAGAAATTAAAAACATTGTGATAAAAATAGGTTAATAAAATTGTTTGAAGTAAATAGTGAAGATTGTTTCTAATCTAAATAAAATTATAAAAACAAGTGATATTGTTGAAACAAGTGACGGTCGTCAAATTAAAATTGGTCGACTTTTTATTAAATGAAATACAAATAGCCTCTTCTAACCGTGTAGGGCTGTTTTGTGGTCAAAAGTTGTTGACTGTTTCATCGTTGTGCATTATTGAAGTTTGGGATATTGCTGTGACCGTCCGACTGGCCTGACGGCGGCACGGGTTCGATCCTGAGCCGAAAAAAAAATTGTTTTTGTTTTTCTTGCTGTAGATCTTGCCAATAAACATTTTTTTTTTGTTTAGCTGGTGTTTTTAAAAAAGGGAAGGATCATAAAACGTTGATAATTTTTGGGTGCCTGCTGTCTAAAAAGTTATTAACGGGAAAAATCAAAACAATTTTTTGACATTGTCGCTCGAGTTATTTTTGGTTGGTATTTTGTTTTATTGTGCGTGGTTTGGTTAAAAAAAATAATTAAAAGTTAATAATTTTATGGGTACTAGATGGTCATAAATCAGGCTGGCGCGCGAGCGAACAAACCGGTACAATCAGCTCCGTAGTAATTTATTGTTTAAAAATATTTAACACAAATTTTAAGGCGTATAATCATGAACAAAGTATAGTTTGGTGTTCAAAGTGCATATTATATCGAAATTTTGATTTAATTTATGAAGATTATCTACCTAAAACAGAACAGTGCAATTAAGGAAAATAATAACGACGTTTACAAGTGGATTCAAAACTTACCCGTGCATAGTCTATTCAATTGATTGTGTGAAACTCGGTGAAATTATTGAGAAACTATTCATATGTTATAAAATGAACTAATTGTGTTTCACTAAAATAAAACTGTGATTTTTGTACTATAAACAGTGGCAGTCACTTGCAAGTCAAATCAATAATTTTATTTCAATCCACCCAGCTGTTTTAAAACAGAAAAGTATAACACGCCTATTATAACTCTCAATTTCGACACATTCTTTAAGCGTCAAGTGGCCGAACGCGTTGGATTTCGTGTCAACCAAGTTGTAATCTGCGGTCTACAGTTCGATACCGACAAGAAGCGACTAAAAAAAAAATTTTTTTAATGTAATTTGCATGCATAATTATGCTGATATGGCTGCTCTGAAATTTTAACAATAACATCATTTTATAAATGTATACCCATATGTGCAAATAAATGTATTGATTGATTGATTGATTGATTGATTGATTGATTGATTGATTGATAAAATTATTGACATACTTAAACCATCGTTTTGTAATTTTTTTTCTTTATTTTATTTAGGAGGAGTTATTCGGATATTGTTTTTAATCGTTTAGACGAGTTCAAGGCAATAAAAGGACATACAATACATAATATATGCAAGAATACATAAAAGGTAACAAGTAGTAGGAATATTTTCTAAACAATTTTTATACATTGTGGCTCGAGTTATACTTGGTTTGACTTTGGTGCGTTGTTTTTTAAAAAAATAATTTAAAGTTAATGATTTTATGGGTACTAGATGGTCATAAAATCATTAACATATTTAAACCATCGTTTTGTATTTGTCTGGTGTTTTTCGGTTAAAAAAAATAAAGGGAAGGGATCATAAAAAGTTGATAATATTTAGGTGCCTGCTATCTGAAAAGTTATCAACGGGAAAAATAAAATAAAAAATTGACATTGTCGCTCGAGTTATTGGTATTTTGTTTTTTGTGCGTTGTTTGGTTAAAAATAATAATTAAAAGTTAATAATTTTATGGGTACTAGATGGTCATAAAATTATTGACATACATAAACCATTGTTTTGTATTTTGTTTCTTTTTTCTGTATTCTATTTAGGAGGAGTTATTCGGATATTGTTTTTAATCGTTTAGACGAGTTCAAGGCAATAAAAGGACACACAATAGGTACATAATATAAGCAAGAATATATAAATGGAACAAGTAATAGGAATATTTTCTACTTTCTAAACAATTTTTTGACATTATTGGTCGAGTTATTTTTGGTTTGACTTTGGTGCGTAGTTTTTAAAAAAAATAATTTAAAGTCAATGATTTGATGGGTACTAGATGGTTGTTCGGTTTTAATATTCTTTTATGTAGGGTAGACCTACACCACTGCGCGGCTCGTGTCAGTTGAGTTGAAAATTTGATCGGGTCGGCTCCGCGTGTCGGTTTTATCTTTGAGATAATACGAGCTTATAATTCGGTCGTTTTTCGGATAATCATTATTTACGTTTAGTGTGTTAGAAGTCTTAATTATATGTAATTATATATAAGTGCCAAGATTCGGAACAATCGAAGTGTGTGGCGACAGATGCAACGGGGCGCCCCAAGAAGCCAGTGATAAGTACCGGGGAGTGAAGGTATTTACTTAATTTATTATATATATTTATTTTTTACATATTTTGTGTTCTTAATCATAACGGTCAACATAGCTCCGCGTAGCGCGGACATTTCTTTGGTAGCAGAGCGTGGTTAGTTTCTCGATTCGCGTGGTATTTCGTAAGGTTAATTTTCGGTTCTATAACGGCCATATAACGGCATCGGTCTTACTAGTAGGTTTTACTAGTGAGTTAAAAATTGTTACCAACAAATTAAACATTTAGGTAAATTAAAATTATTTTCTTCGTATGGTAACGCCATTGATATTTTTTTATTTTACGGAGACACATATTGTATAGCGTTGGGGTGACTCACTGATTTATTATCTCTTATCTTTCGTTCGGCATTGTATTCGTTCAACTTGGTTACGTTTGAATAAAGAATACGTAGTTGCTTGTAAACGGCTGGATTTTAAATTTTTATTTGTTCTATTTCCGTAAACCCTTTTTGAATTATGTCTTATAAACGATATTGGGCTCTTTTTAAAGTCAAATTACAATGGCTTATTGATAGTGCGGATTTAATTGATAAACCTGAGCATTCAAATCGGTTACAGGTGCGTCTTATGACAGTAAATACGGAGTTTAATATTTTAGAGGTTGCTTATCAACGTATTGTTGAACTCGCCGATCCGAATATTCCAACTGAAAATGAATTTATGTCTTGTGCTCGACGAGACTATATGCGGGCTTTAGAATCATTCGATAAACTTATGATTATTAAATTGGATAGTGCCGGGCCTCCTTCACCCTCTTCCACCAATCAGAAATCGGACACAAAAATTGATTCGGACGCTTTAATTTCGCGTTTACCTACGCTTCGGTTACCTACGTTTTCGGTGAGATGGACCAGTGGGTCGGGTTTAACAATTTATTTGATAGTTTAGTAGATTCACGGAGTGACTTATCACCGGCACAAAAACTTGCGTATCTAATGTCTTGTCTGACAGGAGAGGCACGCGGTTTGGTTCAACATATTAAGATTTCGGATGAGGGGTATCGTACGGCACGGGACCTTCTTATGAAGACGTACCAAAACACTCGCCACTTGGCAGATATACATGTTGACCAAATACTAAAGTTGCCTAATATTTCGGTTCGGTTAAATGGACTTCGGTCACAGTTCCTTAATCCATTAATTATGGCGGTTAATTCGTTGGAACGTTTAGGATTCCCTGTTACGGACTGGTCATTTTTACTGTTGCATATAGTGCTTACTAAATTGCCTCACACACTTAAAACTAGATTTGAACAAAAATGTTCGGCTGATACGGATGTTATACCTACCTTTTCGGAATTAATCGATTTTTTAGAAACGGAATGTCGGCTTATTGAATGTACCAAATCGGATTCTACCTATTCTTCCGGCGAGGCAGTGCCGTCGTTTTCTCGGGTACCCAGGCGTCCCAATACATACTTAGTTGCGACGCGTACACAAAACTGTATGTGCTGTGGTGAAACTAGCCATAACGGGTTAACGAAGTGTCCTAAGTTTCGATCATTGTCTCCATTCGGCCGTAAGAATTTTACTCAAGCTAATCGGCTTTGTTTTTATTGTTTCGGTGATCATAGTTATCGTACCTGTCGGCATACTCCTCGTTGTGACGGATGTGGCAGTCAAAAACATCATCCGATGTTGTGTTTTAATAGGTCGGGTGTCGTACCGCGCGACCGCCGTGATAATACGTACCACGTTGCTAGGCAGTCGCCACCTCGCACGGGCGGGGGCAGACCGGTATACCGGTCCCACAGGAACCAAGGTAGGTCCCCGCGTACCTCGCCTTCCCGTGTGCGGCGTCCATCACGCACACCTGAGCGCGTACGGGAACAGCGATCTGATGATCGTCGTGATAATGGTAACCGTTATAATCGGGAATATGACGCGTACGACGGGAGAAGTCAGGACGTACGAGTGGACAACCGTCGTCACGATGAAGGTCCCCGTAATAGGGAATATGATACGGCGCTCCCTCTCCACTCACTCACAATAAGGAAAACTATTTTATTACCTACGGCTATTATTAAAATTAACATCAATTCGGATACAAGTATTTCGGCCCGGGCCTTACTTGACGCAGGCTCTCAGGGATCTCTTATTACTATCGGTTTAGCAAGGCGACTCGGGTTGACCTTAAAATCAACTCAAGAGCGAGTGAGAGGAGTGGGTGGACTTGAAGCACTTAAAACGTTCGGTCGGTCTTTTATTACGTTTTCACCAGTTTATAAACGGTTTCCTATCATCACAACACCAGTGACTTGTTTGTCTAATCTTGTCGGAAACCAACCGTCACTTGATTTGTCTGAATCGACGGTCGAGTTGACCGGAGGTTTAATTTTGGCTGATCCAGATTTTTATAAGTCCATACCGGTGGATGTATTACTCGGTTCAGATGTTTTCGGTAAACTTGTTAGTGGAGATAGAATTAATTTAACTTCGGATGGTTTTACTGCCTATCGGTCAGTTTTCGGTTATGTTCTATTGGGACCAGTAGAATATAAAAATAATTCGGCTTTTCATTTTTCGGACGATACGGAATATTTCGGAATTTTTTTATCGGACACTTTACAAAAATTTTGGGAGGTGGAGGAACTTCCATCGGTAACTCGGCTGACTCCTTGTGATGAGGAGTGTGAGACATTTTATAAAAATGATACGATTCGATTAAATGACGGCCGGTTCATGACACGATTACCCTTTTTAACAAATCGCCCGTTGTTGGGCCAATCGCGCGGTATAGCTGAAAAACAATTTATTTCTATGGAGAAACGTTTAATGAAAAACTCGGAACATAAAAACAAGAATATAGAATTAATGAGGGAATATTTGGATTTGGGGCACATGTCGGTTTCAAAATTTAATGTTAATTCGGGGGAAGAACATTATTATATTCCACACCACGGTGTTTTCAAAAATTCGGACAAATCTAAAATTAGAGTGGTTTTCAACGGAAGTAATTATACAAGTAATCGGGTATCTTTAAACGAGTGTCTACATTCAGGTCCTAAACTTCAGCGGGATATAACCCTTATTCTTTTGAATTTTCGACTTCACCATACGGTTTTCGTTGCTGACATTCGCATGATGTTTCGGCAAACATTGATTGATCCAGCGGACTGCAAGTATCAGCTCATACTTTTGAGAGAGTCTCCCGATGAGCCTCTTCTTACGTATGAGCTGAATACAAATAGGTACGGTTTAAAATCTAGCCCATATATCGCGATTCGGACGTTATTGGAGCTTGCGGAACGCGAACGAGAGCGTTTCCCGCGTGCAACAGCGATCTTAGAGCGTGACACCTATGTTGATGATATTTTAGGGGGTGCTAGGTCGGAAGCTGAAGCGCGTGAGCTTCAGCAGGAGCTTATATCATTAATGCGCACTGGTGGCTATGAGTTGCGCAAGTGGTTGTCGAATAGGCCTTCGATTTTGGCCGATTTGCCCTATGATCACAAGCGGGTGCCGCTGTTATTTGACAACGCAGACAATCTTGATTCGGTTTCGGTGTTAGGTATTTTATACGATCCGGTTAGTGACGTTTTTACTTATAAATTAGATAAAAATTTATACGGCGATAGAACAAAACGTAATATTCTTTCTACGGTTGCACGCATGTATGACCATAACGGTTGGATTTCTCCTATTTTATTTTGGGCCAAGTGTTTGTTACAAAGGCTTTGGTTACTTGGTCTAGACTGGGACGACCCATTAAATAATAATTTGGAACGGGAGTGGTTAAACTTCCGCGCGGACTAAGAGTGTGTCCGTCAAATATCTATACCTCGGTGTATTATTCCAAGGCAGGCTACACATTATAGTGTTCACGGTTTTTCGGACGCGTCGGAGCTAGGATTTGCAGCCGTTGTTTACCTTAGGGTGCAGATGGCTGACGGTACAGTTTCGGTACATTTACTCACTGGTAAGAGTAAAGTGGCTCCTATCAGATCACGACTCACAATTCCAAAACTGGAGTTGTGCGGTGCGGTGTTACTGACAAGGCTCCTTAATCATGTTTGTCTTTGCCTGCAAAGAACCATAGATCTGAGTGAGTTATTCGGATGGACCGATAGTTCTATTGTTTTGGCTTGGATTCGTACGTCGCCTCATACCCTTCAGGTGTTTGAAGCGAACAGAGTTTCCCAAAGTCAAAATTCTACGGTTTCCATTACATGGCGTCACGTTCCGGGACAGTTAAACCCTGCGGATATCGCGTCTCGCGGTTGCACGGCTTCGACTTTATCTTCCCACACTTTGTGGTGGGGTCCACAATGGCTGACTGAAGATGATTCTACTTGGCCTCAGTTGAATGCTAATCAGGTACTTTCAGATCTGCCTGGCTTACGGTGCCTAACGAAAACTAAATGTGATCCGGAACCTAATTTAGATTTTTTGTTAGAACGTTATAGCTGCTTTGATAAATTAATTTCGGTAACGGGTTGGATATTACGGTTGTTGCATAATTTACGGAATAAAGATAATAAAAATAAAAGTAAATATTTAACGGTAGGTGAACGTAAACATGCTACATTGCATTGGGTAAAACTTATACAAAAACAAGATTTTTGTTTGGAAATTCAGCAGTTACGGGAGGGTCAACAATTGAAGGGTCATTTAAAACGACTTAACCCTTTCATTGACAATGATGGTTTTCTTCGAGTCGGAGGGCGACTTAAAAATGCCAAGTTAAATTATGATGCACGTCATCCTTTGGGTGAATTTCAACAGGTCCAAAAAAAATCTCATTTCCGTGGATTTTTTTATCTTAAAGTTTTTTTAAAAACTAAATAGCGGGTTTTAAAGTTTTTGATAATATATGTATTCTTGCTTAATATCTAGCAGATAACATAAAAAACAAACGAGATATACAAGATTAAAAATTTCGTGCCACGGCGATGAAACATGCGCGCTCGGCAATGAAACAAGCGTCCACGAGAATGAACGCATCAACGGAAATAAAAATCTATATTCAACATAAAATCCCTACTAATATTATAAATACGAAAGTAACTCTGTCTGTCTGTTAAGCTTTTGCATCTAAACCACTGAACCGATTTTGATGAAATTTGTAACACATATAGATGAAAGCTTGGGGAAGAACATGGGCTACTTTTTTTTGCAAAAAAAGGCTTGAAGGGGTTGAAACAGGGATGAAAGTTTGTATGGCAGTTCGTCATTTCTGAAGATAGAACCATAATCTCTACTTTATCACTAACATAGTTTGTAAGTATAATTGTTCATTTACAACATTTTGGACTATGTGGTCTGTAATAAAACATTTTTATCTTATTTATTTATTATTTTATAAAACTTTGAATTTAGGCACTTCTTATGAAAAAAAAATTAATCTTTGATCAAAAATTTATGAAATTTTGACCTGTTTGGGGGTGAAATGGGGGATGAGAGTTTGTATGGAGTTCGTCATTGTTAAAGACGAAACCATGAAACTTTGCATGTAGGCACTTGATAAGAAATAAATAAATATTTGTTCTAGCGTTTTTGATATATTTACCCATGTGGGGATGAAATAGGGGATGAAAGTTCGTAAGGAAATCCAAACAAAGTCACACTTACGTCTAACACACCACACACTAAACATTGTCAATATAGGTATCGGTTTCGTGGTTATTGTGGGTCCGGATTACGAATAAAACATCTATTTCGAGATCTAAGATGGCGGTTGCGACTTTTTAATATAAGATCAATATGGGTATCATTTTATGGTTTTTGGGGGTCTCGATTCCCAATACAACACCCATTTGAGATCGAAGATTGCGGACGCGACTTTTAAACATAATGTCAATATTGGTATCGTTTTCGTAGTTTTTGTGGGTCCGGATTACGAATAAAACATCTATTTCGAGATCTAAGATGGCGGACGCGACTTTTTGACAAAATGTCAAAATGGGTATTATTTTCGTGGTTTTCGGGGGACCCGATTCCGAATACGAAATCTATTTCGAGATCCAAGATGGTGGTTGCGACTTTTTAATATAAGATCGATATGGGTATCATTTTTATGGTATTCGGGGGTCCCGATTCCCAATACAACATCCATTTTGAGACCCAAGATGGCGGACGCGACTTTTAACATAATGTCAATATTGGTATCATTTTCGTGGTTTTTGTGGGTCCGGTTTACGAATAAAATAAATATTTCGAGATCCAAGATGGCGGACGCGACTTTTTGACAAAATGTCAATATGGGTATCATTTTCGTGGTTTTCGGGGGTTCCGATTCCGAATACGAAATCTATTTTGAGAACCAAGATGGCAGTTGCAACTTTTTAATATAAAATCGATATTGGTATTATTTTTATGGATTTCATTTCGGGGGGTCCCGATTCCCAATACAACATTCATTTTGGGATCCAAGATGACGGACGCGATTTTTTAACATAATGTCAATATTGGTA
Source organism: Elophila nymphaeata (assembly GCA_955850985.1). NCBI lineage: Eukaryota > Metazoa > Arthropoda > Insecta > Lepidoptera > Crambidae > Elophila > Elophila nymphaeata. Next base: position 7,012,110 of record OY039071.1, read on the forward strand.
TCGTTTTCGTGGTTTTTGTGGGTCCGGATTACGAATACAACATCCATTTTGAGATCCAAGATAGTGGACACGACTTTTTTTTTTTTTTTTACTTTATTGGTTCACCAACACCTTATACACTACTACAATTTTGATTACTAAACTATTTAAAACTAGAACTAAGTGCACAGTCACTTACAGGCAAACACCACAAGCATGAATAAGAGTGTCGAGACATTGAAATTAAAAATGTTGAAATATGTGAGTATGTAATTAATAATTATCGTAATTGAGTAGGTATAAATATATAGAAAAAAAATCGTTGAAATGTAGAGTGGCCTTATAAATTTGACAAAATGTCAATATATATAGTTTTTATGGTTTTTGGGGGTACGGATTACGAATAAAACATCTATTTTGAGAACCAAGATGGCAGTTGCGACTTTTTATATAAAATCGATATGGGTATTATTTTCATGGTTTTTGGGGGTCCTGATTATCCCAATACAACATCCATTTTGAGATCCAAGATAGCGGACGCGTCTTTTTAACAAAATGTCAATATTGGTATCGTTTTCGTGGGTCCGGTTTACGAATAAAACATCTATTTCGAGATATAAGATGGCGGACGCGACTTTATGACAAAATGTAAATATGGGTCTCATTTTCGTGGTTTTCGGGGGACACGATTCCGAATACGAAAACTATTGCAAGATCCAAAATGGCGGTTGCGACTTTTTAATATAAAATCGATATGGGTAGCATTTTCCTGGTTTTCGGGGTCCCGATTCTCAATACAACATCCATTCTGAGAACTAGGATGGCGGACGCGTCTTTTTAATTTAATATCAACATGGGTATCATTTTGGTGGTTTTTAGGGGTTCTGACTCCGAATACAACATTATTTTGAGATCCGAGATGGCGGACGTGACTTTTTACTTAATAGCAATATGGATATAATTTTTGAGGTTTTCGGCGGTCTTGATTCCGATGACAACTTTTATTTCGAGATCCAAGATGGCGGATATGCCTTTTGGATATAAAATCAATATTGGTATCATTTTATTAGTTTTTGGGGGTCCCAATTCCGAATTCAACATCAATTTTTAGATCCAAGATGGCGGACTGTACTTTTAAACTTAATATCAATATGGGTATCATTTTCGTGGTTTACAGAGGTTGGATTATTCATTTTCAGATCCAAGATAGCGGACGCATTTTTTAAACTTGATATGAATATGGGTATCATATTTGTAGGGGTCCTGATTCCGAACACAACATCCATTTTGAGATCCAAGATGGTGGACGCGACTTATTAACTTTATCACTTTTACGCCATACTCCCGAACCAATTCTGATGAAATTTGGTACAAAAATAGACTAAACCTCGAAATCGAATAAAAGCTACTTTTTTGTAAAAATGGGAATGAAGGGGTTGAAATAAGAGATGAAATTTTTTTATGAGATTCCTCATTACCAAAGATAAGACCATGAAATTTTAAATATCACGCAAAAAGTATACAGATATTTGTTTTAGCGTTTTTGAAATATTGACCCATGTGGGGATGAAATAGAGAATGCCTTCCATTCTCTATTTCATCCCCACATGGGTCTCATGAAAGTTAGCAAAGGATGGAAAAACAAAAAAGTTAGTTTGTAAAAATGTATTAAAATAATCAATTTACAGTAATGCACAGCAGTTTGTATGTGTATCTTTTGCAAAATAAGTACCCAAAAAAATAAAAATGCTATACCCAAAGTAACTATTCCACGCGGACGAAGTCGCGGGCAAAAGCTAGTTTTATATATGTACTTACCTGAGTATTATCACCATAATTTTTAAAGTAACTCCTTCTATCTGTCTGTTATGCTTTCACGCTTAAATCACCGAACCTATTTTGATAAAATTTGGAATATACATTTATAAGACTTTAAGAAATATAGATTATCCCTTACACCGACCCACGAAAGCGCAGCTGTAGGAGAAAAGCCAGCATTCGGTATTTAGTTTCATTATCAAAAAATTCTTTAATGCCATTATAACTTTTTGTAATTAAAAACTGTTTTGGTGATTCTCAAAACTGATTAATTTTTCAATCTTTTTAATTTTTTTTTTGGGATATGATTATATATTTTTAGCAACATTGTATGTGGGGCAGAGACGTTTAATTTTAATTTAGAAAACGGTATTTTAAGTTTATTTTCATATATGTATATTGTTGCAGTCAATACTCGGCACTACCTGTATTACAGGTAAAGATGTATTTTTGCCTTATCTTATCATGGCAATAAAAACATAAGCCACGGAAATGAAACACCAGGCCACGGAAATGAAACACCTGGCCACGGAAATGAAACACCTGGCCACGGCAATGAAACTAAATTATGTTACAAGGCATGGCAATGAAATTTTTTTCATTTCCGTGTCTTTTTTTTCATTGCCATAGCAAATTTTAGCCACGGAAACCACAGCAATGAAAGCATGGCGATGAAAATCAAGGCAAAAATATAAAATAACAAAAAAACTATTAGTTATTCGAGGTAATAAACACTTCACAAATAAACATATGAGAAATGGCATTCTATTGAAAACTCAATCATGAGGACAAACTTATTCAAGTTATTATTAAGTTATACCTATCCACGGCGATGAAAGAAAAAATGACCATTACATAAAAAATGGAATACTTTTAATTATACCGCAAAAACGCATGCACAAGTGTACGTCCTTCCACGTCGAGTACTTAGGGGACACTAATATGCAACGCTTAGCACACAAAGAGGGGGCCGCAGGTTGTTAGATAAAACAATATTCTAATTCATGTTTAGGACATGGCGATGAAAGTTTGTTCTGGGACAAATGCATTTAGGATAACCATTCGTTGTATTGTTCAATAATTTGAATAAATGTATTCCGTAACAATACTTTAACTATTCACGCATGAAATAAAACTAAGTTTCAATATAAATAATCAATAGATTTTTAGCAATGAGGTATAATATACATCAAGGTGACGTGTGGACAAACACGGCAATGAAAGATTTCGAGGTTTAATAATTTTTTTTGAAGTACCTATTATTCCTATTATTAAAATATTTAATGCCCCACATAGATAACTATTTCATGTATCTAGAAAAAAAATAAGAACGTTATAGCTTTGTTTTTTAATACTGATTTCATCGATGCCGGGCAATTTTTGGTCCCGGGAAATTCACCCCTTTATTATTACCGCGGTCGAGTTTGTTCGTTCGTCTTTTAATTTCGGATTTACACGTCAAGAATGCTCATGTTGGTCCAAACGCCCTCTTGGCTATACTTCAAAGAAGGTTTTGGATATTATCGGCGAGACGGATTGTTAGAAATGTTACCTTTAAATGTATATCGTGTTACAAGTTAAAGGGAGTTGTAAGCCAGCCGTTAATGGGTAACTTACCTCGCGATCGGGTTGTAGCTGCTAGGCCATTTCAAGGTGTCGGTACGGATTATGCCGGCCCTTTTTATATTAAAACACACAAGTTTCGGAATCCTAAGATCACCAAGGCATACCTATGTGTCTTCGTCTGCCTGGCCACTAAATGTGTTCATTTAGAGTTAGTATCGGAGTTGTCCACGGAAGCTTTTATTGCTACTCTCACTCGGTTTGTCTCTAGACGCGGCCTGCCGTCTATAATTCGGTCGGATTGTGGGACTAATTTCAAGGGCGCCCATACTTATTTACGGGATTTAAATGATTTTTTGAGTAAAAACCAAACTTCTATCGGTCATGCGATGTCTAGTCGGGGCATTACTTGGGTATTTGATCCGCCCGCTTGTCCATCGTGGGGAGGTCTGTTTGAGGCAGCAGTTAAGTCTGCCAAAACACATCTCAGGCGTAGCATCGGAGAAACTAAACTCACGTTTGAAGAGCTGGCTACGGTTTTTTGTAAAACAGAGGCCGTACTTAATTCGAGACCGTTGTGCCCTATTTCTTCGGATCCAAACGACCTTGAGGTCCTTACCACGGGTAATTTTTTGATCGGTCAGCCTCTGAACGCTGTTCCCGAATATTCATTGCAGGATGTGAAGATGTATAAATTAACGCGGTTTCAGTTGTTACAACAAATAACACAAAGTTTTTGGCATCGGTGGCATTTAGAGTATCTTCACACCCTGCTACAGTGTATGAAGTGGACGGACGATAAGAATCCACCAAAGGAAGGTGATTTGGTGTTGTTAAAGGAAGATAACGCCCCTCCACTTCATTGGCGTCGCGGTCGGTTAATTAAATTGTATCCCGGTACGGATGGGGTGGCCAGGCTTGCGAATGTTAAAGTAGCTAACGGTGCAATTTTAAAGCGGGCTATAGCTAAGCTTTCACGCTTACCTATAGATTAAGTTAGTTTAGGGTTAATTTTATTTTAGTTTTAAATCAGTTGGTACTGATTGGGCGGGGGTATGTTCGGTTTTAATATTCTTTTATGTAGGGTAGACCTACACCACTGCGCGGCTCGTGTCAGTTGAGTAGACGAAAATTTGATCGGGTCGGCTCCGCGTGTCGGTTTTATCTTTGAGATAATACGAGCTTATAATTCGGTCGTTTTTCGGATAATCATTATTTACGTTTAGTGTGTTAGAAGTCTTAATTATATGTAATTATATATAAGTGCCAAGATTCGGAACAATTGAAGTGTGTGGCGACAGATGCAACGGGGCGCCCCAAGAAGCCAGTGATAAGTACCGGGGAGTCAAGGTATTTACTTAATTTATTATATATATTTATTTTTTACATATTTTGTGTTCTTAATCATAACGATCAACATAGCTCCGCGTAGCGCGGACAATGGTCATAAAATCATTAACATATTTAAACCATCGTTTTGTATTTGTCTGGTGTTTTTCGGTTAAAAAAATAAAGGGAAGGGATCATAAAACGTTGATAATATTTAGGTTCCTGCTATCTAAAAAGTTATCAACGGGAAAAATAAAATAAAAAAAATTGACATTGTCGCTCGAGTTATTTTTTGGTTGGTATTTTGTTTTTTGTGCGTTGTTTGGTTAAAAATAATAATTAAAAGTTAATAATTTTATGGGTACTAGATAGTCATAAAATTATTGACATACTTAAACCATCGTTTTGTTTTTTTTTTGTATTCTATTTTTGAGGAGTTATTCGGATATTGTTTTTAATCGTTTTGACGACTTCAAGGCAATAAAAGGACACACAATAGGTACATAATATAAGCAAGAATATATAAAAGGAACAAGTAATAGGAATATTTTCTACTTTCTAAACAATTTTTTGACATTATTGGTCGAGTTATTTTGGTTTGATTTTTGTGCGTTGTTTAGGTTAAAAATAGAAAAAAATAATTAAAAGTTAATAATATTTTTAGGAATCAGGACTGGAATAAAATACGATAAATAAACAATTTTACTTTCAATTACATTTTCACAACGAATAACAAGTAAATGCACAGGAAACCACTCTTTACACAATAACCGAATAATAAGGATGAAATAAATGACTCAATGCAAATCACATCATCACCACTTCCACCCTTCAACGTCCGACCTTCAACACCCGGTCCAACCAATCTCACCCTTCAACGTCCGACAAGCAAATGGGCTGAGAGCGAACTAACGATTGCTTTTATGGCGGCTTTGTGGTGACGTCATGATTCGCAACGATTCATTCTTCATTTCTGCTAACACGGCCTATCCTGATCATGCGCCGTCCTCGGCCGCATTTCACAAGATATCTTCATGGAAGACCTCAACAGGGTCAACCTGAGCAGACCAGGGCTCAGCACCGGTGTCATCATTGTCTTCAGCTTCGGAATCTGTCGATGAGAAACAACATGAACACAATAACAAAACTTTTTTGTAAAGTGGCCTATTCTTTCATTCCTCACACAATCAAGGCCCTCTTTCAATTATACACACGATGCTATTTCTTAACTTCTACTTCACTAACAATCATCGTATAACAAACTTCATCTTCTTCATTCTTCATTCTCACTATTCTACGTACAAGGCTAAGCCATACGAGATTGCAGGACCAAAGTCCAACACATATCAATGGATATGGATACAAAGTCGAAACCCAACACATATCGAAAGATATGTCTGTAAGGTAGTGCGCGCAGTAGGGCGCGCAAGCAAGGCGCGCAACCAGGGCGCGCGGGCAGGGCGCGCTGACAGGGCGCGCAGGCAGGGCGCGCAGGCAGGGCGCGCAGGCAGGGTGCGCATGCAGGGCGCGCATGCAGGGCGCGCATGCAGGGCGCGCATGCAGGGCGCGCATGCAGGGCGCGCATGCAGGGCGCGCAAGCAGGACGCGCAGCAGGGCGCGCAGAAGGGCGCGCAGCAGGGGCGCGCCGAAGGGCGCGCAGCAGGGCGCGCAGGTAGGGCGCGCATGCAGGGCGCGCAAGCAGGACGCGCAGCAGGGCGCGCAGCAGAGCGCGCAGAAGGGCGCGCAGCAGGGCGCGCAGGTAGGGCTCGCAGGCAGGGCGCGCATGCAGGGCGCGCAAGCAGGACGTGCAGCAGGACGCGCAGCAGAGCGCGCAGAAGGGCGCGCAGCAGGGCGCGCAGCAGGGCGCGCAGCAGGGCGCGCAGGTAGGGCGCGCAGACAGGGCGCGCAAGCAGGGCGCGCATGCAGGGGCACGCACGTGGAGGGTGCGCGACTGCCGGGTAAGTCAGCACGCAGACTGCGATGGACCCGGCCACGCAGCTCAGGAACTGGCGCACCCGCTCGGCGCCTCCATCTGTCAGACGCTCGGCCTAACCTGACGCTTGGCCTTACTCGGCCCAGGTACTCTACGTCGGTAGTTAGGAAGGTACTGCAAGGCCGGAGCCCAACACATATCGAATGATATGTCTGCAAGGCCGAAGCCCAACACATATCGAAAGTTATATCTGTAAGGCAGAAGCTCAACACATATCGTAAGATATGTCTGCAAGGCCGCAGCCCAACACATATCGTAAGATATGTCTGCAAGGCCGAAGCCCAACACATATCGTAAGATATGTCTGCAAGGCCGGAGCCCAACACATATCGTAAGATATGTCTGCAAGGCCGAAGCCCAACACATATCGTAAGATATATCTGCAAGGCCGGAGCCCAACACATATCGTAAGATATGTCTGCAAGGCCGAAGCCCAACACATATCGTAAGATATGTCTGCAAGGCCGGAGCCCAACACATATCGTAAGATATGTCTGCAAGGCCGAAGCCCAACACATATCGTAAGATATGTCTGCAAGGCCGGAGCCCAACACATATCGTAAGATATGTCTGCAAGGCCGGAGCCCAACACATATCGTAAGATATGTCTGCAAGGCCGGAGCCCAATACATATCCACAGACGTCTCTGCACAGCACCTTTCGCGTGCGCCTGGGGTAACGCTCCCATACACACACACGCACACATAGACGTTCCTTTCATAACTTTACTTTCAAAAAAATGCTGCACAACTCTCGGAAACCCATTTCCCTTTCTATATTCGATATTAAAAAATCCCGTAGACAAATCATCCAGCGTGCAACCCTTGGCAGAAGATCTCTCTTGCCCTCTGCGGACCCCAGAGCATTGCAATCGGTTAAGACTTTGAAAGCCACCCCAATCAAATAATGCCTTCAAAACTTCGCAACGCTATGACAACCGCCATCGTCTCCAACCCATATGAGCAGCATCGGCCGTCCGCGCCCAGGGAGACCCCATAAAATATACACCAACACGTTTCACACGATGCAACAGCGGAAACAACAGGCCAGGTCCAGAAATTGGAGCGCCCGCTTTGCGCCTCAGTCTGTCAGACGCTCGGCCTAACCTGACACTCGGCCTAACTCGGCCTTACCTGACACTCGGCCTAACTCGGCCTAAACTGACACTGGGCCTAACTCGGCCTAACCTGACACTCGGCCTAACTCGGCCTTACCTTACACTCGGCCTAAACTGACACTCGGCCTAACTCGGCCCAGGTTACCTCGGTAGTTAGGAAGGTACACTTTCGAAGATTTATTGAGAATCCCGCCTCAGATAATGTTTTCAATACATCGCATTACACCATCTCTATTGAGAACGTCAGTTATGATAATAATCGGGGTATTCATTCATACAAGTTGCGGGTACAACCATAAAATCAATATCGAAAGCAATGCTACTGAACTCCACTGTAATTGTGACATACGCAATGAGATTACGCCGACAAGAAAAGTGTTGGAGTTTCTCCAGAGTTCTCGCTGCAAAAACACGCGTTGAGAGACTCCACTTCCAACTCAAATCCACCGTACAACCCTTAGTTACTTAATTACTCTTCCACTTGACATTGGCAAAACGCGTAACGTAAATGTATAGCGACGCCATTAATTAAGAATAGAATAGAATAGAAGAAAAGTGAGAGCCGAATCGCATATTAGGGAAATCGCGCTCGCCACTATCTATCAAAACGTCCACAGGTGTACCCTGAATCACTGCGGTGGTGATGTCAATATTTTTGAAGAATTATTTAACTCATTACACAAATCAACTGTGCGTCGACCAGTACCACGCCCCTGTGAGCGAGCCTTGGCAAAACAGTCACTTTCCTTGTAACCTGTCTTTTTACACAAAGAACATGTACCTAATTTTTGAGCTAGGGGTATCCCCAATTTCCCCGGTCGCAGTATTTCTAATACGAGCACGGTCAGACGGGGTTGACGTTTCACTCGCCGTATTTTCCCCAATGGCATTTAGTGTAGACACTATCGCGCTTAACGTCTCCGCCATCGAATCGTTACACGTGACCCGCGACGGTCACTATGATGATGTAAATCGGTTCTGTTGTGACGAAGTCGCGAATGAGTAGGCACGGAATCTACTGTATCGAGACGCGCTACGTTGAGACCGCGAACTACATTCTACGTGCCGAGTAGACACACGAGTATCACTCCTACGGAACCGTGAAAGATTTTCACTCCTAGACAACCGTGAGCGCGACCCACGACTACACAAACGAGATCTATGATGGTGTCGATGTGATTTGCTTGTACATACCACGCTTAATCTCATGGCGCGGTGGCGTATTTTCCGATTTTGTGACGGTAGCGGCATAATAAATCGAATCCCTGCAACTGCTTGTTATTTTCTTTTTTAAACTAAAAAAACCTCTAATGTAGGCGTAGGAACTTTTATCCCAATTCTGATTTTAGGAATCAGGACTGGAATAAAATACGATAAATAAACAATTTTACTTTCAATTACATTTTCACAACGAATAACAAGTAAATGCACAGGAAACCACTCTTTACACAATAACCGAATAATAAGGATGAAATAAATGACTCAATGCAAATCACATCATCACCACTTCAACCAATCTCACCCTTCAACGTCCGACAAGCAAATGGGCTGAGAGCGAACTAACGATTGCTTTTATGGCGGCTTTGTGGTGACGTCATGATTCGCAACGATTCATTCTTCATTTCTGCTAACAATATATACAAGAATATATACTTAATAGGTAAAAAGTAATAGGAATATTTACTATTATTATTTTTCTGTTTAATTTCTGTTATTAAGTCGGTTAGCAGTTAAATTCAATATTGTCAAACACAACGTTGACTCGCAAGGCCGCGCTCAGGGATACTGAAGTGAAGTTACAGCAGGCCCTTTCGGATTTGAAAGCATGTAGGGAATTGAATGAACAGTTGCTGCAAGAGCGAGAAGACAGTGAAAAAGAAATATTGAGGGTTATAAATAAAAATTCTGAACTGAAAACCGAGCTTGCTGAATTTCACATCAAATACACAGATCTTATAGAGCAATTTACACGGTCGCAAGAAATAGTATCTTCATTCGTAGAATGTAGAAACACGCATTGACAAGCCTTGAGACGTATAAATGAACTCGAAATAAGCTTATCGGACGCTCAAAACGCTGTTCAGACATTGGAAGAGAAGAATAAAAATAACTTTGACGAAAGTCATACATATAGCTTGTTCCATGAACTTAAAAATTGTAATAACGAATACGTAAATAATATTGACTTTTTGCAAGAGAATAGGGAAATAATGGGAAATGAATATACTAGAACTAAATTTGACAGTGTAAAAAAATTGAAAAAGTACATAAAATTGAATAGATACATAAGGAAAACACAAAAATTAATAAGCCATCATAAAAACATACAGAAATTGTTTAGAAAAGTCCCTTTGCGCGTACGATACTTACATACCTATATTATATATATAATATATAGCTACCTGACCCGCTCTTAATTGTCACCTCCCACCATTTAAATAGTAGCTTCCCGACACTGACTCCCGACGCTTGACAGACCGATAAAGGTACCCGTGAAGTGCGCCACGTTACGCTCGCGATCCGTTTACCGTCAGTATCTGACCTAGTGCCATCAGATGTGCCTGCCTAGTGACCTATGACTCCCAGGAAGTGAATCAGCGAAGTGGTAACGTACCTAGACCTTATACTTGACCTAACTTATTTATTAGCCCAGCACCTCCCCCAAACATTTGGTAGCAGAGCGTGGTTTTAAAACGTCCTCTTTTGTAATTTAATTATTTTGCGATATTATTATATGTATTTAATAATTATTATCAAATGCCTGTAGAATTTGCCCCCTTTTGTATTTATTACGTAATTTAATATTATAAGTAAATAGTATTCCCTCAATTAAACATTTAATACCCTTTAAAGACTTAAAATTCGTAAATCCCTAAATATTTAATATTAATATCGAATATTATATCGATTACCTACGTAATTTGTTTACGAGTTAAGTTGTTACTAGGCCGCCGTGCGCTTGGAATTCTTTTGTTCTCCTAGCGTAGCAACACACCTGCGCCCGGTCCCGGCATCTTACTTATTACGTAAAGATTCCCGCGTATTTACGATTTGCGAATTTAATTCGTATAATTGTAGTTTTTCCTTTCCTTTCCTTTTTTGTTTGAAACCTATTTTTTGTTGATCACCTAAACATGTCTGACAATGGCAACGATACCGTTAAGGCCTACCTATACACGGACACGTCAGAGTACCGTGAGTCTATTGGGGTTGTGCGTTTTATAAGTGAATGGATCGACGACACACACCAGGCTTTAGACACCCTCTCACCTGCTAAATTACGCGTGCGTTTGTCTGAGGTCAACTCCCATCAGGCGAAGTTTGGTGCTGCCTGTTCCCGACTCCTAGGCGGATTAGACCCCTCAATATATGAGCAAGATTACTCGTACGTTAAGCATAAAATGCGAATGGTGCAAAATAAAATTGATGACCTTAAGGTGAGAGCAGACGAGTTACCACTTCCTTTTGAGCGCGACCCGTCTGCCACAAGCACTCCTTATAAGACGTCTAGGACATCCCAGTTTACATCCCCTACTAGTAAGCTTCCTGTCCTCCCCATCCGGCGGTTTGATGGCCGTCCTAACAGTTGGATAAGCTTTATCGATCAATTTGACAGCGTAGTTGATAATCAACCGGACCTCACCCCTACCCTCAAGCTACACTACCTAGTAGGTGCGCTGTCAGACGAACCCAGAAGGCTGATTCAACACCTCAAAATTGAGGGTGGTAATTATACTACAGCCCGTGACCTCCTTAAGCGTAGGTATCATAACTTACGTGTCCTAGCCGATACCCACTTAGCTCAAATAATTAATCTCCCGAACATTAGTTCTAAATTGGGTGGGCTAAGGGTGTCACTCCTTAACCCCCTACTGTCATCGTACCGGTGTCTAGAGCGCCTTGAACTTCCTGTGACCCACTGGTCGTACATGCTGGTCCACATATGTTTGACCAAATTGCCGTCGGACTTAAAGTCTCGCTTTGAACGCCGGTATGGGGACAACCCCGAATCCCTCCCCACATTTGACCACCTGATTTCCTTCCTAGAAGACGAGTGTAGGCATTATGACAATGTGGGTAATGCCGACATAGTAGATAAAACTCCTCAGGCAACTCACCCTTCCCGTCCGACACCTAAAGCCAGACTCCGTTCCCCACCTTCTCCTAGAGCATACGTAGTAGTGACTCCTCCTCCTAGTGTTACGTGCTATATGTGTAACAGCACAAAACATTACCCGCGGGAGTGTCCCGACTTCCTTCGCCTACCTGTACGCGATCGGACTAGTTATGTAAGAGAGGCCCGCTTATGTTATAGGTGCTTAGATAAGCACTCCCTATCCTCCTGCCGCCGTAACTATCGTTGTGGCACGTGCCGTCGTTCCTCTCACCACACGATGCTTTGTTATGACGGCATTCCTTCCCCACAAGAAAGAACCGTCTCATTCCGTGACGTAGCGACAAGGTCGTCACCTCCCCGTTTGGGCGGGCGATATTCACCCCCCAATTCCAGTAGGAGATATTCACCTCCCCGCTCGAATATGCGGTCCCCACCTCCACGAACGAGCACGCACGTGACGGATCACTACGTCCGTTCCCATGACTCACGCCATCCCACTCCTCCTGTTCGCAATACACGTGCTTATTCCCCAATTCCTACTCAATCCCGTAGGCTGAGTACGGCAGATGACAGGTCTCTTCGACGTGACCACAGCCCTCGGTCTAGTCTTAGTCCGACACAGTGACTAGGCTTAAACTATTCCTCTCTGCCCGCTTCTACTAGAATCCCTTCAAACTCCCTCGTACTTTTACCTACTGCCCTAATACACGTCAAGACCTCCTATGGATACTATGTAGAAGCGCGCGCATTATGTGATACCGGCGCCCAGGGTTGTCTCCTCACTACTGATTTAGTCGTCGACCAACTGAACCTTCCTGTAAGCCCATCCTTTGTACCTGTACGTGGTATAGGTAATGTGCAGACTGTGCATTCCAGAGGTACAGTCACCTTATACTTCAAACCTGTGCATTCGCACTATCTCGAAATCTCAACTACCGCAATGGTCGTGGATGTGATTGCTGGTACACACCCTGAGATTGACCTACCCAAGTCCTTTGTAAATTCTACTGCACACTTACCTTTAGCGGACCCCCTATTCCACAGACCTGGCCCTATAAATGTCCTCCTGGGTGCTGATGTCATAGGATCCCTTTTGAAGCCTGAGTTCCTTTTATATCCTAGTGGTCTCACAGCCTTGTTAACCATCTTCGGTTTTGTACTGTCTGGTCCTATACCAGGCTACTCCCACGAGGCTGAGACATCTATGACTGGTATTTCCTTATCCCAGATCGTGGAAAGGTTCTGGAAAACCGAGGAAACCCCCAGATGGATATCCCTAACCCATTAGATCAAGACTGTGAAACCATCTTCCAAACCACTACCACTCGCGAGCCCGATGGTAGATTTATGGTCAGACTACCCTTCCTCCAGAACCGGCCCCCCCTTGGTGATTCCCAAACTCGAGCCCTTCAACGTTTCCATAACATGGAAAAGCGTTTGCAAGCTAACCAAGACCTCCGTGTTAAGTATGTAGCCTTCATGCGCGAATATCTTGAGCTCCAGCACATGTCTTTGTCCACCTTTGACCCGTCCCGAGAACATTATTTTATCCCTCACCACGCTGTGTTCAAGAGTACCGGGGACAAGATACGTGTTGTGTTCGATGGTAGTAGTCCTACTTCCTCCGGCGTGTCCCTTAACCAGTGCTTGCACACCGGCCCTAAACTCCAACGTGACATTACCCATATCCTACTGAACTTCCGCAGGCACGAAGTAGTATTTGTCACTGACATCCGGATGATGTTTCGTATGACCTGGGTCCACCCTGATGATAGACGGTACCAGCTAGTGCTTTGGCGTGAAGATCCCTCCTTACCTCTCCTTACCTATGAACTGAACACCAACAGCTATGGACTCTGTTCTAGTCCCTGCATTGCAATCCGTACTCTCCTGGAGCTCGCCGAGAGAGAGAGAGAGCCACATATCCTAAAGCTGCAGAGGTCCTAGAAAACGACGTTTACGTCGACGATTGCCTGACCGGAACCCACTCCATTGAGTCTGCGCACGTCCTTAAAAAGGAACTTGAAGGTATGATGGCATCTGGTGGGTATGAGCTTCGAAAGTGGATTACGAACAAACCCGAACTTCTTAAAGACATGCCACCAGAGCACCTGCAGCTTCCCTACTCCTTTCAAGACTCCTCAAACCCTCAAACCATTGCTGTCCTTGGTGTTCAGTACAACCCTAGTAGTGATTGTTTTTCATATAACTTTACCCCGAATATCAAAGAAGAAGTGGTTACCAAAAGAAAAGTCCTCTCCTTAATCGCCCGGATATATGACCCTTGCGGCTGGATAGCTCCTGTAGTATTTGCAGCTAAGGAGTTTATACAGCGCCTATGGCTTTCTGGTCTAACCTGGGACGAACCCCTTAGTGATACCCTTACATCTGAGTGGGCTACATTTACGAGAGACCTTGTAAAAATATCTGAAGTAGCCATTCCCCGCCATATCCTACCCAGTGGTTCCACCTCCTTTTCCCTCCATGGTTTCTGTGACGCTTCAGAGGCTGGCTATGCCGCCGCAGTTTACTTGCGCGCAGAACATCCTTCTGGCACATGCTCCGTCCACCTTGTTATGGCCAAAACTAAAGTTACCCCAGTTCGGACACGTTTAACAATTCCTAAATTGGAATTGTTAGGAGCTACGCTCCTCTCAAAATTGGTCCACCACGTCGCTCTCTGTTTAACGAGATCGATAGTGCTGGCGTCAATCAATAATTGGACGGATAGCATGATTGCCCTTCCCTGGATTAGGACGCCTCCCCATCACCTCCAAACCTATGAGGCAAACCGTGTCTCCCAAATTATTAACTCCGGAACAGTGTCCGAGTGGAGACACGTCCCTGGTCATATGAACCCGAGTGACTGTGCGTCCCGGGGCCTTCCCGTGTCCCGATTGATCAACCATAACCTTTGGTTTTCTCCTGCATGGTTGATGGAATCTCCTGACCGTTGGCCTGTGATTACAGAGCCGGATCCTTGTAAAGATCTCCCAGGACTTCGTTGTTTGGTAATGACTTCGGATATTCCCTCTCCTGATCCCTCCTTTTTGTTAGAGCGTTACAGTTCATTGAATAAGCTCATCAATGTTGTGTCCTATATCCGACGGTTTGTTCATAACGCTAAGAACCCTGCCAACCGCCTGCCAACCAACTAAATGCCTTCCGTACCTTTCTCCTCAAGAACAACGAGACTCCCTTATGTATTTAGTTAAAATTGTGCAATTTACATCCTTTCCTAATGAGTTAGATCGCCTACACCGCGGAGATCTAATTTCGAATTCCCTGAGACGACTAAATCTATTTGTCGATGATACAGGTCTTATAAGAGTAGGTGGCCGACTGCGAAACTCTGAGCTCCCTTTCAATTCTCGCCACCCTCTTCTCTTACCCAAGGGCTGTCATTTTACCTCCTTGTTAATTTCCCACTACCACCTAGACAACTCTCATGCTGGAGCTAATACTTTGCTCGCTATCCTCAGTCGAGTCTATTGGATTCTATCCGCTCGCCGCGCTATTCAGAATGTGATTTTTAAGTGCCTTCCTTGTCTCCCAACCTCCCATGGGCGATTTACCGAAGGACCGAGTAACTGCTGTTCGTCCCTTTGATGGCGTAGGTACTGACTTTGCTGGACCGTTTTACACCAAAGTTCAATCGTACCGCAACCGGAAGCTGGTGAAAAGTTACCTGTGTGTGTTCGTGTGCCTATCGACCAAAGCCGTCCACCTTGAAGTTGTGTCTGACCTAACTACTGAAGCCTTTATCGCAACCTTTTCCCGCTTCGTGTCGCGTCGGGGCCTTCCTAGTCTAATCAGATCTGATTGCGGTCGAAATTACATCGGTGCCAATAACTACATAAAAGAGTTAGAGTCCTTTTTGACACAAAACCAATCGACCATAGGTTCTCAACTTTCCCGAAGGAACATTAACTGGGTTTTCGATCCCCCTATTTGTCCTTATTGGGGTGGCCTTTTCGAAGCTGCTGTTAAGTCAGCGAAGTCACACCTGAAGCGTGTCATTGGTGAAACTCCCTTGACCTTTGAGGAATTGACGACTGTCTTCACGAAAATCGAAGCAGTTCTTAATTCACGTACCTTGTGTCCTGTTTCCTCCGATCCAAATGACCTCGAGGTGCTTACCTCAGGCCATTTCCTCATAGGTCAACCCCTCACTGCCCTTCCTGAATACCCGTTCACAGAAGTGAAAACCAGCCGTCTCAGTCGATTCCAGTTGGTGCAACAGATGACCCAGCATTTTTGGTCCCGATGGCACCTGGAATACCTCAACACCCTACAGATGAGACAGAAGTGGACGACTCCTTCCAACCCTCCTACTATAGGCGAGCTAGTTCTCCTAAAAGACGACAACCTTCCTCCTTTACAATGGCGCCGTGGTCGTATTGTCGAGTTACACCCCGGAAAAGACCAAGTTGTCCGTGTGGTTGAAGTACAGACTTCCACCGGTACCTTGAAGAGATCCGTAACGAAACTAGTTCGTCTTCCTGTTGCCTAACCTCCTATCCTACTAACCTTAAATTCTTTACGTAAACATTAAGATGGTTAGGGCGGGCGATGTGTTTAGAAAAGTCCCTTTGCGCGTACGATACTTACATACCTATATTATATATATATAATAGCTACCTGACCCGCTCTTAATTGTCACCTCCCACCATTTAAATAGTAGCTTCCCGACACTGACTCCCGACGCTTGACAGACCGATAAAGGTACCCGTGAAGTGCGCCACGTTACGCTCGCGATCCGTTTACCGTCAGTATCTGACCTAGTGCCATCAGATGTGCCTGCCTAGTGACCTATGACTCCCAGGAAGTGAATCAGCGAAGTGGTAACGTACCTAGACCTTATACTTGACCTAACTTATTTATTAGCCCAGCACCTCCCCCAAACAGAAATATAAATCGTTTATGAACGAGCGTAAATGCCTATTAAATAAACTACACGTGTTTAGAACGGATTCACAAAAAAATACATGTCAATATGAATTAGATATTCAATTATTAAAGGAAAAATTAAATAATTTAGAATTATTTCCTAACAAAATGTATGAGAATATAATAGAAGTTTCGAATAAGCAACTAAATTATCAAAAGAGAGCAGCAAATGATGTGGTTGATTTGTGTAGCTACAACATTGATAGATTCGAGTCTTTTGATAGAAAGCAAAGATGTAAATGTATGACACAGAGTACATTTGAGGACAATCAGCTATTAGGACAGGAAAAGGATGAGGGTTCCTTGCTGTCACTGAGCAACGCCTCTTTTCACTCCACCATGGACCCGCTACCTACTGCTACTGTCTTACCTGACTCCATACCATGTACTGAAGGAGGTAGGCCGTCTGTTCATGGTGGGGACACAATGCCTAGTACTCTATTTTATTCAGATGACGTAGGAAGGGGATTTGGCACACCATTAAACTATCAATTTAAAGGAAAGGTATTAAGCACGTGTATGCCTGGGGCTACATTAGATCAACTTATAAGCGCTGCTTGTAATGCTCCTCTGGACAAAAATACTAATATAGTGTTATTCATTGGAAATAGTACAAATATTCAAGCAAAGGACATAATTAAAGGTTTCACTAAATTACTAGAGCTCAAATGTAAAAAAATAACTTGGTTTGCATTTCCATATTGCAAATCGTTAACATATACTCAAAATGACAGAATTTATAGACTAAATAAGACTTTACATCATTTGATCAATCGTCATAGTGATGACTTTCAATTATTTGACACTAACTTATTTAGAAATAGAATTATGATGACGAAGGATGGCATGTATCTGAATAGACGATGTGTAAATAATTTATCCACATTGTTAGCTCATAATTTAAATAAGTACTACAGTGATGACAATTCAGTGTCTGTATCAAAAGATATTTGTAAAACTGAGACTGATAATTTTTTATTGATCTGAATATGACCGATGAAAAGTGTACAAATTCACTAACTTTAGTGTATCAAAACGTAAATCGCTTCTCTGGTAAAATACTGGACGTTGAACTGTTACTAGATAAATTTAGTATCGATGTACTATGCTTAACAGAAACTTGGCTAACACCAGAAAAATGTGTTTTAGCATAAGAAATTATAAAATTGTTAGTTTTTTCAATAGAGTCTCTGCTATGGGTGGAGGTTGTCTTTTATTAGTCAAAGAATCAGCAAAGTGTAAAGAGCGTAGGGATCTTGTCAAATGTTCTGTTGAACGTATATGTGAAGTGGCTGGTGCGGAGCTTGAGAGGCTCATTGTAGTTTGTATCTATCGACCACCATCAGCAAACTTTAACTCATTTCTTGATATTCTAGAAGATATATTAAACAAGATAACTAACAGTAGTAAACCACTTGTTATTTGCGGTGATTTCAATGTATATCTTCTCAGTGACTCTAGTGAAAAGGATAGCTTAATGACTTTGCTAAAATGTTATAATTTAGATTGTCTCTTCAATGAACCAACTAGGATAACTTCCCACTCTTCAACTTGCATTGACAATATTGTTAGCAGAAATGAAGAATGAATCGTTGCGAATCATGACGTCACCACAAAGCCGCCATAAAAGCAATCGTTAGTTCGCTCTCAGCCCATTTGCTTGTCGGACGTTGAAGGGTGAGGTTGGTTGTAGTGGTGATCGACGTGATTTGCATTGAGTCATTTATTTCATCCTTATTATTCGGTTATTGTATAAAGAGTGGTTTTCTGTGCATTTACTTGTTATTTATGGTGAAAATCTAATTGAAAGTAAAATTGTTTCTTTATCGTATTTTATTCCAGTCCTGATTCCTAAAATCAGAATTGGGATAAAAGTTCCTACGCCTACATTAGAGGTTTTTTAAGTTTAAAAGAGAAAATAACAAGCAGTTGCAGGGATTCGATTTATTATGCCGCTACCGTCACAAAATCGGAAAATACACCACCGCGCCATGAGATTAAGCGTGGTATGTACAAGCAAATCACATCGACACCATCATAGATCTCGTTCTTGTAGTCGTGGGTCGCGCTCACGGTTGTCTAGGAGTGAAAATCTTTCACGGTTCCGTAGGAGTGATACTCGTGTGTCTACTCGGCACGTAGAATGTAGTTCGCGGTCTCAACGTAGCGCGTCTCGATACAGTAGATTCCGTATTCATTCGCGACTTCGTCACAACAGAGCCGATTTACAACATCATCATAGTGACCGTCGCGGGTCACGTGTAACGATTCGATGGCGGAGACGTTAAGCGCGATAGTGTCTACACTAAATGCCATTGGGGAAAATACGGCGAGTGTAACGTCAACCCCGTCTGACCGTGTTCGTGTTAGATATACTCCGAATGTAACGCCAAACCCGCTGACCGTGCTCGTGTTAGAAATATTGCGAGTGTACCGCCAAACCCGTCTGACCGTGTTCGGGTTAGAAGTACTGCGAGTGTACCGCTAAACCCGTCTGCACGGGTTCGTGTTAGAAATATTGCGAGTGTAACGCCAAACCCATCTGACCGTGTTCGGGTTAGAAATACTGTGAGTGTACCGCTAAACACGTCTGCACGTGTTCGTGTTAGAAATACTAAGAATGTAACGCCAAACTCGTCTGATCATGTTAGTGTTAGTCCTACCCCCGATGCGAGGACAGCAACCTAATCGCAGCGCAGGTGCTTGCCGATGCTAGCATTAAATAAAGCAAGGTGCCACAGTAACTTTGTATCTAACTTTGATCTATCGTCTATCAATAACTTTGATGCGAGGGGGTAGAACGCGCAAAATTGGCTAACCGTTGGTATGATTTAGTGTCTTGCTGGAGTTTCTCACTGTCTAAAACGAGACGCCAAAACCTAGTTAGGTGAATGGTCAACCAACGACCACATAATGGCAAAATTTCGTGAGAGTTTAAGTCTATGTGCCATAAAATTGTTAAGGCGCAAATACTTTTTAAGGTTATGAACACAACGTCCAACATACGCCGAGTACGCGCGTCGATCTCTGCTTTGTTTCCGTATGGTTCGGGGTTTGAGTGAGGATCTGATGGTTCACGTGGTGATGCGTGGCGTTAATAACGCCCAGGTGGGGGTGGCGGCCGCAGGTGCCGGCTTGGCTGCGGAAGGCATAGTTTCGTTTCTGGCCATTTGTGTCAAGCCTAGCCGCAGCAAATTGGTCTGCCATGGACCAGCTAGTGCTTTTGGGCAGCGCCACACTACGCCACTAGATTTCGAGTGCAACTGCGATCAGACTGGATATGTAACCTGGGCCGAGTTGGGCCGAGTTAGGCAGAGTGTCAGGTTAGGCCGAGTTAGGCCGAGTGTCAGGTTGTGCCGAGTTAGGCCGAGTGTCAGTTAAGGCCGAGTTAGGCCGAGTGTCAGGTAAGGCCGAGTTAGGCCGAGTGTCAGGTTAGGCCGAGCGTCTGACAGACTGAGGCGCAAAGCGGGCGCTCCAATTTCTGGACCTGGCCGGTTGTTTCCGCCGTTGCATCGTGTGAAACGTGTTGGTGTTTATTTAATGGGGTCACCCGGGGCGCGGACGGCCGATGCTGCTCATATGGGTTGGAGACTCTGGCGGTCATCATAGCGTTGCGAAGTTTTGTGCATTATTTGAGTGGGGTGGCTTTCAAAGTCTTAACCGATTGCAATGCTCTGGGGGCCGCAGAGGGCAAGAGAGATCTTCTGCCAAGGGTTGCACGCTGGATGATTTGTCTACGGGATTTTTTAATATCGAATATAGAAAGGGAAAGGGGTTTCCGAGAGTTGTGCAGCATTTTTTGAAAGTAAAGTTATGAAAAGAACGTCTATGTGTGCGTGTGTGTGTATGGGAGCGTTACCCCAGGCGCACGCGAAAGGTGCTGTGCAGAGACGTCTGTGGATATGTATTGGGCTCCGGCCTTGCAGACATATCTTACGATATGTGTTGGGCTCCGGCCTTGCAGACATATCTTACGATATGTGTTGGGCTCCGGCCTTGCAGACATATCTTACGATATGTGTTGGGCTTCGGCCTTGCAGACATATCTTACGATATGTGTTGGGCTCCGGCCTTGCAGATATATCTTACGATATGTGTTGGGCTTCGGCCTTGCAGACATATCTTACGATATGTGTTGGGCTCCGGCCTTGCAGACATATCTTACGATATGTGTTGGGCTCCGGCCTTGCAGACATATCTTACGATATGTGTTGGGCTTCGGCCTTGCAGACATATCTTACGATATGTGTTGGGCTTCGGCCTTGCAGACATATCTTACGATATGTGTTGGGCTGCGGCCTTGCAGACATATCTTACGATATGTGTTGAGCTTCTGCCTTACAGATATAACTTTCGATATGTGTTGGGCTTCGGCCTTGCAGACATATCATTCGATATGTGTTGGGCTCCGGCCTTGCAGTACCTTCCTAACTACCGACGTAGAGTACCTGGGCCGAGTAAGGCCAAGCGTCAGGTTAGGCCGAGCGTCTGACAGATGGAGGCGCCGAGCGGGTGCGCCAGTTCCTGAGCTGCGTGGCCGGGTCCGTCGCAGTCTGCGTGCTGACTTACCCGGCAGTCGC
Source organism: Elophila nymphaeata (assembly GCA_955850985.1). Classification (NCBI taxonomy): domain Eukaryota; kingdom Metazoa; phylum Arthropoda; class Insecta; order Lepidoptera; family Crambidae; genus Elophila; species Elophila nymphaeata. The sequence continues at coordinate 7,033,556 of OY039071.1, forward strand.
GCACCCTCCACGTGCGCGCCCCTGCTGCGCGCCCTTCTGCGCGCCCTGCATGCGCGCCCTGCCTGCGCGCCCTGCCTGCGCGCCCTGCCTGCGCGCCCTGTCAGCGCGCCCTGCCCGCGCGCCCTGGTTGCGCGCCTTGCTTGCGCGCCCTACTGCGCGCACTACCTTACAGACATATCTTTCGATATGTGTTGGGTTTCGACTTTGTATCCATATCCATTGATATGTGTTGGACTTTGGTCCTGCAATCTCGTATGGCTTAGCCTTGTACGTAGAATAGTGAGAATGAAGAATGAAGAAGATGAAGTTTGTTATACGATGATTGTTAGTGAAGTAGAAGTTAAGAAATAGCATCGTGTGTATAATTGAAAGAGGGCCTTGATTGTGTGAGGAATGAAAGAATAGGCCACTTTACAAAAAAGTTTTGTTATTGTGTTCATGTTGTATCTCATCGACAGATTCCGAAGCTGAAGACAATGATGACACCGGTGCTGAGCCCTGGTCTGCTCAGGTTGACCCTGTTGAGGTCTTCCATGAAGATATCTTGTGAAATGCGGCCGAGGACGGCGCATGATCAGGATAGGCCGTGTTAGCAGAAATGAAGAATGAATCGTTGCGAATCATGACGTCACCACAAAGCCGCCATAAAAGCAATCGTTAGTTCGCTCTCAGCCCATTTGCTTGTCGGACGTTGAAGGGTGAGGTTGGTTGTAGGTGGTGATCGACGTGATTTGCATTGAGTCATTTATTTCATCCTTATTATTCGGTTATTGTGTAAAGAGTGGTTTTCTGTGCATTTACTTGTTATTTATGGTGAAAATCTAATTGAAAGTAAAATTGTTTCTTTATCGTATTTTATTCCAGTCCTGATTCCTAAAAATATTATTATAAATTGTAAAATTAAAAGTAAATCTTTGATATGTGGGGTCCCATCTGATCACAAAGGATTAAAAATAGAAATAGAAATAATTGATAACAAGACAAAAAATAAAATAATTAAATATAGGCCCTTGACACAAAATAGGTTGGACAGGTTTAGAGAATGTATAAATACATCCCTAACATCTGTTAATTTAAACAAGGATAACCCTAATGAGTTATATATTAAATTATTTATGACCATAAGAAACGAATTTGACAAAACATTTAGACTCAAACAAACTAATAAAAAAGAAAAAACTGTTTTTAGTGAATGGGCCACAAAAGAGATCAGGAAAAGTAGAAATAACTTATATGATAAAAAGTCATACATGTTTAATTCAGATTTTCAAGAATATGTAAAACAATATTCAAAAATTTTCAAAAATGTATGTAGACAAGCCAAATCGGACTATATTAGGGGAAAAATAATTAGAGCTAAAAATAAAATTAAAGTGACATGGTCAGTCAATAATCGAGAGACTGGCAAAACTAAAAACAAAGAGTCAAATATATCATTAAAAATAAAAAATGAGCTCATTGCAGATAAAAAGGAAGTAGCTAACTATTTTAATACTTTTTTCAAAATGATTCCCATTGATACTACAAAACATATAAATTCTTCTCCTGAGCTTGCTGAAAGTATCCTAAATGATAACTTTAGTAGGGTAGCAACATGTTTTCAATTTCGACAAATTAATGAGATAGATATTGTCAAAGCTTATAAGATGTTAAATAAAAAGAAGACCGAAGATATTTGGGGGATATCAGTGGCAGTGTTGAGCCCAGTAATTGATCTTATAGCACCTTTTCTCGCTTTAATATTTAACCGATGCATAGAGACGGGTATTTTTCCTGATTTAATGAAAGAAAGTAGGGTCACTCCAATATTTATTCAATCTGGAAATACACATGATCCTTCTAACTACCGACCTGTTTCAGTGTTGCCTGCACTCAGTAAAATATTCGAAAGAATAATTTACATTCAATTAAATGCCTATTTTTGTTTGACCGGGATATTCCATGATAATCAATTTGGATTTATGAAAAGACGATCAACTACGGATGCGAGAGCTAAGTTAATAAATAATATTTTCGAAAACTGGGAAAAAAAGTGTGACGCTATAGGCATTTTTTGTGACCTTTCAAAAGCGTTTGATTGCGTCAACCATGAAACTTTGATAAGAAAGTTGAATTATTATGGTGTTGGTGGTCCAGCCTTACAATTGATAAAATCGTACCTCAAAAAACGAATACAGAGAATCGGCATCAGGGGAGTAGTGTCTGATGGTTCATTGATTGAAATAGGTGTACCACAGGGCTCGATACTTGGACCTTTTTTATTTCTCGTTTATATAAACGATCTTCCATATATGGTCAAGGATATGTCGGATATAGTGTTGTAAGGGTTCCCCTTTGGTTGACCAACAGTTATTAAACAAATTTACAGATAACAAGCAACGGAATGCAAAGTTATCATTTCGCAAATCAACGTTCCATTTATTTATGTTTGTTCGATAGCTTAGTTAATCGTATGTACTTCGATTGGATTTCTTGATTAAAACGAATATACAGGTTGTAGGATAATTATTTATAGCACAATTACAGATCTTTTTTATTGAACGTGTAATACTGGATTTCAACTGGTTGTATTTTCCTTTCCTAAATGATGGTTTGGCAGTACAATGTTTATTTAGGGTGGACAATATTCTGTTTGTTGCACTAGAAAAGTTATTTACTTACATATTCCAAATAATATACCTTTGTGAGAATTCTCTTCCTTGAAAATACCTAGTTTACACAATTTAGATTTTACACAATTTAAACCTTCTAACTTTTATATCTAATAGTAAAATACAACCATAAAAATAATGAAAGGTAGGGTCCTGGAGTCTGCTCTGATCGTTAACGAGTGGAATTTGGGTATTACTATGTATAAATTATTAGTAAACGCGTTATGAGACAACCTTCTGCAGAGTATTTGTAGAACTCTTCGCCAGTCAGCCGCTACCGTTTGGTTAGTGTAGTGTACCTGGATCAGTGCGTTGTGTCTTGGCTCTGATAGATCAGCCACTAGTTAGCTCTCTCTATATATTGTAGTTCCCGGTCACTTTTCCAAATTGATCTCACAACTCCAAACTCTGGTTCTGCGCAGGTTTCTCTACCCGCCGACTATATTTGTAATGGAAATTTGGGTCTCTAAACCCGTACCGACGACCCTGAAGATGTGTCATAATAAAACAACATCAATAAATGTTACACTACTCATTATAAAACCCCAAGAGGGAGTTGGAACCACAACTTGTCCAAAAACCAATATAAAACAACGGCAAATCTTTGAGCAATTACGAAACCCGACCAACAGTACTTAGAATATGATATCTCGAGATGTGAATTATTCATAATTTAAACAAATAGATCATTCATTGCCTAAAATTTCGAACCTGACAAAATATAATTACCTTAGTAGGTAGTCAGGCAATTTTTACAAGATGAGGCGGTTTTTACAACCGAATTTACTAATTTATTTATTTATTTATTTATTTCAAAGAATACTTAACAGGTAACAGTTATGAACATGTATAATAGATATTTATCTTTATGCGTAAAACTTAAAAACTAAACTATTACCTAAGGACAAGTATCCCTAACATGTTAGTAGTAGGTAAGGTTGACTAAATGTTAATTAAATATAATTCATACACTAATAAAATATACAAAATCAAACACAAAATTTAAAATTTAAAAAGTTAAATAAAAATTAAAAAAATATAAAAAAAATATATAAATGTTATTGGAGTAAGTTTCTAAGGAGACGCTTGAAGACATTTAGACTAACATTGAAAATATCAATTTCCTGATTGCTTTTAACCAGGTCGTTGTATTGGCGACACATACGGACTAAGGGATTGAAATACGATGTATTATTGCGGTATACCTGAAGGGAGAATAATTTTGGTGTTCTAGCTCTGTAATATGTATTGAATCTGATAGCAGAGAGTAGTGGCGGAGAATCTATTAAAGAATTGAGGATTTTATACAAATATAAAAGTTCAGTTTGCTTGCGTCTTGCTTCCAATGTTGGCATATTGAATCTTTTTAGTCTATCGCTATAAGTACAGAGTTTTCGGTGAAGTCCTTGACGATAGGAGACAACTCTCAGGAATTTTTTTTGTATAGATTCGATGTGATTGGTATGCACGGCGTAAAAGGGTGACCAAACAATGGACCCATACTCCAAGTTGCTTCTTACAAGTGTGTTGTAGACGTATATAACAGAGGTGGACTTTTTAAAATTCTTTGTAGTTCGCGACACAAACCCCATTAGCCTTGCACCTTTATTGTAAATATGAGCATAATGATCTCTGAAAGAAAGTTTATCGTCAAATATTATGCCTAAATCTTTGGCCTTACTCTGACGACTTAAAACTTGTTGGTTTAATTTGTATGCGAAACGTATTTTATTAAATTTTCTAGTGAACGTTAATACAAAGCATTTATCAGTATTTAAGAACATTCTGTTCTCAATGCTCCATTTAGACACCACGTTCAGGTCGTGTTGAAGAATTTCTGCACTATGATTGCCAACAATTCTAGAAAAAATCTTAAGATCATCAGCGTACAAGAGACAAGGACAACTCAATCTGTCAATCAAATCATTAACAAATACATTAAACAGCAGGGGGCCCAGATGAGATCCCTGCGGTACACCTGACTTTACATTTACAGGTGTAGAAATTTCACCCTTAAGAGCAACTAATTGACTTCTTCGAGACAAGTAGGACTCAAATTTACTGTAACACAAAATCCAGGCAATCACAGAATTTACCTTTAACTTTCAGAAATAATTGAAAAACGATAAGAGTTTTATAGTTACCTTTCGGGTGAATTATTAACTCCCTAACGGTTATTTATCCGTTCCAGGATATTATGTAAATACGGAATTATCTTCCTTTCAAATTAGAAAATAGTTCTCCTTCGTTAATATAATCCTCGCATATGTTAATATCACGAAGGTTTATAATGTTTCTCCAAAATAAATTCAGCCTTGAATTTGAAATTCGAAATGCGAATGAATAATCTGACAAGCAAAAACAAACGTCCCTGATTGGTCGGCCTACCTATGGTTTTTTAACGTCTGAGGCAAAGGAAAGTGAGTCCATACATCCGAATGAACGAAGAATTCTTGTCTATACGAATTTTGTGAATAACTACTTTGAATGAATTTTGAACAACTAATATGACCCCCGTAAGCCTAACGTCACCTAAATAATGACGGGACTATAGAAAACGCTCTAACGCGCCCCAATTCAAAAACAAAGTGTTAAAATTCTATACAGAGACCCACAAGGTCTAATATCGAACTGAAACATGATACAACTTACCAAGACAAGAAACTTTCGTCTGAACTATTTTTTTTTTTTTTTTTTTATAAGTCGCTGGGTATAGAATTTATCACTTTGCCTAAATGTCAAACTTAATGCGAAACGGAACGTAATGTCACTTGTCAGATGACGATGTTGACTTTGAAAAATTGATAAATAAACAATGCTACAAACGTTGTATTCGAATTTTTTAAATCAAAGGTGAGAGTCAATGGATACAAAAACGAACGAATGGACGGATGAGTTACTGAATGAATGTACGATTGAACGCCTACTGTTTCTCTCGTCGCATAACAGATGGCGTGAACATTACCGCCGGCCTTGGAAAATCTAGTTTCCAACAGGATCACGTTCTTCATCAGGATGCTGAGGAAGCGGACAAAGCTTCGAAAATGTCCTCTGTACATTGCCTGCCGCTGTCCGAATTTCACCCGCTCGAGATATGCCGTCTTTGCCAGGGTAGGTCCTCACGATTCTACCAAGCCGCCATCTCAACGGTGGTAAATTATCATCCTTGATCAACACCAGCATGTTTTCATGAAGATCAGGTGCAGTAGATTTCCACTTGGTACGGGTCTGCATTTCGGAAACATATTCTTTGGACCACCTAGTCCAAAAGTGTTGTCGCATCTGCTCGATTCTATCGTAGCGGAGAAGGCGTCCAGGAGTCGCAGTCGTCAGGTCTTCACAAGCTGGAGCGGTCAAAGGCCTTCCTATGAGGAAATGCGCAGGGGTAAGGGGGGTATAGTCGCTGGGATCTGAGGAAAGAGGTGACATTGGCCTGCTATTTAGCACGGCTTCAATTGAAGTTAAAACAGTTGTGAACTCTTCAAACGTCAATCTAGCATTCCCTACAATTCGACAAAGGTTTTTACACGATTTGATTCCAGATTCCCACAAACCACCAAAATGAGGACTATACGGAAAAATAAATTTGAATTTAATATTTTCATTATTTGCAAAGTCTATAATGTTATCAGAGCAATTTTTGAAAAACATACTAAGTTCTTTCTCAGCCCCGACAAAATTCCTTCCGTTATCCGAATGAATTTCAGTCGGCTTGCCACGACGAGCAATAAATCGTTTTAAAGCCAGTATATAATCAGCGGTTGACAGACTGCTAACTAGTTCTAAATGAACCGCGCGAGTCACAAAACAAACGAATAAACAAATATAACCCTTAACTAATTTGCACCCCCGGCCTTTATCGAAACAGGACCTGCATAGTCCACACCACAGTACATAAACGGATAACCTGGATGTAGACGTTGCGAAGGTAAATTACCCATGATCGGTGTTAAAATGTTGCCCTTCATTCGTGTACAAGTAACACACTGTCTCACAACTTTTCTGGCAAGATTTCGACCACCTAAAGGCCACCAAGATTCACGCACAGAACTTAATAATAGCTGTGGGCCTGCGTGGAGCAGTCGTACGTGTTGATCTCGAAACAACAACAATGTAAAACGGTGTTTACTACAAAGTAATATCGGGTGCTTCTTATCATAACTAAAATCATTCGCATTAGTCAATCTACCACCTACTCTAATAATTTTATTCGCATCTAAAAATATGTTAAGTCCCGATATTCTACTATTACGCTTAACAGGTATCGAAATATTATTTATTAACGTAGAATATTCCGACGGAAACATCTGTTTTTGCGCGACGACGTGAAGCGTGCACTCGGCTGCGCGGAGCTCATCGACTGATAGCAAACCGGTTTGTCGCGATTGTTTCTTCATCGGAGCTCGAGCATTGTATACAAATCTAAGGACGTAAGCTACTGTTCTTTTCATTCTACTCAAATTTGAAAACCTATTAAAATCTATCAACATGCATGTATCCACTATGGTAGTTAATAAAATTGTTTGTGACTTCAGTTCAGGTAACTCGTGTACATCACTGCAAATAGGAACGAATTTATTGGGAATAAACTCCTTAGATTGTAGAAATGACGGACCGTTCCACCATTGACTACAATGGTTGAGCGTGTCAAAATTAAGACCTCGTGATAACATGTCAGCGGGGTTTTCTTTACTGTTGACATGAAGCCAAACTAAATCGCCCGTTAGATCATTAATTTCAGTGACTCGGTTTTGGACAAATAACTTGAGTAAATGAGGTGACATTCTTAACGAACCTATGACTATGGTCGAATCTGTCCAAAATTAAACACTATTGAATTTTAACCTAAGCGATTGAATTATTTTGTGGTACAGTCTAGCACCAGTTAGTGCGCCTAAAAGTTCTAATTTTGGTATAGTAAGAACCTTTAGAGGAGCTACTTTGCTTTTGGCACAAAGCAATTTTACTGTTATTATCGAATCACTATTAAACGTTTTTACATAAGCGCATGCACCATAAGCGACTTGGGATGCGTCGCAAAATATATGAAGTTCCGTATGTTCCGTATATAAACTTCTAACAAAGCGTGGAACTCTTAAATTATGTAAACTATCTAGCGTATTAATAAAACTATTCCAAGTTATAATGACATCTTCAGGCACCGGATCATCCCAACCAATCTTACAAAGCCACAATTTTTGCAAAATTATTTTTGAAAGTATGACTGCAGGAGCCACAAGGCCTAGCGGATCATATATTTGAGATATGATAGATAACATTGCGCGTTTTGTTAATTTAGGCACACATTTTATTTTTGTAATAAAATGTAATTCGTCACTTTAACTGGACCAACCAAGACCTAATGTTTTATTTTGCGAATATTCATCTATATGAAGATCCCGAGATTCAGACGCACTGACTTCATAATTGAAAGTTCACTTACGAAGTGGAAAGCAACCAGAACGCAGAACTTGAGAGACTTTCTCGCATGTTTTTAACAGAACATTCGCATCGTCGTGACCAGTTATTAGGTCATCAACAAAAAAATCCTCATTGATTACCGTTGCGACTTCAGGGTCACACTCACAGTCTTTGGCCAACTCTTTGAGACAACGCATGCTAAGGTATGGAGCCGAGGAGGTGCCGTAGGTCACGGTATTAAGTTGGTACAAACCTAATTCATGCGATGGATGATCGCGCCAAATAATAATTTGTAATTGTCTTTGGTCCGACTGTACCAAAACCTGTCTAAAAAACTTTTCACAGTCTGCACAAGCTACATATTTATACTGTCTGAATCGAAGTAAGATTGAAAATATGTCGTTTTGCAGTATGGGACCAGTGTACTGGATGTCATTAAATGACTTGCCTGAAGTGGTTTTAGCACTACCATCAAAAACAACTCTAAGTTTCGTCGTAGTACTGTCTTTAAACACACAATGGTGGGGAAATACGAAATATGGTGACTTTAGATCAATATTTTTGATTCGACTCATATGACCTAAGTCTAAATATTCCTTCATAAAATCATTATAAAGCTTTCTATAATGGGGTAAACGTTCTAATTTACGTTCTAAATTTTTAAATCGTATTTCTGCCGTTTTTAATGAGTCGCCGAGAGACTCAGAAGACTCCTTCAAAGGGAATCGTACACAAAACCTACCGTACTCGTCACGTTTGGTTGTGTTACGAAAAATCTCCTCGCATTTACGCTCATCGATTGAGAGTATGTTGGTTGATTGGGGTATTTCCTCAATCTCCCAAAATCGCTTTAATTGTATTTCTAACGAATCTAACTTAACGACATTAGTGTAGTTACACTGGACTTCCTGACACTTCGAATCGCCATGGAAACTACCAGATAATAACCACCCTAATTTTGAGCTATATAAATATGGCCCTTGTGGTAATCGCATTTTCTCTCCATCTAACAACTCCCAAAACCTATCTGCTCCTATCAGAACATCGATGTCTGAGGGCACATTAAAGGTGGGATCAGCTAGAAATATGTCATTCGGTAAATTTAACATATTTATATCTATATGCGCTGTAGGCAATATAGATGTGATACACGGTAAGATTATACATTTAACCTGTGTATTATATTCGCATGATTTTGATCTAAATCTAATATCGCATACTTGATTTGAGCTGGTGACCGATTGCCCAACTCCGGAAATACGAACAGTGGACTGTAAAACTGTAATATTTAATCGTTCACATAATTTTTCTGTAATGAATGAATGCTGGCTACCACAATCAAGCAGTGCGCGTGCATAATGATAGTGATTATTAGAATCAGCAATTTCTATAACAGCGGTTGATAACAAAACCTGTTTCAATCCTCTCGACCTGTCTTGCAAATTATTTTTGCACTTAATTTCATGCGCATTAAGATCTGTTTTACTATGAAGGGCTGTAAACGTAGTGGGAACGTTGCTGTCGGTCTCCAGTGCGAAACGCGTCTTCGCAGAGGATAGCACGTCCTTCTTGTCTACATGTAGTAACCCGTTATGTCTCTGATTGCATTGTCTACAGGAACCGAACGTACAATCAGAAATAGAATGACCCGAACGTAAAAAATTTGAACATAAATTCTTAGTTTCTACGAATTTAATTCTATCTTTAATCGGCAAATTTAAGAAACGAATACAAGTGTAAAGTGCGTGTTTTTCTTCACACATAACGCAAGTGCGATTCGGTTTATCTAGCTGCTTACTGTTCCGCGTAGATACAAAGCTATAAAAGTGCTGTGCTTTCTCATATTTTTTCTTAGGTTGGCTGCTACTAAATGATTTGCCTTCATATTGCTGCGATTTAGACGTGTGAACATTTTTAGTGTGGCTCACCATCTCCAGCATATCAGCTCGATTTTTCAAAAAAGATAGCAAGTGATCTAATTTTATTGCTGAATCGCTGCAGAGATCGGAAGTGATAGAACCTTTGTGATTCTCCCATTCTCTTTCGGTAAATGAATCTAATTTAGTGACAATTAAATAAATTATTAATGTGTCCCATGTATCGGTCGGTTCACCGATACTTTTTAACGCGCGTAAATTACGATTGACGGTATCTATCAATTTTCTTATCTGCGCAGGCGATTCCGGCTGAAAAGATTGTAGCGTAAACAGTGATTTTACGTGATTATGTATGAGAAGGCGATTATTGTGGAACCGTTTTACTAGGAGCTCCCATGCGTTAGAATAGTTAGGAGCAGTGAATTCTAAAGCACTAATTACTTGTAGGGCGGTACCACTCAACGAAGACCTTAGATAGTGAAACTTCTGAATAGGATCCAAATCATCACGTTTATGTATCATGGTAACGTACGAGTTTTGAAATTCCAACCACTGATCATAGGAACCGTTAAAGGACGGAAGTTTAATTTCGGGTAACTTTACAGAAACCATTCTCTGCGTGTTAGACCTAGGACTAGTTTCGCTATCCTCGTCAACCAACCTACATTTGGCAGCTGCTAAAACACTAACATATTGTTCCTCAAATTGCTCACGATATTCCAAATGACTAAGCAAATGAATTTCTTCTACCTTACTTTCTATCTCAATTTGTACAGTATTAAAACTTTTTAGCAAAATTTCAAAATTCTCTATGCGTAATTTTAATTCGGCTTTGTCTTTATCGCTTAATATTTGGCTTTGTATTTATCACGTGTTTCACAAACTTTACATCTCATAAAGTAATTTCTTCATATATTGTCATTTTGCAAAAGAACATTAGTAAACTTTTCCTAACACAAATATGTTAAACGACAAAGATCTATTGACCAATTTTTCTTTAATAATATGGTTACTTAGTCTAAAGACATTAGGCAATTTATGGTATGGCACCGTATCATTTCTTAACCCGTGGGGACTCGCATTTTCGGACACGGACCGGACGGTCGCGCATGGGTCGAAAAGACCCAATTTTCAGATGAGTATAATAATATAAATCCGATGAATTAAGAGTATTTTTTATGACTATATTTATAAAAGGAATAAAAACAATATTTAAACAAGCATAACATATTTATTGTCTACGAAATATTCAACACAATTGCTTTTAAGCTGAGATACAAAAGTTTCTACGTTTTTTGGCAATACAACAAAAATAACAAAGATTTTATTATTTTTTATAACAAACATGCAAAATCACTTTAAATTATTATAAAACAAAACATAATCATCTAAATAAACTTAATAATAGCCAACATTGATATGACTTTTTTCTTAAATAATTGAGATCAAAATTTGATTCTTTTGAGTGGAACTAATGGCTATGTGACTAGTTCCTACGATCATCGTTACACTTTTTACACGAGAAACTTGTGTGTTCACGACAAATAAACCCGCTGCAATATTGGCAAGATGTTTTTGTTTTCCTGTCCTTCTTTGTGGGGCAGATGAATCATCTTCCACGTGAGCCAAGTGCCGGGACTCCTGCTACTTGACTGGTGTTTTCGTTGTCGCCGAGTAATTCAGATATTCGAGTACGAATGTACTTTGATAAGTTAGGAACAGAAGCTCGTTGCTGTATTTGTGGTTTTACTAGCGAGAGAGCTAGCTCTTTCAGAAATACTCTCCTTACAAGTGGTGGACTTTGGATGTTGTTGGCTTTGTAAATGACATAAGCGTTTATTGCGCCTACATTCATTAAACCAAAAAACAATGTCAAAGGCCATCTTCTGCTTGTTCTAGATACACTATATGTACCGCATAGCTCATCAACAACATCGACACTACATTTGAAAATGTTATAATCTGTAATCATTTCAGGTTTTCGATTTTCTCCAGTCTCTGTATTTATATTTGCGTCGTGATGCATTGTTGAGGCAAGTAATACAATCTTACCCTTTTTTGGGCAATATGACACCAAAGTGCAATCGGGTTGAAAACCGAAGTAGGACGTTTTTTCTTCGCGGCCTTTGGTCTGCACAAATACTGGAGGTATCTCTGCTTTATTCTTCCTAACAGTTCCGAGGGCAGTCAATCCGTAATCTTCACGCAATTGCCTAAATAATGGAAAACTATTGAACCAATTGTCCATTACGACATTGCGGTGAGTGCCTTTTATAGAATCAACCATTCTCTTTACAACATCAGCAGGAGAATTGCTTCCGCTGAATGGTCCGTCGTTTTGCCTTCCAAGATACACTTCCATATTTCCAGTGTAGTACGTCTTCGAATCGGCCAGGACATAAATTTTAATACCGTATTTAGCCGGCTTATTTGGCATGCATTGCCGGAAGGGGCATCTTCCTCGAAAAGGTTCAAGCTTCTCATCAATTGTCACATATTCTCCCATTGAATAGTGTAGTTTTTCCAAATTTTCTTTAATTATATGGTTACTTAGTCTAAAGACATTAGGCTATTTATGGTATGGCACCGTTCATTTCTTAATTTTTCATACTAAAAACATAAGAATTATAAAAATACAAAGAAATTTTTCAATCATAGTTTATTAGTGCCATTCGGTTCGCCTAAAAATTTTGCGATTGCTTCTTGAATTCTTGCTTGCTACATGGATGCTTGCATTGCATGCTGTATGCTTGCTTGCATTGCATGATGTATGCATGCTTGCATTGCATGATGTATGCATGCTTGCATTGCATGCTGTATGAATAATTGGATTGCATGCTATATGCCTGCCTGTGAGATGCTTGCCGGGGGGTGCAGGGGGTCGGGGGGCCTGAAGCTATAAAGAAAAACCATAAGTACGAAAATAAACCTAGGTTAGGTTAGGTTAGACTTGTGACCACGCATAGCGGAGCGAGCGAAGCGAGCGGAGCATTGTATTGCTTGCTGCATGCTTACTTGCATGCTGCATGCTCGCTTGCATGCTGCATACTTGCTTGCATGCTGCATGCTTGCCTGCATGCTGCATACTTGCTTACAAGAAAAATCGATATTAAAAATCCTGGAATAGTTTTCTGGGTTAGGTTGACATGAATACAGCGCACAAGCCGAGCGAGCGAAGCGAGACTGCCGCGGCAGCGGCCGTCGAGTGCCAGAAGCGATTTTAGGGCGTTTTCACTGTATTTGAAAAATAGCAAATTGAAATTTTAGTAAACAAAAATAATTTTTATTTAAAATAAATATAATTTTTTTCGAGCGACGGCAGCGCATACGCATTGGAGATACCTTCTCTGAGTGGTGCGATATTGCTGCCGGCGTTCCTCAGGGTGGCGTCCTGTCTCCTCTTCTTTTCTCAATATTTATCAATTCCATTACTAAATCGCTTTCTTGTTCCTATCACTTGTATGCCGACGACTTGCAGATCTATGTTCAGGCTCCATTGGCTGATCTTCCTAACGCTATTAGTCTAACTAACGATAATCTTGTTGCTATAGGCAACTGGAGTAAATCGTATTGTCTTCAAATTAACCCTGTAAAATCCCAAACAATAATTATTGGCAGTCACTACTTTGTGTCTAGAATTGATTATAGCTTACTGCCAGCGGTAAACTTCGGTGGTGCCATTATTCCTTTTTCCAAAAGCGTCAAAAATTTAGGTGTAGTCTTTGACCAATGTTTAACGTGGCGTCAACAAGTTGAAGCTGTTCGAAGGAAGGTTTTTGCTGCGTATGGCTCACTCAATCGTTTACGGAACTTTCTGCCGATCACTACCAAAATTACTTTAGCACAAACGCTGTTACTATCTATCGTAGACTACGCTGATGTTTCTTATACGGATCTTTCGGAGGAGCTTCTTGATAAGCTGGAGCGCCTGCAGAATCTTTGCATCAGATTTATTTTTAATTTGCGTAAATTTGACCATGTCTCTTCCTATCGTTCTCAACTTCAATGGCTCCCAATTCGTCGGCGCAGGGACTTACACGTTCTTTCCCTTCTATATACTGTTCTTTTCCTTCCTACCTGCCCACCATATTTACGCTCAAGATTTTCCTTCCGCTCTTTTATTTCTAGTCGTACTTTACGCTCTAATTCTGACCTCACTCTTGATATACCTTCCCACAGTTCCGATTTCCTTTCTTATTCCTTTTCCGTGCATGCAGTTCGGCTATGGAATGCTCTACCCGTGAGTATTAGGTGTGCTCGCACATTGAATTCGTTTAAAAGTCAAGTTTGGAGTCACTTCCTTGTTTCCTATCCTTAGCTGTCCTTATACTATCTTTACTGTTTTTCTTATTTTTAATTGTTTGTATTATAATTTTATGATAATTTTATTTTGTATTAGATTGTAAGACTATTCCTTTCACTTTCCTGCACTCATACCCTATTTACTTTCCACTCTTTTCCTTTCTTCCAAGGTTGCCTGGAAGAGATTGCTTGTTAGCAATAAGGCCGCCTAGTTTGTACTATTTCTTTTTGTCCATTTTGTATTGTGTATTTTTCTATTTTGTGTGCAATAAAAGTGTTTATTATTATTATTATTATTATTATTATTTTTTTCGCATTTTATTTTTTAAAACGCAGTTCCGTTTTAATTTAGTTTAAACGATTGGAAGCGCATTGCGAAAATTATTATATTTTAGTGATAATCTATGAATTAACAATATTTAATTTGAAAAATAGCAAATTGAAATTTTAGTAAACAAAACGTTTGTAATTGAAATCTAGTTAAACAAATTATTTGTAAAATAACATTTTTGGTTTTTGTAACTTGTTAATTTGAAAAATAGCAAATTGAAATTTTAGTAAACAAAACGTTTGTAATTGAAATTTAGTCAAACAAATTATTTGTAAAATAACATTTTTGGTTTTTGTAACTTGTTGATATGTCAGTATGTCTTTTAAAAATTTATTTAACAATGCATTTTTGAAATGCCTGCTTATCATATGCATGTTTGCGTTTTGATGTCCTTGTTAAAGCATTAGTTTGCGTAATGAAACATTGACAAATGTTGCTTGCGAAATAGTAATTTGCTAATCAATTGTGTGCGAAACAAGAGAACCGTTGTACGCGGACGATACTTCTTTGATATGCAATGAAAATGTAATGAATACCATTCATTACATTTTCATTGCATTGTGTTAGTAATTACTTACCAGAATAGATAGTGTTTGTACTAAGTAGTTCTTAATGCTACTGATTTCTAAATTAAATAAAATTTACACTTAAGTATGTGCCTTTTGGTTGCTTTGGTACTTGAGGAACATAGAAGCTAATTCTTCACCCAATATGATGACCCGTAAAGCAACTGCAAAGGATACAGAGATGAAGCTGAAGCAGGCCCTTCTGGATTTGCGGGCCTCTCGTGACCTCTGTGACCGGCTGATGCAGGAACGGGATGACAGTGAAGTGGAAATTGTTAAGATCTTGGATAAAAACAAGCAACTGAAGTTTGAACTTACAGAGCTTCACAATAAATATGAATATGTGTTGGCACAGTGTAACCAAATGCAGGACACTATAAATAATTTCACGGAATGCAGTAATATGCATGAGCAGGCTTTGAGTAGAATTAATGAATTGGAAGTAAGCTTGTGTCTTGCTAATAGAAATATGAATAACTTAGAAACAATTAATAAAAAATTGTCTATAGATAAAACATCTCAAAGCTTATTCGATGAGTTGACTGTCTGTAGCCCTGACTTCATCGAGGAGCAATCAGTATTAGTTAATAGTTCTAAAAATAATTCTAGCAATCATAGTTTCTCTAGTGTGAGAAAGCTGAAAAAGTACATTAGAATTAATAAATTCATAAAAAAAACTAAAAAAGTAATTAATAGGTATCACAAAAATAAGATACAGAATTCAGGTAGAATGGAACGTTTAAAATTAATTGAAAAGTTAAATAGCATAAATAACAGTGCTAACTTAAGCTTTTTTTTCGCGGGTAGCTTTGAAAAAGATAGACACATATAATTCCACTCTTTGTAATATTTAAAATATAATTATTTTTAATAAAGTTATATACATTTATTACTTGTAAATGTATTAGTGTACCCACCAGGGAGTGTTGGTGATAATAATTTTATTCACAACATTTCATTACACACACTTAAATCACTAACCATCTCGTATAACAACTGTTCACCATGGATGCAGCACAAATTAGTGAAAATCTGCAGGATTTGTCATCCCAATTTGGAGCAAGAATGGAGGAGTTTGAAGCAGCACTACAGCAGCAATCAACGGCCTCTTCTACATTGACCCAGCTCCAGACGGTAAAGTCCCTGTCTTCGGATTATTTTCAGTTTAAAGCATTTGTCATAAAAGCTATTCAAACTATTAAGACCCAGTTGGAGCTCCTTAACGCTGGCTTAGATCAGATCGAAACCCACACGCGACGAAAAGTACTATTAATACACGGTTTGCCGGATGAGCCCAATGAGGATACGGAGTCTAAGGTGTTGGCAGTTATTAATAGTCAGATGAAACTGCAAAACATTCAACCTGATAGCATAGAAGTGTGCCACAGGCTGGGTGTTAAGAAAGATCGAATGCGGCCTGTACTAGTTCGTTTTTCTAACATGAAGGCTCGCTCTGCTGTCTGGAGTGCCAAAACCATGCTCAAAGGGTCGAAAATAGCTGTCTCGGAGTTTTTAACAAGGTCGAGGCAAAATGTTTTCTCAGCGGCACGCAAACATTTTGGCATGAAGAACTGCTGGTCGTCGGAGGGCATTATAATCATTTTGTTGCCTGACAAAACAAGAAAGAAGATCTCTTCTGCGTCAGAATTGCAAAAGTTACAGCATCTGTTTCCCCCGTCGTCGTCTACGAAGTGAATCCATCTGTACCTTTGACTCATCGTTTTTCTTTTAATATTAAGTACCATCCATACCTTTCTTCTACACAAGTAACTTTATCAATTATTCATTTGAAGGTAATTCTCAATTATTATTAGACCCACAATTTGTTTTCTATTTTTAGGTACTTTTTTGCTTTTATTGCGTTGACGTATGTCTAACTGTCAATGTCTTAATCACAGACCAATATTTTATTTAAATGTTTCTTTTTCTTTAGGGCGAATGAATTGTGTCCATTCAGCCAAATGTTACTTTATTTTATTTTATGGTGTAATTTATTGCTTATAGCCAACTCTTGCTGGTGGATTTTAATTTTAATTAATTAATTAGTTTTATTTTATTTGTTAGTTTATTTCTTTTGTTTGTATTACTGTATTTTATAGGTATATTATTATTTTATTATGTCTATTATTAATCATAGTTATTTCTCAGACAGTTCAAACGAAGAATTTGAAAGTGCATGTAGCGATGTATCTTCGGCCTCTGATTCTGATGCAGTAACACTTGATTTGCAACTTCAAGCTGTGTTCCATGGTAAATCCAAGTTCCTCAACCTTGTGCATATTAACGCTCAAAGTGTCTTAGGTCACATTTCCGATTTAATTGCATCTTTTAGCAGTGGCATAGTTGACGGAATTTTGATTTCCGAGTCCTGGCTTAAACCTTCTTTACCTTCTTCAATTTGCTCTCTTTATGGCTATAGACTATACCGAAATGACAGGGTTGGTGCGGGTGGTGGTGGAGTGTGTGCATACTTCCGGGATAATATTTCATGTAACATTATTGAGAAATCTCCAAGTCAGTACACCGGTTCCCTCGAGTATATGTTCCTTGAGGTTGAAGTGCATCACACCAAGATACTTGTCGGTGTAGTTTATAGTCCTAATGATAAAGTAAATTATTTTCAGTCATTTGAAACTACACTTGAGCACTTAAGTTCAGCCTATGACCATGTAGTTCTCATGGGTGACCTTAATACGTGTTTATTAAAGCACAACTTTAGGTCTACTCGATTAAAATCCCTTATTTCTTCTGTTAACTTTGAATTGTTACCTCTTTCACCGACTCACCATTCTCCTAATTCTCAACCTTCTCTTCTAGACTTGCAAGTAGTGTCTAAACCTGATTTAGTTACTTCTCATGGTCAACTGACAGCTCCATTTTCCTATCATGATCTTTTATTTCTTTCGTATAAAATACGTCCTCCCAAACGAAAAACCAAAATTATTCTTCAGCGTAACTTTAGGGCTATAAACCTAGATTGCTTGATAGAAGATTTTAATAACATAGATTGGGCTATAATCTTGAATGTTGACTGTGTAGATGAGAAAGTGTCAATCTTTAATAGGCTTTTGATTAAATTGTATGATGTCCATGCGCCAATTAGACCTGTGCGAGTGAAGCATCTACCTGCTCCTTGGCTTACTCCAATTATTAAAAAGACTATGAAGCGCAGAGACAAAGCTAAGTCTAACCTGAAGAAAAATCCATGCGATGATAATTTGCAAACCTACAAGAAACTTAGGAATCTCTGCAACAGGCTGTGTAGGGATGCCAAACGCCGCTATATCCATACATCCCTAGAAAACATTTCTCCTGTTGAAATGTGGAAATTTTTGACATCATTGGGTATTGGTGACAGATCTATTATTAGTAACACCATACCAGACTTAAATGATCTGAACCAGCATTTTTGTAAACCTCCGATCATTTTAGACGACTGCATCAAAAACAAAACATTAGCTCTTCTCAGAAATGCTACCATACCTGACTGTGACTCCTTCTCGTTTCGCAATATCACGGAGGATGAAGTTGAAGAGAGCATCCTGTCCATCAAATCCAAGGCTGTGGGTAGTGATGGCATATGTCGTGATATGCTGGTTCCCATATTGGAACACGTTAGTGTTATTATCACACATATACTCAATTTTTCACTGACATCTAACGTGTTTCCGAAAGAGTGGAAACTAGCCCACGTCCTTCCTCTCCCAAAATCCGCAAATCCTACCACTTACTCCCAATTTCGTCCAATCTCTATACTCCCATTCCTTTCCAAGATCCTTGAAAGCGCTGTTCACAAGCAACTGTCCTCTTATCTTTTCCACAACAACCTTATTAGTCCCTTCCAGTCCGGCTTTCGTCCTCATCATAGTACGGTGACGGCCTTGTTGAACGTTACTGATGACATTCGTCAAGCACTAGACAACAGGCTGGCAACTGTTATAGTCCTACTTGATTTCAGCAGCGCTTTCAATTCAGTTGATTTTGATGTCCTTCTATCCATTCTCCGCTCAAACAACATTCTACCCTCCGTGATTGCTTGGTTCTCTGACTATCTTCGGGGACGTCAGCAGTGTATCAAGTGCGATGATTCGTCCTCAAACTGGTGTCACCTTACTGCTGGTGTCCCGCAAGGCGGTGTTTTATCCCCTCTTCTTTTTTCGGTATTTATAAACGAACTCACTAAGGTCATGTCTCCTCCCTACCACTTGTATGCAGACGATCTTCAGATATACAGGCATTGCAACTTAGAAAACATCAACACAACTATTAACAGCATCAATGAGGAATTACTGATGGTTAAATATTGGGCTGAAAAGTTTGGACTACTAGTTAACCCTTGCAAGTCACAAGCCATAGTTGTAACCAGTAACAGGTTGCACAATAAATTTGACAGCTGCACTACCGCTAACGTTATATATAATAATATGGTTATACCGTTCTCTGAAAAGAGTAAAGACCTTGGCTTGACTATTGACAGTAAGTTGTCATGGTCTTCGCACATTAACGAAGTCAGCCGACGTGTGCACTTCTCGTATCACTCTCTGAAGCGTCTACAACACTTTCTCCCTTTTAAAACCAAAGTTATGCTTGCTCAAACCCTATTACTCCCTATTCTCGACTATGCTGATGTCTGCTATTTAGATGCAACAGAAGAGCTGCTTAACAAGCTGGAGAGACTTCAGAATCTAGCAATTCGATTCATTTTCGGTCTGCGGAAATACGACCATGTATCTGAATTTCGCACAAAGTTAAAGTGGCTTCCTATCCGACTTCGCCGAAATATGCACATCCTCTCCCTTCTATTTAAAATTCTTCACAATCCCCAACATCCTGATTACCTGCGTTCCCGTTTTAATTTCCTTCCGCCCAGCTCCCGTCCTAAACGTGCTTGTGTCACGAGAACTTTAGTTCGCCCACCCTCCAAATCTAAATTCTTCGCCAGATCATTCTCTGTGATTGCTACACAGTTGTGGAATAAACTGCCAGTGGAGATCAGAGAGAGTCCATCTGTCTACTCTTTCAAACATAAGCTGAAAGAGCACTACCTCTCCAACTTGTCTTAAGCATATGTATAGTATTTATATATTTAGATAATTGTATGTATATATTTATTTAGTATTTTTGTATGTAGTTGTTTAAAATATGTATTTACTTATTATGTTTATTTTAAATATTGTGATAGGTACTGTTTTTATGTAATATCTAATTTACTTGCACGCGTTATTCCCGCTATTATAATTTCTTACTAATGCTAGGGTTGGCTGGAAGAGATCTCTTTTAGAGATAAGCTCACCTTTGTACATGTGTTTCGTTATGTTTTTGTTATTACTGATTTTATATGTGCAATAAAGGATTTATAAAAATAGCTACATTGATTATAGTAAAAACTTAGAATTGAAAATTGAAAATCTAGAACATACATTAAAAAACATGTTGACAAATATTCAAAATTTATCACAAAAACAATTAAATTACCAGATTGTATCGTCAAATGACATGGTGGACTTATGCAATTATAATGCAGAGCGCTTTGAGTCATTGAATAAAAAGCGTTCATGTAGGTGTTCATTTAGTTTAAATGACAATAAAGAACAACCTACTAGTTCACTTTTGGATAAACAGATAGACCCTGAAACCTGCACAAAGGCCAAACTATGTACAATAACACCTGTTCACAAAAACCTCGATGAAGTTAGGAGCAAGACGACTACTAACAAAGAAAATATAATTATATATTCTGATGAGATAGGCAAAAATATGGGGCACATAATGGAACAGTATACAGGGCAACTGGTGACTAATTTTTGTATGCCTGGTGCCAGTTATTCTCAAATATTTGACAAAATTAAATGTAATAATTACTCTCCTAACACTACAATCATTGTTTTTATTGGCAGGAGGGGAAACACAAATATAAATAATTTGAGACAATTATTTGAATGCCTGTGTGACCTAAATGTAAAAAAAAATATTCTTCTTGCTTTACCGTACAGTGAGTCATTGACAAAAGTTGAAAATTACTACAGGCACAAGTTTAATATGAAATTACAAAGTATGACATATTATAACAGTAAATTTGATTTTATTGACACTAATGTATTCATTAGGAAATTTTATTTGACCAAAGATAATTATTATCTGTCGTTTATTACCAAAAAACAGATAGCAACCTCGCTATCATATTTTATTTCAAACATAGCCAATTCTTTGGCTAATAATTATACTGTCTTTATTGGGCAGGAAAATAATTTGACATGTGGTGACCATTTGGAATGTGAACCAATGCATTTAAATTAAAACTTAAGACAAAAGAGACACTCTCTGGCAACCAAATTGCTACATCTTCTATTGTTAGTTATACTGGACACTCACCTCAATTTACAAATGATGATTATGTAATAAATCAGAAAACTATAAGTTGTAAAGGTATTAACCTGGTCCATCAAAATATTCAAGGATTGTTGGGTAAAGACTTAGAACTGGAATTATTTATGAATTGTAACAGCATTGACATTTTATGTATTACTGAACATTGGCTGAAAAATCATCCAACTAATGTTCAACTTTAATAATCACCAGGTTGTCAGCTCGTTCTGCAGATCAAACTTGAATCATGGCGGCTCTTTAATAATAACTAAGAAAAATATAAAGTCCAAAGAAAGAATTGACCTTGTGAGCCTATCTGTTGAGCGAGTTACGGAAATTGCATGTATCGAATTTGAGCATTTCATTGTTATGAGTGTGTACAAACCTCCATGTGCGGCTTACGAGAATTTCCAAAACATTATGGAGGATGCTTTACTTAAAATTAGTGGTAGCCATAAAACAATTCTTATCTGTGGAGATTTTAACATTAATATTTTAGAGAAGAATTCATTAACCAACAACTTTTTAAACTTATTTAAGTCTTATGATTTACACAATTGTTTCTACGAACCTACAAGAATTACTGCCACAAGTGCTACAGGCATTGATAATATTTTTTCTAATATGAAGCCTAATCAGAAATCTATAATTAATTTACTACATTCTGATCACTGCGGTCAATTAATTTCATTTTCTAGGAAAAAAGCTGCCCCTCAGAAAACTAAAATCAATTTTATTCCCACGAGTGTAAGCAGACTAGAAAAGTTTAAATTAAATTTGAGTCAGAAACTGCCACAGTTACCTTATCATGACTGTACTGAGTACCTATATAATGCTCTTTTTAATCTTATTAGCAATGAATTTAATACACACTTCAAAACTAAAACAGTTACAATCAGTGACCGTCTATCTTTTAGTGAGTGGGCCACCGCTGGCATTTACAAAAGTCGGAACAAATTGTATGAACTATATGGTGAAAAATCCTGTAATTTTAACCCCGCATTCATCAATTATGTTAAAAATTACTCAAAAATCTTTAAACGAGCTTGTTCCACTGCAAAATCTATTTATTTAAAAAATAAGATAACTAGATCTCAGAATAAAATTAAAGAGACGTGGAATATTATTAATAGTGAAACTGGTAGAGCTCGAGCACGCCCACGTGATTTCGTCTTGAATGTAAATAATGTAGATATCAAAGATGAGTTAAAAATTGCATCCGAATTTGAAAGATTTTTTACAGATATTCCTTTCATGACAACTAAAACGCTTGATTCATCTTCGATATCAGCTGAAATGATTCTTAAAGAAAGTGTTTCTGAATGCGATGTTAGTTTTGAATTCTCAACGGTTAACTCCAGAGATATCGTAAATACATTTAAAACTATTGATGTTAAAAAAACTATGGACCTCTGGGGACTTTCTGTAAATACTATTTCATCTATAATACACGTAATTGCCCCTTACTTGGCCATCGTGTTCAATAGCTGTATAGCTTCGGGTGTGTTTCCTGACTTGATGAAACATAGCAAAGTAATACCTTTATTTAAGTCTGGAGATACTTCTGACCCCACGAATTTTCGACCGATATCTATATTACCAACGCTAAGTAAAATCTTTGAAAAGGTAATGCTTAATCAACTCCTCGTTCACTTTCAAAAATATAGTTTATTACATAAAAACCAATTCGGTTTTACGAAGGGCCGTTCAACCACAGATGCAGGAGTTGAATTACTAAAAAATATATATTCAGCCTGGGAGAATTCACGAGATGCTTTGGGAGTATTTTGTGATTTATCCAAGGCTTTCGACTGTGTAAATCATGATACTCTTGTCAGGAAATTACATCACTATGGCGTTAGGAATAAAGCTCTCAACCTTTTGACTTCTTACTTGACTAATAGAATACAAAGGGTCGATATACATGGTCAAAGATCTTCTGGAGCTGCGGTCACAATAGGGGTTCCGCAGGGTTCAATCCTTGGTCCTTTTCTATTTTTAATATATATTAATGATCTACCTTACTGTATAAAGGACAGTCATGACATAGTGTTGTTTGCAGATGATACATCTCTGATTTTTAAAATAAATAGACAAATGACTAATTATGACGAAGTAAACAATGCACTATCTAAAGTAGTAGATTGGTTTAACATTAACAATTTACTATTAAATGAAAATAAAACCAAACTAATTAAGTTTTGCACACCCAATGTCAAACGGGTTGAAACAATGGTACAAATAAATGGGATTGGATTGGAACCTGTTGAATCTACTATTTTCTTGGGCATAGTGTTGGATGCTAAATTGCAATGGGGTCCACACATTGAGAGAATATCTGGTAAGTTAAGTTCAGCTGCATATATGCAGTTAAAACTATCAGACGACTTACCGATGTAGACACAGCCAGAATTGTGTACTTTAGTTATTTCCATAGTATTATGTCTTATGGAATTCTTCTCTGGGGTAATGCTGCGGATATTAACACCATATTTGTTTTGCAAAAACGAGCAGTACGAGCTATTTACCAATTAGGTCCTCGGGTTTCACTTAGGGAAAAGTTCAAAGAAATAAATATTCTAACAGTGGCATCACAATATATATTTGAAAATTTAATGTACGTACGAAAAAACATAACAAATTTTTCTGAAAAGTGTGACATTCATAATGTTAATACGAGGAACAAACATAATCTTGTGGTACATGCTACTCGTCTCCACAGAATAAGCAATTCTTTTATGGGACAATGTATACGCTTCTATAACAAACTCCCAAATAATATTCGAAGCCTACCTATTAATAAATTCAAAACTGCTATTAAAAATAAACTGTATACTAAAGCATACTATAAGGTGTCTGATTACATAAATGATTCTAACGCATGGGGGTGAATTTGCTCGAGGTCCATGCATTTTAAATATGTTTATTAATTATGCATATAATCTATGGTGTGTCTTATAGTTGACTCGGAAGCATAACTTTAGTTTAAATTTGTTTTAGTTAATAATCAAGAAGCATGTGTATGTCATTCTCACTAAAAAGGTCCTGTGGCGGTGTCGTCTTGCGTCGGGTCGTTACGTTCCCTAAAATATGGTTGAGCGAAGCGATGGCTGATTCTTGCGTCATGCCTGTGAACAGGTGCCGCCAGCGGGGCCTGGTCATCTCATGTTTTCTTGATTGATGTAAACGTAGGTATTATAATTAGTTGTTATCTTTATATGGACAATTGTATGACACATGCAATGATAATATGTAATAATTGTTTTTTTATGTATACCACACATTGTATTGTTAACCGGAGGATCTTAAATGTATGCTTGCCACTTATATTGAAAGGAATATCTGTAAGTACCTAACTAACAATAACATAAAATGGTGGTGGGTATCAAAATTTAAATTGCTTAGTTCAATAATATGATTAATTAAATTATGTATATAGAAAAGCTTTTCACAAGATAAATAATCCAAATGCGTGGGAGTAATAACTACCCAAACTTTACGCATGTTAAAATGTAACTTAAATTATATTGATTATTTATTGACTTGTATTGATGTTTTGAAATCATTACGAAATTGTAAGCTGTGGAGTTTCTTTCGCCATTTCTTCTCCATCTCAGCATATTAATAATTATTCGTCCCGAAATGGTGGTAGGGTTTTGACGATTTAAAAGTACTTAGCAAAGTCCATTTAAATAAAGAGCTTTTTCATTTCATTTTTCATTTCATTTCATTTTCATTTCATTTTCATTTCATTTTCATTTCATTTTCATTTCATTTTCATTTCATTTTCATTTCATTTTCATTTCATTTTCATTTCATTTTCATTTCATTTTCATTTCATTTTCATTTCATTTTCATTTCATTTTCATTTCATTTTCATTTCATTTTCATTTCATTTTCATTTCATTTTCATTTCATTTTCATTTCATTTTCATTTCATTTTCATTTCATTTTCATTTCATTTTCATTTCATTTTCATTTCATTTTCATTTCATTTTCATTTCATTTTCATTTCATTTTCATTTCATTTTCATTTCATTTTCATTTCATTTTCATTTCATTTTCATTTCATTTTCATTTCATTTTCATTTCATTTTCATTTCATTTTCATTTCATTTTCATTTCATTTTCATTTCATTTTCATTTCATTTTCATTTCATTTTCATTTCATTTCATTTCATGATATTTTCCTCAGATAGAACAGATTCCAAATGTAGTGAGACTCATATAAACAATACTCTAAAAGAAGTTTCTGTTAGTAGTATAGCGAAGATCGTGAGAATTGTGCCTACATTGGTATTTTGCATAGCTATAGATATTGTTTACCTACTCTGTGGCCGCCGCGTTATTGTATAGTCTAATTAGTCTGTGGTTTTCATGCTAGAATTGTGTTACCAATAATTTGCCAATAAAACGTGTTATATTGATTAAATGTCCTGTTATTATTCACGCCCTCACAGGTTATGGGCCCAGATCGTGATATAAAGTGATGTTTTGGACAAACAAAGTGGATTTACAGAAAAATAAAGTGATATAGTTATTGACGAAAACAGATACTGTGTTGTTCCAACTAGTGACACTGTGCTCAAAAGTGAAAGGCAATAATCGACACGGTGTCGCACTGTGTTTTTAACCTTACCTGTGTGTTTGAACATTGAACTTGCCGGTATTGTATAAATCATTTTATTTTTCGTCGTTTATTACACGATATTTGGACTGTTTGGAGTTGAAGAAGCTTCAATATGGCTACTATTAAAATTGATCAGCTTACTATTGAGAATTATGATACATGGAAAATTCACATGCGAGCTATTTTGAAGAAAAATGACTTGAGCCATTCCGAAACCGAGGCAATCGGATCCAAAGTATGTAGAATGGTGTAAAATGGATGGAAAAGCTGAATCAGATATATTATTGGCGGTTAGTCCAAGTGAGTTGGTCGCATTGGATGATTTAGAGACATCAAAGTCTATATGGGACAAACTGAGGGACACTTATCAATCGAGTGGGCCGGCTAGGAAAGCTTCACTATTAAAGCAACTTGTTTTAACTCGAATGCAAGAAGAAGATGACCTAAGGAAACATATATCAGATTTTTTTGATGCTGTCAAAAAGCTCAAAGAAATTGGTTTGGTGGTTATTGATGAGTTACTGGCTATTTTATTGCTATACAGTTTACCAGATTCCTTTGCTATGTTTCGGACTGCAATGGAATCACGTGATGATTTGCCAACTACTGAGGTGCTAAAAGTTAAAATTATTGAAGACTATGAAGGGCGCAAATCTAAAGCAGTTGATCAGGGAGCTATGTTTGCCAGGCGCACCAACACAAATTACAAACCTAAAAGGAATTTCTTTCATGAAAGTCATGGTCATAATAATAAGAATAAAACAGAGTGCTACCGTTGTGGCCGTCGAGGGCACTGGGCAAAGGATTGTAAAACTAAAAATATTGGTAACCATAAACAAAGTGCTCAACAAATAGAGCGAAAGGGTGATTCTGAACAAAAGCAAAATTATACAACAATGTTAATGAGCACCGCCGAAGAGGTGATGTTGGGTGAACATAGAAACCCAATTTGGTGTATTGACAGTGGGAGCACAGGCCATATGTGTTATGAGAAACACCTGATTCAAGATTTTACACGACTCGATTCAGAACTGAATTTGGCCAATAATGAGAGCACACAAATTACTGGAATGGGTAAGGTCAGCATTTCTGTTGATACTGGTAGCGAAGAGCGCCATGTAGACATTGAAAAAGTGTTCTACGTGTCAGACTTACGAACAAACCTATTGTCAGTAGCAAGGATGACAGATCATGGGTTTGAAATTCGTTTTAGAAAGAATGATGCAGTTGTGATTGACGATAACAATAAGGTTCACATGCGTGCTGACCGCATTGGTAATTTGTATCATGTTAGGTTAACTCATAATGGTGCTAATAATATTGAGGTTGTGAAGAAACCTATAGACCTGTGGCATGAGCGCCTAGGCCACCTAAATGAGCGAGATTTAAAAGCTATGGCGAAGAACAATCTGGTTCATGGCTTGACATTTAAAGACAGCGAAGAGTTGTTGGAATGTGAAATATGTATAAGCGAGAAGATGACTTGTAAAACGAAGGGAAGTGAAGATCATACCAGCGAGCTATTGGAAATAGTACATTCGGATGTATGTGGTCCGATGCGGTGTCAGTCATATGGAGGGAAGAAATATTTTGTCACTTTCATCGACGACAAATCGCGATGGTGTGAAGTTTACTTTGTTTCTCATAAAAGTGATGTGTTAGAAGTATTTAAGAATTACAAAGCCTATGTTGAAAAGTTTACCGGACATAAAATTAAGAATCTACAATCTGATAATGGGGGAGAATATGTAAACAAAGAGTTTGATGATTTTTTGAGAAAAGAAGGAATTAGACGAAGGTTGTCAGCCCCCTATACACCTCAACAAAATGGTGTTTCTGAAAGAAAAAATAGAACGCTAGTTGAGATGGCGCGCTGTATGATGCGCCAGGCTGGGAGACCTCCCGCATTTTGGGCTGAGGCAGTAAATACTGCAAATTATATAAGAAACCGATGTCCTACTAAATCGTTGAATGGTCAGATACCATTTACATTATGGAAGGGAAAGAAGCCTACTGTTATATACATGAATTTATTTGGATCAAAGACATATTATAAAGATAAAAGTTCAAAGAAAGGCAAATTTGATTCTACCTCTGAACAAGGAATATTTGTTGGTTATGATGTACAATCTAAAGCTTACAGAATACATGATCCTCGGACTAGGCGAATTATAATAACTCGTGATGTGAAATTTATGAATGAGACAGCTTTCAGGAATGAATATAAGGAAATACTAGATGAAGAACAAAGTGATAGCAAGGAAGAAGTATTAGTAAAATTAGATACACAAACTACATTAAATGAAAATAAGAATACTTATAGTGAAGAGAAACCTAGAAATTTTTTGAGAGCAAGAAGAGGTGATTCACGAACTAGAAAATCACAAGAAAACCTTAATGAGACAGATGACAGAAGAAATACAGAAATACAATACAGAAAAAGAAATTCAACAGTTTCATGGGAAAAATTGATAGAACCTCCCAAACGAGGGCGAGGAAGACCAAGGCTACTTCGTTCTGGCTTAGTTGGAAGACCTCGCAAAGTATATAAAACACATATGGAAGATATGAACTATTATACCAATGACATGGAGTGAAATTGAGATGACTGGTAATGTTGATATGGGGAAATATGCATTAGAGGATGAGTATCTGGCACAGATAAAAAATAATAAATGGGAGATAGTACCACGCCAGTCTAATAAGAAAGTCATTGGAAGTAGACTTGTGTTTAGTACTAAAACTACTGAAAAAAAAGTACGACTGGTTGCTAAAGGATGTTCTCAACGGCCAGGGGAGGATTTCCATGAAACATCCTCACCAGTTGTAAGATCGTATTCAATTAGGCTTATTGCTGCGTTGTCAGCTGAACTGGGCCTTGATGTCCATCAAATGGATGTAGTTACAGCCTACCTTAATGGATCTCTAGATGAGGAGATATTTATGGAAGTGCCAGATCAATTGCGCGATATTTTCGAAAGAGTAATCGCAAAGCAAAAAATGGGCTCACAAAGAAAGATAATCCAAGATAATAAAATAATTCAGACAGCTAAACGCTGGAGTCAGGCCCTAGATGAGTATGACAATAGTGTGTGTATTTTGAAAAAGTCTTTATATGGGTTACGACAGTCTGGTTTACAGTGGTATAAGGAGTTAGTACGAAAGCTTGTGAGTCTTGATTTTGAACCTTTATCACAAGATCCTTGTGTGTTTGTAGCACGAAAAGATGAGCGAATAATGTTAATAGCTATATATGTTGATGACATGATTTTGGCGACGGATGATAGTAGATGGCTGTGTGAGGTAAAGAAAGAATTATCTAATTCATTTGAAATGAAAGACATGGGAAAGATAAATAATTGTTTAGGTATAGAATTTAGTCGTGATGATAGTCAGAGAGTGTACTTAAATCAACGTGTGTATTTAGATAAGATTCTAGAACGTTTTGGCATGCTTGAATGTAAACCTGCAACCACCCCGATGGATGTTAATGTAAAATTAGATAAACCAAAATTAATAAACACTAATGTAATGAGTCAGTATCCTTACCAAAGCCTTATCGGTGCTTTAATGTATTTAGCTGTGTCAACCAGACCTGACATAGCATATTCTGTTAATTATCTTAGCCAATTTAATACTAATTATGATATCGAGCATTGGAAAGCCGCAAAGCGCGTATTAAGATACTTAAAAGGTACTTCAGATTATGGTTTAGTTTATGAAAGGACTGGCTTACCACTGTTTGGTGTCGTTGATGCGGACTGGGGTACAAATGCTATTGACCGTAAGTCATTCTCAGGTTTTGCTTTTATATTAGCTGGTGCTCCAATTAGTTGGGAGACACGAAAACAGCGATCAATTGCATTGTCCAGCACCGAAGCCGAATACATGGCTCTTTCGGAAGCCAGTAAAGAAGCCATATATTTGCGTGATATTTTGAATAATGTTGGAATGGACTGTGAGTGTGTTACATTATTCAATGACAATCAAGGTGCAATAAAACTTGCCCAAAGCCGAAACTATCGTTCGCGTACAAAACATATTGATGTACGGCACCACTTTATTCGAGATATGTGCGAACAAAGTGTGATTGATCTGAAATATTTGTGTACAGACAGAATGCCTGCTGACGTGCTTACCAAAGGTTTGAGTGGAACGAAGCATTATGAATGCATGTGCAATCTAGGTATGATGGATGTAAATAGAATTTAATTGGATATACTCACGACTTCGAGGGGAGGTGTTAGTAGTATAGCGAAGATCGTGAGAATTGTGCCTACATTGGTATTTTGCATAGCTATAGATATTGTTTACCTACTCTGTGGCCGCCGCGTTATTGTATAGTCTAATTAGTCTGTGGTTGTCATGCTAGAATTGTGTTACCAATAATTTGCCAATAAAACGTGTTATATTGATTAAATGTCCTGTTATTATTCACGCCCTCACAGTTTCTCGCTGGTTTTGTTTTAATAATCTAGTTTTTAATGTACAAAAAACTAAGTGCATTAGATTCCACCTCCAAAATACAAGAAATCTGCCCCCAAATATTGAACTAGACAAGAATAATTTAGAAATTGTTGATAATACTACATTTTTGGGTATCAACATAGACTCAAAACTACAATGGAGGGCACATTTAGATATTCTTGCAAATAATAGGTTGGGGAAAAAGTTTCTTCGCATTTTTTAAGAAAATTCAAAACATTTTTTAATATAGTTTATTTACATTTAACTAAAGTATGTAGGTACCATTTTGTTCGATAACTTTTTGCCATCTTGTAGGTAGGGACATGATCCCATTGCTATAGAAATTTTGGGACTTCTGGTCAAAATACCGCGACAAGTGGTTTTGGCAGTCCTCTCGTGATGTTAACCTGACACTGCCTAAAGAATTCTGAAGAGACCGAAACAGGTGGAAATCTGAAGGTGCAAGGTCAGGACTATACGGCGGATGCATTAACACCTCCCAGCCAAACTCTCTTAATTTTTGCTGAGTGGCTAAAGATGTGTGAGGTCTAGCGTTATCATGATGAAAAACCACACCCCTTCTGTTGATTAATTCCGGCCGCTTTCTCTCAACTTCTTGCTTTAATCTCATCAGTTGTTCGCAGTAGAGTTCAGAATCGATGGTCCTGCCTGGTGGTAACAGCTCATAATGAATAATGCCCTTCCAATCCCACCACACACACAGCATCACCTTGTTGCGAGTTAACCCGGGTTTCGCCACAGTCTGTGAAGCCTGACCGGCCTTTTACCACGACCTTTTTCGCACGTTTTTGTCGTACGTGATCCACTTTTCATCACCAGTTATCAGCTTCTTCAAAAATGGTTCGGTTTCATTACGTCGTAATAAAGAATCACAAATGAGTACACGGTTCATTAGGTTTCTTTCAGTGAGCTCGTGAGGTACCCAAATGTCGAGCTTTTTTGTGTACCCAGTTTTTTTCAAATGCGCCAAAACTGTTTTGTGGTCAATTCCCAGTTCTTCAGCTACGTCGTAACTACTGACATGCCGATCTTGCTCCACTTTTTCAAAAATGGCATCCATTTTATCTGTAATAGGGCGACCAGAGCGACGTGCATCTTTGACATCAAAATTTCCGGATTGAAAACGCTTAAACCAAATTTGTGCTACTCTCACAGACACTGCACTGGGTCCATAAACATCGCAAATTTTTTTCGCGGCTTGCGTTGCATTTTTACCTTTTTTGTAGTAAAATTTTAAAATGTATCGAATTTCTTCATTAGATTCACTCATCTTGGCGGTACGAAAAACAAATGAAAATCACACATTTTCCTAATTTGAATTTGGAATTATGTTCTTTAAAATTTAAACTTTCAATGATACCAAAACCAGCCAGATACAAATAGTATAGCCAAAGAGATTTTATTACAAGTTTATTCATACTATAATGCGAAAAGACTTTTTCCCCAACCTAATGCACCAAGACTTGCCGGCCAGCGCGCCACGGGATCGAACTTGCAGCAAAAATAGACGATTTATCTTGCTTATTAACACACGACGAAACTTTGTCGAAGGACCCACACTAATAGATTGTGTTCAGCTGCATATGCGGTGAAAACAATTAGGAACTTAACAGATGAAGTGACTGCAAGATTGGTTTATTTTTCCTATTTTCATAGCGTCATGTCGTACGGCGTTCTGCTATGGGGATCGGCAGCTAATATAGATAAAATTTTTGTATTGCAGAAACGGGCGGTACGGTTTATTTATAAAATGAAGCGCTGTGCTAGTAGTAAATAAATTGGGAAGTCTGGCTCACATCATTTCATCCTCACCGCTCGCAAGCTCGCTTCGTCGCACTTCGTGCGCCGTCGGATGAAACGATGTGAGCCAAACTTCCCAATTTATTTTTATGAAAGTCAGTCGATATTGAATTAATCCAGGGCGTCTATTACCAAACGTAAAAAACGATACCCGCAATTGCGGCCGGCTTTCGGACGATTAACGTTTTAGCAACCTATTCCCAAAACAAACTTCCCAACTTCGTTGACCATAAACAACATCAGACAGCATCGGACCGATTAAAGTGAATGGAAGAGTGAACGGAATTAGCTTGGCCTAAAGACTTTTGAGCCATGTTTTCATGATAGCCATGACGAAAGATTTTGAAATTCTCTTTCTTAGTGTACGTATACATTTACTATATACAAAAAAATCTTTATTTCGTTACTAAACTAATGTTTAACTTAGTTTGAAAGACATTTTTCCAATATTTTTTCAATAATGCGCGAAAACAGCTCACAGTGTAATGGCGTCGGGTTTGACGGGCGTGCACAGATTACAAAGAATACGGGCGTGACGTACGCCTAGGTAAACGTCAAGTTGTGTCTACAAACATAATGCGCAGTAATGCGCCCTCCAGACTCACGCCGAGAACCCCCGAGACATCCGAGAAGCGTGAGTGTGATTAGTTTCTCGCGTTCTCGTTCTCGGGCTCGCCTGTTCTCGGCTCGGTGTCGGTTTTTTGGCCCGCTTCAAAGGTTTCTCGGGCGAGAAAAGAGAACCGTATCACATTCTCGTTCACTGTACCATAACAAAGCCGCTGCACTGTCAAAGTCATCCATTTCGCATAACGGTCGAGAATGCAAGTGAGAAGTTCGCGTGAGTGTAGAAACCATCTCGTTTCTCGGGTCAAGTCTCGCCGAGTCTTCTTGCGTGAGTCTGGAGGGCCTATTACATATTTCGTGTGTTTTTATAATTCACTTTTTAAATTTATTAAATTCTGGTGTGCAGTGGCTCAGTGTAAAAACACATCAATAACAACACCCAAAAAGGTGTTTGTAGGTATATGTACCATAACAAATAAGAAAATAATAAGGGTCATAATGCGTATTAGTATTTCAATATTAGCGTATTAGTATTTCATTTCGTGACCAAACACGAAAAAAGGGGTAAGTCAAGAAATTTATAGGTAAAACTGGAATCCACACTCAAATAAAAAAGTGAAGTTCAAAAATTGGTCCTTAAAACCGCTTACTTTCCTTTCTAACCTACCTCAGCACACGTATTAAACGGTCACGTGACTGTCTAATACGTTATACGTACTCTAGAAGTTAGAAAGGGACAAATAGGAAGTAAGTGGTTTTAACGACATATTTTTCAATCTCCCAGTTTTTACCTATAAAATTATTGGAGTAAGTGTGCCAAACCTCCATACAAGCCTGCTATCCCCTTAAAATTGTAAAATTATAAAAATATATTATGTCCCGTCTCAGCAATTTATCATGACAGGGTTTTATTTTGTTTTCTATCCAGCGGGCAGCGCAGGAGATCCTTGGGGAGACCAATATCCAACAGAGGACGTCTCACGGCTGATACCTACGATGATGATGAAGTTTTTTGATATCACCCTAAGCATTTATTTATATCTATAATACAATACATATAAATATAGGCAAATGCTTATAGTGATGTCAAAAAACTTCAGCAAGCCTTTTGCTTTGGGCCGTCTCATTATAACGCGCTGCATACACCGTTTTGTGTAACTGTGTGCGTAGAGACCCTGTAAACTTGGTCTGAGCTGTAAACGAAAACTAAGAAACGTCAAGACTGTTTGGCGGGAAACCAGTGCGTCTGGATGCCAATCTTTGTTTCGATATTTCACAATTATGTCGGAGTGGATTTTGTGCAGAGAAAGTGATGTCGTTTCATTGCCTATGCATCCGTGTTGACGATCAGTTGTGATGTGAGGAATCATTGAAGTAAAGGTTTTGTGGTGTATATTGAGAATTACATAGTGGGATTTCCACCTCATCCTTTACCATCATTAGGTCTCCCTAGATGACATGTTAAAATGTGTGAAACCCACATTTTATTGCGAAAATCAAGAAAGAAGACATAAAACTGAAAACTTGGCTGCATGAGCTAGATCCCTTTGCCGACCCGTAATAGGGAAAATTAAAAAATAACTAAACATAGTCTTTCTAATCTGTGCATGAGTGGCGGGAAACCATGGCGTCTGGGGCCTATTTAATAAACGCGACAATCCAACAATTTTGTCAGTTTTTGACAAATAAGTCGGATTCTGAGCCACACCGACACATCAAAAGTTAACTATAAATATTACTGCATTTAATGCGCGTACTCGTGGCAATAATAATAGTGTTTGTTTCATCGAAATCGGGCCAGGATTTCCAAAATTACAGCGTTGTAAAGTTTCACCGGTTTATTAAAATTGCCTTCCTTCGCGCGCTCATAAGATGACGTCACGGTGCGACAGTCATGTCCGATTGTGGGTGATGCAGAGTGTTTACACGAGGTTTACACTCTTTTAATTTGATTTGTAAAGTGGTTTACACTTATTATTTTAAGTGTTTGTGTTAGCAGTTACTTTAAATATTATTGTTATTAAATTTATATATACAGGGTGGAAAAAAAGACCTTGGTTGGAGGAAAAGTACCCTTAATATTTATGATGGCAGATTTTACTGAAAGGAAACATTCCTTTATCCCTGACGCGGCGGCTGCCCTAATAAGGATCCGATTGTCATGCGCTAATCGGGCGGCTAGCCATAATATGGCATGCTGTCATACATATTAAAAACAATTTTTTCGATAATTTGTTAAGTCTCAACTCTACGATTGATGTTTGTACCGTGTGATTTTACAATTAGGATGGAACTTTAAGTTACCTTTGCCTCAATAAAATATAACTCCATTTAAGAAAAATTTAAAATGTGACGTGTCATCTCGTGTCATAATATGACACACTGCCCGGCGTCGAGTTTGCAACTCGGTTTTAATGCCGTTTATGTCAAATCAAACGCTATTTAATCAAATTTAGTTTGTCAATGTGCTATATTTATCAGATTCTAGGTATGTTTCGTTAATTTGTTAAATTTAAAGTGTAGTTTGTGATGTATTGGCTGTTATTTAATAAATTTAGGACATATTATAGTCGGAAATACCCTTATGCCTGGTTTCAAATGTTTGTAAATTAATCATTATACAATGTTCTTTATTCAAAGTAGTCTTAGATTTTAGTTAGTTTATCTAGGAATCTAAAGATATACTACATGCGTGGTATTTATAAACAAAGGAAGTTACACAAAGCAAAAAAAGCCAACATGCTACCCCTCGGTGGGTGATGACGTCATCGCCTGCCGATTGTTCTTGACAGCTCTTTTGATAGCCGCCGAGTGAGGGGCCGTTATTTTCAAAAATAATTAAAACTGCATTTAAAGATTTTTGAAAAATCACCTGCTGGAACCGGGAATCTCACCGGTGAAATGTGAAAAAAAAACAAAACATCCTGTATTTTATGATACCAACCGAAGGAGTCATTCATAAGGATCAATTTCTTTAAAACAACATAGTATCTTAAAGTAAAGAAAGACCAAGAAAAATATATTTTTTTACATTTTTGTTGCGCTGTGACGTCATGCGCTGGCGCGGACGCTTAGTCGGAGTTTCCCGCGGAAGCCGTACGTTAACGTTTAATATCTCAGTCAGTTTTGAAGATAGGAAAAAAATAAGAACAGATTCTATTTTCTCGAGTTATCTACTTTTTAGATATGCTGATCACAAAAAACGTTGGTGTGACTCATTGTCGTTTAATAAAAACTGACAAATATGTCCAAATGTGACATGTAAAAAGTTGACATATTTGTAAGACTAAATCCTGTTTAATAAAGACGACAATTGGCAGATTTCACCAGTCTCATTTTGACATAATTGTCAGTTTTATTAAACGAACAAATGTCATATTCTTTGACATTTGTCGCGGCAAGTGACAAAATTGTCACTTTTGACATATTTGTCATATCATGATTTCGAATTATGCGTATGACGAATATCAGGGTATTTTTATAAATATAATAATCTTGCTTTTGTGTGTGCTGTCCAATTTTGTTTTTTAACGGGAGTTTTAAATACTCGAAACCGTTCTAGAAATATGCTATCATTACATCGAAAGAAAAGTTAATTCTTAGTTTAAATGGACATAGCTATTGTATTAAAGGAAGTATACACTAATGAATAATTAGAAAATTTGGGCGATTTCATACTTTAACCCCTATTAGTATGATTGTACGTCGTTTGCATCAAATATGTAACATCACTACTACTACTATCCGTCGATGATGTTAAAACCATTTTTTCAAATAATTAGGTCACTGTCGAATTTCCTTGACATTGGGTATGGGTGCCTGTCGCAAATTTCTGACAATTCGACAAATATGTCCACCTGTTATGACAATTTAGTGTTTAATAAAACAAATTTTACAAGTTTTTCCTGACAAATTGTCACCTGTCGCCTGTCATCGCTTGACAATTGTTTATTAAACAGAAATTTACAAACATGTCACGACAAGTCGACATATTTGTAGATTTTCCACTGTGACACATTTGTCAGTAATAATTTTATTAAACAACAAATTGTCAAATTGTCACCTGTCGCCTGTCATTGTCGCGTTTATTAAACTGTATCCTGGTAGTCTGTGTTAAACAGGCCCGACGTCGAAGTTTCTCCCGAGTTCGTGTTGCAAAAACACGTGTTGAGAGACTCCAGTTTTAACCAAAATCTACCGTACATTTTTTTAAAACTATACATACTTAAGTTTTCACTTGACATTGGCAAAATGCATAATCTTTAAGATTTGCGAATGCCATTAATTAAGAATAGAATAGAATAGGCTCGACGTCGATCAGTGTTGCCAATGCTACGGCAATTATCGTGATTTACGGCTTTCAGCGCAAATAAACTCAAAATCCACGGCCTACGGCTGCAACCCTGTGGCCGTAGCAAATTCTATGGCTTTTCGCAAATTCTGAGGTAATTAATTTATTCTTTTTTATCAAATTTACTTTTAGAGTGTTTGACTGATACTTTTAATTATGGTTTGAGTATGTATCCGATTCCGAACCTTTCGCCAGAGGAAGCTATAAAACATAGCGCAAGGGATCAACTACACTCACTCACTTCTTCCAATAGTATTAAAAATTATTGTTTTTATTGACGCCGTCGTGGTGGAGTGGTCAGTATAGCTGGCTACACATCAAGCGGTCCGGGTTCGAATCCTGGTAGCGGTTGTGTGACGAATGTTTGTTTGCGAGTCATGGTTGTTTATATATTTATTTAAGTTTATTTATAAAAATATCTAAAATTAAAGTATATTAAAAAAAAATGTCCGTTACCTCGGGCTAGATAATTGGTGTGAGCGTGAAAATATATTATTATTATTATTATATTCCAAAAAATAGGCAAAATTTGCAAACATTTAATTAATGATAAAAACATTACAACAGTTCTATTTGGTTAAGAAATTTATAGGTAAAAGAAGCCACACTATCGATAAAGAAGTGAAGATAACTTTTTTGACCCCAAGTAACCTTTGAATGTTTCCGTTTCCTACCTGCACTTTCTAACTCTCCGCACAAGTAATACCTATGCTTACGTACGACTATGTATGACGTATTAAACTGCCACGAGACCGTCTAACTAATACGTGTACTGGTAGTGGTTAGAAAGAGACAAAAGTATCAAGGACACATTTTTGACGTGACAACGTCTTATAATTCGATAGAGCCGGCTGCACGCACGAAAAAACATGACGTCATGCGGCGTTACCTCGCTTTGAATCTAATTCTCTAATTTGAATTTGGAATTATGTTCTTTAAAATTTAAACTTTCAATGATACCAAAACCAGCCAGATACAAATAGTATAGCCAAAGAGATTTTATTACAAGTTTATTCATACTATAATGCGAAATCTATTAAACAAATAAAATAAAATTTTTCTTTTGAAAAATGCTACCATTCCATCAGTATTTTCTTAAGACGTTGTCACGTTCAACTATCGTCAGTAAACCGACTTTACAGACAACCAATTTTTTTGTCTTCACTTTTTATTGGTAGTGTGGCTTCCAGTTTTCCCTTTAAATTTATTGCATTTGGCTTATTTTAAAAATTGTTTGCTTTTAGCAGTAAAACGGCCCACCATTGATCTATTTTCATATAAACACGGCTTTTTTACTTAGTGTACACAGCCACCTAAAAATTTGCATTGGCAACACTGATGTCGATCTTTATTTCGATAATTCTAAATTGCTTCGGAGTGGATTTTGTGCAGTGAAAGTGGTGTCGTTTCGTTGCTTATGCATCCAGTGTTGACGAACAGTTAGGAGGAGTCATTGAAGAAAAGGTTTTGTGTATATGACGTTGAGAATTTTATTGTTGTAAATCCCAATATACAATTCTCATCAGTCATCATTATTAGGTCTGTACCATGTATTTCTCGCCAAGCACTCCCTAGATGCATTAATATGTGTGGCACCCATATGTTATTGCAAGAAATCAAGAAAGAAAATATGAAACTGAAGACTTGGATGTATGGGCTAGATCTCTTTGCCGTACATGGAAATTTAAGAAAAAAAAATATTAATTTGTTCTGTAACTGCAATTTAAAGTCAAATAGTAAAAACAAGGAGATAAACAATAAACTTAAAAACAGGTAACTAATCTGCGGAAGTTACGAAACTAATCTTAAATTAACTGGGAGATGGGTTAACTTTATATTTCATCAATAAATATAGGTTATGTTTGTCAACAAATTACAATAAACCAATATCATTGTAATAAACTTTATTTTTTTTACAGATCTTACAAGTATCCGTTTAAAGACGATGGTGCTGATAACTTCGTGTAATATGTTGGGCATCTAACATCTGTTAATCAAGTGTAAAAGAACTAAACTAAATAGTGTGGTGCATCAACTTATTCTATGATTAATTATATCTGAATTCTCCGTTGGGATTATCGTCGTCGTCATATAGAATAAAGCAAAAAAAAGGGTTTATAAGTTCATATATCATCACTGACAGCTCATAACAATGCAATTAAACTACATTCTGTCCAAAATAAACCATTGAAGATAGAGGTAGGTATACACAGAAGATGTATTAAAGTTCAATAAAGTTTAAACATCTACATGTCTTGCAAAAATAATAAATAATGCTGTTTACTATTAAAGCAAAATTTGCTTTAAATTATATCAGTTGGTGGATTAAGAGATTCGTTTTCATAAAAAATTGTAATGAAAGTTTGCAAAAGTAAAGAAACATAAAATCAATCGAGTGCAATTAAACTGTCTAGTGTATTGTCAATAAATGGAAATCTCACTTCTCACCACTCAAATGCCGAGGTATTTATTATTTTCAGTCGTTAAAATTGAGTTATAATGTCAAGCAAATTATACATCAAATTTCTATGTAAAGTTCACATTAAGTTTTTCTCAAAGTTGAATAAGAATATGGAATTCATTTATATATATATAAGCGATGAATAAAATTGTAATGTTATCCAGTTACAGATAGAAATAGTTTACAATTAAATCTTATTTTATTTATTGCTATAATCTAATATGTCATTAATTTATCTATAAATGGGTGTTTACATTTTAGTTAGTTTAATATGTAAATGTGAATAAAATGACTTTAATGACCATCTTTTCTTATTATTTACCTACTACAGCGCTCAATATATGCTATCAAACTATTACAATATACATATATTGTGTGAATAATAATAATATGTATTTTGACACACACACACCAATTATCTACCTGAAATGATGTATCATTAAGAACTTTATTGTAAATGTATGAACAACCGTAATTCAAAAGCAAATGATTGTTTTGATCACGCAAACAATTGCCTCTGCCGGAAATCAAAGCTGTACCTCTTGACATGTATCCATCATTCATTACCACTCAACGACAATGGAGTCAAAACAGTTTATAGGTATATAGATATGCATACATACGATCACGCTCAATAATCCCAAGAGTGGTTGAGCAGAGCCTTAGGCAACATTTCGTAACACAAAGCCACATCTGGCAGTATAACCATGCAGTGCCTCCAAATAGTGATAGGTTGCCAGCCTGTCGCCTGCATAAAAGGGTCACCAAACCAAACACCCAAAAATTAACAACCCTTTAGTAAACAAACATGAGACGTCCGTGTGGTATAGAAATAATTGTTTGTATAGCCTATAAGTTTATATTTGTTCAGATGCCGTCTTGGTGGAGTGGATATACATTCCTACACATCAGGCGGTCCAGGTTTTTAGTCCTGGTAGCTGCAAATATTTGTGTGACAAACACAAATATTTGTTGGCAAGTCTTAATTGTATATAGGTATATAGATACATTTATTTAAGTTTATTTATATAAATATCTAAAAATTATTATGTATATTAAAATGGTCTTGGTACTTAATTTGAGCTACTATATACTTAATTGGTGTGAGCATGGAAATATATATAAAATGTAATTTATTTTATTATTAGCCATAAATGCCTACATACTATTAGTTTCTGGAGCTATGTAAAGTTGAGAAATCTTTAGATACTGACAATTTATGATTAAGTAAATGGAAGTATTTACAGATACTATAGGTAGCAGTGGCAGACCTACACAGGGGCAAACTGGTGCAGTGAAACGGGGCTCCCAAGCTCAGAGGGGCCCCACAGACCCTAACCAGCAAACCTTGTACAAAAAAATTAAATTTTGAAACGGCTCCCAAGCCATAATTAGATGTTTTGAATGCTCACTCTCCAGCAAGAGTACCACAATTAATTATTACTACATACTAAAATTAGCTTCTGGTATCAAGTTAAGTAATTGTCTACTAGTGGGGACCTCTAATTGGCTTCAGTTGTTACTAATATGTCTTTTTAGTTTATAAGCTGTTGGTCTTCCTAAGATAAAATGTTTGAGCAATAAGAAATTTCCTTGCCTGATGATTACTATAACTCACTAGCCTTTGATTGCATCATAATTTGCATCATTATATTATTATTGTATATGAAATCTAATGTAAATTGTCTGAATAAAGGCTATTCTATTCTATTCATAAACCAAGAGTTTATTGTTGATTGATATCGGTAGGTTTGTATCGATTAGCCGAATAAAAGTTTTAAGCTTTAGATTTGCTTCTGATCGCTTTGTTTTAATGTGGTGTGACCAGGTAAATCTTCAAGTTTGCAAAGTAAATTATGCAAGCAATGTATTATCACAGTTTGTGTTCTATACTACCTATAAAAAGGCAGGATTTGTGTTTGTAAATAATAAACTCAAAAGCTACTAGACATATTGCAAAAATTCTTTCACCATTAGAATACTATTAAGGTAATACATATTACTTATAATATGTTATTTATATAGGTAAGTAGATAGGTCTATTACCA
The DNA here is from genome assembly GCA_955850985.1 of Elophila nymphaeata. Lineage (NCBI taxonomy): Eukaryota > Metazoa > Arthropoda > Insecta > Lepidoptera > Crambidae > Elophila > Elophila nymphaeata. The sequence continues at coordinate 7,075,412 of OY039071.1, forward strand.
TAAGCATTTATTTATATCTATAATACAATACATAGGCACATGCTTATATGGTGATGTCTTAAACTTCAGCAGGCCTTTATTATATGACCAGATATACTAGATGCATATTACTTACCTGCCAAGTTAGCATGCATACCTACAGATAGTAAAGGTAAGTAATATGTACCTAAATTATAGTAGGGCATATAGATAATATCTACTTACCTACATGCCCTACTATAATTTAGGTCTATCTAAGTTCTCACTTAAATGCCCATTTTTTTTCTCCAACATTTTTTTTCTTTTTGCGCATTTCGTTGAAGATCCTTGTATATTTAGTATCTATTACTCAGGTACAGGAAAAAATAAGATGTAGTTACAAAAGCCCATGCCGTTATTCACAAGTAAAATAATGACTAGGTTTCACTAACTCCATATCTAATCACCCTATCACATATCTATTTGACTTTATATCCCTAAAACGAAAGCAAACGAAAGCCAACGAAGTTGAAAAAGGTACCGTGGATTTGACAGGAGTTGTATCGTATTTACGATAGCAAATAACGATATCGTTGCTGTCAAACGGCGTTTCGTAATAGCAATTAACATCCGTCACCGAAATCGGTTATATTTCATTCCGAAACCGGAATTTCAAAATAGGAATTAAACCAAACGATAGCGTACGCAATTGCGTGTCTCGAATTTTACTTTGCAAAATAGACCTTATAGCACACTTCCATTCACTCTTCCATTCACGATATCGGTCTGAAATTGTTTATGGTCACCGACAGCGGTTTGTGTGTCTGTCTTCAGACGACTCGCGTTCCGACTTCGGAATAAGCAGTTGCGTATGAAGTCATGTTTCGTAATCGACGCCCAGACCCCTAGACAAGACCTACACCACAAATGAATTTATATCGCGAAGCTTATTTAAATGTTTTACGATGAAATATAAGATCATTTTGTTGTAACCTTCGAAACAATGCAGTCAAGTTGTAGTTTTTAAAACACTATTATGAAATTTGTTAAACAAAAACAGTCACTAAAGTTAGACTGTATATGTCCCGCATCATCAAATGAACCAAGGCGACATGGCAATTTATTACCTAATTCTATACGGTGTATTGTATGTGGACCGTCGAATTGTGGAAAGACCAACTTAGTTATTAGTTTATTGTTACACAAAGATGGTTTACGATTTCGTAATCTTTATGTTTATTCAAAGTCGTTATATCAACCTAAATATGTGTATTTAGAGAAGGTACTTGACTTAGTTACAGATACACAATTTAATAATATAACCATAATAGTGAGATTTTAAGTCCACATGAAGCTTTGCCGAATTCAATTATTATATTTGATGATGTAGCATGTGAAAATCAAAACAATATCCGAGATTATTTTGCCATGGGACGTCATAAGAATGTTGATTGCTTTTATATTAATCAGACATATACTAAAATACCCAAACAACTAGTAAGGGACAATTCAAATCTAATTATTTTATTTAAGCAAGATGACATAAATTTGAAACACGTCTATGATGAGCATGTGGGGCCTGATATGTCATGGTCTAAATTTCGAGAGATGTGTTCAACTATATGGAATAAACCATATAGTTATTTAGTTATAAACAAAGACTGTGAACGAAATAATGGATGTTACAGAAAAGCATTTGATACATTTATAGTGGTAGACGAATAGTGGATCGATACTTAAATGCTTGTTATGTTAATAATAAACCATTTCCATTGGTGACTCCGATTAGAATAGTAACTAAAATGGAAACGGATCTCAAAGAACAAATTGTAAAATCTGCTGCAGCTATAAAAAGAAAGGTTGAAATGATAAAAGAAGCTGAAAATATGAAAAATTCTACTTTAGATACAATATTTAAGCCGATAGTCGACCCCTTAAAATTGTTAGCACAAAAAAATGATGAAAAAAATGAAGAAGAACCCGACTATACGAATGTTTTTAAAAAAATAAAGGTAAATAAAACCAATACTTCGTGTTCCTCTAGTGAGGATTTCAATGAAGCTGTAAGTGAACCAGATGATGCTGATTACGATAGTCAAAACCAAACTCTCGTGAAACAAACTTCTGGTGAGCACAACATTAGCGACAGTTCATTTCAATCCTTACCATCTCCTCAATCTTTGTCATGGTCGGTTTCATCTGAAGCCATGATTGATGACATACCTTTTGGAATAAGAAAAGAACGCGGAAAACTTTGGCTCGGCAAAACCATGGTTTATGATGATGGACATACCCTCAAAATAGGAAATCGTGTTTTTAAAAAAACAATTGGATTAAAAGAACTATTGTTTAAAAAGAAACCAAACTTAGATGTAATCACCGATGTTGATTTAAATAATTATAAATCACTATTATTAGATACTAACGCTCACAGACGTGATTGTGATCCAACAAAACCAATTAAATGCAACAAAGGATTTAAATATATGAGTGTCATAAAACCATTATTTCAATTTTCTAGAAAAAATATAGATAGTGAAAAGAAGATCAAACAAGGCAAAGGTATCAAACTTAATAAAACAGTGAAGAAAGATACTGATTACATCTATTGGGACGATCCTAATGAATTGGTAGAGCGCTTAAAATTATTAATTGCATCACGCGATGCAGGTAACACAGGCTTAGAGAATGAAATTATTGCCATAATTGAAGAATTGCATGAAGCTGGTATCATTAACAAAATATAAAGAACATTCAACGAAAAATAAAAACCAGTACGCTTAAAGTAAGCAACGCATTAACATTAACATGAATATAGATAAATTTGGTCATCACGTTCATAAAAGATTACGATTATCAGAATATATTAATACTTTGGACGATTCACTAATAAAAAATGAGTCCGGAGACTTTGATTTGAGATCATCAAAACTAAAAGGTCTGTCTGCGCCAGACAAAGATGACGAAGCGGTAAATAAAGCATACATGGATAAAGCTGTTCAAGAGCTCAGAAGTGAAATAAAGAACGTAAATACACGCGTCCAACTCTACCTAAGGAACCTTGAAACAACAACTACAAATCGTCTCATTTCTATGTTCTATTCAAAAGCGGAAATAGATAGCATGATTCAAGTAAAATCAAATAAAAATGAGTAAAAAGGATATAGTCAATGAACTGCACCGAGCAGCAAGAAAGAATTTCCCTCGTCGAAGTACAGTTATTAAAGGTTTAGATGATTTGTGGCAAGCTGATCTTATGGATCTTCAGAAATATCATCGTATTAATAAAGGTTATAAATATGTTTTAGTTGTAATTGACACTTTATCAAAATATGTTTGGGTCAATCCCTTGAAGTCAAAAGACAAAAAATCTGTTACAAATGCAATGCAAAATATATTATGGAGTTCAATGCGAAAACCTAAGCATTTGCAAACTGATTTAGGGAGTGAGTTTTATAATAATAATTTTAGACAATTATTAAAAGAGTTCAATATAAAACATTATTCTACCTACTCTATAAAAAAAGCATCCATTGTAGAACGAGTAATAAGGACAATAAAATGTCATCTGTACAAATTGTTTAGCATATGTGGTAAATTTCAATGGGTACAAAAAAACTTAAAAGACGTAGTAAAAAGTTATAATAGTACTATTCATAGAATAACAAAATTTAGGCCTATTGATGTTAATCAATCAAACCAGATGGTTGTTAGGAATAATATTTTTGAAACATATTATTGTAATAAAGACCGGAAACACAAGTACCATGTTGGAGATTATGTTCGCATTAGTAAATACAAAGGTGAATTTTACAAAGGTTACACGCCTAATTGGTCAACCGAAATATTTAAAGTTGTAAAGGTTAATCAAACGAATCCACCAACCTATCACTTAGAAGATAAATATAAACAAAGAATATTGGGATCTTTTTATGAGTATGAAATACAGAAAACTAAGTTTCCTGATATTTATCTCATCGAGAAAATTTTAAAAAGAAAGGGAAATAAATTATATGTAAAATGGTTAGGGCTTAGTGATAAAGAGAATAGTTGGGTTGACAAAACTTCGTTGATTTCTTAATATAAATCTAATACTTTAACATAATACAATCACTCTACGAGTATCAATGAGCAAAGGCAGTGGTATTATTAACAGCGTAATTAATAATTTGCCGTTTGAGTTACATTTACCTGGTTATCATTTTTGTGGCCCTGGTACAAAACTGCAGAAACGGTTACTGAGAGGTGATCGGGGTATAAACCAACTTGACGAAGCTTGTATGTATCACGATATTGCTTATAATAATAGTGATTTGGACGTTCGACATAAAGCTGATCTAGAACTCTTAAATATGGCTAAAAAAAGATTGAAATCAAAAGATTCTGGCAAAAATGAAAAAGTTGCCTCATGGATAGTGAAAAATGCAATGAAAGCAAAACTAAAAGCGGGAGCTGGTGTACGTTCATTTATGTCAGTAGTAAATAAAATTAAATCACAATTAAGAAAAATCAAATCCAAGGACAATAGCTCAGCTATAAAATATGCATATGCAGCAGCAAAAAAACTATTTTCTAATAAAAAAGGAGTGCGTTTCCCGCGGTGTATTCCTATTCCTAAATGTGGTGGAGTATTACCTCTAATACCAATATTTGCCGGACTGTCAGCTTTAGGCTCCTTAGCTGGAGGTGCAGCAGGTATCGCAAAAGCTGTAAATGATTCCAAGATGGCTCAAAAAAATTATCAAGAATCTCAACGGCATAACAAAATGATGGAGGCAGTTGCTCTTGGCAAAGGATTGTATCTTAAGCCTCATAAAAAAGGAGCAGGCTTATATTTAAATCCTCCAAAAAACTAATTAGACGGCTACCTAGACGAGCTCTTACCAATGTAGATATAATAGAGCATGCGTCCGATATTCCATTTTTCCGTGGTGTTTTTATGAGAGATGCATTACCTTCGAAACCTAGAAAAATAGAATGTGCTATACTAAATTTGGATAGTTCTAAAAATCCTGGAACTCATTGGGTAGCCTACGTTAAACAAAATGATTACTCTGAATACTACAATAGTTTTGGCAACTTAAAACCACCCTTAGAACTAATCAAGTATTTAAAAGAGACGCCAATAAGCTATAATTATGTGCAATATCAAACTTATGATTCTATGAACTGTGGTCACCTCTGTTTGAAGTTTTTAAGAGATTATTGGAAAGCAAATTTATAAAGAGAACGAAATAAAAAAATTCATCATTATAAAAATGTCTTTCACTGTATCCATAACTGGGAAAGGAGCTTCCTTAATAACAAACTATTCACCCACTTTAGAATTACGTGGAGAGTATGAGTGCGGACTCTTGTATTTTTCTACATTTAATTCGATCCCTAATATAGACGAAAGAAATAATAAATTTTATTACGGTAAAAATGAAGTCGTAGAAATTCCTGAAGGAGCATATGAACTTCAAGATATTTGTGATTTTTTAAAAAACAATGTTAAAAATACTGAATTAAAATTGACTTGTAATAATAATACACTGAAAACTAATATTTTCTGTTCCGAAGACGTTTACTTTGACAAAAATGATTCGATGGGTAAAATTTTGGGTTTTGGTATGGAAACAATAAAGGCTAACATAAATAGAGAATCTCAGTATCCTGTTAATATTTTATCAACTACCATAATACGCATAGAATGCGATGTAGTCAGTGGATCATTTGTGAACGGGAAAGCAAGTCATATAATTTATGAATTTGTTCCAAATGTGCCGCCTGGTTATCGAATTATTGAAGTACCTAAGAACCTAATTTATTTTCCGGTTAACCAAAATGCAATTAGTGCAATCAATATAAGGTTGTTAGATGCAGACAATAGACAGATCAATTTGCGTGGTGAAGAAGTGCAGTTGTATTTACATTTCAGAAAAAAATGATAAACTTTAATAAAAACAGCTTTACACCATGCCTCCAATTCAGTTCTAAAAGAACCCTTCGAAAAGAAGCACCCCTCCATATGAAAAAGAAGCTGACAAAAAACAACAAAGAATTCCTTAAGCTAATCGGCTTGTTAAAATGAATATTTTAAATATTTCTCAAGCGGCAGTCCACGATAACAGTATAGAAAGTTTTGAATATCATTCGTATAAACCATACGTAACAAGTTTTAACAAGAATGATGAAATACGAATACCTATCAACCAACAAGACTTGTACGTGTTGCCTTCACTCAGCACTTTATATATTGAGGGCAAAGTAAATGTGTATAACACAACAACTAAAGCAAAAGTGTCAAGTGTCAACTTTGTGAATAATCCTGCGTTGTTTTTATTTCAAGATATCCGCTATGAATTAAACGGAGTTGAAATAGACAAAGTGAAAAATGCCGGTATTACAACGACCATTAAATCTTATTTATCGTTAAATGAAAATGAGTCTAAATCTGCTAAAGTATGGGGATGGTCTGTCAATGGAACAAATAATCTTAAAGATGGATCATTTTCAACATCAATTCCGTTAAATAAAATATTGGGCTTCGCTGAAGATTACGATAAAATCATAATTAACTGTAAACATGAGTTGATATTATTAAGATGTAACACAAATCTTAACGCTTTAAAATTAAAGCCTGGAGAGGTGGTGGACGACATTATCATCAACAAAATTGTTTGGCGAGTTCCACATGTTAAAGTGGCCGATCGCGAAAGGCTAAATTTATTGAAACACTTAGAAAAAGATCGAGCTATCACACTAACGTATCGTAATTGGGATTTGTATGAATATCCATTGATACCACAAACTCGCAAACATACATGGTCGATTAAAACTTCGTCACAAATCGAAAAACCTCGATTTGTTATTGTTGCTTTGCAGACTAATCGCAAACACAATTCTGAAATGTCAATGGCAGAATTCGATCACTGTAATGTTCGTGATGTAAGGGTCTTTTTAAACTCAACTTACTTTCCATACGAAGGATTGAATGTCAGTTTTTCAGACGATAAGTTTTCTTTATTATATGAGCAATATGCACGATTTCAACAGTGTTATTACGGACGCCGATCGGAGCCGTTGATGACTTTGAAAGAATTTAGAGACGTTGCTCCGTTATTTGTTATTGACTGTTCTCGTCAACACGAATCCTTGAAAGGATCAATAGACGTGCGAATTGAAATTGAAACAGATGTGGAAATACCAGATCAGACAGCTGCATATTGTCTGATTTTAAACGATTGTATATTTGAGTACAGACCTTTAAGTAATATTGTTAAGAAAATATCATGAACAACAAAATTATCGTAGATGTGCAAGGATTTAAAAATAAAGATAATGAATTCGTAGTAAAGGAATTAGCAATAGCCACAAAAGAGCACACACAAGTATTTTCAATAAAACCTCCTCACTCATTTTTCACTCTCACTGATACAGAAAGAAAACATGTAAAGTGGATAGAAAGAAATAGAGGCTATCGTTGGAGTGAGGGCTACATCGATTACAGAGAATATCGTCGAATCATAAAACCATATTTAAACGATCAAAAAATTATAGTGAAAGGACTAGAAAAAATCAAGTGGGTACAGGAATTATGTGGCCATAGAAATATTGAAGATATCACAGATAATGGTATACCCAATCTAGATATTCTTAGTGAAATGTATTGTAAAAATAATTTTACTTTCAATTGTTTTTCTCATAAAAAACATTGTGCATTAAAAAATGTGCTGTGTATAAAAAAATGGTGCTTAGACAATAATTTAATTCAATGATAATAAATACATTTGAATAATATCTATACTTTTATTTGTACCATTCCTATATTTGGATGATTAATTAATTTCTCAGAATGAAACAACAATCTTAAGATTTTTTATTTATTAATAACGTCATCTAAACAACACACAGTTTGTTAAAAAGCTATTTATACTAACACATTTTCGTGAATACGTACATTATAGATTTAGAAGATAATAAGAACAATGATATGATGTCTCTCTGTGGTTTTCACTTAGACAAAATGTCAAAGTAAATAAATCCACTTGAGAATTTGATGTAAGAACCAAAAGAAACGTATCGACGATGATTCAATAATGGCTAAAAGATGAAATCTGTAACACAATCACAACACAATATTATTATGTTATAGCTACAGTTTTAAGACAATTTTATGCACGTCCATATAATAATCTAAAAACTGTAGCTATAGCCACACATTTTTTTGGATATATTATTTACCAGTTTTTCGGTTTCATCCATTATTGTATCGTCGTCATCTTTGATCACATATTGAGCAGCTAATATCACATCTTTCTTTTTGTGGTCCATTCTAGATTCCGATATGTCTATTATTTGTATTTTGACCAGTCGCCTCCCATTTGTCGGCTCTTCTTTAATTACATATGATTGTTGACGTCGGTGGTTATATTTGATGTAGTTGCTTTTCTTGGTTACTCTTGCCCGGGCTCGAAGCAATTTCGAAGCAAACTCTGGTTCCCTCAAAACATCTTCGTAGCACTGGGTGTCTTGGGCATCTTGATAAAATAGCGGTGGTTGTTGGTCAAAAAGTTGGAGCTCGTCCAAGTTTTCTTGATCGTGACGATTCTGGAATTAATATAAATTACTTTAGTATTTATTAAAACAATAATAACAAGAGAAATTGTGTTCAAAGCTAGAAATTACTTACCAATTGCGACGACATGATTACTTTTCAGTCTTTCCACCCAACGATATGATGAAATATAAATTTAAAATTTAAATGCCAACCTTTTATACCAGCACTATGCTTACGTATAAACTAAAGTATTTTTGCAAGATTTACAAATTGTGTTGGTGTCATATGATCTACCTCGCAGTTTCTACATGCAAAGTTAAATTGCTGATTCTGTAATTGCAACATAAGTAGAGTCAGCAAATTACTTATTTATGGACATATTTTTTGCACATAAATGATTTGATTTTGCACTACTTACATTATTGTAATTCGATCTGACTCGTGTTAACTGTTTTGAAAATTTCGTTATCAAATTACATTATGTAGGTCATTCATTACTTATAGGTAAACATTAAACGGATATAAATTAAACGACAAAATGTAATGCAAAGTAATGTATTTATATAAACAATTTTAAACACAATGACACGTTTTCAACATTAATATAAATTAAGTTTAGATTGTATAACTTTTTTTTACAAAAATAAGTCATTACTCTAATATCTTTTAGAATTATTTCAAAACACAATGTCACATTATTAGCATGAACATTAATTTAATTTATTTGTAAGAAAAAAATAATATACAATAATAAGTAATGACTTTAAACTATGGGTTTAACTATCTGATGCACTTCACAGTCTATATAGTAATAGAATAATGCCCCCATGCTATGGTTGAAATATTATCGCTGGATATAAATCGCTTGTCATCTTTTCTGGATAGTGCTACTTTATTCTGTTCTCTAGTAAAAATTTGATGTTTGATTGTTTTGAAAAGAACATTTTTACCTCTGAGTTCCTTTCCAGTGGAAAGGCAGTTTGTATAGTCAGAAAACGTTAATCCTTTCGTGACAGGCTTTTTAACACCCTTTGCTTTTTTTATCTCATAATCATCAGTTCTAATGCTGTATAGTTTGGATCGTAATCCTACAAATTCTAACAAAATTTGACCGCCTAATTCATCTTTAAATAAACCGGGAATTTTGTTGTTTTTTGGAATTATGTTAAAACGATTATTGGGAGGATAATTACTACTATCAAAATAAGAAATAAAATGATCTCTCATATCGCTATAAAAGTCATCCGTTTGTATGGAATATAACAAACTGTCAGTGTCCGTGTAGCACAATGACAAATTTTCTTTGTAAAAATTTTTCATAATGGAGTAATGGAAATCATACATGTGACTTTTTGAAAGGTCTAAAACAGTGAAGCCGATGTATATTGGTTTATTTAAAAATACTTTATCTCGTTTCAACTGAATGGCTACCAAATTTTCGTCAAACACGGCTGAACTATGGAAGTTGGGCCGGGCTATCAATTGTTCTGCAGAATAATGTTTTTTCGTAGTGTTACGATCGTCATGCCAGGTACTAACAAGTTTTACGTCAACTCTGCGTTCAGTATCTTCCAACGTTTTCCCAAAAATGCTATTATTTAAAAGCTTGAAAAAGTCTTGTTCGAAAAGAGAAACTGATTTTTGTCTTAATTTTGTATTCAAATCAATATATTGTTTTAAATATGGACTTTGTTTAAATGCTAATACCTTATGAATTTTTTTGAGCTTTAAACCATGATCAAGACAAACTTTTAAATGTACATAGTGAATTACGTAATTATATTTGTCATATAAATTAGGAATTAATTTTTTATGTTTAGAGCCAGGTAGTATAAAATTTTGTGCACAAAATGGAAGGTCATTATGTAAGTTATGTAAACTTTCAGGATATTCAAGATCTACTTCTAGAATATAACCATAGTCATTATTGTTGGGAATGCTCATTATATTAAGTTGATTAAATTGGTTTTCATCAAGTAATTTAAAATCAGCATATGGCAAATAACTACACATAGCATACCCGTACAGATTGTTGCAATCCAAGTATATTAAATAATTATTAGGTTTTGTTGAATCGAAATTGGGCTCATATTTATTATTACATCGAGAATATCTTTTGGAACATAAACAAATACCGCCACGAATGCCCTGTTGGATCATGCGGATTATTTCCAAGTCAGATAATAGTTCTAATTTTACTCTTGTCTTTAAAAGCATCGCATCGAAACTAAGACTAGGTGCTGTAACATAGAAAGCAGGATCTAAATCATAATTTTGTTTACATGTTTTGCGGAACTTTTGAAATATATCAGCTAGTAATAGAACATCAGTTTTGACATACAAGTCAGTGTATTCTCCTAAATTTTTTATTTCAAACGTTTTCCAAACATTGACTGCATGTTCATAATCACTTAAGCTAATAGACTCATTCGTGAGACTACTATAAAATTTATCTATATCTGGTAGACTCGTTTCTTTGTAGACATCCCATGAAGACATATATTCATATGGATATATACCTTTCCTACACAACAATGAAAACTGATCTTCACTCGTACAGTTATCACGTAAATGAATAAAATCGTGTTTATTAAGAGTTTTAGCTAATTTTTCTAAGCTTGTTCCTAAAAATTTAAAAGAATCCACAAAACGTATTGCGACAAAGTCTTGTTCTGAAAGTTGGATAAATTTGGTAAATGAAATATAGTTTTCTTTGCTTTTAGGAATAACTTTAATATGCCCAGGAATAGTGCTTAGTTCACGTATAAATAAATGGCAATCGTAACCTGATAAATTGTGAAAAAAAATTGGAATGAATTTAGGAACTCGAAAATTAAGATTACAAAATGAATGGGCAGCACCTCTGTATTTGCCTGTGAAATGACAATGATCTCTTATTTTATCGAAGATTAATAAGTTAGAACATAAATGACAATACTCTGCACTTTCAAAATTTTTTGAGTCAGTTTCACTAAATAATATTGGCATGGGACTTTTGGATGCTGATTGAATAATACCGTAAATTCTCTTTACATCTAATTGTAAATAATTTACAAACTTTGAAGAGCAATCCGGACCGCGATAAGATTTTAAACAGTTAAAAGAACTATCATAATTACAAACAATATAGTATGCAAATGAAGCGGGAATATGTTGATGCGTATGTTTTGTATGAATACCCTGATTATCAATACATGTTTCTAATAAGGTTTCAAAATCTGCATATATAACAAATGGCATATACTGTTTAAATTGAAAATTTTTAAATTGTAATATAGTGTTTTTTTCTGGTAAAATAGTTACGACTCCACCACAATCATGATTTTCATATTTTTCTCTAGTTTTGAAAAATATCAAACAATCATCACAGAAAAATATTTTACCATGATGACTAGTTACTTGACTTCTAACTAATTTTGACATATCTTTTATAAGACAGTAATGAGATTTAGAACCATTCTGTAAAAAAAGCATGTTCACATGAAATTTTTTTCGCAATTTAGTTTTATACAATGGTCCAGTTATATTTATTTTGCTATCTAATCCGTATATGTTAACACTAATATTTAGATTATTATTTTCAAATATTTTTATATCTTTGAACGAAACAGGAAATGACATGTCCCTTAGGTTTAACACAGTACTAAAATGAGGGTACGATGATACTCTTTCGCTATTTTTTTTAACTGGATATAAAGCAGCAATAACAGTCCACGCGAAGCAATAGTCATCGTTATTTTTTATGTTAACACAAGCATGTTTTGATTGTATTTTGGTTGGCAATTTCAAATAGCTTGACCCTTTCAGTGGAGTATATTTATTAATGTTAGTTTCGAGATATAAAATATTCAAAAGAGACCATCCGCTACCTTTCTCCTGAAATTCCTCAATCTTTTTAGTTATGATATCGGAAACAGTATCTACTAAATCATCAAAACTAAAGTTTTGATGTAGTGAAATATTTTCAGTAGCAAAGGACTTGATTTCCATTGTATCATCCTTGGGTAAAATTACTTTGACAAAGAGTTCAAAATTTACTTTGATATTAATGTGATTATTAATTGCCGTCTCAAGTAGCACACGTATATCCGAGGCAACACACCGCAAATATTGGTCTGCAGATGTAGCAGCTACGTTGCTACCGTCTATACGATGCTCTCGCTCAGCACTTATACGATATGAACCTATACGACCTTTGAATGCTGAAGAAATTTTTGTAATTCTCGTATTAATAAATACTGCACTATTGCTTTTATGTCTAATACTGCGCAAGTGACCTGGAAAAGCCTTACTTCGAATAGACTGATGACAAACTGAACAATAAATAGTTTCACCCATAGCAGAAGAACTAGTTATCTACCACATAGATTAGTTATTTTATGATTTTAAAAAACTACGAAATATTATTTAATTTCTCATGCCTGTTTATCAGGGTAAAAAATTGCTTCTTTTTAAATCTTTTCTTAGCTTCGCCGCACAATCTTTATCAGGCTCAACCCTTAGACGTAGCTGAGCACTCCACTTATTTGTTCTATTAATAGATTGTGTCTTCTATTTTACACGTATTGTACACCTTCACGTCAAATATAGTTATGACACCGTTATCGATTTACACTTTGTCGTTATTTTAGAAATATTTACCCATAGCAGAAGAACTATAGTTTTCTACCGCTTAGATTAATTATTTGATATTAACAGAAAATGTACCTACTGAGCAAAACCGGAAAAATATTATTTAATTTGTAATGTACTACACTACTAGATACTGCACTATATCATTACTAAATAGTCTGAACAGATAGTTTCACCCATAGCAGAAAAAGTAGTTGTCTACCAACCACCTAGATTAGTTATTATAAGATTTTTTTAAAATACGAGTTGTTATTTAATTTCTTACGCCTGTTTATCAGGATAAAAAATTGCTTCTTTTTTAAATCTTTTCTTAGCTTCGCCGCATAGTCTTTTTGATTGCTCCCAGAGTGGATCATCCGGCTCAACCCTTAGACGGAGCTGAGCACTCCACTTATTTGCTCTATTAATGGGTTCAATGTCTTCTATTTCGCCCGTATTGTACACCTTCACGTCAAAAAATATGTCACCTGTATCATGCACCTCGAGATGCCGCAGCACACCGCCCGGGACACGACGCGCCAGTGACGACCACAGAGGTGTTGCTGAACGATTGGCAGCCTTTGTTTCGTCGGAGGCTCCAAACAAAGACGATGCTAGATCGTCGTTCGATTTTCTGTAACAATCAGAATTTATTAATGTTAATTCATTATTAGCTACCAATAATTATGGAATTCTAAACACAAACAATATACCATCAAGAGCTTGTGACATAATTTGATGTCTATATAAGTAGATTTAGAATATATAATTTCCCATTTACTCAATAACTTTAGAACGACTTTACCTATTTCATTTCAGATGGTTCTTAGGGAAAGAAATTGGATATTTTCAAAAACTTAAAAGACTACTTGAACTTCACACATTTGGCAGCTCGCGCGATTGATTGGTTTATTCGTAGCCTTATATTACAAACGCAATGTCAGGACCACGTCTCTAAAGTCAGCTCCTTAATTATACAATAGTGGTTAAAATCAGAAATAGCACGGGTCTCCCAAAAAAATGTTATAGCACTACCAATAAGCAATAGCACTACCATTTCAACCACTTCGCCTCTTTGTAACGAGAATGGTAAGTACCTATAACAGCTAACGTCAACCTATAATATCTACAGTTACGTGTGATGTGAAGTACCTACGATCCGTCCGATCCGTTTAACCAGATGAGATTTACATATCTGTACATTGCGATGGACGTAACGAGAGTTAACCTACAGCACTGCACATGCAACGCAATGGATGTATTGATTGTTATCCTGCTACGATTTATAGCTCCTTGCAACGCGATTGATGTAACGAGCGTGAACCTATACTGTAATTTTTACGTTCATAGAACCCGACGGATTTATTGATAGCTAACCATTTTCAGCTATTTACAAAGTGAGCAGCGTAAATGTCGAACGAGTGTAATGCGACTTACGGTTAAAAATAAAGTGCAGAGTGATACCACGCAACGCAAGCAATTACGAATCGTATAAAAAACTGTATAGTTTGTTGGATAAAATAACTAAAACTAAAAATATTTTTGATAAGTATACATACTTGGATAACTTTTTGGACGCCCTTGATTTCGATTCTTTGTAGGAGGTCTTCTTGGAACTTTTTGGTTTTTTCGGCGCTTCAACAACGTAGTCTTCTTCTACGTCCGATGTTTGCTGCTCCGAGTCGGAGTATAGAGCATGTGCGTTGCGTTTAAGCTTTGAGTCTGACCTGTAGGATAAAAAACAAAGATAAAGAATTATTTTAAGTTCATGTTGTCTCATACAATCACTAAAACCATAAGAATTATTAAATAATTCTAATGGTAAAGCGCATTGTACAAATAAAGTAAGACGACAACAAGTCAAGATATATTTCCATAGTGAAGTATGTTGCGGAAATTATCCTAATTTGTTGTAAGTAATAAAAATAAGAAAATTAGACTTACGTACATTTCGATGCAGTTGAGGCAGAATAAGTTTCAGCGAGAGAATTAAAATCACTTAACAATTCACTATTAAGTATTTAGCGAATCCTCCGATGACTGTGACTGAAATTGGTTAGAAGGAAGTTTTATACCCAATTTCGCTATAGATTTTACACACTACATGTAAATAATAACACACATGCGTATGCCACCATTCAGCAATTATTTTGTGAATAAACAGTTTTATTGAATTACAAATATTTTGCAATAACATAATATTGGAGCAACTTATAGCATATCAGTTTAGGGATCCGTAAACTAAATAAGTAGGTAACTGATTTTACCAATTATTACATTTTATAAAACTCATTTCACAAATAATTATTAGTTATCATATAGCAAATATGATCCGTGTGATGCTGGCAGAGTAAAAGAACATCAACCCATATCCTCCTAAGGGTGTCGTAGAAGGCAACCGTTGGTTTAGCAAAGGGGTATTGATCACCTTATACTCCAACGTAGGTACTGTTGACTGTAGATAAATCAACAGTGCGATAAGGGCAGAGTAGCATAGCATCGACCCATATCCTCCAATGGGTGTCGTAGAAGGCCACCGTTGGTTTAGCAAAGGTATTGATCACCTTATCACCTCCGTCTACCAAACTGTACTGGGCAAGCATGGTGAATTACATTTCACATAAATTAACATACTATCTTCAGCAACTATCATTTAAAATAAATAAAATATTAATACTGAACCCACACTTTAATAATTTATTAAAATTGCATTCGCTTTAGATTTGCATGCGATGCATTAAATATGTTTATCAATATAATTAATAATTTATTTCATATTTCCATCAATTGCACTAATTTTGACGATTTAGGACTTCTGAATAATATTTTGTGTACACACACATTACAATATTGATATTGTGATCAGCATATTGTTTGTATAAAACTAGCAGATTTTTCATGTTCAAACCAGTCTCTGTTTGATTTGCCTAATTGCTGCCCAACTACGGACCTGGTTTCGGCCTGCCGGTTGGCTTCAGCAAGGAAGCTCTGAGATCAGGGACTGTTGAGCTATTTCTAAACTACTCTATTTTTGAGTAGTTTAAGTTGTAAGTGGTATTCAATAACTTTTTATTAAGTAGATATCAAACTTATAAAGTCAGTGTGGAACGTGAAAAGAATTCAGGTGAGTTTTTTTTCCCCTTCAACATTAACAGTTTTCGTTCTTTTCAACAAGATTCGGTTCAGTACCTTGTTTTTTTAGTACCGTGAAAATACACAGTCTCAATAACGATTTTTTCCAACAGTTGCAACTTTATGCGTTGATACTTTCGAAATTTGTTAAAAAATTTGTTGATACTTTTTTCGTCATAAAAATCATAGTCTCGAGATAGCATTCGTACAATTTTCGTAAATTAAATTTCACAACTTCTCGCGACCCCGTTGATGTGTCCATCCATAGCAAGAGCTGTCTGCACTGACCCACCGAAACGGTATAAAATCAAATCTGAATTAAATCAATATCGACCGACTTCCATAAAAATAAATTGGGAAGGCTGGCTCACATCGTTTCATCCGACGGCGCACGAAGTGCGACGTAGCGAGCTTGCGAGCGGTGAGGATGAAATGATGTGAGCCAGACTTCCCAATTTATTTACTACTTGTGCTTCCTTGAGAGGTAAATTCAGAGACATAGGTATTCTGACGCTGCCATCTCTCTACATTTTTGAGAGCATTATGTACACCCGTAAGAATATACACAATTTTAAAAAGAAAAGTGACGTTAGGAATCTGAATACTAGGTACAAAGATAAATTAGTGGTTCCAAAGCTCAGACTTGCTAAGACTAGTTTTTTTTTTTTATTTATTTTTCCCAAAAAACTTACACTAATGTACAAATAAATATTGTCGCCAAACTGTAAAACAGTTTGTTGGCGAGATAATACGCTTATATTTTAACACTTATGTGGTACATTATTAGTTGATCAGTGTGACATGCAAATAAAGATTGTAATCTATTCTATTAATATAATCTAACATGTTTTTTTCCTTCTAAAAATTTACATTAAGTCGATAAATGTCTTATTCAACAATTTTTTTATTGATAATTTAGACTCTGAGCAGCTATTTGTAGATATGTTTATTTTATTGAAAATTCTAGGTGTTACATACATTCTTGTTCTTTGACCATAATAGTTATTACATTTTGGCTGTTTATACTTAGGATTCCTAGATTGTCTTGTATTGTAGTTATAAAGTTTCAATTGTTTATATTTATCCGACCCAAACTGTTCCAGAGCTATCATGTAATCTACTTTTGTATGCACTGGCATTATTTTACATATTTTAAATATATCTTTGTAATTATTTTCTTTACACTTTTTTCTTGTTTTTTTTATCTAACAGTTGTTTTAAAAATCTTAACTGAATTCTTTCAATATTTTCTAAATAAGTCTTAAAAGTAAGCCCATAGAATGGAAGTCCATAACTTATTAATGAGTCTACAAGTGCATAGTAAATTACATAAAGTGTTTTCCTATTTAAAGTCCTTTTAAGGTGATAAAATTTGCCCAACACAGATCTCAGTCGCGAGCACACCGCTTCTACATGTTTTTTCCAATTCATATGCCGATCTACATAAAGCCCTAAGTATTTAAAGTTATCCACATAACCAATTTTCGGACAAGAACAACTTAATTTATTGTTATGTAAACATGTATATGAGTGGCCGGTTATTCCCAATAATTCTAAGTTGATATTTTTCGCTTTTCTATTTTGTGGTGAGTGTATGTGTAGACACTTAGTTTTCTCAACATTAAGCAGTATGCCGTTGTCATGCGCCCACTTGGTAACGTTATCAAAATCAGTTTGAATGCAGTCATGGATTTTTTTAATATCATGGGATGCATATAGTAAGCACATGTCATCGGCATACATATATAATTGGCTGTGTTCGATCACATTGGGCACACTATTGACGTGCATGATGTACCCAACCGGACCGTACATGGAGCCGGTGGATACGCCCAGCGTGACGTCGGCAGCAGCGCCCTCCTCGCCCGCGACCCACGCCTGCATCTGCCGCCGGCTCAGATATTGGCGCAACCACTCCGCCACCGGTCCCCTGACCCCGCACTCAGACATGGCCTGCATCAGCACCTCATGCTCTAGTGTGTCGAACGCCTTTTTGAAGTCAATGAACAGTGCTAAAACCTGCTTTCCCTGCCCTAAATTTGTGTTTATGTAATCGGTGAAACCCTGTAAAGCAGTTGCGGTGCTCCGCCCTCTCCTGAAACCGTGTTGTGCCTCCGACAATATGTTATGTTCCTCCAAAAAACTACTTAACTGATTAATTACCACTTTTTCCATTATTTTATTAATTACCGGTAAAATAGCGATAGGTCTATAATTTGTATATTCATAATGGCTACCTTGTTTGTATATAGGTCTAATAATAGCCTTTTTTAGCTCATCAGGATAAACGCCTTTATCAATACACATATTGACGAAATTCGCTAGTACTAGACAAATATCATTTTTAACATATTTTAAATCCTGAACTCTAATTTGGTCTTTTCCAGGTGATTTTTCACAAGATAGGGTGTCAATAATTTTTTTTATATCATAAGAATTAATTTTTTTAAACCTAAACGAAACGATAGCTTCCTTTACATAATCTTGTCTTTTTAAAAACATTTCTTTTTTTTTTTTTATAAAAAGATCAAGCAAATGACTCTATTCCACCTGATGGTAAGCAAAAGTAGAGTCCAAAAGCGAAGATAGCTAGCGCGAGAGATAAACTGCCGCGCTAGCCACCCACGCCTTGCTGACCTGCAAGGTGCTTCTTCACGCCTCTTTTGAATGACCCAGGATTATAGGAAGGAGGGAACACGTGTGTTGGCAGTGAATTCCATTTCTTGATTGTGCGACAAAGAAACGAGTTGCCAAATTTCTTAGTTCGCGTTGGAATGGTAGCCACAGTTTGTCGGTGACAACGTAGACCAGCACGCGTAGTCCTTAAACGGAAGGGAGATGGTGGGATTAGGGAAAAAATCTCCTCAGAGCACTCGCCGTGGTACAGACGGTAGAAAGCGCTCAATGACGCAACATTGCGACGCAATTGGAGAGGCTCAAGGTGTTTAGTCACCTCTTCGTCGCCGATGATGCGGGCCGCGCGACGCTGCAACCTATCCAAAGCATCGAGTAAGTACTTGGCAGAGCCATCCCACAGGTGCGAGCAATACTCCACGCAGGACCGTACTTGCGTCTTGTATAGCAAGCAAAGTTGATTTGGCGTGAAGAAACGCCGCACCTTGTTCAGGACTCCGAGTTTCCGTGAAGCTGTTTTTATCACGCTTTCGATGTAGTCCTTCGGATTCAAGTCGCTGCGAACCTCCATACCGAGCAAGGTGATACTGCTCTGTAGCGTAAGTGTTGTGCTCTGGAGAGAGGGAAGGGAAAGGAATGGCGACGTTTTAGCCGTAAACGCGCACACCTGAGTTTTCTTGGCATTGAACTCAACCAGATTTGCTGTACCCCATTGAGAAACAAGGTCGAGCTCTCGGTTGAGTTCAATGACAAGATTCTCACGACTCTCCACGGTTTCTGCTCGTCCAGCCCTTGCGTGTCCGAAGTAGCCCGCATGCACTGTACTGTCGTCTGCATAGCAATGGATGTTCCCAAGAGGAATCATATCATTGATATGCAGAAGAAACAGTGTAGGGGATAAAACGGAACCCTGGGGAACACCGGCATTCACTGACATGAACCGCGAACTGCATCCGTCGGAGAGGACACGAATTCTTCGCTCATGCAGGAAGCCGGCCACCCAGGTACAGAGCTGAGCAGGCAGACCATACGTCAGAAGCTTGGAGAGAAGACTTTTGTGCCAGACCCTATCAAAAGCTTTGGCGATATCGAGGCTGACAGCCAATGACTCGCCACGCTTGTCCATGGCTTCACCCCAGACATGCGTCATGTACGCTAGAAGGTCACCCGTCGATCGTTTCGGCCTAAAGCCGTACTGTCGATCGTTGATCAGAGAGTGGCCCTCTAGGTAACGGACCAGGTGGTTGTTGAGGATCCTTTCCATAACTTTGCAAAGTACCGAGGTGACTGCTATTGGCCGATAGTAGGCCGGGTCTGAGCGGTCCCCTTTTTTGGGAACAGGCTGCACATTAGCCTCTCTCCAAGCTTCCGGCACATGTCCAGAAGAGTAAGAGAGCTGGTATAGGCGCGTGAGTACGGGAGACAACTCCGCTGCACATTTCTTAAGTACAACGCCCGGGATGCCATCGGGTCCACTAGCTTTCCGGACATCGAGTGATTGCAGTTCCGCACGAACATCACGCTGCCTGATTTTAATGTCAGGCATCGTGGAGCCACAATGAGGTAGTGACGGTGGCTGTGCATTGCAATCATCGACTTGGGAATTAGCCGCAAGAGTCTTGCCAGAAGATCGGCTTTCTCCTGCGGCTTATGAGCTAAAGACCCATCCGGACATCTCAGGGGTGGCAGCGAGGGCTGGCAGAAGTTGCTTTGCACGGCTTTGGCCAGACGCCAGTAACTACGGGAGCCCGTAGGATGCGTTACCAATTCGTGGCCAATGCGTGCGACGCGCTGGGCATCCGCTCTTATGTAAGCCTTCTTACAGGACTTGGAAGCATTGTTGTAGGCTGCTTTCAGTGACTCGATATCAGGAGCTTTAAGAGCCCGACCCCTGATCCAAGCGCGACACGCCGCCTGTTTCTGTGAAACAGCAACAGCACAATCGCGGTTGAACCAGAGGTTACGTCTGCCCTTACTGATAAGATCGGAATGTGGAATGTAATATTCCATACCCAATACAATCTCCTCAGTAATGGCAGCGGCGCAAGCTGATGTATCGTTATCACTGAAGCAGCGTTGCTTCCAAGGGATGGACGCAAAGTAGTCGCGCATACCATCCCAATCTGCAGACCCATAATGCCAGAGCCGGCGTTTAGCAACCGCCGGTTGCGGAAGCTTGGCCTGCGGCACTTTGGAGGCTATCAGGCAGTGGTCAGATGAGCCTAGAGGGGCTCGGACCTCTACCTGATATCCCTCAGGATGGGTCGTGAGCAGAAGGTCCAGTAAAGAAGGCGCTTGACTTGCAATGTCTGGGATCCTGGTGGGCTGATCAACCAGTTGTGACAAGTCGTGCGTGAGAGCGAATGCATGAGCAGAGATCCCTGCATGGTCAGTTTTGGAGGAACTTAACCACAAACTGTGGTGAGCATTGAAGTCCCCCAAAAACACCAGTTCTGCATTGGGATACTGCTCTTGCGCGTCATCTGCCACCCGACTCAGATGTTCAAAAAGTCGAGTTGTCTCAGCGTCTCCGGTGTGGGATCTGTAAAGACACACGTAGACTCTAGCCGAGGGGCCAGAGTCGACGTGTACCCCTAGCATGGAGAAGGATGGGTCTTCCAGGCAGCTCAAACGGCGACAGCAAACATCCGCCCGAACATACAAGCATACTCCGGCTTTCGCTTTGAAGGACTCTTCAAGCATGTAGCCGGGATAATTCAAGTAGCTTGTGTCAGCGGGCGGCAATATTTGCGTCTCCGTCAGAAACAACAATGCAGGTCGTGCTGACTCGAGGTGTTGGTGGACAGCATTGAGGTTACTGTGGAGTCCGCGTATGTTACAGAACTCAACCTCAAACGGTGTAGAGGGAGTGAGGTTGTGCACCGCTGTAAAACCTGATTGTTTTTTGTTGGCTGCCATGGGAAAAGGAAAAAGAGACGTGAATCGAGTTACCGCGACAGTTCCGGACAAAGTGGGGAGGCTGGTTTCACCGTGGAACTGCCTAAAAAGGATATTCATCGATCCGCCGGACGGAAGGGCCCCCGTACCCCCCCGGGAGTGGCCGCCAGGACCCCACATCCCGGTCACCAACCGGCACGACGGTCCACCCCGAGATTATGCGTGGCATGATAGGGCAGCCTCGCGAGCTGGTTAGGCACGCTTGGGCCCCTGCACTGTGCCACGGGCGGCCAGCGGGATAACCGTTTCTACGGGTCTCCCTGGCCGGCGGATCGACGCATTCCTCCCGGCATCAGCTCGACCAATGTCGCCCCTGGACCGAACTTTGTCGCGGTAACGCCCACTCAAGCTCTGGTTGTACGCTGGCTGATCCCGAAACGTGCTCAATGAGCACTTCACGGGTTTTACACCACGCGTACGGTGGTAACTAACCAGGCGGGCGTCAGGCCCTACCACCAATTTCTTACACCTATGCTTCATTTGTTCAATTTCTTGAGTAAAAGTATTAGAGAAATTCGTACATATATTAAATACCGTATCAGTCTTACCTAGATATTTCAATATAATGTCATCTACATTATTTTTTATTCGACCCATCCAGTTATTAATGAGTGACCATATCTTGCGAAAATCACCATTACATTTTTTAATTTCATTCTGTCTGTATACATTGTTTGCATTGTTAATTAATTTATTTATCTTATTCCTGTACCGTGTGTAGCTGAGCCTCTTACTCATGCTTTTCGGTGTTGCCTTCCATGCCCTAAATAATTCATCCCTGTGATTTATTTTTAAACACAATTCTTTAGTAACCCAAGGCTGGCATATTCTTTTGTTGTGACACTTTACATTAATTTTACTACTATCATAAACAGTCACAAACACCGAACATAAATCCGCATAAAGTTTTAAAGGACACTCAATTTTTTGTAATAAACACCATTGCACCTGATCGAGTTTCTGTCTAATTAGTCTATTATCTACCACTGTATTAGACACGCACTTTTTGATATTATGCTCTTTGTCGACGTTTGGATAAGGTATACTCACACCCACTAAGTGATGGTCGGAGATCATACAAGCTAGTCTGTGCGCGCACGCCACGTCTGGTGGGCGCGCACGCAGCCATACATGATCGATGCACGATGCGTCAACCCGCCCGTCCACTACTGCCGTTCGAGTAATAACTGAG
Source organism: Elophila nymphaeata (assembly GCA_955850985.1). Classification (NCBI taxonomy): domain Eukaryota; kingdom Metazoa; phylum Arthropoda; class Insecta; order Lepidoptera; family Crambidae; genus Elophila; species Elophila nymphaeata. The sequence continues at coordinate 7,098,439 of OY039071.1, forward strand.
CTCGGTATAGCGCTTTGGAGGCCCTGTTCACACAACACCGTTTTGTATCGCTCGGTGGTGGAGTTCAGGTTTGGTGCATTTAAGTTTATGTTGTTGTCACCTATCAATATAATATCTTCTGTGTTGTTAATAGTTTTTATTAACATATTAAGCTCCTCCACAAAACGTATTTTATTGGTATTGGGTGGTCTGTACGTAGCTATGATATAAATTGAAGTATGTTTGAATCTAATTTTTCCATGTAATGCTTCCAAGGCAAATGTTTCACATATGTCTGTAACACAATCCAAATCATCTTGTACATACATCAATAATCCACCGCCTCTTCTACTTTCTCTCGTATTAGCATATGTATTATATCCCTTTAATGTGTATTGTTTCAAATTCGATGTTTCTTTTCCCATAGTTTGTTCTAGGTTTAGGAATAATTAGATTGTTGGCACTACGTAATTAAATTGTTTGTACACGACTTTTCTTAGTAAAATTAATGTTGCTATTTATTTCATTATTAAGTATTTTTCGTATGAGAATACATGTCAAGTACGTTTCTTTGTATATTTTTGTTGTAGATGTGTAATAATTATAGTTAAAAAGAGTTTTTATTATTTTATTTTGTTTTGTCTTGAACATATTTATGTTTTTTAGCTGCGGTACCCCAGATTTCAATCAAATATTCAATTTCCTAGAAAAGCAATTTTTATTTCTACACAATATACCAGCCAAAAACACTAATTTTGATGTGATATTTTCTATATGGGGCCTCTAAGTAAGACAGCTATCTAAGGTTAAACCAAGATATTTTTCCTTCGAGGCTTTAGATATTGTCTGATCATTTATATTTAGTTGCAAATTGGTATCTATATTTTTTTTTCGCAGAGAAAACAACATATTTCGTTTTACAACTATTAATAGTCAATAAGTTAGACTGAAACCAGTGGATTAATATATCTAGATCAGTTTGAGCTTGTATCATGATGTCATTTAGGTTTCAACCAAATAGAATACGCTCGTGTCATCAGCATAAAGTGTTATATCTCCGGTGATGTTGATTTTGTGGATATCGTTCACGTAAATCAAAAACAAGAGCGGTCCCAAGATGGAACCCTGAGGTACTCCGCACGTTATAGGCATTTGACTACTTTGGGTGTCCCCTATTTTCACCACTTGTTTTCTATTTTGTAAGTAAGAATCAAAGATTCCAAGTGCTGTTCCTTCAATCCCTATGACTTGTAGCTTTTTCAGTAGTATTTGGTGGCTTACCGCGTCGAAAGCTTTTTTCAAATCGATGAATATACCTAGGGCTACCTGTTTCTGATCGATTTTTTGTTTTATCATTGTTATGAGATCGATAGTTGCCGCTAGAGTATTGGATTTTTGTCGAAAACCGTGTTCGGGCCACAGAACGCCTGAGTGTTTCAAGACAGCAAAGCAACCACATGACGGCACGTCATCTAATACTTAAGAATCATTGCGGTTTGAGATTCAATCTGCGACGCATCCTTTGTCATCATACATATTTTCTATAATTTTTATTCTTTATTAATACATAGAAGTAAATACAATTATCCAGCAGTTTTGGGTCTCATTTCTACTACAACCTATCGCATTCATATGGTGACCCCGACATGATCAAAACATTTGTTCGGAACCTGATCTGCCGAGTGACATCCAGATTGGAAGACGGACTATCCTTCAGGAACTCGCCAGTATCCAGCTGCAGCCATCATTCCGAGGGAAGTGCGTGAACATTCCTATATTTTTACTTTATTCCTTCTACTTTAATTTGCGTGAGTAAAGTTCCTCTCTTTGAGTTTTCTTTTGAAATTCATCTTTGTTGTTACATTTAATTGTTTATTACGGTGTTTTTTTGGACATTAAAGCATAAATATCCACGTATTTTAAGCAATTATCTTTATTTTTGCAAGAACAAAATTTTGTGTTGCACTGTGTTACACAGTTTCACACAGTGTCGAGTTCAAGCTAATTTTATCGTTACCAAATAAATACAAAACAGTTCCCATATTGAAAAATAAAGTCAATACAATATTTTGAACACAATTGCTGAACAATTCCAGGTGCATAACGGCATTCAATACAAGGAAATATTGTGGGATTCTGCCGAGTGTTGCGGCCGTGCATTCCAACAAGCGCACACAGTGCCTGCCACCTATCAGCTGGCTGCGAAACCAGTTTGTTATCTCCGCTCCCGGAATTCAACGTAACGTACACTATTCACATTATTTCTTATTTCATTCATTTCGTATTTGTAAACATTTAATTTTATTGTGATTTAATTGTTATTTCGTCGGCAAAATGAGTAACTTAAAAGATCGTTTTAAGCAAAGGGGACAGATTAGGGCTCGATTAACACTATTTGAGAAATATTTGTTGCCTTTGTTGGATTGCAAAGAAACCACTGCGGTTATATTGAATGAACTTTGTTTGCGTTGTAGCAAAGTGCGTGACATGTCGTGTAACTTCGAGTAAATTCAATCGCAAATAGAAATGTTAGATGAAGATACCACTAAACAAATGCAAGAACGGGAAACAACAGAAAACAGCTTTTTTAATTTGATAGCACAAGCACAATCCTTAATGGAATACTTTGAAAACCAAAATAAAGTGGAATCTTTGTCTAATACAAGTTCTAAGTGTAACAAAATTAAATTACCACCGTTAAAAAATTCTCCTTTCAATGGAAACCCTCATCTTTGGTTAGCCTTTCGGGACATGTATTTATCTTTGATACATGAGAATGAAAACATAGATAATATTAGCAAATTTCATTACCTGAAGTCATATTTGGAAGGGCCGGCTGCTTCGGTGATTAATTCCGTTACAGTGTCATCAGATAATTATATGTCGGAATATGGCCAACATGATTAATAAAATGACCCAGAAATATCAAGACCCTTGATATTTCGAACACAATCCCAATTTGAGCTTCATTTATTTGTAGCAAAAACACTTTTACTACAAATAAAAATCAATTGGTTAAGTATAAATCGTCTCCCGACAGATTTACAATTAATAATAATAATTAATTCGATTAACAAATTAATTATCCAAAAGCGTCAAGGATAAGCTAAGAGCAAGGTACAAGTGGAACTCGTCGCGCCGCCGTCCGTTCTTTTATACCGTAGCGGAACAAGTTTGAGTGGTGGGAAAACTGGAACGACAAAGCGCGCGCTACGCGCTGATTGGCTAGCGCCTGGTGGCGCGATATTACGTCATTTACAATGACGGGTCGCTTACAGATTTATTTTAAAATAAGGCGTATGACGACGCCGCCGTCACGGCCATACTGACATGGGGACGTCCTCGGACGCTTACAATTCAGCATCTGGAACAAGAATATCGCTCGATCATCCTGGCAGAACTCAAGCCTTACTATATCCGTACAGGTCCACATTGACTTTTTTATTATAACCCTGTTGATTGAAAACTAACTTCTGAACCACTGACCCTGCAGACTAACACTAATCAGGACCGGTTGTCATTAACCCTGCTGACTGATAAATGACTTCTGGGCCGGTCCACATTGACCCTGCAGACTAGCACTAATCAGGCCCGGTTATCAATAACCATGCTGACTGATAACTTTGACTTCTGGACCGGTCCACATTGACCCTGCAGAAGATTTTCAGTTTTGGTCCGGCTGGCCCCCTTCAAAACTCATTCTTATTTTTTTCCTTTTTTTTTTGTCTTTTTTTTGTCTTTTTTGTTCTTCTTTTTACTTTTTTTTTGTTTTTTCTTTTTAATTTTTTTTGTTTTTCTTTCTTTCTTTTTTTTAGCATGTTACCAACTATCATTAGACCGGCTACTCGTAAAGCCCTATAATAATTAATATCACCATAACCCGCCGTCACGTCATCGTAACCACAATTATTTAAAATTTGGATAAGTGCAGTAGGCGACTTAGTAAAGTCAGCAAACACCAATTTTGACGGTGCTGCTGCCTTCCCAATCCTCCTCGCCTCCACATATGCCTCTGTCATCTTCACATGTGACTCTATATATGACTCTACATATGGCTCTACATATGACTCTACATATGACTCTACATATGACTCTACATATGACTCTACATATGACTCTACATATGACTCTACATATGACTCTACATATGACTCTACATATGACTCTACATATGACTGGCACACTCGCAGCTCACACGCAAACACGTTTTATCACTAATTTCAACCAGATCTTCGGCTAACAATCTAAGCAAAGTTCTTCGATATCCAACCACGCAGAACAGAAACTCAGTCCTTCGGTTTATTTTACCAATTTCACACACTTTTACCATACCGTCGGCATGTCGGTGTCGACAGAATCAAAATTTCTAACAGACTGCACTTATTACTACCCTATTGCTCTCCAAGGTAAAATAATTTACAGTCATAGTTTCACAAAACCAGTTAGCTTATTTAAAATTACACGGTCTATCAAAATCTACGCCTGAAGCCTAGATGTAGAATAGAATACCGTTCGTCCAAATATTAATCTCTTTATGTCGGGTAGACAGCAAAATTTTATCCACCACTTTTTTTGTAATAATACAGATTAAATTTAATTCGCTTACCTTTATTTTTACCCGCACAAACTAACAGTTAAAAAAAATGTAATTGCAACTACATTTTTATTTTCATTTAAAGTCGTGGGAAATTATAAAAATACCCACAAATTACTACTACCGCTCTACCATTAAAGCTAGTGAGTAAATTGAATTACAAAATGCAGTCAAAATTAATTATTACTATTTCTTTTCGACTATGTGGTGAGCTCCGGAGTGGGTTATGCTATAACACTTAGATACTCTATGATTCACTTTACACTGCGGCGGCAGACGTACGCTAAGTCTGGCGGTCGGAACACGACTGACTCAATTATTCCACAACTACTCACATATTTAGTTAGACATCACAATCTACCTCGCACAAAAAAATAACTTTTTTTTATTTAACACTTTGTTTCACACGTGGGGCAGATCCGATCCCACTTCTGATGTCGGAATATGGCCGACATGATTAATAAAATGACCCAGAAATATCAAGACCCCTGATATTTCAAACACAATCCCAATTTGAGCTTCATTTATTTGTAGCAAAAACACTTTTACTACTGTGGTGTCCTCCGGAGTGTCCGGAGAGGGTTGTGCTATAACGCTAAGTCACTCTATGATTCACTGTACACTGTGGTGGCAAACGTCCGCTCGGTCCGGCTGTCGGAATACGACTGCCTCAACCGAGCCGTCATCGCCATTACGGCGTATACCTTTATTGTCTATTCCACAACTACCCACATATTTAGTTTTATTTTTATTTTTTATTATATTTTATTAGGTACATTAACAGCAATGCCAAAACAATGTACACAGCTTAACTAAAATTAATATACAAATTAATATACAACAACATGAACATGAACGACAAAATTTAAAATACAAATAATAATTTATTAATCGAAATGAGATTTATATTAAAATTTATCAGCAACAGTATTATGAAATTTAAATGATAAAATATTAGATAATATAATAATAATAATTATAATATAATCATAATATACATATAAAATATAAATGTATCATATGAGCATAATAGTGTATAGGTAGGTACTAACACAGTATTCAATCGAGAATAAACTCTCGACTTAACACAGTACATTATTAAGATGATGATGATGGGAGTGACAAAAAAACATTCTTTACTTTTGTTTTGAAAGATTTCTTACTTTCCAAAAAGATGTCAATATCAGAGAACCTATCGTTATATAAGCGGGGCAGACGTGTCAGAACCGCGTTATTTCCGTATCGTGTGATATGTTGCGGGATATGACGACCCCGAATGATATCCCACAGAAAACCCATGTCAAGCAGTTGTCGACGTTCTGTGAGAGTTAGTATCTTTAATTCGTGGCAATTATTTAAATAGTCGGAGGAGAGGTTTTTGAATTTGTAATTTAGGTGTTTAATAAACTTTTTTTGAATACGCTCTATTTTATTTATGTAAACTTCATACTGCGGACACCAGATAGGGCTAGCGTATTCCAAAATACTACGAACATAAGCGTAGTAAACGACCAAGATGCAAGTTAATGAATTGAAGGGACCACAGGTGCGCACAACGAAGCCTAAATTACGGAAAGCTTTATTTACAATGCTGTCGATGTGTTGAGACATAAGTAATTTAGTGTCTAAAAGAACACCAAGGTCTCGCACAACCTCGACCCTTTGAATAGCGATATTGGCGAACGTATATGGAAATGAAATTGGTCTTTTTTTTCTACTATAACTAATGATACTACACTTGTTGACACTTAGAGTGATGCTATTGTCTTTGTAATAACTCAGAACATTATCGAGATCCACCTGCAATCTACGACAATCTTCAATAGTTTGAACACGCATGAAAATCTTTTTGTCATCGGCATAGAGGAGATAGTCTGCGCTAGAAAAACAGTTGTATATATCATAAATATAAGCATTGTAAAAAAGAGGCCCAAGATGCGAGCCCCGTGGTACCCCCGAGGGGACATTTATGTAGTCAGAGCGACAACCACCAACGACAACTGCCTGAGACCGATTAGATAGATAAGAAATTATCCATCTCAGTAGGTCTCCGTGGATACCGATCCTTTTAAGTTTGCATATTAATAACGCGTGATCTACCCGATCGAAGGCTTTTTCAAAATCGGTGTAGATTACATCTGCCTGTCCACCACCCTCCATATTCTTTAGTAAAAAAATAGTAAAATATGCTAAATTTGAAGTGGTGGAGCGACCTTTGAGAAAGCCGTGTTGTTTATTAGGTATACAAGAAGCAATAATAGGATAAATCTGTTGATAAACAATTTTCTCTAACATCTTTCCGAGTGTGTTTAAGATAGAAATTGGCCGATAATTTTTAATTTCACTTTTGGAACCTTTCTTATGCACAGGGATGATTTGAGCTTTCTTCCAGATGTAGGGAAAATTACACTCACCAATGGACCGTTGAAAAAGAATTGTTATTGGCTTGGTGAGATTTTTTGCACAAGAGGCCAAAAAATGTGGGGGAACGCCATCACAGCCAGGACCCTTTGATTTGTCTAATTTCTTTAGAATTTGCAAGACCATATCCTCTTTTACTACAACAGTAGAAATTGTGCCAGAACCTTCCATGCTCTGATCGGTATTTAGAATATTACTGTTGGAAGTGGATGGTTGCAAGAAGACACTTTCAAAATATTCATTGAATGCACCACATATATCCTGAGTGTTGTTAAATGTTCTACCGTTCAGATTGAAGTGATTAGGATAATTAGAAGATCCCCTTTTTGCTTTAACATATTTCCAAAAATAACGACTGTTTTTACGAATATTATTTTCGGCATTATTCCTAAAAGTATCAAAACATAACTCTTGAACACGCTTTTGGCGAGCTCTCAGCAGTGCGAATTCGTCATAGTCGCGTTCGTTAGAATACTTCTTCCACCTCTTATGTACCTTATTTTTTTCTTTTATAATTTTAATTAAGGCCGAACTATACCAAACCGGATATTTTTGTTTAGTCTTACTGCGTTTAGTTAAAGGTACAAATAAACGGAAACATTCATTTAATGTATTATAGAATACATCTAAGGCGCGATCAATGGTAGCTTCTTTATTAAACAGCTGGTGCAAGTCGATGCCACTCAAATAATGGTTAACATCATTATAGTCCGCTTTAGCAAAATTATAAGAACTAGTCTCTGTATACTGCATTGGTTTCAAGAACAGATCTAAAATTTGTAACTCAATTGCTGGGTGGTGAAAATCTTCTTTAATGAGCGGGATGGAGGTATTAACCAATAGCGATAGGTCACAAAAGCATAGATCTAGTATTTTACCATTGTCGTTTAAAATGTGATTGTATTGCTTAAATCCCATAAATACCAAATCGTTTAAAAAATCGCCCGCCGTATCTTGTATAATAGTGGAAGTGGTGTGTAAAACGAAAAAGTCAGATGCTGTCCATTGAACGCAACTAAGATTAAAATCACCCGCTACAAATATGTGGTCGGAAGGATGCTGATCCAGGAAGCGCGTTATATTATTTTTAAGAGTGTTTATTCTGTGCGGTAATTCTGTGGGATCGGGAGGTACATATGCAACCACTACGTGTAAAGAGGAAAGAGAACCGATCGCGTGCGCAGGCAAAGTCACACAAAGCGTTTCATCGGGCAAGCGCGGCCAGTCTTTGCTTGCGCTGGCGCAGAGCTCACGTCGAGTGCAGATCATGACACCACCTCCCGTTTTTTTGTTGGTTAACTGTAAATTCCGATCGCAACGAAACACCTCATATCTATTGTCACACAACTCTGAATCTAGAATATCATCCTGCAGCCAAGTTTCAGTAAATAATAAGATATCAAAGTTCCTCGCGAGCAAATTGTTGTATAAATCCACACATTTGGTTCAAAGTCCACGAGTGTTTTGATAATAAATATTAAGTGTTCGATTATCGTATGTGAACCGTTATTTCTAGCCAAATACTGTGCCGTAACAAACAAAAAATTTATATGTTGTGAGTTCGATATGTGTGTGTATTATACAACAGTAAGTGACAAACAATACAAAATATGTACTATCATCCCTGTGGAAGTATCGAACTACATCCCCATATATGTCACGTCCATAATAGCAATGTAATAATTAAACAATGATATTTTGTGTATGATCAGTCAATAAATGAACAGTACAGAAAACGGTTGTCTGATTTATCTTTGGCTACACCTGCACCCGCGAAGGTCTCAATAGTGGTGACCCCGACGTGATTTGTCGTGAACCTTTACGCCGACGTGATTTGTCGTGAACCTTAATACGCCGACGTGATTTGTAGTGAACCTTAATACGCCTACGTGATTTGTCGTGAATCCCCATATCTTGACGTGATTTGCGGTGGATTCCTATATTCCGACTATTTTTGGAAGTGCACAATGACCGCGCAACAGCAACCGTTGGACACACCGATTAGATGGCCACAATCATTGACTCCTGATAATAATCAAACAAGTACTGCCTAGGTACCAGACATGGCCGGCATCACAGTCTCGTCGCGAATCCCAGAGTTTTGGTGTGACCAACCACGCTTATGGTTTATACAATGCGAAGCCGTTTTAGGTCCACAAAAATTAAGTGATGACGCCAGATATAATTTAGTTGTATCGAAACTTAGCAAAGAAGTTATACAACAAGTGAGCGACATACTGCTAAAGCCGCCGGAAGCAAAAAAATACAGCGCGTTAAAAGAACTCCTATTAAAAGTCTACGAAGAGTCCGAGATTCGACAATTTCAAAAATTATTGGGAGAAATGGAATTAGGCGACCAAAAGCCTTCACAGCTTTTACGCCGGATGAGAGACTTAGCGCGTGAAAAGATCCCGGACGAAACACTACGTTTGTTATGGCAAGGCCACCTTCCTCCCTCTGTACGAGCAGTTTTGGCAGTTAGTGAAGTGCTAGACTTAGAAAACCTTGCGGCCATAGCCGACAAAATATTAGAGACGTCACGACCATTGCAAGTAGCCGAAATCCAACATTCAACAAGCTCGACCAGCGACAATACTTTTATATTAGCTGAAATCGCTAAATTAAGTTTGAAAATTAGAGAAATGGAACGTGGTCGTCAGCAGTTTCGTAATTACAATCGTTATCGGCCGAGATCCCGCTCTGCCTCGCGCGGACGTAACTTAAGACGCCGCTCGCCGGAAAGCCCTGACTGGCTGTGTTACTATCATCACAAGTTTAAGCAACGGGCTAATAAATGTGTTGACCCATGCTCATGGAAGAAAAATGACCGTAAGGAAAACTAATGAAGGTGCAATCGGAGGCGGAGATTTGCACCATTACTCCTGTTCACCGCCTATGTGTTACTGACATCAATAGTGGCTTAAAATTTTTGGTAGACACTGGTGCGAATATCTCAGTTTTACCTGTGAAAAATAAACAATTATATACTAAGTGTAATGACTATAAACTTTATGCCGCGAATGGGACAGAAATTAATACTTACGGTATGAAAACACTCGACTTGAACTTTAGCCTTCGTCGCCCCTACCGTTGGTCGTTCGTGTTAGCCGATGTGAAATAACCTATTCTCGGCGCAGACTTTTTAAGTTATCATAAATTATTAGTGGATGTGTATAGGAAAAAAACAATAGATTCCGTTACCAATTTGAGTTCGGTTGCGTCAACAACAAACAATGAACATTTTTCTGTGAGAACTATAGATTATAATAGTAAATATAGTGATATATTATTAGAATTTCCTGACATCACGAAGCCAATGTGTTTCAAGGACACTCCAAGTCATTCTGTAGTCCATTATATTGAGACTTCGGGTGCACCTGTTTTCGCCAAACCAAGACCTCTTCCGCCTGACAAATACAAGAGAGTGAAAGCTGAATTTCAACGCATGCAGGAAATGAGTATATGCAGACCCTCAAAGAGTAATTGGGCAAGTCCTCTACACGTAGTGAATAAGAAAAATGGTGACTTGCGCCTATGTGGAGATTACCGCCAGCTTAACGCAATTACTAAGCCAGACCGGTATCCCCTACCACGGATCCAAGACTGCACATATCTGTTATCAGGAAAAACAATATTTTCTCGGATTGACCTTCAACGTGCCTACTTCAATATACCTATAAATGAAGGTGATATTGAGAAAACAGCCATCACCACACCGTTTGGACTCTATGAATTCGTCAGAATGAGCTTTGGTTTGAAAAATGCGGCCCAAACCTTCCAGCGTTTTCTCAGTGACGTTGTATTACGAGACTTAGACTATATTTACATATACGTTGATGATGTGTTGCTTACGTCATCATCAGAGGAAATGCATCGTCATCACCTAAGACAAGTTTTTCAACGTCTGAACGAATACGGAATAACGATAAACCTAGCGAAGTGTGACTTTGGCAAAACAGAACTAAACTTCTTAGGATATCATATTACACAAGAAGGATTGCAACCATTGCCAGAACAAGTTAAAGCTATTTCCGAATTTCCAAGGCCGCAAACCATAAACGACTTGCGACGATTTCTAGGCATGATTAATTTCTACAAAAACCATCTTCCAAATGTATCCGAAATACACCGCAAACTAAATTCATATTTACATAACGCGAAAAAGAATGACAAAAGTATAATTGAATGGACTGACGAAAGTATTGAAGCTTTTGAACAAAGTAAACTAAGCCTACAAAATGCAGTTACTTTGTCATTTCCATCTGCGGATGCAAGCTTATGTCTCATGACGGACTGTTCGAACACCTGTGCTGGAGGCGTACTTCAACAAAAGGAAAATGGTATATGGAAGCCTTTAGAATTTTTTTTCGAAAAAGTTAAGTGACGCTCAACAACGTTATAGCACATATGACCGAGAGCTTTTAGCAATTTACATGGCGATCAAACATTTCAAATACTTAATAGAAGGCAGACCGCTTACTATCTATACAGATCATAAACCTTTAGTACACGCTTTGATGAAGACTTCGGCCGGAAAGAATGATACACCCAGACGTTTAAGATATTTAGATTATATCATGCAATTTTGTTCGACAATATTGCACATAAGCGGAAAAGAAAACGTTGTTGCGGGCACACTCTCCAGAATTGCATCTATTAATATACCGTCGCCCATCGATTACGCAGAATTAGCGAAAGTTCAAGAAAATGATAACGAGCTCAAGAATCTGATGCAATCTAAATCATTAACATTCAAACAAATTATAGTACCTGATTGCGTCATACCAATTTACTGTGAAGTCTCGAAGGAAAGAACTCGACCATATTTGCCGGAGGAATTTCGCGCACTAGCTTACAAAGCCTTACACGAAGTTAGCCATCCGAGCATACGAACAACACGTAAAATTATATCTGACAGATATATATGGAAAGGAATGAATAAAGATGTTACCAAGTGGGCAAAAGCGTGCATGAGTTGTCAAACATCCAAAGTCCATCGACACACAGTAGCCCCATTCCAGAATTTCATACATAGTAATCGATTTGAGCATCTTCACATGGATATAGTGGGACCCTTGACATACTGTGATGGTTACCGCTACATAGTGACTATGGTAGATAGAGCCACAGGCTGGCCGGAAGCGTTTCCTGTAAAAGACATAACATCGGAAATTGTGGCAGACATTATTTACAATGGGTGGATTACACGATTCGGATGTCCTGTACGGGTTACGACAGACCAAGGTCGCCAGTTCGAATCCAATTTATTTCATCATTTGGCAAGAAAAATGGGAATTTCAAAAATCCGAACTACTGCATACCACCCGCAAGCAAATGGACTTGTAGAGCGATGGCACCGTTCCCTCAAAACATCGTTAATGTGCAGAGGCAAAACCAGTCAATGGATGATGGAACTACCAACAGTTCTCTTAGGACTACGATCAAGTCTAAGAAACGAAACCCAAATAAGCGCAACTGAAATGGTATATGGCGAAGTTATAAGACTGCCGAGTGATTTCTTCCAGCCGACAACGCAAGAAATTACCGACAATGATGCATTTTTACTTAACCTAAGGAGAAGGATTTCAGACTTGTCAGCTGTACCCAAAAGATGTTTACGTCAAGATAAAATATTTATACACCCCGAATTGAAAGATTGCAGTCACGTGTTCGTAAGATGCGATGCTGTCACAAAACCCTTAACGCCACCATACACAGGGCCGTTTAAGGTTATTTCTCGAACAGAAAAATATTACAAAATTCAACAAGGAGAGTCGGTGAAAATCATTAGTATAGACAGATTAAAACCGGCTTACATGCTGTGTAATCAAGAATACTCGACAGATAACGTGCCATTACCAGTGAGTCTCGCTGAACCTAATTAGGAACATGTTAATGTAAACAGTGCTCCGAAAGTAACTAGATCTGGACGAATAATCAAACCTACTGTGCGCTTCGTTGCAACATAACACAAATTTTCATTCTTCTTTATAATAACCTTCACTCGTAAAATGGGAAAGTCACAAAGTAAAATTACCGAGGAAAAAGTGATCATAGCCCAGACTGGTGCTGGAAATGGCGCTGCAACAGCTTCTGCAACTGACATTTCAAATGAAAGACTTGAAATATACCTACTTTTCATCGCAGTTCTCATCATAATTTTCTTGGCATACATAGCCTGGAAACATTTCAAACATAACTACGCGAGATATATGAGGAGAGAACTAATGGAGCTGCCTGTTATGGTTCCCCAACGTAGAGTCGAGCATGGCTCTAACAGCTGCCCTACTCAAGTCATAATGTGATAAAGTGTCATGGTCTTTTTTTGTGAAAGTGCAGTGAATAATAAAAGTGCGTTATAAAAACTATTTTAGTGGTTTAAAAAATTTAATTTTCTTGGTAATTTGTAAGTTGTTGTAATCAGCATATAAAAATATATTATCCCAATAAAATTTCGACATTTCAAAAATTATATTTTTTTTCATTTTTAAACTGCTTTTATCGTTAATTTACATAAATAGATTTTATCATAAATATGTTAGTATCTTGATAATTTTTAATATTTTGTTATTATCTATTGTAACCATTTAATATTTCTAAAAATTTTACTTTAAAATTATTTATATTATTATAATTAAAATTAAAAACAATTAAACAATTTGATGAATTAATTTTATAAAGATATTTGTATGGATTTAATTTTATCTGTTGTTACAATATTTATTTATTTTTTTAAAGGGGGAAGTAATGTGGAAGTATCGAACTACATCCCCATATATGTCACGTCCATAATAGCAATGTAATAATTAATCAATGATATTTTGTGTATGATCAGTCAATAAATGAACAGTACAGAAAACGGTTGTCTGATTTATCTTTGGCTACACCCTGCACCCGCGAAGGTCTCAATATCCCAAATCGAAGTACTACAATAAATGAATAAATAATATTTTAAAGTAACGTTAGGAACAATCCTCCCTGAAATAAAAGAGTATACATTACAGTAATTTAGAAGCACTCTTCTTAATGTTACATGGTGTATTAAAAAGGTTGTAAAACCAATCAATTTTCCTACTATTATACCATGTTCCGATAAATATATTTCATCGAAGTAAAAGACTATCAAAATAACTTTTAAGATTAAGTACAAACATAAACATACATAGAAGTTATTGCTTAAAGGTAAGTTGCCTATTTCTGTATATAGTAGATATCGTAATAATGTAAGTTTTTTTTTTATATATTAGGTTGGGGAAAAAGTCTTTTCGCATTATAGTATGTATAAACTTGTAATAAAATCTCTTTGGCTATACTATTTGTATCTGGCTGGTTTTGGTATCATTGAAAGTTTAAATTTTAAAGAACATAATTCCAAATTCAAATTAGGAAAATGTGTGATTTTCATTTGTTTTTCGTACCGCCAAGATGAGTGAATCTAATGAAGAAATTCGATACATTTTAAAATTTTACTACAAAAAAGGTAAAAATGCAACGCAAGCCGCGAAAAAAATTTGCGATGTTTATGGACCCAGTGCAGTGTCTGTGAGAGTAGCACAAATTTGGTTTAAGCGTTTTCAATCCGGAAATTTTGATGTCAAAGATGCACGTCGCTCTGGTCGCCCTATTACAGATAAAATGGATGCCATTTTTGAAAAAGTGGAGCAAGATCGGCATGTCAGTAGTTACGACGTAGCTGAAGAACTGGGAATTGACCACAAAACAGTTTTGGCGCATTTGAAAAAAACTGGGTACACAAAAAAGCTCGACATTTGGGTACCTCACGAGCTCACTGAAAGAAACCTAATGAACCGTGTACTCATTTGTGATTCTTTATTACGACGTAATGGAACCGAACCATTTTTGAAGAAGCTGATAACTGGTGATGAAAAGTGGATCACTTACGACAAGAACGTGCGAAAAAGGTCGTGGTAAAAGGCCGGTCAGGCTTCACAGACTGTGGCGAAACCCGGGTTAACTCGCAACAAGGTGATGCTGTGTGTGTGGTGGGATTGGAAGGGCATTATTCATTATGAGCTGTTACCACCAGGCAGGACCATCGATTCTGAACTCTACTGCGAACAACTGATGAGATTAAAGCAAGAAGTTGAGAGAAAGCGGCCGGAATTAATCAACAGAAGGGGTGTGGTTTTTCATCATGATAACGCTAGACCTCACACATCTTTAGCCACTCAGCAAAAATTAAGAGAGTTTGGCTGGGAGGTGTTAATGCATCCGCCGTATAGTCCTGACCTTGCACCTTCAGATTTCCACCTGTTTCGGTCTCTTCAGAATTCTTTAGGCAGTGTCAGGTTAACATCACGAGAGGACTGCCAAAACCACTTGTCGCGGTATTTTGACCAGAAGTCCCAAAATTTCTATAGCAATGGGATCATGTCCCTACCTACAAGATGGCAAAAAGTTATCGAACAAAATGGTACCTACATACTTTAGTTAAATGTAAATAAACTATATTAAAAAATGTTTTGAATTTTCTTAAAAAATGCGAAGAAACTTTTCCCCCAACCTATATAAGTGATAAATATTTTATATGAAATAATAATCTAGATCTCATTCCCATTTTACATATTAATCGAAAAGAAAAAATAACTGCTTATAAAAAAAGAAACAACTCATAAATAATAACAATGTAAAGACAAAACAATGCAATCAACTTTGTATAAAATAATGTAAGTAGCCATTTGATTACATAGGAAAAAATTACATAATGGAATACGATTAAGATTTTATTTTGTTTAAAAAATCCAGATTTTTTATTTGAATGGCTTGTGAAGTATCGTTTTTACGTAAGTAAACTTGACCGTGTTTGACCCAACAAAAATTGTAACTTTGGTCTTTAGCAAACCGTCTTGCTGTAGCGTATAGATGTTTTGTGTCCGGTATGAGATGTTCACAAATAAAAATCGGATATTTCTCACCGGCAATCCCGGCATGTGTCGAATTGAGTCTATCTTGACTCTGTTCTCTATTAAAGCGACGTACTGCCGATATCAGACCGTCCCGCAAGCGAGGAGATGCTAGGGTCACAATGATGTTACGAGGTCGCTTGGAGCTGGTATCCATCTTGGCGACACGACGACACGCATGAATATCCACGTCTGGAATTGGGTAGTGAATGGTGTCACATATTTTCTTTATAATGGACAGAATATTTTCGCTGCGTGACTCAGGAACAGCTTGTATCTCCACATTTCGTTCACGCGATATCTTCTCGTAAGCAGAGGAACGGCTCCGCAGTATATTGACCTCATTGCGAAGTTCCAATTGCTCATTTTGAAGAGTAGTTATGGTGTTAGATTGCTCAGAAATTACAGATTTTAACTCCTTCACCTCCTCCATTATAAAATCGGTGGTCTTGGTGAAGTCCTCCTTTAAATCCCTTACTACTCTTTCCATTTCAGTTGAAATCATATCTTTAACATCTTTAATTAGAACGTTGCGTAGATTAATCATTATATCAGATGTAGGGGCCAGTTTCCTATCGAATAATGCACTAATGTTTTCGATCGTGATGACATCTAGTTAGACATCACATCTCTTCCTTTTTTTATAATTTGATGTATTTGTTACATCCACTTAAGAGGGGGTATAAAGCAAAATTACCAATCTTTGATTGATGTTTACACCCAAAAATAGGCCACAAGCCACCCCATTTTTTTAAAAATAGATATTACATTATATTTGAGAGATTTTAGTCTGGGAGAAAACATATAATGAAATATTTTTAAGCATGGAAAAATATCACGAACTTACCTTTAATTTCCAGCTTAAATCAGTTTATTTTCAATGCTATGCATATTACTGCGTCAATATTTTAATACATAATATAAAAATATATTACAAAGCAGTCCTACTAGGGATTTTAAAAAATAATAAATACTTTACGACTTATTTTCATGAAACCAATTTGTCACTTATTACGTTCTTATTCCGCGCAAAACGCATCAGTCTATCGCGCCTCACCCGTGCTAACAGGCATGTTTTGTTTCATCAATCAGTCTTGACTGCTCCGTTGAGACGGGTGGGCTGTGTTTCTGTGTTCCGCCACCGGCTCGAGAAAATACTTCGACAAAAATATGGGAAATAAAAATAAAATGCGAAAACACTCTAAGAAAGAGCTTAGAAATTTAAAAATTCAACTCATGGATAATTGTCGGAGGTATGTACATTGCTTTTATTATATTATATAAGTAGTTTAACCAAAAAATATCGCAATTTGACGTTTTAGCCACGGTAATATTATCTATATTACCGTGTTTTAGCTCACGGCACAATGTAACAATGTCGGCGCGGGTAGCAGTAAACGCAAAACAAATATATGCTTTTGACTACTCATGAATTGGTGCAAAGTTTCAATTGTGTGGTGTGTGTAAAGTATATTCTAACCAACTACCAAAAAAGAGGAGATATTCTTCTGTATGTATTTTTTTATGTATGTACACGTACAGTCAGTTTCAGAAGTAGATGATCACTTTAGTACCATGTCATAGCAACGCCAGCGTTTGTGCAGTAATAGTTGCTACAATTATGTATGAAATATTATTATGACAAGGTACTACAGTGTTCATCTACTTTTGATGGTGACCCGTATACCGATATCTCTGTCATTTGTGGACCGATTTTCAAAATTCTTTTTTTAATCGATAGTGTATACTCCTGAGGTCTCATTGTCACCAAGTCAGGATCTGATGATGGGAAGCCAGGGAAATCGAGGGCAACCCTCAAATTTTATACGCATATATAACGTTTTTCATATTTTTTCTAAACCTATTCTATTATTTGCACCGGGTAGTCATCATTTCATGTTTATGAGCTGATGATGGAAGGTAAATGTATGTTCACCGATATCTCTGCCATTTGTGGACCGTTTCTCAAATTTCTTTTTTTATTCGATTGTGTATGTATACTCCTGAGGTGGTCCCGTTCTCACCAAGCCAGGATCTGGTGATGAGAAGGTAGAGAAATCGAGGGCAACCCTCGGAAAAGAACAGAAAGAGAGGGTTATTCATATTTTTTATAAAGCTATTCTAGTATTTGCGTCTGGTTGTCATCTCGTGTTGATGAGCTGATGATGTATGGTAAAACTCCTTAACTATTAGGAGTTGGTTGATGATAATTTAAGTATTAGAGGTACCTAAATACCGATAGTTGTATTCTTTTAGGTTTTTCAGGTAAGCTGATGATGGAAGGAAAAACTCCTTAATGGTTAGGAGTTCGATGATAATTCTTTAAATATTAAAGATACTTAAAGAGCGATAGTTGTATTCTTCTAGGTTATTCAGGTGAGCTGATGATTTAAGGAAAAAATCCTTAACGGTTAAGAGTTGGCTGATAATTCTTTAAATATTATGGGTACGTAAAGACCGATAGTTGTATTTTTTCAAGTTAATCAGCAGAGCCCATGATTTAAGCAAAACTCCTAACTATTTGGAGTTGGTTGATGATAATTTAAGTATTAAAGGTACCTACCTAAATACCAATAGTTGTTTTCTATTCGGTTTTTCAGGTTAGCTGAAGATAGAAGAAAATCTCCTTAATGGTTAGGAGTTAGATAATAATTCTTTAAAAATTAAAGGTGCCTAAAGAGCGATAGTTGTATTCTTTCAGGTTATTCTGGTGAGCTGATGATGTAAGGCAAGGCACTGTAGGAGTTGGATGTTAATTCTTTTAAAGGTTACTGGTACTTATAGAACGATAGTTGTATTTTTAAGGTTATTCATGTGAGCTGATGATGGAAGGGAAATCTCCTTAACTGTTAAGAGTTGGATGATAATTGTTTAAATATTAAAGGTACTCCTATAGACCGATACCTACATACGCTTGTAATCCCATGACGGGTTCAGCAGAGCGTTAGGTAACATTCATAAAGCCACCTCTGTCAGTATGGACCACGCAGTGCTTCCAAATAGTGACAGGTTGCCAGCCTATCACCTACATAAAAGGGGCACAAACCCAAAAAGTAATACCCAGAATGACAACGCACTTGCAATATTAAATAATTTACCCTTAATATTGCAAGTGTCTATAGGCAACGGTAATCACTTAACACCAGGTGGGCCGCAAGCTTAATTGTTTGCCATCTCGTAATATATAAAAAAACAGCAATTATTTACACTAAAAATGGAATAATAAATAACTTAAAATAAGTCAAACCGACTTCAAAAAATATTGTTTCAAGTCGGTGCCAAGCCAACTAGGTATTGTATAGGTCCGCCTGCCATATCACATTCATGAATATGCATGTTTATTCATATATATGTGAGAGAGCGATGTGTGAGTGTAGAAGAATATTATTTATTTATTTATTATTATGTACTTCGACGCCGTCTTGGTGGAGCGGTCAGTATAGCTGCCTACACATCAAGCGGTCCGGGTTCGAGTCCTGGTAGCGGCAAATATTTGTGTGATGAACACGAGTATTTTTTGATGAGTCACGGTTGTTTACATATTTATTTAAGTTTATTTATAAAAATATCTAAAAATATTATGTATATTAAAAAAAAAATGACCGTTATCTAGTATCCATAACACAAGAATATTAATGATACTTACTTTGGGCTAGATAATTGGTGTGAGCGTGGAAATATATTATTATTATTATTATTATAACTGTTTATTTAGTTATTGTATATTTCAGAGCTGCTGCAGCGCGTAAGACCACACAAGGTGATGAATGCGCTCTGGTTAAATCTGTAAATGGAAATAACTTATCAACTTTGTAAGTTTTTTTTTTTTTCAATTATGGACAATAATTATTTATGGTGTTGACTAGGTCGTAAATGTTATTCTAAGATTAAATAAATTTCATTGATAATGGTACTCAAATCAAACTTTTTATATATATGGCAACATTTTTTAAAATTATATTTCATTCCAGTAGTCATCTTGAATGTAGTCTCTCTTAGCTAGTTCTAGATCCTTATATTTGATTTTCTTTTCAGATCAGTGTCTAATATAGAAAATATTCCGACGATTAAAGATTTTACAAATTTTGCACAATCTAAGTAAGTATTAAAATCTCGCCCTTAAGTCTTGTGTTCAAGACTTTGTGTAAAACAACAAATTGAAATATTATAATATAATTATTAAATTATAACAAATTGAAATATATTTATTAAAATATGTAAGTAGATTAAACCACTAATTTTTGTCATTGTTGGCTTTCCTCATTGATTTCTTATTCTCTTTACAGACGTTCAATTGCGCCTTCAGAAAACGTTTAGTATTGAATGAACTTGACCCAAATTGTGATAAAACTTTTACACCAGAACGGTATGTGTTTTAATATTTTACTGACAGTACTGTAGGGATCTTGTGATTGAAAACGTACGTGAATAACTTTTATTCAAGGGAAATGAAAAACAAATTAAATACATAGCATTCTCCACAAAAATGCATCATCTTTTTACTAAGTCGTTTTATAATCCGCCATCTATCATCCGTCTGTCAGAAACGTCTCTTCTATTCCTAACATAATAAACGTACCATAAAGAATGCCAGTAAAAAGTCTCGATCACTACAGTACTTGTTAGTGCTATTTTTATATATATTAAAAACTATAGCCCGGACTTTTAGAGCTATATATATGTGTGTGTGTGTGTGTGTGTGTGTGTGTGTGTGTGTGAGTGTGTGTGTGTGTGTGTGTGTGTGTGTGTGTGTGTGTGAGTGTGTGTGAGTGTGTGTGTGTGTGTGAGTGTGTGTGTGTGTGTGTGTGTGTGTGCGTGTGTGTGTGTATGTGTGTCCCATTCCTGTTGTGCTATGGACAAGGCACCCACACGGTGAATTCATGGAAATGCTAAGAGTTTTAGTCTATTAATGAAAAGAAATATCACTTTATTATTTATTAATGCTTAGTCCAAAAAATTACTACTATATTTATACATCTCTAGCACATTTTTTAATTTCAGTAACATCAAAGCACGTGTCTATCAACGATCGAAAACAGCGTTAAAAAAAAGCGAAACCAAAGAAGCGAAAGACAAAAATGTAATATATGATGCTAGTGAACGCCTCATTATAGACAAAGTTTACTTCTTTGAAAAACTTAAAATTATCTGAAGTCATGCTCCTCAGTTTGGCTGTAACCTGTCCAATTTTAATATCACTGGTGAAACAAAAATAGGCCTATGTTCCAAATTAAATCTTTTTTTTTTTTGCTCTGGCAACACTGGTAGCTAGATGTCTTTGAAACAGCTGATAGAAGTTTATTAAAATAAAATTATTTAACTGTCTCTTTTTACATAATAAATTACTAAATCTAAGTGTATACGTGAATAATCTTCCGTGGAAATATTAGTGGTACAGTGACAAGTCGAAATCTCACAAAAACACGGAAACAAAATCCCGTCGGCCGGTACGGGCTAACTGTCAAACAAAAAGAAAGATAAAAATATTGCAACAGCTTCGAATTTAAACCGGGGAGTATTGTTTTCTTAACTTATAACAATTAACAATATTATCTATCACTCCAAGTGCCTAATTACTTAGAAATATAATACTTAGTAAATTTTATTTAAACGCTACCTACATTGGAAATGTTATTTACATCTCCATGTTATGTACTAATTGTTTTATAGGCTACTTAATGCGATACTTGAAGGAATATAGAATATACTTACTAGAAAAAGATAATTTTTGTCTTAAATTAATTATTTTGTAAATCATAACTAATCAAATTATACAAAGATACTCCACAAAACTCACAGCTACTGTGAGAATCGACAATTCACATACATTTGGGTTACTGTAATCTCTCTTTGCTTGACTTATAGTGGAAGTAAAGTTGACGGTGACAACTTTTGACCCCAGACATACACCTACATACACTTCCATTTAATAATAATATCTAAGTGTTGACAACAAGTATATAACTGTAATATTATTGTGTTCTTTTTGTTTCTTACATAGTTGTTATACTTTTCAGTGTATTAATTGATAACTGTACTCTCAATTACACCCAAAATGATGACCCGTAAGGCCACTGCTAAGCACACAGACATGAAATTGAAACAGGCATTGGTTGATTTGAGAGCGTCGCGAGAGCTTTGTGAGCGTCTAATGCAGGAACGTGAGGATAGTGAATTGGAAATTTTCAACATATTGGAAAAAAACAAACAACTAAAGAATGAGTTGTCTGAGCTGCACATTAAATATGAGGATGTTGTTGATCAATGCCACCAAATGCAGGATACTATAAAATCATTTGCTGAATGTAGCAATACACATGAAAAGGCACTAACGAAAATAAATGAGTTAGAACATAGCTTGTGCATGGCAAATAATAATGTAAAACATTTGGAAATGCAAAACAAAGAATTGTCCACAGATAAACATTCTCAAAGCTTGTTCGATGAGCTAACGGTTTGTAGTCCCGGCTTCATCAAGGAACAGTCATACATAGGAAATAGTCCTAACACATGTAATTCTAAACAGTATTTTAGTAGTGTCAAGAAGCTAAAGAAATACATACGAATTAATAAGTTTATCAATAAGACTAAAAGAATTGTAAATCAACATAATTCTTATAAAAAACATCAGTCGCAACATTTGAAACGCATAAAATTAGTAGAAAAATTAAATGATATTAAGAGCAATGCTGTTACAATAAGTACTGATTACATAGATTATAATAAACAATTAGAGTTAAAAATAGACAGCCTTGAAGTGACATTAAAAAGTATGCTAAAAAACATACAAACCATGTCGCAAAAGCAATTAAATTACCAAATAATGGCATCAAATGACATGGAAGATATGTGTAATTAAAATGTAGAGCGTTTCGAATCTTTAAATAAAAAACGAACATGTTCATGCCTAGTTAAGGACATTCAGAACAAGGAAGCACATACTTCTAACATATTATATGATCAACAAGATTCAATAGTAGAAGTTTATCCGGAAGTTGTATCACTCACAGATAATAATAATTGTTCTCATAATAACCTTGATGAAGGTGGGACACAAGCAAATGTAAGTAAATACGAAAACAACGTAAATTACAGTAAACATCAAAACAGTGTTATTATGTTTAGTGATGAGATAGGCAAAAATATGGGTAACATAATGTGTCAGTATATGTCACAAAATGTAACTAATTTCTGTGTGCCAGGTGCTAACTATATTCAAATATTGCAAAAGGTAATCAGTGGTACTTACAGCCCTAACAGTACAATAATTATTTTTATTGGCAGACGAGGAAATGCTAATTCCAAGATTATAGAAAAACATTTTGATTGCCTCTCTAAATTAAATGTAAAAAAAAAATTTTCTTTACCTTGCCTTACAGTAGATCATTGACTCATGCAGAAAATGACTATAGATATAAATACAATATGAAATTGCATTTAATGGCAAATTATGATAAAAAATTTGACATTATTGATTTTAATAGTTTCATTAAGAATTTTTTTTTGACAAAAGATAAATATTTTCTTTGTAATAATTACAAAAAACAAATAGCAAAATCGCTATGTTATTTTATTTTTAAACAAGCCAATTCATTGGCTATAACTTCTGCCTCTATTGGGCAGTCAAATGTGACATTAAACAATGACAATTTGGAATATGCATCATATTCTTTAAATTAAATTTCGAGACAAAAGAGACTAACTCTGGCAGTACTAACTATAATGAAAAATTAGACTCTAATTTTAAGGTTTCAAATAAATTATCCTCCTCACTTGTAATGAATAAAAATTCTAAAAATAATTTTATCAACCTTTTCCACCAAAATATTCAAGGGATATCAGGCAAAGATTTAGAATTGGAGCTATTTATGAATTGTAATAATATTGATATATTGTGTGTTACAGAACACTGGCTAAAAAGCCATCAGCTCATGTTTAATTTTAGTAATCACCATGTTGTCAGCTCATACTGCAGAAAAAACATATTACATGGTGGTTCATTAATAATTACTAAAAAGAATATTAAATGTAAGGAAAGAAATGACCTTGTAAGTATGTCTGTTGAGCGAGTTACTGAAATAGCTTGTATAGAGTTTGAACAATTCATTGTTATTAGTGTATACAAACCTCCATGAGCCTCCTTTGAACATTTTTTAAAAATTATGGAAGATGTCCTATTTAAAATCAGTACATGTCGTAAAGTAATTGTTATCTGTGGAGACTTTAATATTAACATACTAGATACAAATTCAATCACTTGTAATTTTTTAAATTTATTTAAGTCCTATGATTTGGACTACGTTTTTTATGAACCCACAAGAATTACTGAAATAAGTGCAACCTGCATTGACAACATTTTTACTAACCGAAAACCTAGCCAAAAGTCAATTATTAATATGTTGCACTCTGATCATTGTGGTCAATTAGCATCGTTTCCTAGGAAAAAAGTAAAAGTGCAAAGAACAAAAATAAGTTTTATTCCTATAAATGCAAGCCGAATTGAAAAATTTAAATCAAAATTAATTGTGAAGCTACCATGTTTGCCTTATAATGATTGTCCGGATAAGCTATACAGTTCTTTATTTAATTTGATAAATTATGAATTTACCAACACTTTTGTGCCAAAAACAAAGACGATCTGTGATCATCTAACTTTTAGTGAATGGGCAACGCCTGGTATATACAATAGCAGAAATAAGTTGTACGATTTGTATAGTCAAAAATCATATAATTTTGACCCAGTATTTGTTAATTATGTAAGGGACTATTCTAAAGTATTCAAAAGAGCCTGTTCCACTGTCAAGTCAGTTTACTTAAAAAACAAAATTAAGAATTCTACAAATAAGATTAAAGAAACTTGGAATATTATTAACAGTGAAACTGGAAGGAGACAAACAGGCTTCCGTAGTAATATTAACTTAAAGATTAATAATGTAAATGTTAAAGCTGATTTGGAAGTAGCCATGGAATTCGAAAGGTTTTTCTCAGATGTTCCCGTACAAACTACTAAATCACTTCAGTCATCTTCCACCTTTGCTGAACAGCTGCTTAAACAAAATGTATCATCATGTGACAGTAACTTTGAATTTACAGCTGTTAATTATAAAGATATTGTAAATACGTTTAAAACTTTAGACCTGAAGAAATCTATGGATCTTTGGGGACTGTCAGTCAGAACCATCTCATGCATTATAAATATAATAGCTCCTTATTTAGTAGTCGTATTTAACAGCTGTATTGACTCTGGTGTATTTCCTGACTTGATGAAACATAGTAAAATTATACCGTTATTTAAATCTGGCGAAACCTCAGATCCCACCAATTTTCGGCCTGTTTCCATTTTACCAACTTTAAGTAAAATCTTTGAGAGACTAATGCTCAATCAACTATTAAAGCATTTCAATAAATTTAACATATTTCATCAAAAGCAATTCGGGTTCACTCGGGGTCGCTCCACCATTGACGCGGGAGTTGAGTTGTTAAAGGAGGTATTTGCTGCTTGGGAAGAATCACGTGACGCTCTTGGAGTTTTCTGTGATTTATCTAAAGCTTTCGACTGTGTTAATCATGATACTCTGGTCAGGAAATTACACCATTACGGCATTAGGAACAAGGCTCTCAACCTAATGACCTCATACCTGAGCAATAGAATACAGAAAGTTGATATAAATGGCAAAAGATCTCCAGGTTCTCTAGTCACAATAGGTGTTCCGCAGGGCTCAATTCTTGGTCCATTTCTCTTTCTAGTGTACATAAATGACTTGCCTTACTACATAAGGGACAATCATGATATTGTGTTGTTTGCTGATGACACTTCTTTGATTTTCAAAATAAATAGAAAATTAGATAATTATGACGAAGTTAACAATGCACTCGCAAAAGTAGTTTATTGGTTTAATATTAATAATTTGTTGCTTAATGAAAAAAAAAACCAAATTAGTTAAGTTTACTACACCGAATGTGAGACGTGTAGAAACGAATGTACAAATAAATGGGGGTTGAATTGAAACCTGTGGAAACAACAACTTTCTTAGGAGTAATGTTAGACTCCAAATTGCAATGGGGTCCACATATTGTAAAACTTTCGGGTAAACTAAGTTCTGCGGCATATGCAGTTAAAACTATTAGGCGGCTAACTGATGTCGATACCGCTAGAATGGTTTATTTCAGTTATTTTCACAGCATAATGTCGTATGGGATTCTTCTCTGGGGGAGTGCTGCAGATATAAATACCATCTTTGTTCTGCAAAAACGGGCTGTTAGAGCAATCTACCAACTAGGTCCGCGTGACTCCCTCAGAGAAAAGTTCAAGGAGATAAATATCCTAACTGTGTCTTCACAATATATACTGGAAAACTTACTATATGTAAAGAAAAACATTATGCATTTTTCTGAGAAGTGCCATACGCACAATGTAAATACTAGGAAGAAACACGATCTTGTTGTATATAAAACTCGTCTACACAGAATAAACAATTCTTTTGTGGGCCAATGTATACGTTTTTACAATAAGCTTCCGATGAATATTAGAGATTTGCCTGTTAACAAATTTAAAAAAACTGTAAAAACTAAACTATATAAAAAAGCTTATTACAAGATAAATGATTATTTAAATGATACCATTTGTATCATTTAAATAATCATTTATCTTGTAATAAGCTTTTTTATATAGTTTAGTTTTTACAGTTTTTTTAAATTTGTTAACAGGCAAATCTCTAATATTCATCGGAAGCTTATTGTAAAAACGTATACATTGGCCCACAAAAGAATTGTTTATTCTGTGTAGACGAGTGAGAACACGTGGGAGTGAAATCTGCCCAAAAATGCATTCAAATTGTAATTTATTTGCAATGATATATCTATTGACCTGTAATGATGTTTTGAAATCATTACGAAATTGTAAGCTGTGGAGTTTCTTTCGCCATTTCTTCTCCATCTCAGCATATAAATATTCGTCCCGAAATGGTGGTAGGGCTTTTGACGATTTAAAAGTACTTAGCAAAGTCCATTTAAATAAAGATATTTTTCATTTCATTTTCATTTCATTTTTCATTTCATTTCTTGTAATATGTGTTATGCAAAATTTATTTTAAATACGTCAGATCCACATCCAACCGAAAACTTAGATATAAATACAGCAGCAGTTTCCGGTATCACATGTGCTGGTATTGGTTTGGAACAATTTCAAGGATTGTGTGTGGCTATGAATTTGCCTTCATTGTCGCAACAAATGTTTGACCAAAAACACAATAACATTTGTGAGAAATGGAAAAAAACTGCCCATCAAACAATGGCAGCTGCGGCCGAACGTGAAAGATCTTCTGCAATAGAAGAAGGAAGAGTGAAAGATGGCAAAGCGGTAATAGATGTTATTGCTGATGCTTGCTGGTCCAAACGGTCTTACAAAAGCAATTATGCGGCGCTTTCTGGAGCAGCAGCCATAGTAGGACGAAAGTTTGGAGAAGTTTTATTCTTAGGCGTCAAGAACAAATACAGTTGTATTTGTAATCGTGCACAGAATAAAGGTGAGGAACTAAAACAACATGTATGTTTTAAAAATTATACTGGTCCTTCTTCTGGCATAGAAGCAGAAATAATAACAGTAGGGTTCAAAAATTCCATAGAGATGTATAATCTTATATATGGGCGAATCATCGCTGACGGAGATTCGAGCACATACTCGAAAATCCTAGAAGCAAGACCTTATAAAGGCCTAACAGTCGAAAAAATAGAATGTGTTTCCGTGAAGCTGTTTTTATCACGCTTTCGATGTAGTCCTTCGGATTCAAGTCGCTACGAACCTCCATACTGAGTAAGGTGATACTGCTCTGTAGCGTTAGTGTTGTGCCCTGGAGAGAGGGAAGGGAAAGGAATGGCGACGTTTTAGCCGTAAACGCGCACACCTGAGTTTTCTTGGCATTGAACTCAACCAGATTTGCTGTACCCCATTGAGAAACAAGGTCGAGCTCCCTGTTGAGTTCAATGACAAGATTCTCACGACTCTCTACGGTTTCTGCTCGTCCAGCCCTTGCGTGTCCGAAGTAGCCCGCATGCACTGTACTGTCGTCTGTTTGGACCATTATTGCAGTAGTGAAAAAAAAAGTGAAGATCTGGTGGTCAAAGTAAAAAGTTCCTCATTCATAAAATACAATATATTGTGGGCATAGTCGCTACACATTCACGAAGTCTCATCAATGATTATGACAGTAATGCTGTAGAACAATTCAATAGCATAATTGCGAAGTTCGTGGGCGGCAAAAGAACAAATTTAATACAACGGCGAACATATCAGTCCAGGTGTGCGACTGCTGTAGTAGCATACAATACTAAGAGACCGTTGTATAATATACAAAAATCGCTTCTAGGCAAGAGCCCGAAATCAAAGTCGGTGCCGGTTTATTGTAAAAACGTAGTTTCCTAAGATTCTTAATTTTTTGGCGCAACTTATTTTTGCAAAATCTCTTCTCTTCAAAAGTTTTTGACTTTGATTTCGGGCTCTTGCCTAGAAGCGATTTTTGTATATTATACAACGGTCTCTTAGTATTGTATGCTACTACAGCAGTCGCACACCTGAACTGATATGTTCGCCGTTGTATTAAATTTGTTACTTTTTTTTTTGCTCTGGCAACACTAATAACTACATGTGTTTGAAAAAGCTGCTAAACATTTTATCGAATCAAAGTTATTTATTGGTGTACTTTTATATAATAAATGACTAAATACAAGTGTATATGTGAATAATAAGCCGTGGAAATATTAGTGGCGCAGTGACAAGCCTATATCGACCAAAATTACAAATACATAACTCGATCGACGTTAAGTCGATAGCTGTCAAACTGTAGAAAATCGAATATAAGTTTTAAGGCTGCAAGTTATTTACTGGGGGAGTATTATTTTCATAATAACTATCACTAATATTATCTATTACTTACTATCTATTTCTCCAAGTTCCTTTGAATAAATAATAATTTAAGTAAATTTTATTTCAAAGCTACCTACTGTAATACTAGATTTTACCTGGTTGTATTTTCCTTTCCTAAATGGATATATATATGAAGTGAAACAACAATTTGATGGTTTGGCAGTACAATGTTTATTTAGGGTGGACAATATTCTGTTTGTTGCACTAGAAAAGTTATTTACTTACATATTCCAAATAATATACCTTTGTGAGAATTTTCTTCCTTGAAAATACCTAGTTTACACAATTTAGATTTTACACATTTTAGACCTTCTAACTTATATATCTAATAGTAAAATACAACTATAAAATAATGAAAGGTAGGGTCCTGGAGTCTGCTCTGATCGTTAACGAGTGGAATTTGGGTATTACTATGTATAAGTTATTAGTAAACGCGTTATGAGACAACCTTCTGCAGAGTACTTGTAGAACTCTTCGACAGTCAGCCGCTACCGTTTGGTTAGTGTAGTGTACCTGGATCAGTGCGTTGTGTCTTGGCTCTGATAGATCAGCCACTAGCTAGCTCTCTCTATATATTGTAGTTCACCGGTCACTTTTCCCAATTGATCTCACAACTCCAAACTCTGGTTCTGCGCAGGTTCCTCTACCCGCCGACTATATGTGTAATGGAAATTTGGGTCTCTAAACCCGTACCGACGACCCTGAAGATGTGTCATAATAAAACAACATCAATAAATGTTATACTACTCATTATAAAACCCCAAGAGGGATTTGGAACCACAACTTGTCCAAAAACTAATATAAAACAACGGCAAATCTTTGAGCAATTACGAAACCCGACCAACAGTACTTAGAATATGATATCTCGAGATGTGAATTATTCATAATTTAAACAAATAGATCATTCATTGCCTAAAATTTCGAACCTGACAAAATATAATTACCTTAGTAGGTAGTCAGGCAATTTTTACAAGATGAGGCGGTTTTTACAACCGAATTTACTAATTTACTGTAACACAAAATCCAGGCAATCACAGAATTTACCTTTAACTTTCAGAAATAATTGAAAAACGATAAGAGTTTTATAGTTACCTTTCGGGTGAATTATTAACTCCTTAACGGTTATTTATCCGTTCCAGGATATTATGTAAATACGGAATTATCTTCCTTTCAAATTAGAAAATAGTTCTCCTTCGTTAATATAATCCTCGCATATGTTAATATCACGAAGGTGTTGGCAACTCAACATTAAAAATAATAAAATTATTGTATTTTTTTGTTATGGCAACTTGTGCCGCCCTTCCTGTTTTGTGACTGCAATAAAGAAGCACACACCTCGTCTCTGATTTTTAATTATCAGCCCTAAATTACAGTCCTTCCAAGTCGTTACATGGTCCTTCAACCTTTTACAAAAGGGCGAGGTGTGCTACAGTTTTTATTACAACGCATCGCATCAGGTTGGACAATTTCCATTAATTTTTTGGATTCATCATCGACTCCATTTTGTCTGGTCACGCAACGTCGGATCGGAGTCGAGACAATCTTCGCTTCGAGTACAATACCGGGCGAAGCATACATTGGTCGGAGTGGTGAGTCGGCGCATCTGATTGGCTGCCGGGCGAGACGCGCAATCAAGCGCACAGCAGCGATTCGCCGGCTACAGCGTTGCCTCGTGCGCGCCATTTTGCATCGCGTCGTTCGTTCGTGTGAACCCCGTAGCCCCGTACTTATATCGCACGTGAGCAAAACTAACGCTTGTGTAAAAAATAAGTCTTGCAGTGATATTTATTTTGTATCAGTGTAGTGGATCAATACATAGTGTACTTTCATATCTAGGATCTGATATCAGTGCAATGGAAAACCAGGAGATTAGGGCGCTCATGCGTAAGCGCGCCGCATTAAAAGGTTCAATTACCAAAATAACCAATCTTCTGGAGAATACCACTGAACAGTACTCCAAGCAGGCCTTATTATTAAAAGAAGAGAGGCTGAGGGAGGCGTTTAAGAAATACGAAGAAATTACACTGGAAATATGTGCTGCCGTAGACGACTACGAAGAGGATGGGGACGTGGAGGAAAAATACCTTATCACGCTCACAATTATTAGGGAACTAGTTTCTAAGATAGACAATAATAATAGTAGTAATAATTTAAAACACTATACCAAATTACCGGACATTAAAGTACCTATTTTCACTGGTAAGTACTCAGAGTTTCCTACGTTTATAGGCCTATTCGACTCACTTGTGCATAACAATCACAATTTAGAGGATATACAAAGGTTATTCCATTTACAGAGTTTTTTGACGGACGAACCTTACGATTTAATAAAAAACTTGGCCATATGTAGTGAAAATTATCTCGAGGCCAGACAAATATTATACAATAGATATAACAATAAATATAAAATTAGCAATGAACATATAAATATTTTACTAGACATACAACCTATCACTAAATCCACAGCTAGTACCATTAGACAGTTTTTGTCCACTGTCAAACAACAATTAGCTGCATTAAAAAATTTAGGTCATATGGTAGAAGAATGGGATCCTATTGTCCTTTGCATTTTGACTAGGAAACTTGATTTATTGTGTAACAGGGAGTTCCAATTAAACAGGGAGCAGGAACCTAGGGTCTCACAATTGCTTGATTTTCTAGACAAACGTGCACTTGCACTGGAGAATGCAGAGCGTCCCTCGGATAAGCATTTTGCACCAAGAACTGTTCATGTTGCTACCATGAGCAAACTCACCGATAGTAAAGCTCCTAAAATAGGCTGCAAGGTAATGGAGGGAGATACGGGACTGAAGAACTGCTCATTATGTAAGTTAACACATAAATTATTTACCTGTCCACAATTTAAATTAATGTCTATAAGTAATAGAATTAAATTTATTAAAAATAATAATTTATGTGAAATTTGTTTAAATAATCATAATAAAAAATGTAGATATAGTTTTAAATGTCAAATTTGCAAAAAGAAGCATAATACACTTCTCCACGAGGACCAAGTTCCCAGCCCAGTGACATTGATGTCGGAGACTGCCTGTGAACAAGTATTGCTGCCAACGGCACAAATTAAAATTATTGCAAGCAATGGCACAGAGTTTCATGTCAAGGCACTTCTCGACACTGGCTCGCAGGTTTCATTTGTAACCAAAGAACTTGTGGACTTATTACAAATACAGGTACAATCTGCTAGCATTCCAGTCACTGGCATAGGTCATACTTACAGCAAATTGACAGAAAAGGTTCACTTAGAGTTGCACTCTTTATCTCAAGATTTTAACATTAAAGTAACTTGTTATTTATTAGACAAAATAACTTCTAAATTGCCGCAAAAAAGATTTGATTCCAAAAATATAGTTTTACCTCCCAACATAAAACTGGCAGATAAAAGGTTCAATGAACCAAGTAACATACACATTCTTTTAGGTTCTGATGTTGTTTTCCAGGTCTTGATGCCGTCTGAGCCTCAAGCTCCCTTGTCGAGCTTTGAAGGAGATACCAGCAGCACTGCCACTCCAGCAACATTACTCCTAAGTACCAAATTTGGTTATGTAATCTCAGGTAACATCCAATCTAATCACAACCAGTCCGTCGTTACACTGTTATGTAATTCATGTGATTCTGATCTAAATTATACTCTTTCACAATTTTGGAAAACAGAAAGTATCCCAGAAACCTTTTTAGAATCAAACTCTGAACATGATTTATGTGAACAAATCTTTTGTGAAAATGTACAAATAGATACCACAAACAAAAAAATTCAAGTGGCCTTACCATTAAAATTGCCATTAGATTTAATTAATAAAACTTTAGGAGATTCACTCCACTTAGCATTGAAAAGATTCCATAATTTGGAGGTTAGATTCAAAAAAGATCCATATCTTTACAAAATGTACAAAGATTTTATTCATGAATATTTAAAAGAGGGACATGGTTCAATCACTGACATCAGTCAATACAATTTAACAACTGATCCAGTGTACTTTTTACCTCATCATCCTGTACTGAAATTAGATAAAAAAACAACTAAGTGCAGGGTTGTATTTGATGGCTCCATGAAGACCAATACAAAGACTTCTTTAAATGATTTATTACTTAATGGACCTGTGGTTCAGAAGGAACTTGTAGATATCTTATTATTGTTCAGACTTAATAAATATTTCTTCATTACAGACATAAAAAATATGTTTAGGAACATATTATTACAAACACAACACAGATCTTTGCAAAACATACTATGGAGAGATACTCCCAATGAAAGTGTTATGTGTATAAAACTCAATACAGTTACATATGGACAAAAAAGTTCATCATACTTAGCAACCAGATGTTTAAAGTTGCTTGCAGACCAATTTCAGGATGAATATCCCTTGGCTGCCTTTATTATTAATAATGCTACTTATGTTGATGACATTTTATATTCTGATTCTTGCATAAATAACTTATTAAAGGCTAAACAGCAACTTTGTCACGTTTTGAGTCATGGTAGTTTTCATTTACACAAATGGGTTTCAAATTCACCTAAATTATTACAAGAAATCCCAAAACTTCAACAACATTTTGATGAAGTTGACTTACAGAAAAATAATTTTTCATTGAAAACTTTAGGTATGAATTACAACACCAGTTCAGACTCATTTATAGTGTCAAGTCCTAAACCTGCACAAAATATACCCAAAACTAAGCGCGAAATCCTTAGCTTTATTAGCAAATTTTTTGACCCACTGGGGCTCGCAGGGCCTATTGTGGTGGGCGCAAAGGTAATTTTACAATGCTTGTGGCTGGCTAAACTAGATTGGGATTCGATACCCAATCAAGAACTTTTTAACAGATGGCATGAGTTTTATGAAAGCTTGTGTAAAATGAAACCTATGACTATACAGCGTTACATAGGGCTAGATATTGTACGTTTTGCACAAATTATTGGATTTGCTGATGCATCTAGCACTACTGCTTATGGTTGTTGCATATTTTTAAGAAATGTTGACCTCAAAGGCAACATTAAGGTTACCTTGCTTTGCTCTAAATCAAGGATTAACCCCATTGCACAAAGTTTATCTGTCCCTAGGCTGGAGCTCAACGCAGCCTTGTTATTAGCAAAGCTTGCCAGCAGAGTTCATACAGTTTTAGTTGATAAAATTCACTTACAAGATGTCATACTATACTCTGATTCACAGATTGTTTTAGCATGGTTAAACACTAATATAAACACTCTTAAGGCATATGTGGCTAATCGAGTAAAAAATATATTGCTTCTTACAAAATCATACACTTGGTCATATGTTAGCTCGACTGAGAACCCAGCGGACTGTCTTAGTAGAGGAGTGCTGCCACATAACTTGGCTGGTAATCAGTTATGGTGGCAAGGGCCATCATTTTTACATTCATGTGAGTACAGAGTAAAGGTGAGTTTAGATTTACCACAAGACCTACCTGAGGTTAAAGATGGCTCTGCATGCTTCAGTGCAATGGCTTGCACATTCTCTAACACACAAACATTATGTCTAGATTTTCTTGACAAATATTCAAATATTAATAAAATGCAAAGAGTGTTAGCATACATTTTAAGGTTTAGTCAAAATGCAAGGTCAAGGTCTCATAGTAGTAAAGTTAATTTCATTACAACCCATGAATTAAAGAATTCATTAACATTAATTGTTAAATACCAACAACAGAAATATTTTTTAGATGATATTCATGTTTTAAAATGTGGTAAAACAGTTTTAAAAGGTAATTTAAAACCTTTGTGTCCATTCATTGATATCGATGGCTTATTGCGTGTAGGTGGCCGCTTACAAAATGCTGATATTCCATATTCACAGAAGCACCCTATAATCTTGCCTCGAGACTCATCTGTTACAGATTTAATAATTTTAAGTGAACATTTAAAAAACTTACATGCTCACTTACACAACTCTACACAACTTACACAACTCGTCTTGTCTATTATAAAACAACAATTTTGGATTGTACATGGCCTTAGACAAGTTAAAAAAGTTTTACATAAATGTACTGTTTGTTTTAGATTAAAGGCTGAGGCCTCAAAGCAGCTAATGGGCTCCTTGCCGCCTGATAGGGTCAATGCATGTCGCCCTTTTCAAAAGGTTGGTCTAGATTATGCTGGACCAATTTCGCTGAAAATCCACAGGCTCAGAAAGCCAATCATTTCGAAAGGCTATATATGCTTATTTATATACTTTGTTACAAAAGCCATACACCTTGAATTGGCCTCAGATTTAAAAACAGAAACATTCATTGCATGTTTAAATAGATTCATTTCGCGTAGAGGATTGCCATCTGACATATACAGCGACAATGCATCGACTTTCAAGTGTGCAAGGAGTCAATTAGATGCAATGCATCAATTGTACAGTTCAACTCATCAAACCCAAGTAGGTCAATTTTCAGCTGAAAAGCGAATTAATTTTCACTTCTTACCTTGTTATTCTCCAGTCTTTGCTGGATTAGCTGAGGCTGGCGTAAAAAGTGTTAAGTACCATTTGAAAAGAACCTTACTTAAATCAATTCTGAGTTATGAGGAGTTATGCACAGTGCTATGTCAAATAGAAGCCATACTAAATAGTAGACCTCTGATGCCACTGTCTAATGATATAAATGACTATTCTTGTATCACTCCTGGTCATTTTTTAATAGGTACAGCTTTAAATACTTACCCAGATTGTAATGTAACTATGATAACAAGATCTCAATTTTGGAAAACTTGTAATGATATGAAATTGTTATTTTGGAAAACTTGGAGTAAAAATTATCTAAATATGTTGCAAACTCGGCCCAAGTGGCTTGTTTCACAACCAAATGTAAAAATAGGCTCACTTGTTATATTAAGAGATGATAATTTGTCACCTTTATACTGGCCTTTAGCTAGAGTAACTAATATTTACCCCGGTAACGACAACAAAGTGAGAGTTGTTGAGGTTAAGACCTCGAACGGTCATACACATAGAAGAGCTGTTATGAAAATATGTGTATTGCCCATTGATTGTGGTTAGATTTAGATTTACAAGTAGATATCAAGAAGGTTTTTGTTTGTTTTTAGTAAATGTTGTTGATTTACCTACCTTTTATAATTATTTTGTAAAGAAACAGTAATGTCATTTCACTAATTTTCAGTGAGATTACTTATAATTAAAGTGTTTTGTTTTATCTTTGCAAATGTTGTAGTACTAGTATGAATCCTTTAACTTCAAAGAGGAATAAAAGTCATTGCAGTTGTTTCTATATAATAATATAAACTTTTTGGATGGAAATACAGTAAACAAAAGTGTCAGTCATAGAAAAGCATTTATTAAAAAATAGATTTATTACAATATAAGTTTCTTGATTTTGTCAACTTCATAAAATAATTTAATTATGTATAAGACAATTACTTGCTGTATTTAATAAATTCCACAGACTAACTTTTTTATGTTTAAACTTAGTCTTAATAGTTACTTTGTTTTTTTCAGTTTACTTTTAGTAAATAAACTTAATGTACTTACAATCAACAGCTCATAGGGTTGCCACAGACTGTCAAATTTTCTCAATCTGCTTTGTGCGTTTAAGGCTCAAAGTTGATTGGAAAGATTTGCCAGTTTTGGGCAGTCTGATGTGCTGTCGAAAGTATTTCATATCATTGCCGCCCTGGCAATATGTTGGCAACTCAACATTAAAAATAATAAAATTATTGTATTTTTTTGTTATGGCAACTTGTGCCGCCCTTCCTGTTTTGTGACTGCAATAAAGAAGCACACACCTCGTCTCTGATTTTTAATTATCAGCCCTAAATTACAGTCCTTGCAAATCGTTACAGAAGGTTTATAATGTTTCTCCAAAATAAATTCAGCCTTGAATTTGAAATTCGAAATGCGAATGAATAATCTGACAAGCAAAAACAAACGTCCCTGATTGGTCGGCCTACCTATGGTTTTTTAACGTCTGAGGCAAAGGAAAGTGAGTCCATACATCCGAATGAACGAAGAATTCTTGTCAATACGAATTTTGTGAATAACTACTTTGAAGGAATTTTGAACAACTAATATGACCCCCGTAAGCCTAACGTCACCTAAATAATGACGAGACCAGAGAAAACGCTCTAACGCGCCCCAATTCAAAAACAAAGTGTGAAAATTTAATACAGACCCCCACAAGGTCTAATATCGAACTGAAACATGATACAACTTACCAAGACAAGAAACTTTTGTCTGAAATATTTCTTTTTTTTATAAGTCGCTGGGTATAGAATTTATCACTTTGCCTAAATGTCAAACTTAATGCGAAACGGAACGTAATGTCACTTGTCAGATGACGATGTTGACTTTGAAAAATTGATAAATAAACAATGCTACAATATCCCCTTTCCTGGGTAAGAATTCACGTAGTGAATTTGCGTTTGACGCCCACGTCAACACTCAACACTATACCTACTCAGACCACTGACCAAACCAAACCACACAAAAAAAACTAAGTTACCTCTGTACAAAATACCAAAATTAAACAAATATAAAGAATGATCTTCCCACGCACCATTCCTTCCTATTTTATTGAAATAACTAACTCAAGGTATTTCATGTTAGTGAAAAATATATCAAGTCTCATGGGACATCATGGATGCAACCGTGAAACTTCTTTGCTTTCACAGTTACCAAAAACAAAACCATAGACATGTATAGATTCTTGATTTTATTAAAAAAAAAATTACATCTACTTTTAATTGAGTTTAATTAAGTTATGCACTAGTTTAAATAAAAAAAAATACTAGAAAAATGCACTGAAAAAAATCGACCCGCCTCAGGCGGGACTCGAACCCGCACCCTCCACAATCCGGGTGGATGCGTTAACCAATTTCGCCACTTTTTTTTTTCAGTGCATTTTTCTAGTATTATATTTACGCGTTTGTAAACGCAAAAATAAAATTATTCCATAATGTAAGGTAGTTTCATCTTAGCTGGGCGTCAAATATTTGCAAAAATATTTCGTTCGGGTCTTGGAAGTGCAAATTTCAAAGATTTGATGAAACGATGTTTACCATAAAAACATAAGCACCAAGCACTGACAAATTTCGACAGCGAAAAGCAGTGCCTCGGTGGCGAAATTGGTTAACGCATCCACCCGGATTGTGGAGGGTGCGGGTTCAAGTCCCGCCTGAGGCGGGTCGATTTTTTTCAGTGCATTTTTCTAGTATTATATTTACGCGTTTGTAAACGCAAAAATAAAATTATTCCATAATGTAAGGTAGTTTCATCTTAGCTGGGCGTCAAATATTTGCAAAAATATTTCGTTCGGGTCTTGGAAGTGCAAATTTCAAAGATTTGATGAAACGATGTTTACCATAAAAACATAAGCACCAAGCACTGACAAATTTCGACAGCGAAAAGCAGTGCCTCGGTGGCGAAATTGGTTAACGCATCCACCCGGATTGTGGAGGGTGCGGGTTCGAGTCCCGCCTGAGGCGGGTCGATTTTTTTCAGTGCATTTTTCTAGTATTATATTTACGCGTTTGTAAACGCAAAAATAAAATTATTCCATAAAAAAAAATATCTTAAAACAAAAAAAATTAAGCATCTTCACTTAAGTAAAATCATCAAAATATATATAAAAAAAATGATAATGTGCTATCTACTCAATGCTTTTTGGCACGATAAAATGTGTAACTATGTCGCTAGATGGCAATAGCTACCCAATAAACTTTCACCCCTCCTCCGATAGTAATGAATGAAATGCGCTTACTAGATGGTTTTGTGAGCTTACCACATTTCACACTCAATTACGACAATGCCTGCCCTAATACCTCAGCCCCTCTTCAAATTTTCCCTTGTATTTAAATAAATGATCAGATTTAAATAATATTATATGCTTAAGTAAACTAAACTCCATTACTTTAGTTTTACCAAGCACATCCTGGCTACAAACGTCAAACTAAGGAGAAAGGGAAAAAACGAAAAACTGAGGCAACAGGCAGGCACCACCGGCCCCATCTGATCTTAATAGAGCAAACCCTACAGTCGGCTTCTACGACACGCCAGGAAGTACGGCGGGGTGGATATTCTTCGACCGTCAACCCACGGTGATGGAAAATCTACCAAGCTAAATAAGTAGGCAGGTAATTAAACAGCTACATGGTTAAACTTGTCAGATGATGATGTTGACTTTGAAAAATTGATAAATAAACAATGCTACACTACCTACATCCTACATTGGAAAGATTGTATAAGTTGATTATATTTAAAATGATAAATGTCTTGATTTTACTAATTGTTGTGACAAGTAATTAATACGGTGCTTCAAAGAACATAAAAGATATATTAGAAATAGATAATATTTGTCTTGTAAAGATAATTTTTCAATTTACTATTAAATTCGGGAACCCATCACTTTATCGCAATTAACTTCATCGATTTTCATTCCCCATAAAACTATTCGCAGATCTTTTTATACAATACTTAACAACTCCTAGAATCAGGTTACATCGCAATTTCATTTCCTCGAATAGTTG
This sequence comes from Elophila nymphaeata, assembly GCA_955850985.1. Taxonomy (NCBI): domain Eukaryota; kingdom Metazoa; phylum Arthropoda; class Insecta; order Lepidoptera; family Crambidae; genus Elophila; species Elophila nymphaeata. Next base: position 7,137,783 of record OY039071.1, read on the forward strand.
TTATCTACAAGCTCATTCCATCGTAAATTCTTTTCCTATTTTATTTATTTTATCGAAATAATGTTAAATCGATGTTTTGTTACCCATAATTTTGTTTCCACGTAAGTTTCAGTTTGCAGAATAGTTGAAACATCAATTTTTACTACACTAAAGTTAGTGTACATCGAAAATACTTTTTTTTATGTAATTACTCGTAATCATTTTTGTTTCCCTGTAAAGAAAACCTATGGATTAAGTTAGGTTAGATTTAGAACAACAGGCAGTCAGCAGCGGTGTAACCCAAGCTAACGGAATTGCTTGTTGTATTCTGGCATGCTACATGCATGCTTGCATTGCATGCTGTATGCATGTTTGTATTGCATGATGTATGCATGCTTGCATTGCATGTTGTATGCATGCCTGCAAGATGCTTGCCGGGGGGTGCAGGGGGGCTGGCCCCCCTGCTCGGGGGGGTCGGGGGGCCTGAGGCCCCCCGCTATAAAGAAAAACCATTAATACGAAAATAAACCTAGGTTAGGTTAGGTTCGACTTGTAACCAAGCATAGCGGAGCGAGCGAAGCGAGCGGAGCATTATATTGCTTGCTGCATGTTTGCTTGCATACTTGTTTGCATGCTGCATGCTTGCTTGCATGCTGCATGCTTGCTTGCATTCTGCATGCTTGCTTGCATGCTGTATGCTTGCTTGCATGGTGTGTACCTACTTGCAAATTAAGAATTAATTTTTAAATTAAGAACTAACCTCAACAGTTTTTATCGTCAAACGTCAACAGGCAAATGTATCGTTCGATGAAACGTTACTGCGATCGAATGTTGTTAAACGAAACATTACAATGTGTAACGTTAAATATTGAAACATGTTTTTATAAATGGTGTTATCGATAACTTAATAGTTTATATGAAATGTTAGTTCGATAGACCGTTATTCTGGTAAGCAACACAACTTTGAAACATTTTTTTTATGAAAGTTTATTCGATAATATGAAACGGTGATCATTAGCTAGTCGATCAATAAAGAAAAATAGATATTGAAAATCGTGGAATAGTTTTCGGTGAAATGAAATTCGATGACATAAAAATCTGTATTTTGATAGGTACCCCGGTTGAACCTTAATAAGTGGTTATTAAAGCTAAATGTTCCAATTTATACCAAAAGTGATATGTTAAACTGCTGCTTTTTTGTCATCGAATTTCATTTCACCGAAAACTATTCCACGATTTTCAATATCTATTTTTCTTGATTGATCGACTAGCTAATAATCACAGTTTCATATTATCGAATAAACTTAAATAAAAAAAATGTTTCAAAGTTGTGTTGCTTACCAGAATAACGGTCTATCGAACTAACATTTCATATAAACTATCAAGTTATCGATAACACTATTTATAAAAACATGTTTCAATATTTAACGTTACACATTGTAATGTTTCGGTTAACAACATTCCATCGCAGTAACGTTTCATCGAACGATACATTTGCCTGTTGACGTTTGACGATATGCAAGCAAGCATACAGCATGCAAGCAAGCATGCAGCATGCATACAAGCATGCAGCATGCAAACAAGCATGCAACATGCAAGCAAACATGCAGCAAGCAATATAATGCTCCGCTCGCTTCGCTCGCTCCGCTGTGCTTGGTCACAAGTCTAACCTAACCTAACCTAGGTTTATTTTCGTATTAGTGGTTTTTCTTTATAGCGGGGGGCCTCAGGCCCCCCGACCCCCCCGAGCAGGGGGGCCAGCCCCCCTGCACCCCCCGGCAAGCATCTTGCAGGCATGCATACAACATGCAATGCAAGCATGCATACATCATGCAATGCAAACATGCATACAGCATGCAATGCAAGCATGCATGTAGCATGCCAGAGTACAACAAGCAATCTCCGTTAGCTTCGGTTACACCGCTGCTGACTGCCTGTTGTTCTAAATCTAACCTAACTTAATCCATAGGTTTTCTTTACAGGGAAACAAAAATGATTACGAGTAATTACATAAAAAAAGTATTTTCGATGTACACTATTTTTAGTGTAGTAAAACTTGATGTTTCAACTATTCTGCAAACTGAAACTTACGTGAAAACAAAATTATGGGTAACAAAACATCGATTTAACATTATTTCGATAAAATAAATAAAATAGGAAAATAATTTACGATGGAATGAGCTTGTAGATAACAACTATTCGAGGAAATAAAATTGCGATGCAACCTGATTCTAGGAGTTGTTAAGTATTGTATAAAAAGATCTGCGAATAGTTTTATGGGGAATGAAAATCGATGAAGTTAATTGCGATAAAGTGATGGGTTCCCATTTTAATTGTATAAAAATATGCTAATTGCTGTATGCAGGTGTCGTGTTACACCCTAAAAATGCTGGTTTTAACAGTTCCTTAGTGAACTATCGTACAGCCTAAAGTATCAGTTTGGTGTAAATTTACAATGATTTAATTCCAAAAGTGGCATATCGGTTCACCTAAGTTCTGTTACGCAGCATTTATGGAGCGCCATTTTATTATTACTTATCACCATTAAATATATTGTTTTCTATGATTTTTTTATAATCAATGCGCTTTATTTATGCAACTATATACCTACTGCCAATAATAATAATAATAAAGCATAATTTATGCCATTAAAAATTAAACAGAAAAAAATATATGTGTTTTACGGACATTTTTGTTACATATTTCTAATCAAAAATGTAATATATACGAGGCGCTTAAAAAATTTGTTAGAAATTGATATATAGATTCACAGAAAACTCGCGTCCCCAATTGATTTCACGATATTAACGTGATAAACAGTAACCAAAACATATATAGGTAGTATAATTCCACTATACTTTGACACCATTAACAGTTCACAGACACCGCAGAATATTTAAAGACGAATGTCAAAATAGTTCACTAAAAATTGAAAACGGTGTTATCGAAATCTTAAAGATGCTTAAGATGACCGTGGAGAGCGTATTTTTAGTGCCTTCGCTGCTTAAGAGGTAACATGTGTCCTATTAAACACCTGAAACACAGCTTAGTGAACCATAATAACTCCAATATAATGCTACTATAATGCCGTTATAACGAAATGTGAACTAAATGTGAACTAAAGGCTGTATAATTTGTGCCCATTTAAGAGTTATAAAGGCTGAGAATGCGCTGTAAACACCTTTATAACACCATCATAAACAGCTTTTAGTATCTAGGTATACCATAAGACAGCCGCTGTACAGCCTTAATGTGCTACTTGGGTTGTTTGTTTCTATTAATTTTGATTTCGTTTGCGAAGCATTCACTCTGATGTTGTTTTATTAAAACTTTAAGAGCATTGTCTAGTTCATCAGGACCTAAAGGTCCTGTAAATTTTGATTTTGTGTTTCTTAAATTGTGAATGAATCGCAAGATGTAGGCAGTGGATCTCTGCAGTCTTGTGAAGCTTGAGTGTCTGTCAAACTCCACAATCCCGCAGACATCCACAGCAGATATTTTACTTGTGCACTGTAGATTAAATAGTTTAATAGAAATTATTTTAATGGTTTTGTCATTTTTTCTTTCAGGTAGATCCAGAATATTTCGCGATCCTATGTTCTGAGGCCAGGCACAAGGGTCCTCAGTCAGAAAGGATGGACCCTCCCACCATAGACGAGAAAATTGAATCGATCTGGGGTTTACTCCTCGAGATGCTAGATCTGCTGGATTTCTATCTCCAGGAACGTGCCTCCAAACACCATGTGCGGTCAGGTCTTGGATCTCACTCACTCGATTCGAAACAAAGGTTTTTAGGTCGCATGAGTGAGATGATAACCAACCCAAGACCACTGTTGAGTCGGTCCAATAGAACACAAACCCAACTTTGCAACGCAGAGCTTTTAAAACCTTGGCACTTAAACGTGCTAAAAGCAATGCGCCGCAGAGTTCGAGTCGTGGAATGGTAGTTGAGTTCACTGCAGCGACTTTGGTCTTGGAGCAAAGTAGCCTAACTAGAACCTGACCAGAACTATCAATGGACCTGAGATAGATAGCAGCGGCATATGCCAATTGAGATGCGTCAGAGAATGAATGTAATTCAATTTCTACAGATTCACGAAGAAGAGTATGTCTTGGTATTTGAAATTCTTTTATGGAATCTAAATTTTTTGCAAAACCTTGCCATTCCTTTCCTAATGCTTCATCTACTGGATCGTCCCACTCAAGCTTCGATAGCCATAGCTTTTGTAGAATCATTTTTGAAATGATGGTGCATGGACTAAGTAAGCCTAATGGGTCAAAGATTTTAGCCGATTTAGAGAGGATGGTTCGTTTTGTAATTGGTTGATTTTGTTCCATATCGACTGAAAATTGTAAAACGTCTTTTGAAGGATCCCATTTTAGACCTAGAACGCTTGATTGTGAAGACGAATCTAAAGGTTTTGCTTGAGACGTGTTTGCCTCTGCTTGGCGCATTTGTTCGCCATTTTCGTAACGGAAGACAAGCCGAATTAAGTATAGAGGTAATAGAGTGAATAATGGTATGTAATTCATTCTCCGTTTCGGCCCCAGACAGGAAATCGTCAACAAAAAAATCATTTTTAATTAACTGGGACAATGTGGGATCATTGCATTCTTTAGACAATTGCACTAAACATCGAGTACTTAGAAACGGTGCTGACGCGGTCCCGTAAGTTACAGTGTTCAATTGGAATGTTTTGATACTGCCGGTCAACTCATCACGCCATAAGATCAGTTGCAAGTGACGTTGTTCCGGTTCGACCAGTATTTGGCGATACATTTTTTCCACGTCAGCTGACACTACAAAGCTGTGCTGCCTGTAGCGCAATAAAATTGAAAACAAGTCGTCCTGAACTACTGGTCCGACGTGCTGAATATCGTTAAACGACACACCAGTAGCGGTTTTAGAAGAGGCGTCAAAGACAACACGAAGCTTTGTAGTTTCGCTAGCTTCTCGCACTACCCCATGATGGGGAAGGTAGCAGCCAAACATTGGGCGAGATATCTCCGTCGTATGTTCGAAGCGCTCGTATTTATTAATAAAGTCATGATATTGTTGTTTAAGATGTCGATTTTTATTTAGCTTTCTTTCTATTTGTAATAATCTTTTTTCAGCAATACTGTATGAGTCACCTAAACATTTAACGGAATCCTTGAGAGCTCTGAAAACTCTGAAAAGTATAAAAAGTTGTGTCAGAATAAAATAAAAGAAGAAACAAAATTAAATTTACAGTAGGTAATCTACTTGTTGTCAACACTTAATACTTTAAATGTGAAGTGTCAGTAAGTGTGTCTGTAGGTTACAACAGTCACCGTCAACTTTACTTCCACTATTTGTCAAGTAAAGAGAGATTACATGAACCCAAATGTATGTGAATTGACGTTACTCACTAACAGTAGCTGTGAGTTCTGTGGAGTGTTTGTATGTGAATTTAATGGGTACCTATCAAAATACAGATTTTTTATGTCATCGAATTTCATTTCACCGAAAACTATTCCACGATTTTCAATATCTATTTTTCTTTATTGATCGACTAGCTAATGATCACCGTTTCATATTATCGAATAAACTTTCATAAAAAAAATGTTTCAAAGTTGTGTTGCTTACCAGAATAACGGTCTATCGAACTAACATTTCATATAAACTATTAAGTTATCGATAACACCATTTATAAAAACATGTTTCAATATTTAACGTTACACATTGTAATGTTTCGTTTAACAACATTCGATCGCAGTAACGTTTCATCGAACGATACATTTGCCTGTTGACGTTTGACGATAAAAACTGTTGAGGTTAGTTCTTAATTTAAAAATTAATTCTTAATTTGCAAGTAGGTACACACCATGCAAGCAAGCATACAGCATGCAAGCAAGCATGCAGAATGCAAGCAAGCATGCAGCATGCAAGCAAGCATGCAGCATGCAAACAAGTATGCAAGCAAACATGCAGCAAGCAATATAATGCTCCGCTCGCTTCGCTCGCTCCGCTATGCTTGGTTACAAGTCTAACCTAACCTAACCTAGGTTTATTTTCGTATTAATGGTTTTTCTTTATAGCGGGGGGCCTCAGGCCCCACGACCCCCCCGAGCAGGGGGGCCAGCCCCCCTGCACCCCCCGGCAAGCATCTTGCAGGCATGCATACAACATGCAATGCAAGCATGCATACATCATGCAATACAAACATGCATACAGCATGCAATGCAAGCATGCATGTAGCATGCCAGAATACAACAAGCAATTCCGTTAGCTTGGGTTACACCGCTGCTGACTGCCTGTTGTTCTAAATCTAACCTAACTTAATCCATAGGTTTTCTTTACAGGGAAACAAAAATGATTACGAGTAATTACATAAAAAAAAGTATTTTCGATGTACACTAACTTTAGTGTAGTAAAAATTGATGTTTCAACTATTCTGCAAACTGAAACTTACGTGGAAACAAAATTATGGGTAACAAAACATCGATTTAACATTATTTCGATAAAATAAATAAAATAGGAAAAGAATTTACGATGGAATGAGCTTGTAGATAACAACTATTCGAGGAAATGAAATTGCGATGTAACCTGATTCTAGGAGTTGTTAAGTATTGTATAAAAAGATCTGCGAATAGTTTTATGGGGAATGAAAATCGATGAAGTTAATTGCGATAAAGTGATGGGTTCCCGTTTCCACCATTTGTCCAACAGTGCTTGAATCCGGCCTGCTTGAACTGGACTCTGCATTCACGAAAAAACAGTCTATTGGCTTGTGTTAGCCGTTCATTTAGGTAAATGTTGTTCGAAGGACCTTCTATGTTAATGTCCTTAGTGGTAAGACGGCTTGCCTTGACCTGCTTTAGGTATTGGTTACGGATCGCGCGCCGGGTGAAGCGCACTAGCAAAGGGCGCGGAAGACTGTTTTCTTTGCCTTGAATTTTAGAGCGCTTTGGCCCTATGCGATGGGCATTATCAATATCAGAGTCTACAAGAGTGATCCCCACCTGAGCAGCTGTGGTGAGAATTAATTGGTGAGCGTTTTCGTTATCAATTTCCGAAATACCATGAATTTCAATTTCATTGCGCAGCATCTTTTGACTCTGTTGATTTAGTCTATCCTCCAGTGCTGCGATCTCATTTTTTAGTGCTGCATTTTCCTTTGCGCTTTTTTCAACAGCCATTAAGCGGGCTTCGTGGTCAACCAATGTGGCAGATAACTCCTCCAGTCTGCTTTCACACCCTTCAAGAGCCGAAACGGCTCATTCTATATTTGATTTCAAAGATGTTAAATCGTCTCTGAGTAATTTTATCTGGAGAGTAAGATCAACAAGAGAGGATGCCTCTTTAGAGGGGCTCGCTTTTTTGGGTTTTCTAATTGTGACATTATCAGAACGAACCGGTGTAGTGGTGTTGTCTCCTCCTTTTTTCATAGAACAGCGGCAGTCAGGGCAGATCCATGTAAACTTTTGTTCGGCGGTTGAACTCGATAGATTTACACATAAGAGATGAAAAGCTTTGCTGCAATCGGCTTTCGTGCAGATGATATTGTTTTTATCCTTTATTGTGTTATTGCATGCAGCACACAAAACGTTTGGTTTAGGTGGCATCATCAGGTTTTGTACGAACAATAATCACCCTGAATTTTTACTCAGTAAGAACAGCGCAGTAGCTTCGGATACCAACCCAATCAGTATGAGAACTAATAATATTAGTTTAGTTGTAAAGAAATAATAAAATTTTAATTATTAATTTTAGTAGTTCACACGAAATATCAACAAAAACAACGCAAGCGCAGGTATCGGTAATTTTTGTTTGTCTGCGATAGATAACACTTTTGCACTATCACTATCACTGTCTCACTACACCCTCAAATGTATTTTGCTATGATGTTTTGTTATTTGTGATCTCAATAACCGACTTAAATTTTTTATCAAGCAATAATGTGTGAGCATTCCCTTTTCTATAAATAATAGGTTTATGTGATTCTTCTTTTTATTCTGAGTTCTGTATAATGGACCAACAATATTTATTTTGTTTTTAATCCCATAAACATTTATGCTTATATTAGGATTATTTTTTTCAAAAGTCTTTATATCCGAAAAACTTACAGGAAATGACATGTTATCTATATCGAGTACATTGTGAAAATGCGGATACGAAGAAGTTCGATGTACATTATTTTCAACAGGGAATAATGCTGCCATTATGCTCCACAAAAAACAAAATTGATCTCTGTTTTGAATGTTAATACACACACGTTTAAGTTTCAAATCTTTCGGCAGATCAATGAATCTAGAAACTCTAATAGGATTATATTTATTAATATTAATTTCTAAATGAGAATTTCTCAAAAACGACCAACCACTGTCTCGTTCTTGAAATTCATCAATTTTTGTTGAGATAGTACTTATTAAATTGGAAAAAAACTTATCAAAATCAAAGTTCTTGTGTATGATAATGTTTTCTGTAGCAAAAGACTTAATTGCAGACGTTACAGAATCTTTATTGCTTAAAGTAAATTCGGCAAATAACTCAAAGTTGACTTTTATACTATCATAAGTCATTTGGCGAGCTATTAGCAGCTGAAAAATGCGCGCGCGCATGTCGCGCAAGTACTCGGCAGGCATCTGTGTGCCGCTATCATTGCTTTTACGCAATCGGTAAGATGCGATCCGACTACGGAATGCACTACTTATTTTTTCAATATCGTGGCTTATGTCGACGGTAGAGTTGTTTTTGTGTAAGGTGCTTTTTAAGAGCGTTTACGCCGTACGGCAGACTCCAAGTTTAGGTATTTACACGCTGTGCGGTCATTCCCTCTCGCATTACTCGCGCTGCCATCCAGGTACAGAGCACAAAAAACAAATTGATACTTTTTCACAAAATGAAATTAAATATACAATACAAGTTATTTAAATTGAATACTACTATGGAAAATTAACGGTTACACATTTAACATGAATTAAATTTTGAATATATATGTAAGTAATAATAACATCTGGTGCCCACCGGCTACCCTTGTCGCACCTATCATATTGTTACACCATAGTACATGGGTATAGTAGTTTGTTACTGTCACGTAATAGGGTTTATTAAAACACGAGCGGGGTTTGAAAAAACGAGCCTTGGTGAGTTTTTTAATAATATCCCGCAAGTGTTTTAATACCTAATTATGTGCAGTACATAAACTACTTTATCTACACTCATCCACAAATATAAATAAAACAAAAATATCGTGAATTTTAATTTTTTTAAAAACAAGTGCTTCTTTGACGTCCCTTTGGCTCCCTTTGCCGTCCTGTTTTGCTCTAAGTTTTTGATTTTTGAGAAAAATAACTGTAACGTATTGAGCCGAACATGTTGCATAGTGGTCATTAATTATGCAACAGGTAAATGACCTTTATTTTCATTTTCATTATCTTTGTTAAAAATAATGTCATTTGAGGTACATCATTGAGATAATAGTTTTAATATTATGTCATGAGTGTAGATATTTTTTTTGTGTTGGATATTCCATTTATCGAGGAAGGCTCTAGGCTATTTTATAACCGACATTAACGCGAGCGAAGCCGCTGGCGGCCACTAGTATGATATAAATACTTGTCTCGAGATTCACTTGTGTATATCAGCGATTGAATAAATAAAGAGATATAAATAATAGAAGCAAATCTTGCCACAAGCATATATATCATATAACTAGCGCTCAGCCCGTGGCTTCTTTCGCGTATTCTTGGTTATTATATAGTTAGCCTTTCTAGATGCATGGTCTACCTCACACAAAAACAATTTTCAAAATTGGTTCAATAGATCCAGCAATTGCCTCCTACAACGTCACAAAAAAACAAATCACAAACTTTTATCATCACAACCTTTATAATTCATTCCACTACTGGAAGACAAGACCTCTCCTTTTCAATGAAGGAGGTATAGGCAGTAGTCCAGCACGCTTGCATAATGTGGATTGGTAGTCAATACCCCTTTGCTGGCCTATAAGTCGCTGTCTACGACACCCATTGGAGCATATGGGGTGATGGCTATTCTACTCTGCCGGTAGCACGTATGGCTATTCACAAACTTACATAAATTATTTACAAACTTTAACTCTTTACCATATTAGTACATATTTACCTATAGATTTTTTTAAAAATGCAATTTAAGTTTACTATCTTGTTTTTAGAGCAATTAAGTAAAATCTTTGTTTTTAAAGTTTTTTATCAGTAATTTATTGTATAGTTATTTTGACACAGTTCATTCGCATTTTCTCTACAGAGCCTTTCATTAGATACCCATATTATGGTAGTGCTAAAAGTAACAAATCTTGGGTAGTCGACAATTCTGCATTTAAAGTAATTTTATTTATTATAAAAGTATTTAGCAAAAACCATTGACTTTGCTAAGAAAAAATACATAGATTGGAACATAGAACCTCCTTTTGAAGTCCCTTTATAACCTGAAAGAATACATAAGGACAAAAAAACATAGGGACAAGAACGAACAGTACAACCAAATTGTACAGAATCAAGGTGTGGAGGGGAAGCTAAAGCAAGGACCACGGGTTTATCGTTCTGTACATACCTATGATATTTTAAAGAATTATTCTCCATCTCTTAACCATTGCCGAATATTACTATGTGGGCCATAATATTAAAAGAATAATCCTCAAACTCCTAACTTTTGCAGTTTTACCCTCCATCATCAGCTTACCTGAAAAACCTGATAGAATAGAAATAGAAAGAAAAAACTTAATTCAACTGTCGATCTATACGTAGGTACACATAATATTTAAGGAATTATCATCCAACTCCTAACTATTAGGAGTTTTTTTTTTCATCGTCAACTCACCTGAATAACATAAAATGATACAACTATCGGTTTATAAATACATATATTAATTCAAGAATTATCATTCAACTCCTAATCATGGAGGATGAGGATGGAGGATGAGCTGGTGATGGCAGGTGAAACACCTGCCATCACCAGCTCATTAACATGATATGATGACTACCAGACGCAAATACTTCAATAGCTTCAGGAAATAAAATATGAAGCATATAATACCTGCATATAAAATTTGAGAGTTGCTCTCGATTTCCTCGGAATCTCATCATCAGATCCTGACTTGGTGATAATAGCACCATATCAGAAGTATTTAGAAAATAGGTCCACAATTAACAGATATCCGTGAACATTCATAAAATAATACATAGAGTGCAACATAGAAATTTATATGAAGTCGGTTATCAATACTAAAAGTATCAACACCATCGTTCGTTCTGTAGTAGCATTACGAATATTTACGCGTGATCACGGAGCTAGCACCGAGCGACGTGACCTCTCTCCGAGAAGCCTCATGGGCGACTGATTTGAAAGCGATTGCGCGGACTGTTTTATACTGATTTTTAAAAAATTGTTATAAATATATTATAGTTTATTCAGATATCATTTTTATACCAAAATTTAGAGTATATATTCTTCTTTTAAATTACATCATTCGTTTCTTCAAATAAGGGATATTAATTGTTAGAAATAGCAATTTTCCAAATCGTATTTTCGTAATACTTGCAGTGTGATTTGATTTTTTTTTAATTAGTAATTCTATGAAATTTAATTTTTTTCCTTTACAACTATTTTGTTCGGGATATTGTCAGTTACACAGAATTTTTTATTTCATTGTAATATTAGCCTTTTCGGATATTAAGGGCTTCGAAATTGCATCTAAACGTAAAATTTTAAAAATGCTGTTAAGATATTTTGTTATAATTTATGAATAAAGAATTAAATGAAATATTTACCTTTACAACTTTTTGCGAAAGAATATTATCTAGTAGTTTTTATAACATTTATATTGGTAGAATAAGAATTCATGGAAATTAAGAAGCTCAAAAAGTGCCGATTTTCGCAAAATACGCGTAAACGCTCTTAAATGGCCTGAGAAAGCATTACTCTTGACAGTCTCATCGCAAACTGTGCAATATATTGTCCTTTTTGACATTCTAAGGGAATGTTAAAGTTTAGATGGAAAGGAATTAATACCTACTTATATAGAAAATTTTGAATACCTAATAAAGTTAAATAGACTGGGCACTGACTAATATACTACTATTACAAAAACTTTAAAAACATGTAAATAACTAAACGTTATTAATAACTTAAACTATTTTTTATCGGCATAAAAGGTGCCCTCCTCGACAAATTCCTCTCGCGCTCGCTTAATAAACTGACGCAGTGGACTCAGGTTTTCCGCGTTGGAATCCGTCTGGTGCTTAAGAGATAAAACAGATTTCTCCCAACGATCTTTCGGAGGGACAGATCTGATATCTTCTGTGTTATAGAGCCGAAGCTCTACGAATAGGTCACCGGTAAGGTTCGCTGTACGGCGCAGGGTGCCATCTGCCACTCGACGAGCCAGCACAGACTGCAGATAGTTGGGTGGAGCGCGCCGGCGGCTGGCCTCGATCTCCTCTTCGTCGTCAAACTCGAACTCCCACCCAGCAGGCTGAGCTCGTTTTCCCACGTTTTCAGTTAACTTGCGCTTAGATGTTGTGGGTTTTTTTACCGGTTTAATTGGTCTGAAATTATAACTTAAACAAGAGTTGAATGTCATTCTTACATCATTATTTCAATAATCTCTAAACTTAATCATAGAAACCTTTAAACTTAGAAATAGAATAGATAGTAATTTAACTTAACTAACTGGTAGGTACCTAATATCTAACTTTTTAGCTAAAATATCTACATAATTGTCAAGGCGGTTAACCCACCAAAACTAGCGCCGCAATACATTTAATTTAATATTTTCTATTTGCATAGTTATAATAAACGTGAAATTTGTTGGGCTCATAGTTTAAGATTTCTATAAGTTGCTATTACATTGGTCTGTGATCATTCTAAGAAATAGATAGCATAGTTTCCACGTTTAGGATAATTAAAAATTAAATTAAGTCTATCGTGGCGCTAGTTTCGGTGGGCGAACCGCCTTAAGGTAAAATTTTACTGTCACTCATAGCTGCAAAATAATTCCATTCCTACTGTGGTGTCCTCCGGAGTGTCCGGAGAGGGTTGTGCTATAACACTAAGTCACTCTATGATTCACTGTACACTGTGGTGGCAAACGTCCGCTCGGTCCGGCGGTCGGAACACGACTGACTCAACCGAGCAGTCACCGCCATTACGGCGTATACCTTTATTGTCTATTCCACAACTACCCACATATTTAGTTAGACATCACATCTCTTCCTTTTTTTATAATTTGATGTATTTGTTATGTCCACTTAATAGTAGGAAAATATTCAATGTCTCATTTTATTTCACATGACATGAATATTAAATATGTCAACAAATAATTATTGTAGTTACACAGAACACCAGCGTTGCAGGTGTTGTGCATGCTGCAACATAATGCTGAGTGGCGGCCTTTTTGGTTTAAATTATTCTTATGTGTATATTTTTTTGTTTTGTCGTTTTTTTTAAACAAGGGATATTTATTAATTGTCTGTTGAAACCAAATAAATTTATTTTGATTTGATTTGATTTAATTCATAACTTTGTGATCTCATTGGATACAATATTAAAATAAGCAATAAATAACTAATTTACTTATTTAAGTCTTTTTAAAGATAACTTTCTGTGACTCTGGATCAACAGGTCACAGGTCTTACCGATATCCCCCTTTTGTCATATATATATATATATATATTTTTTAGATAAAATCTATAACAACTTGCAACTTTCAACTTATGACAAAAGTCAAACTTAGGTAAGAAGGGAAATAACGTTTAATGTCATTAGTTACCGGAGAACATTTATAAGAAACCCGATAAAAATGTACCTACTATAAATTTTTCCACGATGGAGCTACTTGTCTTGTAAATTGTGAACGTTGGTACAGCTTGTCTCATTCAGAGAGTCAAGTGCTATGTAATATTAATTATAACAATTAGGTAAGCATATACATGATGTTTTTCAATGATCTTTCTTTGCAAGATCAACAAGTGACTCACTTGCTAATAGTCCATATTATTATTACTTACAGCTATTTAAGTAACAAAACATATTAGGACAACAAAAAATAAATAAATATTGGGTTATGGTAATTACTAAAATTATGCCATCCTTTTTTTTTTTTTTTTTTAAGTTAAACTTCCATAACACCGTTGTGATTTGAAACTTAGCAATAGCGATACTTAACAATAGTATTTTGATGCATAGAGATTGCTATTCAACATTTTGACAACCAATAATCATCTGTTGCTTCCACTTCCACAGAGATAGAGCAAAATATAAGCTTCTTGGTAGCTTCCGAAATCACCCTTGCCACTTTTCAGAAGCTTCACACCTGCCGTGTGCGAATTTGAACACACAAAAATTTAAAGACTCTTTCGTGAGCATAAAGTAATTCCTAAACGCAGCAGCGTTCTATTGTTTGATTGTTTAAATAACATGCATTTTCATAGAAAAATTTACGTATCTGTAGATACATTAGTAAGTTTTGTTTGAACTTAATAAACCAATTGGAAACGCGCTATTAGGCAGCGTCATTACTGCCTGCTTCCATTATTTAATACGAATGATATATTCACAAACAAGACCGTTCCACTTAACTTCCTCGCCAAGGAGCTCCTAACGACACGGCTTCCTTGTAGCCTTGTACTTTTGTTGACAATTACTTTTACAAAAAAAACCCGCTTAGGATGCTGGACACCATAGTCATATAATTTACACAATGAGTGTTAATAAAAGTTAGCTCCTCTTATCTTGTCTATTTGTGTCATTCCCGCATCACTAGGTATGCTAAATCATAGATAAATTACAATAATAATAATTGTAAAATGAGAAAATAATTATTGCAATTTTCTCACATTTTCTATTATATCTAACGTGATGGGGTTACTTGCGCTTTACACGATAGTATGTGATAGTACCTTAGCTACTACAGCTTACCTAGTTAAGGAAACTCTAATCTTCAATATGTTAACCTGGAGGAGTTATATTAACCTCTCATTCACGGAATTCATCGATTACAACGTGATATTAAAATCTGATTCCTAAGCCTGCGAAATCAGAATGTTTTGGATTCATGACCATAAAATATTTACTTATACGGTTGTTGCAAATTAGGTACATAGGTACTCACAAATATACATAAACATAGGTGACAATATTCTGTCACTATTGGAGGCACCGCATGGTCCACACCGCCGAATACGGCTTCATATGCAACCATGTGTCACCCAAAGCTCCGCTCAACCCCTTTTGGGACAACGAGCATGTATATTTTATTTATTATTTATTTAAAAACTTTATTGCACAAAAGAAAGTACAAATGGCGGACTTAATGCTAGACAGCATTCTCTACCAGTCAACCAGTAAGGTGCGTGAGAAAGAGTGTTGAAGGCAGGATATTTAATAAAAATGTGAATAAATATTTAGATAAATAAATATACGATTATACAATTCATACATAAATACCTTTTCCATATACATATAATACATACAAATAGATACCTACATATACCTAATATAACATACACACATAATATATACTACCTACATATATAATATATTTATTAATGTTAAAACAAATATTTTTTGTTGTCAGATATATATTTTATGTCAATTTTAGATAGTGATGTCGTACTAACCTCTTAAAGGAGACCTTATTAAGAGCACTTTGTACGGACGGTGGTAGTGCATTCCAAAGGCGAATAGCGGTAAGGGTGAAAGACTTGGAGGCAAAAGTAGTGTGGTGTACCGGTGTATGAAGCCTAAGGGTATTACTGGAGCGAAGATTGAGGTTATGAGATGACCCCAGATATTGAAACCTGGATTTCAAATAATCAGGGGCCCGTGGATCGAACAATATGTTGAACAGGAAACAAACAACTCTTAGATTTCTTCGCTCACGAATAGGAAGCCATTTGAGTTGATTGCGATAACTAGAAATATGGTCGTATTTGCGAAGGCCATAGATGAAACGGATGCAGGAGTTGATTAGACGATCCAACTTGTCAAGAAGCTGTTGATTGGCATCGGATAAACACACATCTGCATAGTCAATAATAGGGAGAACAACAGACTGCACCAACATAATCTTAGTCTTAGGTGGCAGGAAGTGTTTTAAATTGTAAAGAACTCTAAGACTGTTGTGCACTTTCCGGCTAGTTTCTTTATTACATATATGTATGTAAACAAAATTAAATAAGTGTTACCGTTGCTAGTCCGTGTTGGTAACTTTCACTAGGTACTCTACTGCTCGGTAGGTACACGAGCCCAGTTTATGAAGTAGGCTAATAGGTACGTACCTTAATAAGTAATTAGTGATAGTGTGGGAATCGCTTTATATATTGTACTAAAGGAAGGAATCCGTTAATTCCTGTTCTTATTTGTTTAATCATAAGTATACTGCATTAATACTGTATAATGTACCATAACATTGGCATATTGCAGTTGTTGTCTCTTTTGCCAGCACCTTGATTTCACGTGGAGATAACTTTAATTTTGTTACAATCATTCCTACCAGTGAAGTCAATTTACTATGACATAAGTTAGCACACCCAATTTTCAGCACTGCACCTTTCAGCGCTTTTTTTTTCGCGGTACATTTGTACCAACTCAACCATGGGACATTTGTACCCATTCAACCGCGGTATATTTGTACCAACTCAACCATGGGACATTTGTACCCATTCAACGACGGTACATTTGTACCAACTTAACAACTTAAGCTATGTACGTATGCATCATATTATCATAGATTTTACTTATGTGGCTAGGTATTGTTATAAGTTAATTTAACTATTATCTATACTATATAAAGCTATAAGAAATCGTTACGAATTTTATCATAGATGATTAATAACTTTCGGCAATTAAGACGTTAAACCACCATAATACCAGATTCCGATTGACAATTCACAGCTTGCCTCGTTTAGCATTTTGGATATTGGTCAATACTAATATATTGTCTAGTTCCAATCACAGTCCAATTGTGTTTGCCTCGAGGTTTGATTACCTGGAAATTCAGCGTCTTAGCCGCCTGACGACTGTCTTGAGAGAGTTTGTTTCCATTATAATAAGTACTAGTCCAGTCCAGTTTACTACTATTGAATACGATAATTGTCTTTACTAGTACCAACTGACACACTCTGTTTACTACTAAGTATATATTTATATGTATATAGGTATATTATATTCTACTAGTACCAGCTGACGTTATCAGTTCACTACTATTGAAGACTATAATTGACTTTGCTAGTACCAACCGACACACCCGGTTTACTACTAAATATATATTTATATGTTTACAGGTATATTTTCTACTAGTACCAACTAACGATGTCAATTTACTACTATATTATGAACATAAATTCATATTATTAAACTTTTTATATTTTCTTAGTACCAATTGACGTTGTCAATTTACTACTATGTATGTACATAAATTCATATCATATATTATATTTTTCTAGCACTAATTGACGTTGTCAATTTGCTACTATATTATGAACATAAATTCATATTAAACTTTTTATATTTTCTTAGTACCAATTGACGTTGTCAATTTACTACTATGTATGTATATAAACACGTATCATATATTATATTTCTCTAGCACCATTGACGTTGTCAATTTGCTACTATATTATGAACATAAATTCATAATAAACTTTATATATTTTCTTAGTACCAATTGACGTCGTCAATTTACTACTTACTATATTTACGTAAGTACATAAAATCGCATATACATTTTAATTTTATAGTATTATGTATAAAATATACAATTTTGTCAAGAATATGTGATTTCATACATATTTGGCATTATGGGTTGAATCCCTGTGTTCTGTGGTGTAAAGAAGTAATTGTTCATTACTTCTGGTCATTAATTTAAGCAAAGCCGCCCATATATGTTAACAAATTTACGACCTTATATTGGGCCATGTTACTACCCAATTGCATAAACAAACATTTCAAAGGTTCTATTACCTCACACGTTCAAAATGCCCATCCATGTAGGTAACCTTGATGAGTTTTCACTCATTCGACTCTTTCTTTCGAATTCTTTGACTAATATATACAGGCCATTGATACAGGCACAATATATTGTTGTATAGATAGTCAGAAATTAGCAGATTTAACTAGGTACTAGATTTATTAATTTGTGTACACTTACTCTCTATATCATGCATAGGTAGGTAAACAACATTGCTGCTTGCTATATATAATTCCACCTACTCACCTAATTTTGAGCTCCAAGCCAACTGTTGATGTTCAATTTACATAATGATAAAATTATAATTTTCATTTGTAATGATTTTTTTTTTTATCATGATAAACATGTACTTATAGTGTCTTGTTTTATTTTCACCTATAACCTGGCCAATAACTGGCCACCAACAATGGAACGGTTTAATATGTATATATTAATGCGATTGCGACTACGTCTTGGTTACCTTTCGTTATCAGTATGAACGGATGTTACAGGCTACATGAGAATATGACGCCTTTAAAAGAAAAATCATATCGTCCAAATTTAGTTATTATTTTTTCTCTAAGTAGGTCACCATGGAAATTATAATCGATCACCAAGGATATTAATATAATATAATAATAGATAGGCATGGAATGTTCTCTTAGATTTACCACGTGGAACTTATTACTTACATGCAAATTTAAATCGTAAAAGTTGTTTCATTTACAAAGGCAGGCGTGTTTCATCTACACTTATTCCACCTTCTTTTTTAAAATTGAGATTTTTATGCTAACTAAAATACGACAGTGTAAATTTCAACTTTTCTGATGATTCCAGGTAACATTGTAGGTAGTCGTACGAAACAAATTTTTAATTATTTCACTTTTTATGTGCAAGTATTTCACTCACTTTTTATCCTCGTCGCCATTTGTGGTGTCCTCCGGAGTGTCCGGAGAGGGTTGTGCTATAACACTAAGTCACTCTATGATTCACTGTACACTGTGGTGGCAAACGTCCGCTCGGTCCGGCGGTCGGAACACGACTGACTCAACCGAGCAGTCACCGCCATTACGGCGTATACCTTTATTGTCTATTCCACAACTACCTACATATTTAGTTAGACATCACACCTACTACAAAACATATAAAAAAAATACCGTTTAACTTGCTCGCCCTCAGAATCGCAGATCACTTTCTCAGTCACCTTTCGAGGCCGATGTGGAGTCTCCACCCTAAAATAGAACATTAATTAAAATGACTTATACTGAACATGGTAAAGAAATAAATAAAATACCATAATTACTTATTTTTTAAACTACCTATAACAGTAGGTAGGTAAGTTTGTGCTAATATATCTTCTTAACAGTTACTGTTATGTGATAATATGACTATGTTTAACTATTACGTATTAATTAAAATATTAGTAAAATATTTGAGAAAGTTATTTACAATCAATTGCTTTCTCATTTTACATTGAATAAACTGTTTCATGACAGACAATTTGGTTTTACTAAGGGTAGAAATACGACAGATGCAGGTGTTGCGTTAATGAAACATATATTTGATGCCTGGGAAAACAAACAAGATGCTCTAGGTGTCTTTTGTGACTTGTCCAAAGCCTTCGACTGTGTAGAACATAAAACCTTATTGGCCAAATTACAACATTATGGCGTCTCAATGAACTCAATAAAAATAATTGAATCATACCTGAGTGACCGATTACAAACAGTAGTTATAAATAAAGCGAAGTCTTCAGGGGCCCCTATGCTCATGGGCGTGCCGCAGGGTTCGATATTAGGTCCGTTACTTTTTTTGATTTATGTAAATGACCTGCCTTACTATGTAAGCAACTTATGTGAGACGGTATTATTTGCAGATGATACTTCCCTTATTTTCAAACTAAATAGACAAACAGAAAATGTTGACGATGTGAATAATGCCCTTTCCAAAGTAATGTGTTGGTTTACTAATAATAACTTGTTACTAAATTCAAATAAAACCAAATGTATCAAATTTTCGTTACCAAATGTCAAGCAGGTCAGTACAAACATTAAAATTAACGAAGAAATTATACAATGTGTTGACTCAACAGTATTTTTAGGAATAACTTTAGATTCACGTCTACAATGGAATCCTCATATTACTACCCTATCAGGAAGACTTAGCTCTGCTGCTTTTGCTGTTAAAAAGATTAGATTACTGTCTGATGTTGAGACGGCAAGACTTGTATATTTCAGTTACTTCCATAGTGTTATGTCATATGGTATATTGCTGTGGGGATCAGCAGCTGATATTCAAGACATTTTTGTATTACAAAAGAGAGCTGTACGTGCCATTTATAAATTAAGACCTCGTGACTCGCTTAGAGAGTTATTTAAAGAAATAAAGATTTTCACGGTTGCTTCCCAATATATATATGACAACATTATGTATGTTCATAAAAAATTACATACATTTCTGAAGAAAAGTGATTATCACAATTTAAACACAAGAGGTAGAAATAAACTTGCTGTTCCAAGTTTCAGACTTCATAAAACTTGAGTGACTAGTTCATGGGGAAATGTATACAAATATATAATAAACTCCCACATCATGTAACTGAACTTCCGTCACATAAATTTAAGCTTCATATTAAACAAATTTTAATGAAGAAAGCGTATTATAAAGTTCAGGAATATATAGATGATAAAAATGTGTGGACACATCCAAATGTGCTCGATTCTCCATTGTAATCTAGTGAGATATCAATATGTCAAAATTTAATTTTCTAATTGACAAGATTGTAAGGAAAGATGTCTTAAATCACTTTTTTTTTAATATATATTTTTTATCTTTATTTTAAGTTTAATTATTAGTCTTTATTTTAATAATTTATTATGATTAATTATTAAAGACTTGACAATGTGAATTATGACTCTTTCCAAATCAATACTATAAAAACTGTAAAGGGAGGATAAAACTTGTTGAGTTTCTTGCCGGTTCTTCTCAGAACAAGGCTTCCTGGTAGACTCTCGAACCGATGGCATCAAAATTGACTTTCATAAGTGTACAAATTGTACCTAAATGAATAAAGTAATTTTGACTTTGACTTGACTTTTGACTTTAATAAAATATATAACTTACCGTTTATTCACCTGCTCGTCTTCAGAGTCGTGCTCGTAGACCGCTTTCTTGGTAACGTTTCGAGGACGATGTACCGTCTCCAACCTGAAGATAGAACATTATCATACTATAAGATATTATGAACTTGACACGTTTAACATAAATAATTAACTATAATGAGAATAGTAACAGTCTTATCAAACACGTACGTAATAGAAAACTTACTGCTTGTTTATTTGCTCGTCTTCCGACTCGAAGTAGGATTCGACTCTACTGTTGTTCTTTTGTGAACTGGTGGCATCCTTCCTATTATAGTATTCGTTGTCAGACCTGCCGATATTCGGATATACTCAATTAAAACACTTTCACAAATGTATACAAATATAATAAATCGATTAGAAAACTTACGAACATGATTTATGATGCAGCGATAAACTTTGTAAGTAACTAGGTACTTGATAATTAATACACTGCAGCAGCCTGTTGGCACTCAAGTAGGTACTACGTCTTGAAATATTATTTGAATGATTTTAAGCAACAATTTATACCACAATAAGCAAACTTTCCGTTCAGGGATTGTCAACAATTTCATTGAAAAATAACATCACTTTTAATTATGAATTATTTCGAAACGATACCAAATAAATGGTTTACGATCACTGTCCAAATATTTTTCTAACAATCAGCATTATTGAAAATTAGGAAGTATTAATTAGTTAATTAAATTGTGAAAAACAAAAGTATCAATTTACAGAGAACGGATACAGCGTAAGCAGAACATTCTAATACAGTCGGCCTAAAAATTATATTACTGTTGTACGATTGAATTCAGAAGTTGAATAATATTAGTACCATGATATCGCATATTATGTGACGCCGTCGTGGTGGAGTGGTCTGTAACGCTGCCTACACATCGGGCGGTCCGGGTTCAAATCCTGGCAGTGGCAATTGTTTGTTCATGGTCATGGTTGTTTATTATATTTATTTAAGTTTATTTATAAAATGTGTAGATTAATTATGTATACATATCTGTCCTTTATCTTATATCCATAATATTATTGTAACATTATGAATTACAATAAATAATTGAATTGAATTAAGTTCTCAACGATAGATACTTAATTTGGGTTGGATAATTGGTGTGGACGTGAAAATATAGGTATTATTATAATTTAAATTACTAGGTAATACAAAAATACATTTTTTATAGGTAGCATGGTTTCAAATATATTATTGTAAGATCGCAATTAGTTTGACAAGGTGTTAAAGTTTTACCTGCTTTTGAGTTCTAACTTCGACTGTAAATAAAACTCTTTAAATACTAATTTTATGTGCTTAAAAAATTCTAAATCCAAAAAATATAGCACAGTTTTATCGACCCATTTCTTTTCAATTTAATTGCGTATAAATATATTAAACTAAAAAAAATTAAATTAAAAAATTACCCACATACATGCAACTAAGAGTATTTACAATTAATTGGTCCTTTATTTCAATAATTTCCCGTAAAAAGTAAGTACCTAAGTACAACCACAGATAATATAATACTATAAGAAGATACAACAATTAAAAATATGAAAAAAATTACAAAAAACTCTGTTTTTTGGATTCGAACCAAATCATTTCTCGTAAAAAGTAAGTAGGTACCTACCCAAGTAAAACATTTAATAAGATACATTTAAAAATAATTAAAAAATATTTATTAAAAAATATGAAAAAAAAACATTGTTATTTTGGATTCGAACCCGTACCGCCCGATGTAAAAAATTATTTACTAAAAAAAATATGAAAAAAAAATCATCGTTTTTTTGGATTCGAACCCGTACCACCTCCCGATGTGTGGGCTTGTAAATCTAACCGCAACTGACGTGACTGACTTACCTTCGCCAGAACACGATAAAAGTATGTATTACATTTCGTAGCTCGCAATATACAAGAACAATATTTATAGTAAAGTTAAAGTAATTATGGTTTGATTTTTGTCCTGAATCGCGCAAACGAAGTTTCCGTTGACCGTTAGTATATATACAAAAAACACATTATACTCGTCGAGGTTGCTTAGTAGCTGAAGCAAAGTTCGTGGCACGAATAGTGGCGTGCAGCTGGGACACGAACTGCGCTAAGGCGAAAGGCGGGCGTTTTCACGTAGCACCGGGTTCGTTCCCAGCCGTTCCTAACGCTTGTGAAATAACTCCTTTCCTCAACGAGATTGACAATGCTTGGTCACTGCCATGAGTATCGCAGTAGGTCTCCCGGAATAAGAGTTCTGGGCTGCTCGATAGGCGCCAGCCTCGCTCAGTCACTCTCGGTTTTGACACTTTGTATCAGGCAGCGTGTGTTGAGTGATGATGTGCCTAGTACCCTACTCAAAGCGAACAAATTAGCCGGGGAACGGCACGCTTCGTTCTCACACTGGCCTGTTTTGGTATATTTTTTTTCATGTTTTCAGTAAAGCGCACGCGTTGGATTAATCCCTAACAATGTATCCCTCAAAAAACATATTGGGCATTCTGATTCACTTTTGTTTTCAGAAAAACCTATTGGGAATTCTAATTCACTTTTGTTTTCAGAAAAACCTATTGGGAATTCTAATTCACTTTTGTTTTCAGAAAAACCTATTGGGCATTCTAATTCACTTTTTCAAGAGAGCGAACGAAGTGAGCGAACGGTGAAGAAAAAGTGAATTAGAATGCCCAATAATTACCTACTCGTACTGTGGAAAAACATAAGGCGAAGTATAGTTGATTTTAGTGATAAACACACACCTTTGCCTCCTAATATCCGTGACCCAGACCTTATTAATAATCACTTTTTTAAATGTTCCTGGTCAAAGTTGTGTGACTATTTCCGATCTTACTAAATTTGAATTTAACCGGTTTCACGCTAAAAGCTTTAGTATCAGAACAGTCGATAGCGGCTACAATTGCTAAGTTAATTATGAGCACTACATCGAATGCACAGGGTGCGGATGGTATTTCGCGTGATATGATCTTGCTAACACTACCTTAAACACTAGACCTAATTACTTCTCTGATCAATGTGTCAATTAAATCAGGTGTTTTCCCGGATGTTTGGAAAGAGGCTCTTGTAAAGCCTATACCCAAAAATAGTATACCAACTGAATTTAAGGATCTTCGACCAATCAGTATATTGCCTTTTATGTCGAAATTATTAGAGAAAGTTGTGTGTCAACAGTTAGTTGAGTTTTTGAACAGCAACAATATCTTGCCTGATAGGCAATCCGGATTTAAAACTGGCCGAAGTACAGGAACAGCTTTATTGGATGTAATTGACAATATCTTGGGCGGAGTTGACATAGGATATGGAACTATATTGGTTTTATTAGACTATTCCCGTGCGTTTGATACCATTAACCATAATCTACTTATTTCCAAACTTGCCTATTACGGGTTTGACAGTACAACATTGAAGTGGTTCTCGAGCTATCTCTGGAACCGATCTCAAAGAGTTGAGATTGAATATGAAAACGGTACCAAGTGCCATTCTGAGGTTGCCTATCTTAAGCATGGTGTGCCTCAGGGTTCGATATTGGGCCCAATTCTATTTATTTTGTATACAACTGATATAACTAACTGCATTAATAATAATAATAATAATAATTTATTTTTCTTAATTCAGCAGGTACAATTAATAAATCTTAACTACCTACACTAGGATAACCTGTATCGTAGGTAATTAAACCTTCCTTATTATAAACATACTGCATACACTGAAAATACTAAATTACCAATAAAAATCTATACAATAATAATAAAACAAAAGAGAAAAGTGATAATTTAACAAAATAGGCAATGTAAGTTAGGGATACCAACCATCGTCAATCAAACCGATCATTTTAGCGTTAGCAAAAGTGACTCGGTCATTCCATAGTCCAGTGTGAGCAGATATTTAGTAATCTCAACCTTACATTTTTTTGAATTGAGGGGGTATATATCTAGGCTTTTATTAATTCTATTATATATAAAAGCAGATAAAAACTCCTGTTGTCGTTTCGCATATCGCTTCCCGGCAAAAAAAGTGTCATAATACAAAAATAGCTGTTTCGAGAAAATGTAACTTGAATGTTTTTTTGTTCATTTAAACATCAATAATTTAAAAACTATAATAGTAAGATAATTGAAATTTTATATGTATATAGCTTATTTATATGTTTATTATAGGCCTTGAAATTGAATAACAAAATCACTTTTTTTTTAAGTAACTTTCAAGAAACTTTTAATTTGATGTATATTATGACTGTTTTTTAGATTAAAATATCTGTAGTTTAAAAAATAATACACATTTAAATGTTTATCAAATCACCTTTATTTTTTATTTAAAAGGCTTCAATATTAATAAAACAAAACGAAAAAGTAACCAAATTATAAACTTCTCTATAAAATAAAATAAAAACATCAAAAACGAATTTCTGAAGTTTTTAGCCAATGAACAATCAGTCTTACTACAGTTTGTCCGAAAACAATTAAAGAATTAATCATATAACTAACATGATGATGAATTATTTTTCTATAACATACCTTAATGTAATCATCGCCATTAAGTAGGTATACGTATTTTTATTGGTAAACTGTCTTTACTGTCAAAACTTAGGTACATACAATAAAAAATAATAAGTAAATTAATACTTTCTCTTTCACATGGTCTTAAAACATGAAAAATTACCAAAAAAATTAAGATTTTTTTTTCGCGTTAAAGCTGTTTCGGGGAACTGATCGTCTTTATGATTTAAACAACATCCTCGTGGGATCGTTCTGCTACAGTTTGAAAATCTTCACCTTAGAAATCTAAAAAGGTTTTGCTGTAGTTAGCCCTATATCCTCAGACAGACGCTTCAATGAATAAAAATCACTAGTTGACATTTCTGTCACGGCATAGGGATTGCCTTTTTTTTGGCGCATTTAATAACTTCAACGTTTCAAACATTTTTTTTATCTAATGCTGTATTTCCATCTAAAACAATTACATATAATTGATTAATCAAACCATAAACTAAGAGTATAATTTAAATAGCACTTCAATATTAAGAAACCTGTACAAGAAGGTTCTCTAATATCCGCTAATTGGACTCGAACATTGCGAATGCATTATGTTCTGATCTTCAGTTTCGTACTTCTTATTTTCACATTTTTTTTGAAGTAGAGGTATCGAGACCTAAAAAACAAAATGAATCCTTAGGATCCTTGGACAGCTGATATGCGGCCGTCTGATTTCACACTGTATTATGATAATCAGACCGATGATAAACTTGCTTAAATGTAAAGTATCAGCCTGTCCCACTACAGGACAAAACCCTCAATCATTGACTTCATGTCTACACTGCAATCATGGAATCATGCATTATCACAAACCAGAGCAAAGTTCGCAATATCCAAATATTTTTTGTTCGATCCGGGAATCGAACACGGGACACCAAGATCATGGCCTGGTACTTAAACCACTAAAACATCGGGGCGTAATATTATATAAATTTATTTTACACTGTAAGTAAAATTATATTATTCAATAAACAAACATTAAAAAATACGCCACGTGGCATTAAGATTGAGTTAAATTTAATAAAGAATAAAAAACTCAACACAACATTATAACTCGTAATTTTTATAAAACAACACAACAAAAATGACATAACACGTATTGTGTTGATTTTTAAAACATCATTTAAAACGCAAATATAGATCAAAAACAGTCAAAAAAAGAGACACTTTACAGTTTATGTCTCTTTTTTGTATGATGTGGCAATATTTACAATGTTTTGTCGTCAACAATACAGTCATAACACAGATTGTGTCGCCTTTTTTGTAATACTTCTAATATTTCAACGTAAAACTTACCGATAAAAAGTCACATCACACGATAATACGCTTTTCTGGCGACACAGTACACCTCTACTCTGTATTAACACAAATGTGACACTGTTCACGCCGGTGATCGGAGCGAAACGGGTCCGTGAAAAAGAGAACTTTGTGCCACCTAGCGTTAACAATACGCAACATAATAATGACGTTTTTGCAGACGAACAAATGAAATATGCGCTATTAAGTGCTGTGATTATGTCATTTTGTACCTAATATGTGTTGTGACACTTTTCTTGCCGGGAAGCGATATGCTGATTTACACTTTACAGTTGTACATACAATATCTTTTCGGCGTTTGCTGTAATAGAATTTCTCATCGAAAGGTGTTACTGAATGCTTCCTTAAAATTAATTTCAGTATGAACAGCTGTCTTACAGTCAAAAGTTAAAGTTCTGAGTACAACAAAAAAGTTGAGAATCTGAAATGCTTAAAAGACATAACTTTCAATAGTGACCTCTGAGATCTCTCTAGGCGAATCATTAATATGTCGACTTGTCGTGACATATTTGTAAATTTCTGTTTAATAAACAATTTCGCTTGACAGGCGACAGGTGACAATTTGTCAGGAAAAACTTGTAAAATTTGTTTTATTAAACACTAAATTGTCATGACAGGTGGACATATTTGTCGAATGGTCAGAAATTTGCGACAGGCACCCATACCCAATGTCAAGGAAATTCGACAGTGACCTAATAATTTGAAAAAATGGTTTTAACATCATCGACGGATAGTAGTAGTAGTGATGTTACATATTTGATGCAAACGACGTACATTTAAACTAAGAATTAACTTTCCTTTCGATGTAATGATAGCATACTTCTTGAACGGTTTCGAGTATTTAAAACTCCCGTTAAATACTTAATAAACAAAATTGGACAGCACACACAAAAGCAAGATTATTATATTTATAAAATTATCCTGATATTCGTCATACGCATAATTCGAAATCGTGATATAACAAATATGTCAAAAGCGAAAATTTTGTCAATTGCCGCGACAATTATGTCAAAGAATATGACATTTGTTCGTTTAATCAAACTGACAATTATGTCAAAATGCGACTGGTGAAATCTGCCAATTGTCGTCTTTATTAAAAAGGATTTAGTCTTACAAATATGTCAACTTTTTACATGTCACATTTGGACATATTTGTCAGTTTTTATTAAACGACAATGAGTCACACCAACGTTTTTTGTGATCAGCATATCTAAAAAGTAGATAACTCGAGAAAATAGAATCTGTTTTTATTTTTTTCCTATCTTCAAAACTGACTGAGATATTATACGTTAACGTACGGCTTCCGCGGGAAACTCCGACTAAGCGTCCGCGCCAGCGCATGACGTCACGGCGCAACAAAAATGTAAAAAAATATATTTTTCTTGGTCTTTCTTTACTTTAAGTATGTTGTTTTAAAGAAATTGATCCTTATGAATGACTCTTTCAGTTGGTATCATAAAATACAGGATGTTTTGTTTTTTTTTCACATTTCACCGGTGAGATTCCCGGCTCCAGCAGGTGATTTTTCAAAAATCTTTAAATGCAGTTTTAATTATTTTTGAAAATAACGGCCCCTCACTCTGTGGCTATCAAAAGAGCTGTCAAGAACAATCGGCAGGCGATGACGTCATCACCCGCCGAGGGGTAGCATGTTGGCTTTTTTGCTTTGTGTAACTTCCTTTGTTTATAAATACCACGCATGTGGTATATCTTTAGATTCCTAGATAAACTAACTAAAATCTAAGACTACTTTGAATAAAGAACATTGTTTAATGATTAATTTACAAACATTTGAAACAGGTATAAGGGTATTTCCGACTTTAATATGTCCTAAATTTATTAAATAACAGCCAATACATCACAAACTACACTTTAAATTTAACAAATTAACGAAACATACCTATATCTGATAAATATAGCACATTGACAAACTAAATTTGATTAAATAGCGTTTGATTTGACATAAACGGTATTAAAACCGAGTTGCAAACTCGATGTCGGGCAGTGTGTCATATTATGACACGAGATGACACGTCACATTTTTAATTTTTCTTAAATTGAGTTATATTTTATTGAGGCAAAGGTAACTGTTCAATCCTTATAGTAAATATCAGTTATTGGTGGGTAATTGAACATTAAGCTCCTACCAATATTGTCTGTCGGCCATTTTGGGACCGATGAGTTGACACGATCTGCGCGTCGCGGATGGTAGACGTTCTGCCTTCTCGTGTGTACCTAAACTTCATTGACGTTCAATGTGCTTTTGAACTTTAATCCTGTGAAACGTTTTCATCAACTGTACAATCAGCAACCCTGATCCTGTTCGTGCACACTTACCATCACCCTGGACGCACGACCGCCAGAGCGTCGTCGATCATTATCCTGGATGAACGAGCAGTCAAGGTTGGTGGAGTTGTTTTATTACTCGTCAATTTCTGGTTGTATTGTAAGGATTGAAGGTCATTCCTAATTTCTTATTACCTATACAGTCCACAATTAATTTACCAGCTTCTTGTTTTTGTGACGTTAATAGCGCACAATTTCTTGGTCCATTCGAAACCTGGATACTTATTTATATAGACGTTCTATATTTACATAATTATTCATATTTATCATATCATTTCATATTTCACAAGTATATATTTAACTGAGGTATATAAAGTTTATTGTATCTACCCACAATGCCTCCTAAAAAAGATCGAGCCCTCTGCGAAGGCTTCGAAGATTCCGTTGAAAGTGTTATTCCCACTAAATTATCAGTATTAATTAGTAAGAAAGAAAGGCTGTTTCAAAAAATGCAACTTATGTATGACAGATCTAAAAATCTTATCGATCCTCAATCAACTGAATTATTTTTAATGCAAGCCTCCGAAATCAATGATTTGAGAGCTTCCTTTGAAAGGATAATTTATGAGATTTACGAACTTGAGCTTTCTCTAAACCCTACAGCTAAAATATCTGATAACGAATTCCAAAGCTTCGAAGATTTATATTTTGCTGTTAAAATATCAGCACGTAAATTCGATACAAAATCATCATCATCATCATGTCAAAATCCCATGAGCACAGAGTCTCGACCACGTCTTCCAAAAATCGAATTATTTGTGTTTGACGGGAATATCGAAAATTTTAACACTTTTTATGAGATATTCTGTTCATTGGTGCACAATCAACAAAGTATTCCTAAAATAGATAAATTCCACTATTTGTTATCGTGTACTAGGGGTTCTGCCTTGAATATAGTTAAAAGTGTTCCAATATCTGCCAATAACTATGACGTTGTATGGCAGAGTTTGCTTGATAAATATCAAGACAGTCGTATTTTATTAGGTAAATAATAATAATAATAATAATAATAAACGCTTTTATTGCACACAACAAGAGGAAATACATATAAACAATATAAATGAACACAGACATGTACAAAGTAGGCGGCCTTATTGCTTACAAGCAATTTCTTCCAGGCAACCTTGTGTTAAAGGAGAAGAACGACAAAGGAAAGAAACATATAGGGTGCAGGAAAAAGAAATAAGATTAAGAATCAATAACTAAGCTTATAACTAATACTTTAAGCAATCTATACAGAACAACTTATGCTATAGATATAAATAAAATCTAATAACACAGAATAGTTAAGGACGGACGGAAAGAAAATGACTCCAAACTTGACTCTTGAAGGACTCCAACGTGCGAGCAGATCTAATACTCACAGGCAAAGCATTCCACAATCGGACTGCATGTACTGAAAAGGAATAGGACAGGAAGTCAGAAGTGTGAGGAGGTATATAAAGGGTGAGATCATAGTTAGAACGTAAAGTGTGGCTTGATAAAGAAGAACGAAAGGTAAAATAAGAACGAAGGTATGGTGGAGACGTAGGCAGAAAAAGGACAGTATAAAGAAGAGATAGAACGTGTAAGTCTCGCCGTCGACGAATTGGCAGCCAGTTTAATTTGGAACGATAGGAAGAAACATGATCAAATTTACGTAGGTTAAAGACAAACCTGATACAAAGATTTTGCAGACGCTCTAATTTGTCAAGAAGCTCCTCCGAAAGATCCGCATAGGAAACGTCAGCGTAATCAATAATAGAAAGTAACAGTGACTGTGATAGAGTGACCTTTGTACTGGTTGGCAGGAAATTCCGGAATCGATTCAATGAACCATACGCAGCAAAAACTCTTCTCCGAACAGACTCCACTTGTGGTCGCCACGCTAGGCATTGGTCGAAAACTACACCAAGGTTCCTTACACTTTGGGCAAAATGAATTATAGTGCCACCAAAGTTTACTGTTGGTAATGTTCTGTAATCAATCCTTGATACAAAGTATGGGCTACCAATTATAATAGTTTGTGTTTTAAGAGGATTTATGACCAGACCATAAGAGTTACTCCAACTGCTAATAGTAATGAGGTCAATGTTGGTTAAAGCTACAGCGCTAGAAAGGTCATGCAATGGAGCTTGTGTATAAATCTGCAAATCATCTGCATACAAGTGATAGGAACATGAGAGAGACTGAGTAATAGAATTAATAAATATTGAGAAAAGAAGAGGTGATAAAACGCCACCCTGAGGAACGCCAGCATTAATATCGCACCACTTAGAGAAGGTGTCTTCAATGCGTATGCGTTGCCGTCGTCCTAGCAGGTAACTTTGAAACCAATCAACTACGGCAGGAGATATGCCAAGAGAACTCAAAATGCTGAGTAGAACATCAAAGTCTACCGAATTGAACGCATTGCTAAAATCTAACAATGTTAGCAACGTGAGATGGCGATTTTCCATGCCTCGGTGAATGTCTTCAGTGATTTTTGTTAAGGCAGTAGTTGTACTATGACCTGTACGGAAGCCGGATTGCAAGGGATTGAGGAGATTGTTTACGTTGAGGAAAGAAATGAATTGACGGTAAACCAATTTCTCAAGGACTTTGGACAAGAAAGGAAGGATTGAGATAGGACGATATTCAGAATAGGACGTAGGATTGGACTTTTTAGGGAGTGGAATAACAAAGGCATCCTTCCAACCAGAAGGAAAAACAGAAGATGCTATAGAAGTATTAAGGATATGAGTGACTATAGGATTAAGGATGTCTACAATGGGAAGTATCATACTACGACTAATAGAATCACTGCCTACAGCACCGGAACTTATGGATAAAATAGTTCTCTTAACATCACTATCCGTAAATTGATTAATGAAAAAAGGAGGATAGTCTGGTACTGGTAACAAAGAAAGATCATTTATAGTAGCAGTTTTTCGGCCTCCGTGAAAAGAGGACGAAGAAGTGAAATGTGAATTAAGACAATCGATATCTAGACTAGAGACATGGCTATTATTTTGAGATTTACCAATACCAAGAGATTTAAGGAATTTCCACACTTTTGATGGGTCTTCATTTTCTACGGACTTATGTATGTGGCGTCTTTGAGCGTCCCTTATCATTGTATTGCAGCGATTCCTTGCACGATTATACCTGAGTTTATTTTTATCAGTAGGCTCAAGTTTATACCGCGTTTTAGCCCTATCTTTATTATTCATTAGCTTACGGATGTCGTCTGTTAACCAAGGTGCAGGCATATGCTTCATTTTGACCGGTCGGATAGGAGCATGCACGTCATATAATCCAATTAGAAGGTTGTTAAAAATTTCCACCTGTTCATCGACCGAGTCACAGGCGAGTACAGTCGACCAGTCCAGGTTTGCTGCGTCATCTTGGAGCTTCGTCAAATTCATTTTTGCAAAATTACGCCGATACAGAATACGCGGTTTCACCTTCGGAGGGCGAATTCTATAAGACAAATAAACCAGGTCGTGATACGAGAAAGCGTCAGCAGCAAATTGACCATGTTTACTTACCATATCTAGAGAGGAGACAATCATAAGATCTAGAAGAGACGGAGAGCAATTTGGAAAATGGTGAGTTTCCTTTGAGGGAAGAATATGTAGATTAGAAGAATTTACTAAAGAAAGTAGCTTTTGCGAGCGAAAATCATTTTTAACTAAACAAGTATTGAAATCTCCCATAATAATGGTATGGTTAAAAGCAGGAGTGAGGTTCTCTAGGAGTTGCTCAAATGAGGAGAAGTAGTCTACTCTCAGGGAAGGGCTGTAATAAACCCCGAGTAGAACTTTCGTGTGGGAGAGAGAAATATCGAGAAAGAGATGTTCGGCGGTATTGGGAGGAGGCGGCTGAGGTGACTGATTGACGACGGAATAAGTAATGTTTGAACGAAGATATATGGCCACGCCCCCATGAGAAGAACTTACACAACACTTACACTTACAAAATATTTAGATAAAATGTTAAACTTTTCTCCATTAAACAAAGAAAATTCCACTCAATTAAATTCGTGTATAGAAACTTTTGAGCATTCGTATAAGGCCATTGAAGCTTTAAATGTTGAAAATTTATGTAGCTATATGTTTTGCCATATTGCGCTACGAGCATTAGATCCTAGTAGTAGGAAATCATTTGAACAAAAAATCGATCAGAAGTCAATACCATCCTTTTCTGACCTTATAGCATTTGTTCACAATCAAATAAAAATTCTTGAGCATTCCGTTTCTTGTTCGAGCATTTCAAACACATCACAATACAGACGCCAACAGATTTCACCGCAAAACAAAACTGATAAAACGGCTAGTTATAATAAATCATATTCGCACGCATCTTCAACGCGTTTAAGCTGCTGTGCACACTGTGGCAAAGATCACATGATTTATCGGTGCAATCAATTCCGGCAATTAAATAATATACAGCGAATTTGCCGTGCTAATCAATTAAAACTGTGTCATAACTGTCTTAAGCCAAATCACTCTGCTAATGAATGTAAAAGCGATTTTAAATGTGTCGTCTGTCAGCGTCCGCACCACTTGTTATTACACTCGGAGCCTGCTTCCCGTGACTGGAGGCCGAGCGGCGCGAGCGCCTTCCCGCTGCCGCCACTACCGAAGCCTGCCCCCACTCCACAGCCGTCGGCTGACGAGGCGAGCGCTATTGTTCATAGTTGCCATGCGTCCTCACTACATACTAATAACTATGCAGTTATATTAGGAACAGCTGTCGTACATGTTTTGGATCAGTTTAACTATTATCAACCGTGCCGCGTCTTAATAGACTCGGGCGCTCAGTCAAACTTTGTATCTATAGATTGTTTACAGCGTTTAGGTTTATCACAGCGCAGTTGTCCCTATAATATTTATGGACTTTCAGGTGAAAGTGTTAAAACACATGGCATGACTTCGTTCACAATTAAGCCGCGTCATTGTGATAACCCAACCTTTAATTTAGATGCCATAGTTTTAAGGAAAATTACTTCTGACTTGCCCACAGTTCAGATCCCTGATGAGCTTGTTGAGTGAGTATAAAAATTTATTTTTAGCAGATCCTAATTTTAATAAGAAATCCCCTGTGGATATAATTCTTGCCAGCGATATATTCCCTCACATTTATGACGGAAGGAAAATAACTTATAAAAATAACTTGCCTATTGCGCTGCATAGTGTGTTTGGCTATGTAGTCACGGGAAAGTTATCATTGCAGTCTTCAAATGACTCGAACTTTGTAGCGTCTACTAGTTCGTTTGTGTCATTCAGTCTGGAGACAAATCAATTAAATGAGTCTCTCAAACGTTTTTGGGAAATTGAGTCTTTGCCGTGCGAAGTCTCGCTCAGTCCCGATGAACAGCTGGCTGAGGATATTTATATTAAAGGTCATCAACGAGATGATTCTGGGCGTTATGTTTCGCCATTATTATTGAGGCCCAATCATGAATCTCTTGGGGACTCATATAATTTAGCTTTTAAGAGACTCACACAAGTTGAGCGGAGACTTGCTCGTTCTCCTAACTTAAAACAAGCTTATTCGGATTTTATGAAGGAGTACGAATCCATGGGACACATGGAGTTGTATGAAGGTCAAAAACCTTCAAAATATTTTATACCACATCACTGTGTTTTACGCCCGTCTAGTAGTACCACTCCCTTACGCGTCGTATTTGATGGTTCTGCAAAAACGAGCAACGGGAATTCTCTAAATGACATTCTCTTAACTGGTAGGAAATTACATCAAAATATTGATAAAATCATTACAAATTTTAGATTGCATGACGTATGCTTTACCGCTGATGTATCAAAAATGTATCGGGCTGTCCTCATTGACCCTTCTGAACGAATATATCAACATATTCTGTGGCGTGACTCCCCAGATGAGCAAGTACGGACTTACGAATTAAAAACCAATACTTACGGACTTCGTAGTGCGCCGTATATCGCGATACGAACCTTGCATCAATTGGCAAGTGACGCTTCTTCTTTGCAACCTACTTCTAAGGCTGCTCAAGTACTGGTGGAAGGTTTTTATGTCGATGACTTGTTGTGGTCATGCCAAACCACCAACGAAGCTTGTCGCTTACAAGATGAATTAATGTTGCTTCTTAAATCTGGCGGCTTCGAGTTACGAAAGTGGGGAAGTAATTGTCCGGAGTTATTAACTCGCATGAAAGCTGATCAAGTTTCAGCAATCGATTTTCAAGATGACACGTTGTCATCTTCACTTAAAATTTTGGGTCTTACGTGGTTACCTTCGTGTGATAGTTTTTCATTTAATTATAATTTAAAGGACACTAAAAATACAAAACGCTCTGTTCTTCAGCTTCTAGCAAGCATATTTGACCCCATGGGTTTTATTTCACCTTGTACATTTGTAGCGAAATGTATAATGCAAGATCTGTGGAAGCTTAGTTTAGGGTGGGACGACCAGTTACCGGCTGAACTTTGTCAAAAGTGGAATAAATTTATTACTATGCTACCTGAGTTCTCTAAGCTTCGAATCGAACGTCACTTGCTTATACCTAATTTCACTAGCACGCAGATAATTGGCTTTTGTGATGCGTCATCACGCGGTTATGGTGCATGCGTATACTTACGTAGTGTGAACGATGAAGGAGCCGTAAAAGTAAGATTGCTAACTAGCAAGACTAAGGTCGCTCCATTGAAGCCCCTTCTATCTATACCTAAGCTGGAATTGGAAGCAGCCGTGCTGTTAGCCAAACTAATAAAATTCATTAATGATTATTTAAAACATTTTACTTTACATGTCACCGCTATAAGTGACTCAAATGTTGTCTTAGCGTGGCTACAAACACCGCCTTATAAATTAAAAACATATATAGCTAACCGTGTTAGTCAAATAACTGACGTTATTTCTCCAAATAATTGGTTTCATATTAATAGTGAACAAAATGTAGCGGACGTTTGTTCACGTGGTTCTTTGCCTGATAAATTTGTTGAGATGTCTGTTGAGTGGACGCGAGGTCCTCCGTGGTTGTATGAGGAGCCAAATGAATGGCCTATTTCTATATATTATATTAAAAATTCTGATAAAATTCCTGAAATGAAATTAAATGTAGATACTTTTAACTTTAATTCATATGACACTAAACAACCTAAAAATGATTTAGAAAATATTTTTAATAAGTATTCATCCTTTATTAAACTTCAACGAATAATAGCTTGGTGTTGTCGTTATCTTAATAATTTTAAATTAAAATCCCAACCGGAACGTGTCATTGGACCGTTAACTTCACTGGAGTTACGTCACGCTCATGATAAAATAATTAAAATTATACAGGCGAATTCTTTTGAAAAAGAATTTAAATTATTAAAAAATAATAAATATGTTCCTTCTTTGCGCAAGTTATCGCCTTTTATTGATAGTGATAATTTCCTAAGGGTGGGGGGTAGACTCTCGCAATCTAACCTTCCATATAATACGAAGCACCCGGTCTTACTTCCGAAGTGCCACGTAACTAGTTTAATTATTGATTATAACCATAAGTTATATTTACACATAGGTCCTCGTTCATTACAAGGAATTTTATGCAAACGTTATTGGATAGTCAATGCTCTTAGAATTATAAGATAAGTCCTATCTAAATGCGTTATATGTTTCAAAAGTCGCCCTACAATATCTCAACCTCTTATGGGTGCATTACCAGCATCACGGTTGCAAGCTAATAAGGTTTTTTATCATGTAGGTTGTGACCTCGGAGGTCCCTTTTTTGTAAAAGAAAGCTTACGTCGAAATGCTAAAGTGCATAAATCGTATTTGTGCCTATTTGTCTGTTTTTCGACAAAGGCAGTTCATTTGGAGGTACTCACTGATCTGTCGTGTGAGTGTTTTTTAGCTGCTTTTGATCGCTTTGTAGCACGTCGCGGACTTTGTGCCTGTCTTTACTCGGATTGCGGTACAAATTTTATCGCTGCAGCAAAGCATTTAAAAGAAGTGTCATCATTTTTAAACAGCAAAACGAGTAAGGACAGAATATTGGATGGATTGACACAACGTTGTGTCGAATGGCGACATAATCCTCCTAATGCAGCATCTATGGGCGGGTTATGGGAGTCCGGTATCAAATCCGCGAAGTATCATCTTTACCGCGTAGCGGGCGATAAGGCTTTAACTTTTGAAGAGCTTTCAACTTTATTCTGTAAAATTGAAGCTGTTATGAATTCACGGCCCCTATGCTCTTTGTCTGATAATCCAAATGAATTTGATTCATTAACAGCTGGTCATTTTCTGATTGGTCAAAGCTTATTAGCAGTGCCTGAATATAATTATGAAGATGTAACTCTGAATAGATTGTCTCGGTGGCAATTCATACAGAAGGTGTCTCAATCATTTTGGAAGCGTTGGTCAGATGATTATATCCATACTCTCCAGCAGAGAGCTAAGTGGTTCACTTCTTCCCCTAACGTTAAGATAGGAGATCTAGTGTTGCTTAAGTCTAATCTGACACGCCCTTTGCAATGGCCTTTAGGTAGAATCGTGGAACTTCACCCTGGTGCTGATAACACTGTGCGCGTTGTTTCAGTACGTACACCTAACGGAATCTTGAAGCGGCCTGTTAATAAGATTTGTCCGTTGCCATATGCTAATTAAATTTATATACTTAAACTTTAATTAATATCCTATTAATATATCTTACATTATATATACAACTTATTACATATACTTAGAATAATACTCATCCATACTTTATTTATAGTTTTTTTTAACTTTATTCCTGGAAATCATTACAATGATTTCGGTGGGGGGTATGTTCAATCCTTATAGTAAATATCAGTTATTGGTGGGTAATTGAACATTAAGCTCCTACCAATATTGTCTGTCGGCCATTTTGGGACCGATGAGTTGACACGATCTGCGCGTCGCGGATGGTAGACGTTCTGCCTTCTCGTGTGTACCTAAACTTCATTGACGTTCAATGTGCTTTTGAACTTTAATCCTGTGAAACGTTTTCATCAACTGTACAATCAGCAACCCTGATCCTGTTCGTGCACACTTACCATCACCCTGGACGCACGACCGCCAGAGCGTCGTCGATCATTATCCTGGATGAACGAGCAGTCAAGGTTGGTGGAGTTGTTTTATTACTCGTCAATTTCTGGTTGTATTGTAAGGATTGAAGGTCATTCCTAATTTCTTATTACCTATACAGTCCACAATTAATTTACCAGCTTCTTGTTTTTGTGACGTTAATAGCGCACAGTAACTTAAAGTTCCATCCTAATTGTAAAATCACACGGTACAAACATCAATCGTAGAATAATTTTAATTTTGCGTTTACAAACGTTTTACGTTTTTCTAGTATCAATCGTAGAGTTGAGACTTAACAAATTATCGAAAAAATGGTTTTTAATACGTATGTATGACAGCATGCCATATTATGGCTAGCCGCCCGATTAGCGCATGACAATCGGATCCTTATTAGGGCAGCCGCCGCGTCAGGGATAAAGGAATGTTTCCTTTCAGTAAAATCTGCCATCATAAATATTAAGGGTACTTTTCCTCCAACCAAGGTCTTTTTTTCCACCCTGTATATATAAATTTAATAACAATAATATTTAAAGTAACTGCTAACACAAACACTTAAAATAATAAGTGCAAACCACTTTACAAATCAAATTAAAAGAGTGTAAACCTCGTGTAAACACTCTGCATCACCCACAATCGGACATGACTGTCGCACCGTGACGTCATCTTACGAGCGCGCGAAGGAAGGCAATTTTAATAAACCGGTGAAACTTTACAACGCTGTAATTTTGGAAATCCTGGCCCGATTTCGATGAAACAAAAACTATTATTATTGCCACGAGGACGCGCATTAAATGCAGTAATACTTATAGTAATCTTTTGATGTGTCGGTGTGGCTCATTGGCGCAGAATCCGACTTATTTGTCAAAAACTGACAAAATTGTCGGATTGTCGCGTTTATTAAATAGGCCCCAGAAGCCATGGTTTCCCGCTAAACATTCATGCACAGATTAGAAAGACTATGTTTAGTTATTTTTAATTTTCCCTATTACGGGACGGCAAAGGGATTTAGCTCATACAGCCAAGTTTTCAGTTTTATATCTTCTTTCTTGATGTTCGCAATAAAATGTGGGTTTCACACATTTTAACGCATCTAGGGAGACCTCATGATGGTAACGGATGAGGTGGAAATCCCACTATGTAATTCTCAATATACACCACAAAACCTTTACTTCAAAGATTCCTCACAACTGATCGTCAACACGGATGCATAGGCAATGAAACGACATCACTATCTCTGCACAAAATCCACTCCGACATACTCGTAATTGTGAAATATCGAAACAAAGATTGGCATCCAGACGCACTGGTTTCCCGCCAAACAGTCTTGACGTTTCCTAGTTATCGTTTACAGCTCAGACCAAGTTTACAGGGTCTCTACGCACACAGTTACACAAAACGGTGTATGCAGCGCGTTATAATGAGACGGCCCAAAGCAAAAGGCTTGCTGAAGTTTTTTGACATCACCATAAGCATTTGCCTATATTTATATGTATTGTATTATAGATATAAATAAATGCTTAGGGTGATATCAAAAAACTTCATCATCATCGTAGGTATCAGCCGTGAGACGTCCTCTGTTGGATATTGGTCTCCCCAAGGATCTCCTGCGCTGTCCGCTGGATAGAAAACAAAATAAAACCCTGTCATGATAAATTGCTGAGACGGGACATAATATATTTTTATAATTTTACAATTATAAGGGGATAGCAGGCTTGTATGGAGGTTTGGCACACTTACTCCAATAATTTTATAGGTAAAAACTGGGAGATTGAAAAATATGTCCTTAAAACCACTTACTTCCTATTTGTCCCTTTCTAACTTCTAGAGTACGTATAACGTATTAGACAGTCACGTGACCGTTTAATACGTGTGCTGAGGTAGGTTAGAAAGGAAAGTAAGCGGTTTCAAGGACCAATTTTTGAACTTCACTTTTTTATTTGAGTGTGGATTCCAGTTTTACCTATAAATTTCTTGACTTACCCCTTTTTTCGTGTTTGGTCACGAAATGAAATACTAATACGCAAATATTGAAATACTAATACGCATTATGACCCTTATTATTTTCTTATTTGTTATGGTACATATACCTACAAACACCTTTTATGGTGTTGTTATTGATGTGTTTTTACACTGAGGCACTGCACACCAGAATTTAATAAATTTAAAAAGTGAATTATAAAAACACACGAAATATGTAATAGGCCCTCCAGACTCACGCGAGAAGACTCGGCGAGACTTGACCCGAGAAACGAGATGGTTTCTACACTCACGCGAACTTCTCACTTGCATTCTCGACCGTTATGCGAAATGGATGACTTTGACAGTGCAGCGGCTTTGGTATGGTACAGTGAACGAGAATGTGATACGGTTCTCTTTTCTCGCCCTAGAAACCTTTGAAGCGGGCCAAAAAACCGACACCGAGCCGAGAACAGGCGAGCCCGAGAACGAGAACGCGAGAAACTAATCACACTCACGCTTCTCGGATGTCTCGGGGGTTCTCGGCGTGAGTCTGGAGGGCGCATTACTGCGCATTCTTCTTCTTCTTCTTCTTCTTTTTTCTTTATGGCGTTGCCCACATGGATTTCGCCAGTATCAAGTGTTCCGCTAAGATACAATGGCTAAGGTCCTTTTTTGACTCTGCTTATTTTAGACTCGTTAAGTTTAGTATCATGAAAGCACAAGTTGCATATTTTCAACAAAATAACTAGGTCAAAGTATTTAAGACATTAACCGCTGAATTATCTGAAATAGACAGAAACAACATTGGGTTAGGATGTTAGATAGGACAAACAACTTATAGTCTAATATTATTATTAGTAATGTAATCACATAAAACACTTATAAAAGGGCCAAATACGAGAGATAAAAGGAACTTCATGTTGATAGGTCTAGGAATGTATGATGGAAGAACATCATACAGGGAGTTCGGATTCTTTGGGCAATTAAAAAAGATGTGATCCATGGATCACTCGTCTAAACCGCACTCACACAAGGAGCTATCCCTGACCCTTATTTTAGCAAGGTGGACCGGTGTACACGCATGACCTAACCGTAGTCGGCAAATGGTAGATGTGCAACTTTTAGATGCTGCTTTAAATTTAAAATACCAGGGTTTGACAGGAATGTCACTCTGAATCTGCGCATAAAACCTTCCCTTAGAATGACTAGTTTCTTTCCACTGGGAATCCCATGATTTTCGCATTTGTTGACCTGCTA
The DNA here is from genome assembly GCA_955850985.1 of Elophila nymphaeata. Lineage (NCBI taxonomy): Eukaryota > Metazoa > Arthropoda > Insecta > Lepidoptera > Crambidae > Elophila > Elophila nymphaeata. Next base: position 7,179,283 of record OY039071.1, read on the forward strand.
ACAAAACCAAATCATGAGAGAACAGAACGAAGTTAGTGCGGCAGCCATTATTAACAGCTTCTTTCGCCATGGCATCAACAGTTTCATTCCCAATAATTCCAGAGTGGCTAGGTATCCATGCCAATGCGACCCTCAGTCCCTGGCAGAAACACCTAAATAGGACCGCTCTAATTTTAAAAATAAGTGGGAATTTGTTTTTGGATCGGAAAGGGTTGGACCGAATTGCTTGTAAACAACTTTTGGAATCTGAAAAAATTATTGTTTTGTCAAGTTTATGCGACTCCACGTAAGTGAGGGCTTCTAGTATTGCAGTGGCTTCACCCGTGAAGACAGTCGCCAAAGGAGGGCATTGGGAATTTAATATAATTTTGTATTTGGGGATCCACACAGCAGCACCCACACAACCATACTCGGTTAATTTGGAAGCATCGGTATACATAATTAGCCAGTCACACCAATGCTTTCTGATGTAGGACTGAAGACGGGATTCTGGATCAGAACAATCCTTCGAGATTTCGAGATCAAGAAAGATGTCTGGCTGATAGATGAGAGAGGAGAAAGGGTTATCAAATAGGGGGTTAAGGGAACATTGGTATAGTGGGCAAGGAAGACGCATAAACTTGACAAAGCTATTAAACAGAGGAGGAGAGGATTTATGTAGCCAATATTTGTCAAATGATATGTACTCTGACAATTGATGTAACTTGTTCATAAGAGGATGGGATGAATTTTGAGCCATTTTGAAGAAGAACCTATCTGCTAGATATTGTCTTCTCAGGTGTAAGGGAGGATCTGAGCATTCCACCTGGAGAGCATTAATCGGAGAGGACTTCATCGCTCCCGCAATAATACGCAGACATTTGGACTGGATCTTATCTAAAGCGGTCAGAGAAGATTTAAGACACGGTTCGAGGAGAAAAGACCCATAGTCCAAATGACTTCGTACCAACGCATTATAAACAAGCTTCTGTGAGAACGGGTGGGCTCCCCACCATGAACCGGAGAGGGAGCGGAGAATATTGCAGCTTTTTTCGCATTTGTGTACAATGTTGGCAGTATGCTGTGAACCCGACATCCTCGAGTCTAAGATAAATCCCAAAAACCTGGTTTTGTCTTTGTTCGGAATGACCCTGCCGCCATACTCAAGTGAAATAGAAGGAGCGGTCCTGGCACGAGAAAAGCACACAACACAGCTCTTTTCTATAGATAGGGACAACCCATGTTCCGTTAGCCAATCTCCAAGATAAAATAGAGCTGAGTTTAGACGAGAAGAGGCAATCTCAATATCCTTTACAGATATATACAGGGCCAGGTCGTCAGCATATTGTAGCACTTCGCAGAATGAGTTTACGGAGAGCTCAAGATCATACGTATATATGCTGTACAGCAACGGACTCAGAACTGATCCTTGTGGTAGGCCCTTCCAGACAATCCTAGGTGGTAAAAGCGAATTGTTGACACTTACCTGGATAGATCGGGACGCAAATAGATGAAAAATAAAGTTAACTAGCCTCACAGGGATACTCAGCTTAAGCATTTTCTGCCTGAGTATAGGAAGCAAGACGTTATCATAGGCTGATGATATGTCCAAAAACAACCCGATGACACTATGTCGTTTGGAAAGGCCAACCCAGATGTCAGAAACAAATATACTGAGGCTATCCATCGTACTCATTCCCTTCCGGAAGCCATATTGACTGTTGGCGAGAATGCCTCTGCTCTCCACCAGCCAATAGGCCTATACGAATTAGCTTCATTACTAGGTTTCCCAGGCTTCAAGATGGGTAAGATTATCTGTGTTTTCCATTCTTCCGGAGGGATCCCCGAAGCCATTATATTGTTAATTAAAGAAAGAAATATTTTTTTTGTATTCAAATTAGCGTTAACTACAAAGGAGTACGGGATCCCATCAACCCCTGGGGAGGAATCTTTCAGATTCTCTAAAACCGACTGGAGTTCTTCAAAAGAGAATGGAGCGTCTAGATCACCTGATTCAGGGGAAGAGGTGAGCAGAAAAGAGGTTGCTTCATCAACAGTAGGAACTGAAGGAGGGCACAACTTATGACAAAACGCGTCAAGCCATAGCGACGAGTCGCTAGATGTTACATTGCCAGAATCAGACATTGATCCACGAAATTTTCTTATATTTTTCCAGACAATGGACAAATTCGATCTAGGAGAGATGCTCTCGCAGAACTTTCGCCAACCATTCCTCTTTTTATCTCTTAAGACCTTCACAGCTCTGGCTTTTGCTTCACGGAATTTGATGTAATTACTTACAGACATTGTTTCCGAATATGTTAACTCAGCCTGTTTTCTTAATTTACATGCCAGTGTGCATTCAGAGTCCCACCAGGGGAATGAAGGGGAGAAACCCTTTGTAGTATTTTTAACAGGAAGGGATCGATCTGCTGCTACTAGTAATGAGTTCCTAAATAGGGAGTATAGGGAATGAACGTTGTCTGCGTTGATTGTAGTCAGTTGGGAGATTTCCTGATCAAGGGTAGCAGCATATGCAGACCAATCAGCTTTATCATCAATTACTGCGCATTATGTTTGTAGACACAACTTGACGTTTACCTAGGCGTACGTCACGCCCGTCAAACCCGACGCCATTACACAGTGAGCTGTTTTCGCGCATTATTGAAAAAATATTGGAAAAATGTCTTTCAAACTAAGTTAAACATTAGTTTAGTAACGAAATAAAGATTTTTTCGTATATAGTAAATGTATACGTACACTACGAAAGAGAATTTCAAAATCTTTCGTCATGGCTATTGTCAAATGAAAACATGGCTCAAAAGTCTTTAGGCCAAGCTAATTCCGTTCACTCTTCCATTCACTTGAATCGGTCCGATGCTGTCTGATGTTGTTTATGGTCAACGAAGCTGGGAAGCTTGTTTTGGGAATAGGTTGCTAAAACGTTAATCGTCCGAAAGACGGCCGCAATTGCGGGTATCGTTTTTTACGTTTGGTAATAGACCTCCAGGAACTGGCGCACCCGCTCAGCGCCTCCATCTATGCGACGCTCGGCCTAACCTGACGCTCGGCCTTACTCGGCCCAGGTACTCTACGTCGGTAGTTAGGAAGGTACTGCAAGGCCGGAGCCCAACACACACATCAAAAGACACAGGGCTGAAGCCCAACACATATCGTAAGATATGTCTGCAAGGCCGAAGCCCAACACATATCGTAAGATATGTCTGCAAGGCCGAAGCCCAACACATATCGTAAGACATGTCTGCAAGGCCGAAGCCCAACACATATCGTAAGACATGTCTGCAAGGCCGAAGCCCAACACATATCGTAAGATATGTCTGCAAGGCCGAAGCCCAACACATATCGTAAGATATGTCTGCAAGGCCGAAGCCCAACACATATCGTTAGACATGTCTGCAAGGCCGAAGCCCAACACATATCGTAAGATATGTCTGCAAGGCCCAAGCCCACCACATATCGTAAGATATCTCTGCAAGGCCGAAGCCCCATACATATCCTCAGACGTCTCTGCACGGCAACTTTCGCGTGCGCCTGGGGTAACGCTCCTTTGATCCACGCCAGAGCGTGACTTGCAAACATACACACGCACTCATAGACGTTTGCAAGTAAGATCTGGTAACATCAGAGCGTTAGGTAAACAACTTTACTTTCAAAAAAATGCTGCACAACTCTTGGGAACCGATTTCCCTTTCTATATTCGATATTGAAAAATCCCGTATACAAATCATCCAGCGTGCAACCCTTGGCAGAAGATCTCTCTTGCCCTCTGCGGCCCCCAGAGCATTGCAATCGGTTAAGACTTTGAAAGCCACCCCAATTAAATAATGCCCAAAACTTCGCAACGCTATGACGACCACCAGCGTCTCCAACTCATATGAGCAGCATCGGCCCTCCGCGCCCCGGGTGACCCCATTACATAAACACCAACACGTTTCACATGATGCAACGGCGGCGGGAACAACCGGCCAGGCCGAGAAACTGGCGCACCTAACTCTGCCCTAACTCGGCCTAACTCGGCCCAGGCTACCTCGGTAGTTAGGAAGGTACACTTTCGAAGATTTATTGTTAGGTCAAATGTCTTTATTAATGAATTCTTAGCTCGTTTTACTTAATTCACGTGTTGAATAATTGTTTATTCTTATTTAATGTATTGTTAAGTTTGAATATAATAGGCTTGCTAGATAGAAATAATCATAATTGTTTTCATGTCTACATCCGCTTTTAGTTGCTAAGTTGACTAGTTTTTACGAAAGCCAATCCGAGGCGTCGACCAATCACAGCCAGGTACGATGTGGTGGGGTGATCAGGCGCATTCGGAGCGGCTGGCAGTCGAGCCGGAGCTCGGAGCGAGTGAAGAAGTGTAAAATAGTGTAAACGAATAGTTGAAAGTGCTGTTAAATTATTAATAAATTGTGAAGTGTATGGAAAGATATATCGTGCTTCATTTATCCTGACCTAGTCCTATAGGTCAGAAGTGGGATTACCGTGAAAATTCTACATTTTCTTACGTCCACGGCTCGGAAAAACGTAAGTAGACATAATTTTTTTTTATGTTTATTTTCACCTGAGAGAAACGTTAAATAGTCATTTCATAGCATACCCACGTTGGTTTTTCTTCCCTTTGTCTTTAAATTTCACGATTAAGATACTAGTTATTTATTGAAAATAAATTTCAACCGTTATGAATACGTAAAAAAAAACTTTAACTTTAATGCACTAGTAAATGAAGATCAAATATTTTTGTTTTTTTTTCTCCCTACTTGGTGAGGTAAATCCTGTGGATTTAACAAATTTCTTATTCTAATAAGCATATGTTGTGAGTCTTTAATGTGGAACCTTAATTATAGATAACATTAAATACTATAATGAAAGTTAAACGAAGAGTTGAAAGTTAATTTTAAAGTAACATTAGTTTTATAAGATTTTTTTTTCTGGGGGACTTAGGGTGTAGGGTGTGGCAAAGGCAGAGCAAAACTTAAGCTAATTCTGTATAGAGCCAGGACTTGAGTGTTTTTTAGGGTTCCGTACCTCGAAAGGAAAAAAACGGAACCCTTACAGGATCACTTTGTTGTCCGTCTGTCTGTCAAGACCCTTTATCTCGGGAACGAGCGGAGGTATCGAGTTGAAATTAAAAACGTATACTCATTTCTACAGTCCCTTGAAGCTGTGAAAAAAATCAAACTTCTAAGTTAACGCAAAAAAAAGATACGAAAAACTTATAATATTTCTACACTCGCAAGGTGTTAGGTTCTTAACGTCGCTCACAGATGGCGCTGAACCTTACACGACAATTCTACATGGCACTTTGATGTACAATTGATACTATTCATGCTTTTTGTAATCACCACTTGCAAATCGGGATTAAATTTGAAACAACATTTTTTTAAAATGTTGTAACTACAAATTTCTACGGAACCCTCGGTGGGCGAGTCCGACTCGCACTTGTCCGGTTTTTTTTTCTGTACTTCGACTTGTATTATAAATTCATAAAAATTACTTACATAAACGCTTATATCTCGAAAACTGTGCATCGGAGCAGAAAAATAACAAATTTTCTGACCCCCTTATACACCCCGGAGACAATTGAGAGACACACGACGAACTTAAAAAAAAACGAGTTTTTGTCTATGTGCGTACATACATACTTGCAAAAATTTGTGATCGTTAGGTTGAGTGCTAATTTTTATTATTTTATGACCGAGCGGGGTAGAGTATTTGTGAGAGTCTGATGACTATTAGCGTACATATCTATGGTGACTAGGTTGAGGGTTTATTTAGGATTTTCTTATAATGATAGAATGATTATAATATGAAATCATTTAAATGAAGATATAGTTTTTCTAGTGTGATTCAAGTTGAAACACAATAAATTGGATACTTCAAGATGATAAAGATAGCTAGCTAGCTATTTGGCGGGTATGTGCCAAATAACTTTAGCGATATATTATGTGGTAGAAAATATCGTTTGTACTTAGCTGAGGTGATGTGAATGCAAAGTCCAGTGTCCAATAATAATAGCACGTATAATTCACAACACAAAGATAGTCACAATAGAAAGCTAAGTTATAGAAGAGAGAAAGAAGGAGAACAGAGCACACAAGCAGAAGGTTACTAGCACAATAAAACAGTCAATACTAGAATAATAGTCACACGAAACATAAAAGCATAAAGGCGCGAAGCGTAAGCCAGATAGCTGAGCGGCGTGCGTTCAGAGCGGGTCATAGATTCTGACTGGTGGCGGCCGGCGCACCGAGTTGATCGTGCGCAGCTGTTAATACAGGGAACAATACAGCGACCGGTTGTTTGCGCGTTTCCTATGTTTCACGGCAATCAGCTGATAACAACGCTGACGATATTGTGTGCATGTTATTTGTGAATTGTTAAATAAATATTAGAATATAAGTAATGTAAATATAGTAAGTATAATATAACTAAGTAGGTATAGTACATAGTGTAAATATGTAAATAGTAATAAACATGTAATTAAATATAGTGTTAGCAGAAATGAAGAATGAATCGTTGCGAATCATGACGTCACCACAATGCCGCCATAAAAGCAATCGTTAGTTCGCTCTCAGCCCATTTGCTTGTCGGACGTTGAAGGGTGAGGTCGGTCGAAGTGGTGATGATGTGATTTGCATTGAGTCATTTATTTCATCCTTATTGTTCGGTTATTGTGAAAAGAGTGGTTTTCAGTGCATTTACTTGTTATTTATGGTGAAAATCTAATTGAAAGTAAAATTGTTTCTTTATCGTATTTTATTCCAGTCCTGATTCCTAAAATCAGAATTGGGATAAAGTTCCTACGCCTACATTAGAGGTTTTTTTTAGTTTAAAAAAGAAAATAACAAGCAGTTGCAGGGATTCGATTTATTATGCCGCTACCGTCACAAAATCTGAAAATACGCCACCGCGCCATGAGATTAAGCGTGGTATGTACAAGCAAATCACATCGACACCTCGTTCTTGTAGTCGTGGGTCGCGCTCACGTCTAGGAGTGAAAGTCTGTCACGGTTTCGTAGGAGTGATACTCGTGTGTCTACTCGGCACGTAGAATGTAGTTCGCGGTCTCAACGTAGCGCGTCTCGATACAGTAGATTCCGTACCTACTCATTCGCGACTTCGTCACAACAGAACATACATCATCATAGTGACCGTCGCGGGTCACGTGTAACGATTCGATGGCGGAGACGTTAAGCGCGATAGTGTCTACACTAAATGCCATTGGGGAAAATACGGCGAGTGTAACGTCAACCCCGTCTGACCGTGTTCGTGTTAGATATACTCCGAATGTAACGCCAAACCCGCTGACCGTGTTCGTGTTAGAAATACTAAGAATGTAACGCCAAACTCGTCTGATCATGTTAGTGTTAGTCCTACCCCCGATGCGAGGACAGCAACCTAATCGCAGCGCAGGTGCTTGCCGATGCTAGCATTAAATAAAGCAAGGTGCCACAGTAACTTTGTATCTAACTTTGATCTATCGTCTATCAATAACTTTGATGCGAGGGGGTAGATCGCGCAAAATTGGCTAACCGTTGGTATGATTTAGTGTCTTGCTGGAGTTTCTCATTGTCTAAAACGAGACGCCAAAACCTAGTTAGGTGAATGGTCAACCAACGACCACATAATGGTAAAATTTCGTGAGAGTTTAAGTCTATGTGCCATAAAATTGTTCAGGCGCAAATACTTTTTAAGGTTATGAACACAACGTCCGACAAATTTCCGACATACGCCGAGTACGCGCGTCGATCTCTGCTTTGTTTGCGTATGGTTCGGGGTTTGAGTGAGGATCTGATGGTTCAAGTGGTGATGCGTGGCGTTAATAACGCCCAGGTGGGGGTGGCGGCCGCAGGTGCCGGCTTGGCTGCGGAAGGCATAGTTTCGTTTCTGGCCATTTGTGTCAAGCCTAGCCGCAGCAAATTGGTCTGCCATGGACCAGCTAGTGCTTTTGGGCAGCGCCACACTACGCCACTAGATTTCGAGTGCAACTGCGATCAGACTGGATATGTAACCTGGGCCGAGTTAGGCCGAGTGTCAGTTTAGGCCGAGTTAGGCCGAGTGTCAGGTTAGGCCGAGTTAGGCCGAGTGTCAGGTTAGGCCGAGTTAGGCCGAGTGTCAGTTTAGGCCGAGTTAGGCCGAGTGTCAGGTAAGGCCGAGTTAGGCCGAGTGTCAGGTTAGGCCGAGCGTCTGACAGACTGAGGCGCAAAGCGGGCGCTCCAATTTCTGGACCTGGCCGGTTGTTTCTACCGTTGCATCGTGTGAAACGTGTTGGTGTTTATTTAATGGGGTCACCCGGGGCGCGGACGGCCGATGCTGCTCATATGGGTTGGAGACTCTGGCGGTCATCATAGCGTTGCGAAGTTTTGTGCATTATTTGAGTGGGGTGGCTTTCAAAGTCTTAACCGATTGCAATGCTCTGGGGGCCGCAGAGGGCAAGAGAGATCTTCTGCCAAGGGTTGTACGCTGGATGATTTATCTACGGGATTTTGTTTTAATATCGAATATAGAAAGGGAAATGGTGTCCCGAGAGTTGTGCAGAATTTTTCGAAAATAATTTTGTGGTTTACCTAACGCTCTTATGTTACAGTTCTTACTTGCGAACGTCTATATGTGCGTGTGTATGTTTGCAAGTCACGTGGCGCTCTGGCGTGGATCAAAGGAGCGTTTACCCAGGCGCGAAAGGTGCCGTGCAGAGATGTCGGCGGACTAGTGGGGGGCATACCTATGTAGTGGGATGGACGAGCGGCACTGGGTTGCACGTCTTATGACGTGCGTGGTCTCGCTTTTGCGAACCGGCAGACGTATCATTCGATGCGTGGTCTCGCTTTTGCGAACAGGCAGACGTATCATTCGATGCGTGGTCTCGCTTTGCGAACCGGCAGACGTATCATTCGATGCGTGGTCTCGCTTTGCGAACTGGCTGACGTATCATTCGATGCGTGGTCTCGCTCTTGCGAACCGGCAGACGTATCATTCGATGCGTGGTCTCGCTCTTGCGAACCGGCAGACGTATCATTCGATGCGTGGTCTCGCTTCTTCGAACCGGCAGACATATCTTACGATATGTGTTGGGCTCCGGCCTTGCAGACATATCTTACGATATGTGTTGGGCTCCGGCCTTGCAGACATATCTTACGATATGTGTTGGGCTTCGGCCTTGCAGACATATCTTACGATATGTGTTGGGCTCCGGCCTTGCAGACATATCTTACGATATGTGTTGGGCTCCGGCCTTGCAGACATGTCTTACGATATGTGTTGGGCTACGGCCTTGCAGACATATCTTACGATATGTGTTGGGCTTCGGCCTTGCAGACATATCTTACGATATGTGTTGGGCTTCGGCCTTGCAGACATATCTTACGATATGTGTTGGGCTCCGGCCTTGCAGTACCTTCCTAACTACCGACGTAGAGTACCTGGGCCAAGTAAGGCCGAGCGTCTGACAGATGGAGGCGCCGAGCGGGTGCGCCAGTTCCTGAGCTGCGTGGCCGGGTCCGTCGTAGTCTGCGTGCTGACCTACCCAGCAGTCGCGCACCCTCCACGTGCGTGCCCCTGCATGCGCGCTCTGCTTGCGCGCCCTGTCTGCGCGCCCTGCCTGCGCGCCCTGCTTGCGCGCCCTACCTGCGCGCCCTGCTGAGCGCCCTTCTGCGCACTCTGCTGCGCGTCCTGCTTGCGCGCCCTGCATGCGCGCCCTACCTGCGCGCCCTGCATGCGTGGCCTACCTGCGCGCCCTGCATGCGCGCCCTGCTGCGCGCCCTTCTGCGCGCTCTGCTGCGCGCCCTGCTGCGCGTCCTGCTTGTGCGCCCTGCATGCGCGCCCTACCTGCGCGCCCTACCTGCGCACCCTGCCTGCGCGCCCTGCCTGCGCGTCCTGGTTGCGCGCCTTGCTTGCGCGCCCTGCTGCGCGCACTACCTTACAGACATACTTATCTTTCGATATGTGTTGGGTTTCGACTTTGTATCCATATCCATTGATATGTGTTGGACTTTGGTCCTGCAATCGCGTATGGCTTAGCCTTGTACGTAGAATTGTGAGAATAAGCGATGTGTGTGGTCGATGAAGTTTGTAATACGATGATTGTTAGTGAAGTTGAAGAAGTTAAGAAATAGCATCGGGTGTATCATTGAAAGAGGGCCTTGATTGTGTGAGGAATGAAAGAATAGGCAACTTTACAAAAAAGTTTTGTTTTTGTGTTCATGTTGTTTCTCATCGACAGATTCCGAAGCTGAAGACAATGATGACACCGGTGCTGAGCCCTGGTCTGCTCAGGTTGACCCTGTTGAGGTCTTCCATGAAGATATCTTGTGAAATGCGGCCGAGGACGGCGCATGATCAGGATAGGCCGTGTTAGCAGAAATGAAGAATGAATCGTTGCGAATCATGATGTCACCACAATGCCGCCATAAAAGCAATCGTTAGTTCGCTCTCAGCCCATTTGCTTGTCGGACGTTGAAGGGTGAGGTCGGTCGAAGTGGTGATGATGTGATTTGCATTGAGTCATTTATTTCATCCTTATTGTTCGGTTATTGTGAAAAGAGTGGTTTTCAGTGCATTTACTTGTTATTTATGGTGAAAATCTAATTGAAAGTAAAATTGTTTCTTTATCGTATTTTATTCCAGTCCTGATTCCTAAAAATAGTGTTTATGTAATGTTATAAATATTTCTTATAATATGAAATAAATATATAACATTAATAATAATACTAATGTGGATGTAGGCCACATCACTCCCCCCCAGAGACCTAGCTAAGGGCGATAATAATCCGGGAACCTTACCCGTCGCCCCGAACGCGTGGTTCTATGGGTTACTGTCGTAGGAGATGGTGGTTCGGTATTAGTGTCAGGTGGTAGTGTGTTTTGTGGAGGTATGTGTGTAGTGTTGTGAGGAGTGTAGTGTGAGTGCAGGTCTTCCAGATCGGTAAGGACAAACGCGGGTTTTAATCGCTCAACGGTGACAGTAACAGGTGTTCCCTTGAATAGAATTTTGAACACTTTGTCACCCCTTTCGATAACCTTGTGAGGGCCCGTGTAGGCTGGCTGAAAAGTTGCACGCAACATTTCTTCTCGAAGAAAGACGTATTCGGTGGTAGCCAACTCCTTGAACACAAATACCTTGTTCTTACTATGGCGAGAAGCTGGGACTGGTTTTAATTTTTCGGCGAAGTTGCGTAAGCGCGCTGTAAAATCAGACAAATCTGAAGTGCAGGGTACGCTTGGCTCGAAAAATTCGCCGGGCAATCGAAGCGGCTCGCCGTATAATAACTCTGCCGAGGAGGTCTGTAAGTCGTCCTTGAAAGCGCTACGGACGCCTAATAGCACAAAGGGTAAGACTTCAGTCCAATTTTGTTGAGCGTGGCAGGTGATGGACGCCTTAAGCTGCCTATGGAAGCGTTCCACAAGTCCATTGCACGCTGGATGGTATGCGGTGGTGCGTTTGTGGTGGAATCCGATGGTTTTTGCCAGATATTGGAACAGGGCGGACTCAAATTGACGACCGCGATCTGTCACAATATCTGTCGGACAGCCAAATCTGGATATCCACCCTGATATTAACGCTTTTGCCACCGTTTCTGCTGTGATGTCATGGATGGGCATGACTTCTGGCCACCTAGTGAAGCGATCTACCGCAGTCAAACAATAACGATACCCATCGGATATAGGTAGAGGGCCTATAAGGTCGATGTGTATATGTTTGAACCGGGCTCGTGGTAGATCAAAGGTACCTAACGGGGTAGACACATGGCGGCTGACCTTACTACGCTGGCACGCCAAACACGTCCTGGCCCAGTCTCGACAGTCCTTCCTAACTCCGGGCCATACAAACCTTTCAGCAACGAGCTGGGCGGTTGCAGCGGCACCGGGGTGACTTAGGGAATGGAGACTTTGAAAAACTTGCGTCCGGAAATCTTTTGTGACGAACGGCCTAGGGGTAGCGGTACTGACATCGCAGTAAAGAAGCTGACTGCTCCCGGGGTATTCCATCTTTTTGAGACGGAGTGATGAGGTGTCAGTCAGGTAAGTAGCCAGCTCGGGATCAGTTTCCTGGGATTGTGCGAGATCTTCGAGACGAATTGGAGAAGCCAACTCATCGACTCGCGACAAGGCCGGATATGTGCTTTATATCCGTCGTAAATTGGGATATAAAATCCAAGTGACGGAATTGCCGTGGCGAGCAGTTATGCTTCCTTTCATGAAAGGCATAACTAATCGGCTTATGGTCGGTGTAAATGGTGAAATGTCTTGCTTCTACCATATGCCGGAAGTATTTGACGGCTTCATAGATCGCAAGAAGTTCACGGTCGTACGGAGAGTACTTCGTTTGAGCCGGGCTAAGTTTTCGGGAGAAAAACGCTAAGGGTTCCCACACGTCGTCCCGTAACTGCTGAAGGACAGCCCCGATAGCCGAATCTGATGCGTCTGTAACCAACGCAAGCTTGGCTCGGCAGTCTGGATGTGCCAAAAGAGCTGCATTAGAGAGGCTTTCTTTGGTCTCATTGAAAGCCTTCAGAGCATGTTCGGACAGGGTGATGGGTGTGGAGCCCTTGACAGCCCCCGTAAGTAGGGCGTTGAGAGGCGCTTAAGTTTGGGCGGCGTTTGGCAAAAATCGCCTGTAAAAATTCGCCATGCCCAGAAAACGCCTAAGTGACCTAACGTCCTTGGGTGGGGGGTAGTCACGTATGGCCTGTACTTTAGTATCCAATGGTTTGGTGCCGCTCTCCGAAATGCAATAACCTAGGAAGGTTATCTCGGGAGCTCCAAAAACACACTTGGACACGTTGAGGACCATGCCGTAATCCCTGAGCCTGGAAAATACTTGGCGTAAGTGGTTCTCGTGCTCTGCTGGATCTCTGCTGTAAACGAGGAAGTCATCTAAATAGCAGTAGACGAAATCTAGCCCACGAGTGATCTCATCCACAAAACGTTGAAACGTTTGACCCGCATTTCGCAAGCCAAACGTCATAAATGGGAATTCGAACATACCAAAGGGTGTAGTGATGGCAGTCTTCGGTATGTCCTCGGCGCAGACTGGGATCTGGTTGTAGGCCTTCACTAAATCGAGGGTGCTGAAAATTCTACAACCAGATAAGTTATGCGCAAAGTCATGAATATGACGTATTGGGTACCTGTCGGGTATTGTGCGGGCGTTGAGTTGCCTGTAATCGCCGCAAGGACGCCAATCGTTGTCTTTCTTCGGCGCTAAGTGCAGCGGGGACGCCCACGGACTCTCTGAAGGACGAGCAGTGCCATTAGCTAACATGGCGTCGAACTCTGCCTTCGCTATCTTCAATTTGTCCGGCGCTAATCGTCTCGGTGTGCACGAAACTGGAGGACCTGGTGTGGTGCGAATGTGGTGTTGTGTGTTATGTGGTGTCATGCGTTGTGTACCAGCTGGTCGAGTTATCTCGGGAAACTCCTGAGACAGTAAAAGATGGTAACGCGAATCGCCAGTCATAACCTTGACAGAAAGCACATTAATACAATTGCCTGCTGAAGAAGCTATAGCAGATAGAGAAGTAGTATTGTCTATTAGTTTTTTACTTTTACAGTCGACTATTATATTATAAAAGCACAAAAAATCTACTCCTATAATGGGTCTTGTAACATCGGCAACCACGAATTGCCAGGGGTAGTTTCGGCGTAGTCCGAGGTCCAGGTTGAAGTGCGCGTAGCCGTAGGTATCGATGGTCGATCCGTTCGCTGCAGTGAGCTTGTAGCTCGTTGGTGCACGACGCTCTTAAAGACGACCTCTGGGGAAAACGCAGAGGTCGCTGCCTGTATCGACCAAGAACTGCGTTTTCGTGCTACGGTCTGTCACGAAGAGGCGACCTGGAGAAATGGGGCAATCGTCTGTCGCCATTATCGATTGCCTGTGGCATTTCCCGACTTGTAGTCGCACGGCTTTTGGCATTTCTGTGCTTTGGAGCCAAACTTTGCGTGGTACCAGCACAAGGGGTGTCGCCGGTAAGTCGATGCTGATCTAGACGATGAGCGGGAAGAATGTCTGCGCTGGGGTCTGGATCGGTCACGGCAACGCGAAGATCGGGTATGCTCATCGAATTTTGTAGTGAGGCGCTCCACCATCTTCCGTAGCTCACTGATCTCGCTGGAGGTGTTAGAACTCGACGCCACGGCAAACGAGGAAGCTGCTGCGACATTGGCTGGTGACGAAATCTCCTGAATGCGGTCCGCTAAGTCAGCCAGCTGCTCCAGGGAATGGGTGGGCTGAGAGGCGAGTACCGTCTGGATGCTGTTCGGGAGTCGGTTGCACCAGATAGATTTGATGAACTCCTCTGGTACGTTAGGTCCTGCCAAGTCTTGAAGGTGTCGAAGGAACTGGGACGCCTTCCGATCTCCTAACTCCTCGTGCGTCAATAGCTGCCTGACCTTCTTCTCGTGGGAGGCGGTGAGACGCTTGATGAGCTCGTGCTTGATTTTCTCATAGCGGTTCCTAAGCGGCGGGTTGACTATGATGTCCTTCACTGCCTTCGCGTGAGTCAAATCGAGATTTGTGATGACGTTGTTGAACTTTACTGCGTCATCCGTTATCCCAAAAACCTCAAATTGTCCTTCCAACAACGCGAACCATATCTCGGGATCATCCGGCGAAAATGACGGAACCTTCAAATTATATTTCCGAATGTCGGACGACTCGTCATTGCTTGGGTCAATGGAAACGCGCGATTTTTTTGCTCGTCGGGCGGTGACGTTCACGCTGGTCTTGCGTGATTCGGCCGTTTTAGGTGAGTCACTGCTGTCGCTCATTATGTGTTCTATTCGGGGTCACCAATTTGGCGGGTATGTGCCAAATAACTTTAGCGATATATTATGTGGTAGAAAATATCGTTTGTACTTAGCTGAGGTGATGTGAATGCAAAGTCCAGTGTCCAATAATAATAGCACGTATAATTCACAACACAAAGATAGTCACAATAGAAAGCTAAGTTATAGAAGAGAGAAAGAAGGAGAACAGAGCACACAAGCAGAAGGTTACTAGCACAATAAAACAGTCAATACTAGAATAATAGTCACACGAAACATAAAAGCATAAAGGCGCGAAGCGTAAGCCAGATAGCTGAGCGGCGTGCGTTCAGAGCGGGTCATAGATTCTGACTGGTGGCGGCCGGCGCACCGAGTTGATCGTGCGCAGCTGTTAATACAGGGAACAATACAGCGACCGGTTGTTTGCGCGTTTCCTATGTTTCACGGCAATCAGCTGATAACAACGCTGACGATATTGTGTGCATGTTATTTGTGAATTGTTAAATAAATATTAGAATATAAGTAATGTAAATATAGTAAGTATAATATAACTAAGTAGGTATAGTACATAGTGTAAATATGTAAATAGTAATAAACATGTAATTAAATATAGTGTTTATGTAATGTTATAAATATTTCTTATAATATGAAATAAATATATAACATTAATAATAATACTAATGTGGATGTAGGCCACATCGGAATTGAATCGGATCACATTTGAATCGGACATTTTATTTGAATTAAAATACATACTACTAATATTATAAACGCGAATGTTTGAATAGATGAAAGAACTTCAGTGAAATTTTACAATAATATAGCTTATAAATCAGAATAACCTAGAGGCTATGATTTGTACTGATATTGCGCAGATGAAGTTGCGGGCAGAATTTTTATTTACATTACATTTAGAAATTGTGGTGATCAAAGACTAGCGATCATAGACTACGCTACACTTACATTATAGGAATATAATTGGCATATTCTAAGCTTGTTACTGTAAGTTTCAGATTAATGGAAGAGAAAGATTATGCCCCAGGTGGGGGGCCCAATGAGAGTGAAGCCCTAGGTGGAGGGCTAAGGAAAAGGAATGGTCCAGGTGGAGGACGTAAAAGGAGGAAAACCCTAGGTGGAGGGTTAAGGAATGGTCCAGGTGGAGGACGTAAAAGGAGGAAAACCCTAGGTGGAGGGTTAAGGTTAAGGTTCGCAGGGGAACCTGAGGAAAGTGATCAAGGTCAAAAGGAGAAAAACCCTAGGTGGAGGGTTAAGGTTAGGGTTCGTAGGGGAACCTGAGGAAAGTGATCAAGGTAATACAACTGAGGAGGATAGACGTGTAGAGTACTCAAGGCGCGACAGTACACAGTCCGATAGGTACAAAGGACGGTTCCTTGATTTTGTTACAGAACAATATTAAATATAAAGAACGATCGGATGTGATTAAGCACTCAATTGAACGAATTATTGAAATTTCATGTGCAGAATTTGAGCAATTTATAATTGTATGTGTATACAGACCCCCTTCTGGAAACTATGATCTGTTTGAAACTGCAATGGAAAATGTTCTAAATATTATTTGTAGCAACAACAAGAAGATAGTTGTCTGTGGGGACTTCAATTTAAATATTCTAGTATTTATCTAGGATCTTTTAATCTTTATTATGCTTTCTTTGAACCTACCAGAATCACCCCTACTACAGCTACTTGCTTGAATAACATTTTCTGTAATTGTAATATACTTGAAAAATCTATACTCAACTGTGTAAACTCAGATCATAGTGGACAGAAAATCACTATTGAGCGCCGTAATGTTAATCTAGTAACAAAAATTACTTTTAGACCAATAACGGGCAGTCGCATGAAGATTTTCGAAAATAATATTGAACATAGACTTAATTTCTTACAATATTGTGATGATTCAAATGAAATGTATACGAATTTATTTAATCAAATAAATTTAGAATTTAATAACATATTTAAACAAAAAACTGTTTCCCTTAACTCAAAAAAGAAATTTAGTGACTGGGCTACCCCAGGTATATACGTTAGTAGAAGAAAATTATATGATTTATATTATGAAAAGTCCATGTCCATAGACCAGTCCTTTATAAATTATGTCAGAAAATATTCTAAAATATTTAAAAGGGTCTGTAATGTTGCAAAAGCAAACTTCCTTAGTAATAAAATTAAAAATTCTGCTAACAAAATTAAGACCACCTGGAAAATTATAAACCATGAAACTGGTAAAATGTCATTTAAAGATAGGTCTTTTGAAATTAATATTAATGGTAAAATGGTAAAAACGGATGAAGCGATGGCAAATGCAATGGAGTCCTTTTTCTCAGACATTCCCATGAAAATCACTAGTAAACTGAATTCATCTACTGATTATGCGGTTTTATGCGGCGGAATCTAGTGTTAATAAATGTGATATTTCTTTTAACTTTCATGAAATTAATGACAATTACATTATAAAAACGTTTAAATCTTTAAATAAGAAAAAGGCGGAAGATCTATAGGGTTTATCGGTTACAGTTATAACATCAATAATTGAAGTAATTTCCCCATATTTAACGATTATTTTTAATAAATGCATTGAAGATGGGGTCTTTCCCGATTTAATGAAATGTAGTAAAATTATACCTTTGTTTAAGTCCGGGGATAAATGTGATCCCACTAATTTTCGTCCCATATCCATTTTACCAACGTTAAGTAAAGTATTTGAGAAAGTTATCTATAATCAATTGCTTTCACATTTTACATTGAATAAACTGTTTCATAACAGACAATTTGGTTTTACTAAGGGTAGAAATACGACAGATGCAGGTGTTGCGTTAATGAAACATATATTTGATGCTTGGGAAAACAAACAAGATGCTCTAGGTGTCTTTTGTGACTTGTCCAAAGCCTTCGACTGTGTAGAACATAAAACCTTATTGGGCAAATTACAACATTACGGCGTCTCAATGAACTCAATAAAAATAATTAAATCATACTTGAGTGACCGATTACAAACAGTAGTTATAAATAAAGCGAAGTCGACAGGGGCCCCTATTCTCATGGGCGTGCCGCAGGGCTCGATATTAGGTCAGTTACTTTTTTTGATTTATGTAAATGACCTGCCTTACTATGCAAACAACTTATGTGAGACGGTATTATTTGCAGATGATACTTCCCTTATTTTCAAACTGAATAGACAATCAGAAAACGTTGACGATGTGAATAATGCCCTTTCCAAAGTAATGTGTTGGTTTACTAATAATAACTTGTTACTTAATTCAAATAAAACTAAATGTATTAAATTTTCGTTACCAAATGTCAAGCAGGTCAGTACAAATATTAAAATTAACGAGGTGTTGACTCAACAGTATTTTTAGGAATAACTTTAGATTCACGTCTACAATGGAATCCTCATATTACTACCCTATCAGGAAGACTTAGCTCTGCTGCTTTTGCTGTTAAAAAGATAAGATTACTGTCTGATGTTGAGACGGCAAGACTTGTATATTTCAGTTACTTCCATAGTGTTATGTCATATGATATATTGCTGTGGGGATCAGCAGCTGATATTCAAGACATTTTTGTATTACAAAAGAGAACCGTACGCGCCATTTATAAACTAAGACCTCGTGACTCGCTTAGAGAGTTATTTAAAGAAATCAATATATTGACGGTTGCTTCCCAATATATATATGACAACATTATGTATGTTCATAAAAATTAACATACATTTTTGAAGAAAAGTGATTATCACAATTTAAACACAAGATATAGAAATTAACTTTCTGTACCAAGTTTCAGACTTCATAAAACTAGTCACTCATTCATGGGGAAATGTATAAAAATATATAATAAACTCCCACATCATGCAACTGAACTTCCGTCACATAAATTTAAGCTTCACATTAAACAAATTTTAATGAAGAAAGCGTATTATAAAATTCAATAATATATAGACGACAAAAATGTGTGGACACATCCAAATGTGCTCGATTCTCCATTTTAATGTCTTAAATCACATTTTTTATATATATATTATTATCATTATTTATTGTAAGTTTAATTATGAGTCTTTATTTTATTATATTATTATGATTAATTATTAAAGACTTGACAATGTGAATTATGACTCTTTCATAAATGAATAAAGAAATTTTGACTTTGACTTTGACAAATTTGAAAAATATGATCAGTAGTAGTAGTTAATAAACCAAGCAGGTATGTTTAGGTGTGTCTTCACTCAATGTAACAGTAATAACTAATTAAATGTGTACACTACGAATATGCGTAATATATTATGTATGTTATAAGCATGTTAATAATACGAAATAATTTGTGATTTTAAATTATATGTAATTATTGATGGTTTATTTCACTTGTACTATGATTTCTTTTTATTACATTTTTTTTAATTATTATTTTACAATTAAATAGTGTATCAATTTAAAAAAGCGATGGGACTCGCTTTATGTAGGATGGCCGAGTTGTTAGGTCAAATGTCTTTATTAATGAATTCTTAGCGCGTTTTACTTAATTCACGTGTTGAATAATTGTTTATTCTTATTTAATGTATTGTTAAGTTTGAATATAATAGGCTTGCTAGATAGAAATAATCATAATTGTTTTCATGTCTACATCCGCTTTTAGTTGCTAAGTTGACTAGTTTTTACGAAAGCCAATCCGAGGCGTCGACCAATCACAGCCAGGTACGATGTGGTGGGGTGATCAGGCGCATTCGGAGCGGCTGGCAGTCGAGCCGGAGCTCGGAGCGAGTGAAGAAGTGTAAAATAGTGTAAACGAATAGTTAAAAGTGCTGTTAAATTATTAATAAATTGTGAAGTGTATGGAAAGATATATCGTGCTTCATTTATCCTGACCTAGTCCTATATTATAGAGAATCCCGCCTCAGATAATGTTTTCAATACATCGCATTACACCATCTCTATTGAGAACGTCAGTTATGATAATAATCGGGGTATTCATTCATACAAGTTGCGGGTACAACCATAAAATCAATATCGAAAGCAATGATACTGAACTCCACTGTAATTGTGACATACACAATGAGATTACGCCGACAAGAAAAGTGTTGGAGTTTCTCCAGTGTTCTCGCTGCAAAAACACGCGTTGAGAGACTCCACTTCCAACTCAAATCCACCGTACAACCCTTAGTTACTTAATTACTCTTTCACTTGACATTGGCAAAACGCGTAACGTAAATGTATCGCAACGCCATTAATTAAGAATAGAAGAGAAGAGAAGTGAGACCCGAATCCCATATCAGGGTAATCGCGCTCGCCACTATCTATCAAAACGTCCACAGGTGTACCCTGAATCACTGCGGTGGTGATGTCAATATTTTTGAAGAATTATTTAACTCATTACACAAATCAACTGTGCGTCGACCAGTATCACGCCCCTGTGAGCGAACCTTGGCAAAACAGTCACTTTCCTTGTGACCTGTCTTTTTACACAAAGAACATGTACCTAATTTTTGAGCTACCTATATCCTTAATTGTTTTTTGGTACACATTACACTTAAATGTCCAGTCTGACCGCAGTTACACTTCACATCTAGT
This sequence comes from Elophila nymphaeata, assembly GCA_955850985.1. Classification (NCBI taxonomy): domain Eukaryota; kingdom Metazoa; phylum Arthropoda; class Insecta; order Lepidoptera; family Crambidae; genus Elophila; species Elophila nymphaeata. Next base: position 7,199,628 of record OY039071.1, read on the forward strand.
GGAGTAGTGTAGCGTTTCTTAAAAGTATTAGCTGGTGTATGGCTGACCAATGGGGAAGACAACTGTCAACTAGTTTCTCCTAGGTGGCGCTGAGTGTTTGTTCCAAAGGATGTGTCAAACTCAGTACATTTCATTGGGATTTCTTAATATTTCTAGATAAACAGAAATATGGGACGATGTGTAGCTTTCCAGTGCGTAGAAACCGGTACACACAAGTTTTCTACAGATTTGTTTCTCAGGAAAAAGTGGGAAAAGGCTTTGAGAAGGGTAAATTTTAAAGCTACTAAGTACTCCAGAACATACAACAAGCATTTCAAAGAATCTGATTTTGAAACTACTTCCAGACAAACAGGTGTGTTCCAGTAAACACATTTATACCTATATTAATATTTTTAGAATGAAATAGAAAAAAAATTGTTCAGCACACAAGTGACATATAATTATTTCAAAAGACATTTAATGTATTTCAAAAGAAGACACTTCAAACAAGACATTTCAAAAACATTAATTTTTAAGTGAACTGTGTTTAAATCACTGATGTTGTTGTTCACAACAGACTTTGACAGGTAACAAACACACAGCGCCCTCTGTAAAAAAGTTTTGCGTTTTCTTCCCCATTTACTGCGGTTAGGCTTGACATAAATGGCCAGAAACGAAACAATGTTTTCCGTAGCCAATTTTGCGCGTTATACCTCCTCGCACCAAAATTATTGATAGACGATAGATCAAAATTAGATACAAAGTTACTGTGGCACCTTGCTTTATTTAATGCTAGAATAGCATCGGCAAGCACCTGCGCTGCGATTGGGTTGCTGTCCTCGCATCGGGGGTAGGACTAACATTAACACGATCAGACGAGTTTGGCGTTACATTCTTAGTATTTCTAACACGAACACGGTCAGACGGGTTTGGCGTTACATTCTTAGTATTTCTAACACGAACACGGTCAGACGGGTTTGGCGTTACACTCAAAGTATTTCTAACACGAACACGTGCAGACGGGTTTAGCGGTACACTCGCAGTATTTCTAACACGAACACGTGCAGACGGGTTTAGCGGTACACTCGCAGTATTTCTAACACGAACACGTGCAGACGGGTTTGGCGGTACACTCGCAATATTTCTAACACGAGCACGGTCAGCGTGTTTGGCGTTACATTCGGAGTATATCTAACACGAACGCGGTCAGACGGGGTTGACGTTACACTCGCCGTATTTTCCCCAATGACATTTAGTGTATCCCCGAGGCTCTTTGGCACTACACTGAACATCGCTAGTGAGGTAAAATACCTAGGTATTACTTTAGACAATAAACTAAACTGGAACAACCACATAGAAAAGAAATTGAAAGCGGCCAGTGTAGCAATGTGGCAATGCCGTAAAATAGTAGGCAAACGCTGGGGCCTTCCCCTAAAATTTTTATGTGGCTTTACACTACTGTCATCAGACCAATGGTAAGCTACGGTGCTATAGTCTGGTGGACTAAAACAAATCAAACAACATGCATAAATAAGTTACAGAGTTTCCAAAGGCAAGCTTGCTGCGCAATCACCGGCTGCATGAGCACGACACCTACGGCAGCCATCGAAACGATGCTAAACCTAACTCCTCTACACCTTCTCATACGACGAGAGGCAGCTTTAGCAGCTTTAAGACTCAAACAATTAAAGCTGATAAGGTTTAACAAGGTAAAACACTTTGAACACATAATACAAGACTGGGTGGACTCTCCCCTTGTAGAAGCCACATGTGACAAGATATAACCCACCTACATCTTCGATAAAAAATATAGAATCCACTTAACGGAAGACCCACACAACACACCCAAATCGCTTAATGTATATACGGACGGCTCAAAGAACAACTCCGGCACTGGAGCGGGAGTATTCTCAGATGACCTCAATATACATATAGCAACACCGCTAGGTACCTATAATTCCGTCTTCCAAGCAGAATGTATTGGTATACTACTGGCGTCCCAAGCAATCATCGCAAGAAAGGTGATCAATCAACAAATAACAATTTACACTGACAGCAAAGCAGCACTGCATGCCCTGCGAAATAACAAGGTGACGTGAGTGCCACGACACGCTCAACAAGGTAGGCAACTCAAACACTGTCATCCTTCAATGGATTAAAGGACACAGCGGCGACAGAGGTAACGAAGCCGCAGACGAACTAGCGAGGAGAGGCGCAGGAATCACCGTCATCGGAGCTGATCCGATCGTCCCGATCCCCGCCAGTTGGTATAAAGGCAAAATATATCAACAAACGAACATCATGCACAATCGACACTGGCATAACCTGGAAGACTGTCGACAAGCCAGGGCAGCACTGCCTACAATAAACACAAGGCTATCTAAAGCCCTCCTACAGCTAAGTAGATCGCGTCTACGTCTTCTAGTAGGCGCTTTAACTGGTCATGGCAATTTTAACAAACACCTTTTCACCCTAGGTATAACTGACAGCCCTCTATGCAGAGGTTGCATGGAGGCAGAAGAAACAGCCGCTCACGTCCTGATGGAATGCAACGCAGTGGCAACACACCGGGCTCACTACCTGGGCCATCCGGGTAGACTCCAGGATGTCTTCAGAGACGTCAAGGCGCTAGGAGACTTCCTGGAAGAGTTGGGCTGGCTGGAGTGACCGGCCTCTCACCCTCCGACGCAAAACAGGCGCACAGTCGTTGAGTTGCGGAGACAGCCCGTACGTCGAAGAAGAAGAAGAAGACATTTAGTGTAGACACTATCGCGCTTAACGTCTCCGCCATCAAATCGTTCACGTGACCCGCGACGGTCACTATGATGATGTTGTTAATCGGTTCTGTTGTGACGAAGTCGCGAATGAGTACGGAATCTACTGTATCGAGACGCGCTACGTTGAGACCGCGAACTGCATTCTACGTGCCGAGTAGACACACGAGTATCACTCCTACGAAACAAGATTTTCACTCCTAGACAACCGTGAACGCGACCCACGACTACAAGAACGAAATATAGGACAGTGTCGATGTGATTTGCTTGTACCGCGCTTAATCTCATGGCGCGGTGGCGTATATTCCGATTTTTTTTTGCGTGTAGTTGATGGTAGCGGCATAATAAATCGAATCCCTGCAACTGCTTGTTATTTTCTCTTTTAAACTTTAATAACCTCTAATGTGAGCGTAGGAAGTATTATCCCACTTCTGTTTTTAGGAATCAGGACTAGAATAAAATACGATAAAGAAACAATTTTCCTTTCAATTAGATTTTCACAACAATTAACAAGCGATTGCGCAGAAAACAACTCTTTACACAATAACGGAATAATAAGGAAGTAAATGACTCAGTGCAAATCACATCGCTCACCACTTCAACCGACCTCACTCTTCAACGTCCGACAAGCAAATGGGCCGAGAGCGAACTAAAGATTGCTTTTATGGCGGCGGTTGTGGTGACGTCATGATTCGCAACGATTCACTCTTCATTTCTGCTAACAATATATATTTCCACACTCACACCAATTATCTAGTCCAAAAGATGTATCATTAAGAACTTTATTGTAAATGAAATTAAATATATATAAACAACCATAATAATGTGAACCATAATAATTATTCATAATCATTTTGATCACAAAAACATTTGCCTCTGCCAGAAATCAAAGCTGTACCACCTCTTGATGTGTATCCAAAATTTATTATTACCACTCCACGACAATGGAGTCAAAACAGTTTATACATATGTATATAGATATACATACATACAATCACCCTCATAATCCCATGGGGGTTGAGCAGAGCCTTGGCCACCATTTTGTTATACATAAAGCCACATCTGGCAGTATGGCCATGCAGTGCCTCCAAATAGTGATAGGTTGCCAGCCTGCCGCTTGCATAAAGGGTCACCGAACCCAAAAATTAACAACACTAGTAAACACACCAACTAAAGCCAACAACCACGACAGATAGAAATAATTGTTTATATAGCCTATAGGTTTATATTTGTCACATATGCCTAAATATACTTAAGTTTCTGTAGCTATTAATACTTTGACAAAGCTTAATTTTGTAAAGTTGAAGTATTTACAGACACTGCTAATGTTATTGATTTCGGATTATGCAACACCAGTTTCAAAACAATCATTTTTTATGTCTTTCTTAACTGCCATAGGCTCCCAAGCCATAATTGGATGTTTTGAATGTTCATGTGACATGTATAGGTATAGGAATCTCCAGCAAGAGTACCACAAATAATTATCACTGCATACTAAAATTAGCTTCTGGTATTAAGTTCAGTAATTTGCCATTGGTTGAGACGGTTTTCACTTGTCACAATAAGAATTTTCCTTGCCTGCTGATTACCATAACTCATTAGCCTTTGCTTGTATATGATGCTGTGCTGTTTGATCTCTTCTCGGATAGTCGATATTTTGAGGTGAGTACTTGTGGATTTCACTATTTCATATGAACCATGCTGGCAATCATACTTGATGTAATATTTTGAAACCTTTGTAGTATTTCCAAGTTAGACAAGCTACCAAGCACCTCCCCACAACTCAATGCCATTATGTCCATACAGGTTTTATGATTCATTTGTAAACAACAGCTTTATTTGGTCTGATGTCACTCAGACCAAATAAACAGACATACAAGCAGAAATGGAAGAAGTTGGAAGAGGCCTTTGCCTATGAAAGGCATACAGACAAAGATGTCGGTGGCAAATAATAATTAACAACCGTTTATTAAATAATAATCAATAAATGCAGTATATGATGAAAATTAAATAGTGTTACCATCATCATAACAGCCTTTATAACTTGACCCACTGCTCGGAAACAAGGCCTCTCCTTCTCATCGAAGGAGGTTTAGGCAGTAGTCCACCACGTTGGAGGATATGGGGTGATCTTTTTCTACTCTGCCAGCACACATGGCTAATATCATGAAAATTAAATAGTTTATCATGCATCGAGCACTTAACCAACCATGGTTATGTGTTTTGTAAGATGGCGTTTGATACTTACTATAGGTAATATTACCGTGGTTATACGATCCGCCTACGCAACGACAAATACTTAATGATCATAATGTGATAGAATGTGATTTAAAAATACTCTACGCGGACGTAGTCGCGAGCGGAGCGCTAATTAGTATGTTATAAGCACTTCATTAGACATCAACTTTACTGGACTGCGATAATTATTGATTTTATTACGCTTTTGTATGAAAAAGAAAACAAAGAACCACAGATTTAATAATACTAGGAGATAGGCCAAGCCGGCGTTTAACTTGTGACAAGTGTATGCCCTGTGGGCATACATTTCCGCCACTTCGCCTTCCGATAAAGTCAAGTGAATACGTAACTCAGCGATTTGACCGATCTCCTTTGCGGCTGTGCTTAACTTTCATCGCTTCGCAGTCCTTAAGACGCGCGCAATGAATAGCGTATATTACGGCATGCTCAACTAGAACCATGTTATGTAGTACGGCCGCTGATCGCGACTCTCGGTCTTCCTATGAACTCGGCGATTCCACCGATCTCCTTAGATTGATATATATGTGCAAAGAACATACTTATAAAGTAGATAATAAAATACATATAGCCGTTTAGGTGGAGTGGTCGGTATAGCTGCCTACACATCATGCGGTCCGGGTTCGAGTCCTGGTAGCGACAAAATGTTTGCGGGACGACTACAAATTATTGTTGATGGATCATGGTCATAAATATTGTCCTCCGTTATCTAGTTAGATACATGATAACGGACAATTTTTCAATGATTCTTACCTAATTGTCGTTAGATATTAGTACTAGTATATTATTATATTATCTGTGATATTAGTGTGAGAGTGGAAATATAATTATTATTATTACCATCATAATAATTATATTTCCACGTGGGCTCAATTTACAGTGCGAACGAAGGGAAGCGAAGAAAAATTTTGAAACGAAGTTATACCTAGTTGGTATAATAACTTCATTCTATATCGTTCAATTTATATAGATGCCAAATATAAAAGTTACGCGTCTTCTGAAAAAATCTTGCGCAGCCCCGCAACGCGGGCGCCCCGTCTGTGGAATCCGGGATATCAGGTAGAGGTCCGAGCCCCTCTAGGCTCATCTGACCACTGCCTGATATCCTCCAAAGTGCCGCAGGCCAAGCTTCCGCAACCAGCGGTTGCTAAACTCTGGCTCTGGCATTATGGGTCTGCAGATTGGGATGGTATGCGCGACTACTTTGCGTCTATCCCTTGGAAGCAACGCTGCTTCAGTGAGAACGATTCATCAGCTTGCGCCGCTGCCATTACAGAGGAGATTGTATTAGGCATGGAATACTACATTCCACATTCCGATCTCATCAGTAAGGGCAGACGTAACCTCTGGTTCAACCGCGATTGTGCTGATGCTGTTTCACAGAAACAGGCAGCGTATCGCGCTTGGATCAGGGGTCGGGCTCTTAAAGCTCCTTATGTCGAATCACTGAAAGCAGCGTACAACAAGGCTTCCAAGTCCTGTAAGAAGGCTTACATAAGAGCGGATGCCCAGCGCGTCGCACGCATTGGCCACGAATTGGTGACGCATCCTACGGGCTCCCGTAGTTACTGGCGTCTGGCCAAAGCCGTGCAAAGCAATTTCTGCCAGCCCTCGCTGCCACCCCTGAGATGTCCAGATGGGTCATTAGCTCACAAGCCGCAGGAGAAAGCCGATCTTCTGGCAAGACTCTTTGCGGCTAATTCCCAAGTCGATGATTGCAATGCACTGCCACCTTCACTACCTCATTGTGGCTCCACGATGCCTGAGATTAAAATTAGGCAGCGTGAAGTTCGTGCGGAACTGCAATCACTCGACGTCCGGAAAGCTAGTGGGCCTGATGGCATCCCGGGGTGTTAACGCCATAATTTAGAAGTACTGAAAGTTTATTAGTTTAAAACATTCCGCGCCTATTTTGTCCAGGATTTACATCCATATCTAAATAATTAATATTTATTAACTTTGTTGGTGACATATTGGTAATATCCCTAAAACCTTACCCGTCCTTGTCTGCACTACGCAAATTTCATATGAATGAAGGAGACGGCATATCCTCAATGAGAAGCGTCGACGCAACGCCAGAGGAGTTGTCCAGAAAACGGTTCCGCGCACAGACGTGACGGAGGTTGATCCCGCTATATTTATTTCTCGATTATTTTGTGTTCGTTCTGCCATAGCAATTATTGAAAACGTGATAAAAAGGAAAGGCCGGCGCCGGTACGTGCACTGCAGAATTGTCAGGGCCAAGACTCGAGGAGCCGTGCGATACACCACGAGGTGAGTAGTGCAGAGTTATTTACTTTCCCAAAAAATCCATTTACCAGTGTCACCAGCCGTACTCCTGTTGAATCACGCCCCTTACAGTCCACTCAAGGACCTCGGTCCAAATCCAAACGCCTTCTCAATTGAAAACGTCAACATTAGATGGTCTTCGAGCCGAATATTCCTTTACCCGCATAAAATTACTTACATTTTCATTATAAAATTACCGTATCCTGATTTACATACGCATAACGCGTTTTTTAAATTTTAGGATCGATCTCCGTCTTTTACCGCATTTTAATAATTTCTTACCATTCACATATAAACAGTCATTACGTACTGTATATATTTCTTTAGTTACACCGCATAGTCTTAGTATTAATATATAAAGGTTCATTGCGCACTTTATATATTTATTTTACACCGCATAGTTTTTATTTTCGTACGTAGGTAATTCTACAAAACTCGCTCGCTTCGTTATCGAATTCCTAGCTTCTACAGCTACGCAACGCAATTTATTTGTTTAGTTATTACTTTAATTACTTTATATATTTAATTCAAAATGCGTCGAGAAGACAAAGATGCCAAGAGCGACTATGATGATGTGTCCATTGGTCTTCAACTGGCATTGTCAGCCCGGGATATGACTTACGCTCGCATGCAAACAATTTATGACCTGATTGAAAAGGTGAATACCGGCATTGAGCCCCTTGAAAAGTTTATGCGTGCATATGTCAATATCGATGCGATTCGCACTGAGTTCCGCGAGGCATATGACAAATATAACGCTCTTCTATTGAAACAAAATCCTAAAAATAAAATAAATGCACAAGCATGGATTAGCTTCGAAGATTTATATTGTCACATTAAATATAGTCATTCCAATTTTTCTAAATTATCCACACCACTTACTTCGTCGGACAGTAGTGATTTAGTCAAACAAAAGGTTCGATTGCCTCCAATCGAAATTATGTCATTTGATGGAAACATTCGTAACTGGCCACCATTTTACGCCAATTTTAAAAGTACGGTACACGAAAACAGTTCTTTGTCTAACTCAGAAAAATTGTATTATTTATTGGGAAAACTTTCCGATAAAGCCCAATCCGCATTTTCCGGAATCTGTCCGGATGGAAATAATTATGAAATTATATTTGAGTCGCTCGTTAATAGATATGAGGATAAACGTATGTTAGCATCTTCTTACCTAAATCGAATATTTGATCATAAGTCATTTAATACAGCGTCTATTGACAATTATGAATCATTTTGCGATAATTTTGTTTCTGCCGCAAACGCATTAAAAAACCTTAAAATCGACAATTTACCGGATTTTATTTTGTTCCATATTGCTATAAAAAAGGTTGATTCTGAAACCGCTCGATTGTTCGAAATGAACTCAGGAGACGAAATACCTTCTTTCGATAATTTTATAAAATTTATTCGAAACCAATATCGCATTTTACAAAACACCAAAGTTCTCGATAACCCGAATTCCGCTCAGTTTAATAACGCTAAACAATCAATAAATAAAAAACAGTTTAATGGGAGCAAGCTCGTTAAAACTCCCCCACAACTGCAATCTTATACTATTATTAATAAGCCCGAAAAATGTTTGTGCAATAACTTTGTTCATGAACATTTATATAAGTGTCCCGCGTTTTCTAATATGTCGCCTAGCGATCGCTTTAAGTCTGTAAAGCAAATTGATGCATGTATCAATTGTTTGAGTACCAAGCATAGGGCTGGTGTTTGTCAGTCGGCTTCCCGATGTAAAAGTTGTAATAATAAACATCACACACTTTTGCATTTTAACCGAAAACAGCAGTCTTATTCAACTCAATTATCGAGCGGTATTGATACGAGTGCTTTGTATCAAACGAGCCCTGTTGTCACCTCACCATCATTTCAAACGCTAACTGATAACGGACAACCATCTTTGTCACACGCACAGTCCGCGTCCGCGCAGCCACGCGCTTCACTCGCGCATGCACAACAGTCTGCGTCGCTTGCGCACACGCAGGTTTCGAGCCACAGCCAGCCACAATGTAACGCGGCAATTAATTCTCGCGTATATAAGCAACAACGTATTGCTAATACAACTGTATTGCTATCAACAGCAACGGTAATAGTACGCGACTCATTGAATAATGAACATCTTATAAGATGTTTGTTAGACAGTGGCTCGCAAACAAATTTCATTACTGCGGATTGTTGTAAACGCTTAAATTTAACAAATAAATTATCTGAAACTTCTTCAGTTAAAGGCATTGGTGGTACGGAAAAATCTGTTAAGGGCTCTGTACATTTCCAATTTTTTTCCCGTTTTAATTCAAACGTAATGTATAATATTAACTCGCTAGTTATCGATGAAATAACCGACTATTTACCTACGGCTCCTGTGGATATTTCCGCGTTACCTTATTTAATAGGTTTACCGCTCGCCGACGAAGCATTCGGCACCCCCAGTCGTATCGATGTACTGATTGGGGCCTCGCTTTTCCCGCATCTGTTGCTGCCTCGCGTCGTAAGCAGTAATTCTTCTGCACCACCTGCTGTGCAGACCGTACTCGGATACGTCATCATGGGCGCCGTGCCTGCGTTGCCTATGCGACGTGATAATAAAGTATCGCTCGCTTGTTGTTCGCATAACGACTCGCATTCGCCTGATCTTTCTAATGATGATTCATTGGAGTCAAAATTAAAGAGATTCTGGCAGATCGACGAAGCTCCCGTTACTCCTTTGTCGAGCAAATCTCTCGATGAATTAGAGTGCGAACATTTATATTCGATGACTACGAAACGTGATAAGGATACCGGTAGATACACTGTAGCTTTACCATTTCGCACCGACGTGTTCTCTTTGGGAAACTCGCTCGATGTCGCGAAAAAACGTTTCTTCTGCCTAGAAAAGAAATTGGAGTCTTCTCTTGAGTTACGTAACGCTTATAATGCCACCATTCGTGAATATATAGATAAAGGATATTTATCCCCCGCGCCCTTAGACAATGTAAGCGGTAGTGGTCCCGATTACGTCATACCGCACCACGCAGTTATACGTTTAGACAAAACTTCAACGAAATTACGTTCTGTTTTGGACGCTAGCTGTAAAACGAGTTCTGGTATATCGCTCAATGATATTTTGCACAGTGGTCCGAATTTACAGGGGGATTTATTTACAATTCTGTTAAATTTTCGCTTGTTCGCTATCGCTCTTTCGGCTGATTGTCGCCAGATGTTTTTACAAATTGGTATAAAAGAAAGCGATCGTCGATTTCAACGCATCTTATACCGCTTTCGAACATGCGATCCTTTGGTGTTATACCAATTTAACCGCGTCTGCTTTGGCCTTAAATCTAGTCCGTACCACGCACTCCGCACCATACAACAATTAATTGAAGATGATGGTCATAATTATCCTCTCGCTCGCGCTGTCGCTTATAATTCTAGTTCATTATATATGGATGATATCTGCTATAGTGAAATTTCGGAACCCCGCGCAATTCAGGTTTCTCGCGAACTCATTCAACTTTTTAAAGGAGGTCAATTCGATCTAGTCAAATGGACCAGTAACTCCCAAGCTGTGTTAAACAATATTCCTGCGTCCCACAGATTGACTGAACAATTAGAATTTGACAAGTCAGTAGAACAAAAGATCCTTGGCTTGCGCTGGTGTAAGTCGAGTGATTGTTTTGAATTTCATATTACCGCACCGCCACCTACATGTACCAAACGTGCTATACTATCGACTGTAGCCCGACTATGGGACATTATGGGTTTCGTCGCGCCTATAGTTCTTTATGCAAAACTACTCATCAAAGAGCTATGGTTGTTAAAGATCGACTGGGACGAAGTTCCGCCCCGTCACATCATAAGTAGTTGGCAAAGTTTTAGTTCTACCTTATCGCTATTAAACAATTTTAATGTCCCGCGCCATTTAGGTATCTTTGACAATTGTGTTCTACGCTTAATAGGATTTTCTGACGCTAGCGAACGCGCTTACGGTGCTGTCGTCTATGCTCATATTACTCGCAACGATGAAATAACTGTTCAATTGGTTTGTGCCAAATCCAAGGTATCGCCCGTCAAACCGCTGACTATCGCTCGTTTGGAGCTTTGCGGTGCAGAGCTTCTTTCCAAACTTCTTCGCCATGTTCATGACACTTATGACACGCGTTATAAAGTGAGTAATATTTACGCCTTTACCGACTCAAAGGTAACTCTTTGTTGGATTAATTCCTCTCCACACCGTTGGCAAACTTTTGTGTCCAATCGGGTTGTTCGCATCGTAGACAATGTTCCCGCAAAATACTTCTACCACGTGGCAGGCACTGACAACCCTGCGGACTGTCTATCGCGTGGGTTAACACCTGAAAAATTCCTTGAGCACCCGTTATGGTTGAACGGCCCTCCCTGGGCCAAACGCGATCCCTCCGAGTGGCCTATGAACAAAGTTACCGATTTAAATTCGGACGTAATTCCAGAAGAGAAGGTCCACGCTCACCCGGTACTTTCTGACACAAAATTTGACTCGCCTTTACTCGCGCTCGCTGAACGCACGTCATCATGGACTAAGTTACTGCGTATTATTGTTTTTTTGTATCGCTTTATGAAAAAACTCCCGCGTCGAACTGTCTCGGTTACCGCAAGCGATCTCGAATTCGCTGAAAATATGTTATTGCAACATACACAAAGAAAACATTTCTATAACGATTTTATTAATTTAAAAGATAATAAATATTGTTCATCAGCCCTTAATAAACTTAAACCATTTTTAGATAATAATTTAATTCGCGTGGGTGGTCGTTTGACGCACTCGGCTGAAGCCTATAGCACCAAATACCCGATAGTGTTGCCACATCGTGACCGCGTAGTTGAGATTTTAGTAGACTACTATCATAAAAAATATTTACATGCGGGTCCAGAACTCACCATGTCATTGTTGCGTCATAGATATTGGATCTTGTCCGCTAGACGAATTATTCGTTTTAGAATCTACAAGTGCAATTTTTGCCACAAGTGGAAACCGCGACCGCAGAGTTCGCCGATAATGAGCGATCTCCCTAAACATAGAGTGAACACCGCAATTAAGGCATTTTCGCATACAGGTTGTGACTACGCTGGCCCAATTCCATACGTACCCATACGTTCTAGGGGGGCAAAGAGTCGCAAGGGCTACCTGTGCATTTTCACGTGTATGACCACTCGCGCAATTCATATCGAATTAGCTACCGATCTTTCCACCGCTTCATTCATAGCCGCCTTAAAACGTTTTTTGTCACGTCGCGGACCGGTACAGTGCCTTTATTCCGACAACGCGACTAATTTTCGAGGGGCTAATTCATACTTGCGCGACTTATATAATTTTATTAATAAAGAATACCGCCCTCGCTTCGAAGAGGAGCTCGCTGAGCATCGCATTGATTGGCAATTTATTCCGCCCGCGTCACCGCACTTCGGTGGCTGTTGGGAATCTATGGTAAAAACTGTAAAGACTCACCTTTTCAAAACAATAGGTCAACAAATCCTCTCTTATGAAGAATTTGTAACTATCCTTACTCAGATAGAATGTCTTTTAAATTCCCGGCCTCTCACCGTTCTAAGCGCTGATCCCTCAGAGCCTAAGGCTCTCACTCCATCACATTTTTTACATACACAGCCTCTTTACTCTCTGCCTGCCGCACAGATAGACACGTCTAACGATCATCTACTCGAGCGGCATTCACTTATGGACAAAATGATTCAATCATTTTGGAAGAGATGGCGAAGCGAGTACCTTCATCGTTTACAAACGCGTTTAAAATGGAATAAACCCAATGCGGACACGATCAAGGAGGGAACTGTGGTAATAATAATAAACGATAGCTCCCCTCCTTTATCGTGGCCGCTAGGTGTTATTGAAAAACTGCATACGTCTAAGGACGGCTACACACGTGTCGTTACTGTACGTACCTCTAAGGGTATTCTGGTGCGACCTGTGGTCCGCTTGTGCCCCATTCCAACACAGTAATAACACTAACTCATTACCCTTTAGTTTAGTTCTATTATTATTATTATTTTTTTTTTTTTTTTGATTTTCGCAATCTATAACTCGCCTATATTTTTTCTTTAAAGGTGACCCTTTAAGGCCGGGGGGAATGTTAACGCCATAATTTAGAAGTACTGAAAGTTTATTAGTTTAAAACATTCCGCGCCTATTTTGTCCAGGATTTACATCCATATCTAAATAATTAATATTTATTAACTTTGTTGGTGACATATTGGTAATATCCCTAAAACCTTACCCGTCCTTGTCTGCACTACGCAAATTTCATATGAATGAAGGAGACGGCATATCCTCAATGAGAAGCGTCGACGCAACGCCAGAGGAGTTGTCCAGAAAACGGTTCCGCGCACAGACGTGACGGAGGTTGATCCCGCTATATTTATTTCTCGATTATTTTGTGTTCGTTCTGCCATAGCAATTATTGAAAACGTGATAAAAAGGAAAGGCCGGCGCCGGTACGTGCACTGCAGAATTGTCAGGGCCAAGACTCGAGGAGCCGTGCGATACACCACGAGGTGAGTAGTGCAGAGTTATTTACTTTCCCAAAAAATCCATTTACCAGTGTCACCAGCCGTACTCCTGTTGAATCACGCCCCTTACAGTCCACTCAAGGACCTCGGTCCAAATCCAAACGCCTTCTCAATTGAAAACGTCAACACGGGGGTTGTTCTTAAAAAATGTGCAGCGGAGTTGTCTCCCGTACTGACGCGCCTATACCAGCTCTCATACTCTACTGGACAGGTGCCGGAGACTTGGAGAGAGGCTAATGTGCAGGCTGTACCCAAAAAAGGGGACCGCTCAGACCCGGCCAACTACCGGCCAATAGCAATCACCTCAGTACTATGCAAAGTTATGGAAAGGATCCTTAACAACCACCTGATCCGTTACCTAGAAGATCACTCACTGATCCACGATCGACAGTACGGCTTTAGGCCGAAACGATCGACGGGTGATCTTCTAGCGTACTTGACGCATGTCTGGGGTGAAGCTATGGACAAGCGTAGCGAGTCACTGGCTGTCAGCCTTGACATCGCCAAAGCTTTTGACAGGGTCTGGCACAAAAGTCTTCTCTCCAAGCTTCCGACATATGGTCTGCCTACTCAGCTCTGTGCCTGGGTGGCCGGCTTCCTGCATGAGCGAAGAATTCGTCCTCTCCGACGGATGCAGTTCGCGGTTCATGTCAGTGAATGCTGGTGTTCCCCAGGGGTCCGTTTTATCCCCTACACTGTATCTTCTGCATATCAATGATATGACTCCTCTTGGGAACATCCATTGCTATGCAGACGACAGTACAGTGCATGCGGGCTACTTTGGACACGCAAGGGCTGGACGAGCAGAAACGGTAGAGAGTCGTGAGAATCTTGTCATTGAACTCAACAGAGAGCTCGACCTTGTTTCTCAATGGGGTACAGCAAATCTGGTTGAGTTCAATGCCAAGAAAACTCAGGTGTGCGCGTTTACGGCTAAAACGTCGCCATTCCTTTCCCTTCCCTCTCTCCAGGGCACAACACTAACGCTACAGAGCAGTATCACCTTGCTCGGTATGGAGGTTCGTAGCGACTTGAATCCGAAGGACTACATCGAAAGCGTGATAAAAACAGCTCCACGGAAACTCGGAGTCCTGAACAAGGTGCGGCGTTTTTTCACGCCAAATCAACTCTGCTTGCTATACAAGACGCAAGTACGGTCCTGCGTGGAGTATTGCTCGCACCTGTGGGATGGCTCTGCCAAGTACTTACTCGATGCTTTGGATAGGTTGCAGCGTCGCGCGGCCCGCATCATCGGCAATGAAGAGGTGACTAAACATCTTGAGCCTCTCCAATTGCGTCGCAATGTTGCGTCATTGAGCGCTTTCTACCGTCTGTACCACGGCGAGTGCTCTGAGGAACTTTTCACTCTTATCCCACCGTCTCCCTTCCTTTTAAGGACTACGCGTGCTGGTCTACGTTGTCACCGACAAACTGTGGCTAGCATTCCAACGCGAACTAAGAAATTTGGCAACTCGTTTCTTTGTCGCACAATCAAGAAATGGAATTCACTGCCAGCACACGTGTTCCCTCCTTCCTACAATCCTGGGTCATTCAAAAGAGACGTGAAGAAGCACTTTGCAGGTTAGCAAGGCAAAGGTGGCTAGTGCGGCAGTGTATCTCTCGCACCAGCTATCTTCGCATTTGGACTCCACTTCTGCTTAACATCAGGTGGAATGGGGTCATTTGCTTGACCTATTTATAAAAAAAAACCCTTTGAACGTTATCAGAATTTACATTGAACTCATTAGATTAGATAGAATTATTATGTAGGTATATAAAAAATGACAAAAATCTCTACTCTTCCGTTCTCATCCGTCTCGTGTAAATTGACCTAATGCCTCATCCGTCAGTACCAACCTATGTTATTTTTAAAGAAAACAAGTAAGTATTAGGATTTCAAATATTTATTCATAATCCTTCCATTTTAATTAAAACATTTTTTGCCCATGATGGAAGCACATACAAAGTTTGTCTGTCCACAGAGATCTGAAACAAACAAAAAATGAGTGTAAATGAAATAATCCTTTGAACCTACCTCAGATCATATTATTATATGATCTGAAATACCTACCTACCTAATAGTTTAGGCACGCTTTCGATAATCTGTCTAAAGACAGTTTTGCTTGAAGAGTAAGCAAAACCTAGCTATGCATTGCATAGTCTAGGAATTTTATTTCTTTCACTTGGTTATACCTACTACGCTATCAACGTAGGTAGCTAATACGAGCTACGAACTCTGCTACGAGCATGCGACTCCGACCGACGTAAACACTGCAATGCGCGACTTTAATTCAAGGAAGGAAAGTAGAATTTCTCTCTGTATACAGAATTCTAAGTAGATTGTAGTAGGGTATTATTGGGCATTCTGGCACACTTTTTTAGGTGCCAGGATGCCCAATAATAGTAGTGAAAATCACGAAGTGGTCTTAAGTTTTGCAGTTTTGCATCACATTGTTCTGTGTAGGTGATTTACTAAAAGGCTGATTTAAAATGCGAAGTGAATTAGACAGTCCGATGAAATATTATATTGAAAGCGTTTTTTGATTTAGCTGCTAAACCCACCTTCATGATTGTTGGCTGTTGGATAATTATCCTCTCTATAACTGCCGTGGTATGAATATAAAACCAGATATTTATAAATACATTCATTCTCTCTCCCTACATCGATGTGTATGGATACTACCTACAATGAAATTTATTAAACAACCACTATCCTTGCAATTTCAAAAAATTTGCCCAGATGAGGTAGTATCTGTTCATCGACATGGAAAATTGCTACCTAATATGATTAGATGTCTTGTTTGTGGGCCGTCAAATGTAGGAAAACAAACTTACTTATTGGCCTTCTACTACATGAAAATGGACTGCGGTTTAAAAATGTGTATTTATACTCTAAGACGCTATATCAATCCAAATATGTATACCTAGAAAAGGTTTTGAATTTAGTGCCAGAGGTATCATTCGCAAAATATCGAGATAATGACTTGATCGTGAGTCCACACGAGGCTAAACCACATTCAGTAATAATTGTCGATGATGTAGCATGTGAAAATCAATCCAACATGCGAGATTATTTTGCAATGGGTAGGCATAAAGGAGATTGGTAAAAATGGGCCTAACCGTTACAAGAACGGGATAGTGATCAAAAATTATTATGTATTTTTTTAGAATTTACTGTAAAATATCAACATTTCTTTCTATGGGAGATTAATGTAACAAACAATAAGTGTTTGAACGATATTTATTCTACTTCCGCCATCAAGGAACAAGGAAAAATATTGCCAACAGTAAATTATATCATTTTTAATCGATTACTCTATTATATTTTTAGTTTTTTTTTAATTAAAAATATTAGCTGATATATTATTGAAATAAGAATAATGTATAACGACATAAAGTCTTTTATTTTTCCTGAATAAAAAAAAACTGAAGTTAATAATCTTAGCAAAAGATTAAAAATAATTTGAAAGTATCGAATACTTAATCGATAATCTTCATAAACTACTTTTTAAGCTGGCAACAATAAAACAAGCGGAAGCGTCATTTTGTCATTTATTTATGATATAAGTATGACATTTGGTTCGCTTTCCGGGTTGTTTATTTGTGAGTTTTACGCTTTTACGTGATTTTATTTTGATTCCTAATTACTATCTTCGACGATTCTCGCTACTTTCTACTTTATGAGCCCTTTATGATTGTATGGTTTGATTCATTTGGAGGTAGGTATAGTATCTTTACTATTCCATTATCTGTTAGTATTTTATTTAAAAATACATTTTTCACAAATAAGGAAGGAGGAGGAGGTTGTGGGTCATTTTCTCGCAATATCCCTATCGAGATTTAATAAATAAAAGCCTATAAATAAGGTGATTGTGCCTGTTTACATTTTTGGTATCGTATCTTTTAATATCTACATATCTTGCTAACCCCATAGAAAAGCATTAGAATATTAATACTAAAAGAATGTGTATTTCTCGCTCTATAAAACAGTCTAAAAATCATCAGTGTAACGCTTAGGCCCAGAGTCCTTAGAAAGTTTACCATTCTCCTTTATTGACTGTTTTTACTTAAATCAAACTTACACCAAAGTTCCTAAACAGTTGGTAAGAGATAACGCCAACCTAATAATATTATTCAAACAAGGCGATATCAACTTACGTCATGTATACGATGAACATGTTAGTACTGATATGTCGTGGCCAGAGTTTAAAGAATTGTCTTCGAAAATTTGGAAGATTCCATTAAATTATTTAGTAATTAATAAGGATTGTCCGAAAAATAAAGGTGGATACAGGATGAATTTCGATACTTTTGTTAAATTTGATTAATAAATAAAATGAGATTCATACCAGTTCAGATTCATTTCGCCTAAAAAACTATTAGACATAACACGTGAACTTCTACAGTTTATTAAATGGAACAGAAAATAAAAAATCAAGTGGTTGAAGCTTCAGAAGCTGTCAAAAAGAAAGTCAAAGAAATGCGTTTATTGGAAAGTGAAAATGAAAAAATGTTAGATACAGTTTTTAAACCCGTTACGACTTCACTCAATCAAATTATACAACATAAAAAACATTTACAGACATCAAAACATTCTATGAATGATTCAGTGAGAGATTCCTTTCTCATGAAAGATGAGAATCTTTCTCTAGACTCCGAGGACTCTGAGAAAACCTTTAAGAATAAAAATAGCATTTGCAGTTCTCAAGACTCTGATGAAATGGATCAAAACTTAGATGGAAATGCTATTGACGAGTCTGATCCTAACAACGCAAGTAATCTATCGTTCAGAACAATAGACTCAATACCTTGTTTAGATGGAACTTCTTGGTCAATGTCTTCCGAAATATTTAAGGATGTTCCATTTGGTGTTAGAAGAGAACGAGGTAAATTAATGATGGGTACATCTCGTGTAGAAATGAATGATAAAAAAATATCAATAGCAGGTCATGAGTACAGAAAAACTCCTGGTTTGTGTGAGCTTTTATTTAAGAAAGTGCCCAATTTAGAGCTGATAACGGAAAGCGATGGACAAGTGTATAAAGCAATACTGATAGAAACTAACGCTCACCGTCGAGATTATGATCCAAAGAAGCCAATCAAATCTAATAAAGGCAGAAAATATTTAAATATTATAAGACCACTATTTAAGTTACGTAAACCTTCAACATCTTCTGTTTCATCGAGTGTAAGTAATGTTAACTATGTTAGTGAGGGTGAAGGACTACGTGTGAAGAAAAAGTATAGAAAAGATACTGATTATATTTACTGGGATGATCCTAACGAGCTTGTGGAGAGACTGAAATTACTAATTGCCTCTAAACATGCTGGAAATACTGGACTAGATAATGAAATTATATCCATAATTGAGGAATTACGTGAAAGTGGTATTATAAATTAGATATTATAATTTTATTTTTCTATTATCACTCCACCATTTGCTTGGACTACTTCTCTGGACGAAAATGAATATTGATAAATTCGGACATTCTGTTCATAAAAGATTACGTTTCTCGGAAATATTAGATTTAACAGATAACTCTTTAGTAAAATCAGAAAGTGGCCATTATGATGCTTAGTCATCGCGATTAACTGGAATCAAAGAACCATTGGCACCTGATGATGCGGTAAACAAAAAGTATGTAGATGAAAAAGTTTTCGGTTTATGTACAAAAAAAGAAATTTCCATTTTTGTGGTAACAATAAAAGAGGAAATCGCATCAAGCTTAAAGCAGTTTGAGAAAACATTTTGTACAAAAGACTACGTCGAAAAGTTAATTGCTAAGCGAAATAATGATCAAGCAGCAAGTAGTAAACGAAATCCATAGATCAGCGCGTAAAAATTTCGACAGAAGATTTATTTATTTATTTACACTTTTGTACACCTATTATTGTACACCAACAAATTCAATACAATATACAAAAAAAAAAAATATGATCATGGTACAATGGGCGGCCTTATCGCAAAGTGCGATCTCTTCCAGGCAACCTTAAGATGGACAGGATTTGCAGGAACAACAACTCAGAGGGAAGTTGGCAACTAATCATAGATAATTATTGTTAATTTATTGAATAACTTTTAGGGCTAAATTATAAATAGTTTATAATATATGCTTATTTAATATACAACACAACAAATAAATACATACACTTATCAATAATATATAATATAATACAATATAATACATATGTATAAGATATATACTTATATAGGTATAAATATAAATAAATATATATGTGAAATAAAACAGGAAAGGGTAGTTATATGGCAAGTTTTAAGGAAATAGTGGTAGGCACTAAAGTGACATAATAATCCTTCACATAACTCTTAAAAATGTTGAGAGATTTGGCATGCCTTATTTCGACTGGCAATGCATTCCACAAAATAACGGCATGTACTGTGAACGACTTGCTGTAAAATTTTGTGAAATGCATTGGAGTCTCCAGCCTCAAATTACTGGCTGAACGCAAAACTTGAGAGTGGGTATCTTGGAGGAAAGTAAATCGCTGTTTAAGATAGGATGGGGAATTTGGATTAAAAAGGATATTATAAAGGAGAGAGAGGATATGTGCATTCCGGCGAAGGTGGATGGGTAACCATTTGAGCATCGTGCGAAATTCAGAGACATGGTCATCTTTGCGTAGGCCGAATATGAACCTTATGCAGAAATTTTCAAGGCGCTCAAGCTTGTTAAGTTGATCTTCGGTAACGTCAAGGTAGCAGACATCAGCGTAGTCTAAGATTGGAAGGAGAAGAGGATTTGCAAGCGCAATCTTGGTGGCAGTTGGTAGAAAATTACGAAGACGTCGAAGAGCGCCTGCAGAAGCGAACAGCTTGCGGCTTATCTCCTGAAGCTGAGGACCCCATGACAAAGTGCTATCGATATATAAGCCCAGGTCCTTCACACACTTGCTTACAGTAATGTCCATGCCATCAAAAGTTATTTTAGGAAGTTGCGACCAATCGACTTTCGACGTTATTTAAGGGCTCCCTATGATAATTATTTGAGTCTTAGACGGATTGAGCTTAAGACCGAACGACTTACTCCATTCACAAATATGCGAAAGGTCCGAATTGACAGTCGTGATTGCTTCAGATAACTCATATAACGGAGTCTGGGTATAAATTTGCAAGTCATCTGCAAAAAGGTGGTAGGACGAAGTCAGTTGATTAGAAATAGAATTAATGAAAATAGTGAATAACAGAGGAGATAAAACGCCACCCTGCGGAACCCCAGCAGACGTATTGCTCCATGAAGAAAGCGTATCTTCGACGCAAATACGTTGACGGCGTCCAAACAGGTAACTATGAAACCAATCAATCACCATAGGAGATATGTTAAGAGAGTTTAATATGCCAAGCAGTATGTCAAAATCGTATTCCTAATTGTTAAAGAATTACATTGAGCCCAAAAAGTAGAACTTTGCAAATTTTATGTGTACGTAAAGGAATTAATATTATGATGACCGTATTGTCGTAGTTATAATTATTTTTTTATTCCGTGTCATTTTAAACGTTGAGATTAGTTCCGTGTCATTTTGTGCAGCTATGACTGCAATATAGTTTACCCTGGTTTTTATTCTTATTTTACCCTGGTGATATAAAGGGTTGTATTTAAATACCTGTGACGTAAATTAGGTCCAAGTCGTGAATAATTAAAAAAAAAAAACTTAACTCGCGGAGTGCCCTATTTTGTCGTGGTGTGATCAACAATTAATTTAGTCAAAATTTTGGTTTCATTAGATTTGACGGATTAGACCTCATGTTTGTATAGTATTGACAAGTGACTTTGTAGACTGACTGGTATAGTCACAGGTAGTATCATGGGCGGTTAGAAACATAATGATTAAAGCTGCTTACGTAAGTAACGTTAAATGATTAAAATGATTAAGATGGGAGTTAGGTGGCTACTCACGACATGCATTTGACTAATGACTATTGGAAACCATTAACTGTGTGATATGGAATCAAAAAACCGAAGGACTGAGTTTTGATGTAGCCGAAGGACTGTACTGCGTTATTGGAAGCCGAAGTACTCTTGACTGAAGGACTGGTTGACATTACTGATAACAAGTGTTTGCGTGTGTGCCGTAGTGTACCGGCGTGATCATGGTCATATTTGATGGAGCGGAAGGTAGTAGGAACTTGACAGTCAGTCTTATTTCACAATTGTGCCATTGAATCACATGTGTTGAGTCACATGTGTGGAGTCTCAAGAGAGTCTTTTGCGGATTTTTTTTGCAAGTTTCTTGTGAGTCACGTGTAGGGTAATGTAGAGATAAATGCCAGAATGTTGTGTACCATTCGGAAGTTAAGGTCGAGGCCTATTGTGGCCTAAGTGATACCTAATGAGTAAGCTTAAGTTATTGTGTGGACTCGAGTAGTGTTCTAATGGCCGTATATTTGACCATAGCGTGTAGTAAGTGGATGATGCACACATGCGCAGGGTTCCACGGTGTTGGACGCGCGTGTGATTGAGAGCAATTGTGATCGCTGTTCGGCTGTGAGTCGTAAAGTTAGAGGTTTAACTCCAGTTAATTCAATGCAGTAGCGACGTTTGATATGCGGTACATGACCCTAGTTAATGATGTTCATGTTTTATTATGATATCTAAGTTGCAATACTTAGTTCTAAGCTTTGATTTAATGTACTAATTTTTTAAAGACCTTAGACCATGTAATTTCGGTAGAGATTTCTAATGTTTTTTTTTTGTTAGAAAGACGAAGAAAATACTGTAAAACTCTAACAATATTTTATTCCCATACAAAGCAATAGTTAAGTCAAAGTCAAACTCAAAGTCAAAATTACTTTATTCATTTAGGTACAATTTGTACACTTATGAAAGTCAATTTTGATGCCATCGGTTCGAGAGTCTAATAATTAAACTTAAAATAAAAATAAAAAAATATATAAAAAAAAATGTGATTTAAGACATCTTTCCTTACAATCTTGTCAATTAGAAAATTAAATTTTTACACATATTGATATCTCACTAGATTACAATGGAGAATCGAGCACATTTGGATGTGTCCACACATTTTTATCATCTATGTATTCCTGAACTTTATAATACGCTTTCTTCATTAAAATTTGTTTAATATGAAGCTTAAATTTATGTGACGGAAGTTCAGTTACATGATGTGGGAGTTTATTATATATATGTATACATTTCCCCATGAATGAGTGACTAGTTTTATGAAGTCTGAAACTTGGAACAGCAAGTTTATTTCTACCTCTTGTGTTTAAATTGTGATAATCACTTTTCTTCAAAAATGTATGTAAATTTTTATGAACATACATAATGTTGTCATATATATATTGGGAAGCAACCGTGAAAATATTTATTTCTTTAAATAACTCTCTAAGCGAGTCACGAGGTCTTAGTTTATAAATGGCGCGTACGGCTCTCTTTTGTAATACAAAAATGTCTTGAATATCAGCTGCTGATCCCCACAGCAATATACCATATGACATAACACTATGGAAGTAACTGAAATATACAAGTCTTGCCGTCTCAACATCAGACAGAAATCTAATCTTTTTAACAGCAAAAGCAGCAGAGCTAAGTCTTCCTGATAGGGTAGTAATATGAGGATTCCATTGTAGACGTGAATCTAAAGTTATTCCTAAAAATACTGTTGAGTCAACACATTGTATAATTTCTTTGTTAATTTTAATATTTGTACTGACCTGCTTGACATTTGGTAACGAAAATTTCATACATTTAGTTTTAGTTGAATTTAGTAACAAGTTATTATTAGTAAACCAACACATTACTTTGGAAAGGGCATTATTCACATCGTCAACATTTTCTGTTTGTCTATTTAGTTTGAAAATAAGGGAAGTATCATCTGCAAATAATACCGTCTCACATAAGTTGCTTACATAGTAAGGCAGGTCATTTACATAAATCAAAAAAAGTAACGGACCTAATATCGAACCCTGCGGCACGCCCATGAGCATAGGGGCCCCTGAAGACTTCGCTTTATTTATAACTACTGTTTGTAATCGGTCACTCAGGTATGATTCAATTATTTTTAATGAGTTCATTGAGACGCCATAATGTTGTAATTTGGCCAATAAGGTTTTATGTTCTACACAGTCGAAGGCTTTGGACAAGTCACAAAATACACCTAGAGCATCTTGTTTGTTTTCCCAGGCATCAAATATATGTTTCATTAACGCAACACCTGCATCTGTCGTATTTCTACCCTTAGTAAAACCAAATTGTCTGTCATGAAACAGTTTATTCAATGTAAAATGAGAAAGCAATTGATTGTAAATGACTTTCTCAAATATTTTACTTAACGCTGGTAAAATGGATATGGGACGAAAATTAGTGGGATCACATTTATCCCCAGACTTAAACAAAGGTATAATTTTACTACATTTCATTAAATCGGGAAAAACCCCATCTTCAATGCATTTATTAAAAATAATCATTAAATATGGGGAAATTACTTTAATTATTGATGTTATAACTGTAACCGATAAACCCCATAGATCTTTCGTCTTTTTCTTATTTAAAGATTTAAACGTTTTTATAATGTAATCGTCATTAATTTCATTAAAGTTAAAAGAAATATCACATTTATCAACACTAGATTCTAAAAAGGAAACCGCAAATTCAGTAGATGAATTCAGTTTACTAGTGATTTTCATGGGAATGTCTGAGAAAAAGGCCTCCATCCCTTGTTTCATTTCGTCATTTCCACGATGTCTTTTACTTTATCCATAACTGGTAAAAGTTCAATATTAACCACAAATTATTTACCAACTTTGGAACTGGATGGTGATTATGAGTGTTCTTTATTACATTTCTCCACCTTCAATTCTATTCCAAATATTACAAAAAATAACAACAAATTTTATTATGGTAATGGAGAGGTTGTAGAAATTCCTGAAGGAACTTACGAGCTTCATGATATATATGACTTTATAAAGGCTAATATAAAAGGTTGTATGTTCAAATTATTTTGTAATAACAACACTCTTAAAACCATAATATATTGCACAAAGGATATTCATTTTGAAATGCAAAATTCTCTTGGAGATTTATTGGGCTATGGTAAAGTTCTTCTGAAAAGTAATAAATTACACGAGTCTCCCTTTCCTGTAAACATTTTATCAACAACAGTGGTACGCATCGAATGTGATATTGTTAGCGGTTCATATATCAACGGAAAATCAAGTCACATCATACATGAATTTGTTCCAAATGTGCCACCTGGTTATAGAATAATAGAAATACCAAAGAACACAATATACTTTCCAATCAATAGACACTCTATTAATAGTATTAACATAAGGATTTTGGATAGCCTCAATAACCTTATCGATCTTCGTGGTGAAGAAGTACAATTGTATTTGCATATAAGAAAATATGATCGATTACTATAAAAACAGTATTCCACACATTCAAAAGATTAGTGGTTATCGTGCGATCCGAAAGAGAACACTTGTTTGTGGTAAAAGACAGAAATTATCAGAAGAGAATAAACAATTTTTGAAATTGATTGGGCTGTTGAAATGAATATCTTAAATATTACTACTACTAGCTACTTTCTCCTAATGGAGTCCTTCTTATCTGATCGCATATTTCAAGTGCGCGAAGATGGAGAGACATCAAGATTCCACAACGTAATGGCGGGAGTCCCACAAGGCTCCGTCCTTGGGCCAGTCTTGTACACCTTGTTCACGTCTGACCTCCCGGAAGCACAAGACGTTGTAACTGCTACCTTTGCTGACGACACTGCAGTGCTCGCTAGTAACATGGATGCTACAACTGCCTCGAAAACCTTGCAAAGTAGCCTCTTCAAGATAGACGAGTGGCTAAGGAAATGGAGAATACAAGCAAGTGCATCCAAATCGGTACACATAACATTCACCCTACGCAAAGGAGACTGCCCACCGGTGACACTAGGAGGTAACACCCTGCCTAAAAGTGACTCCGTTAAATACCTCGGCATTCATCTTGATAGAAGATTGACCTGGCAGAAACACATAAAAACTAAGAGAGAAGAATGAAACATACGGTTCAAAAACATGTATTGGCTGATGGGTCGCAACTCGGTACTGTCCATTGACAATAAACTTTTAATATATAAGACCATCCTCAAACCAATATGGACATACGGAATGCAGCTGTGGGGTAGCGCCTGTAATTCCAACATAAATATCATACAACGTGTACAAAATGGTATACTCCGAACCATCGCCAATGTACCGTGGTTTATAACCAATGCGGAAATACATGAAGCACTCAACATAAATACTGTCAAGAAAGAGATAGGGTTCTTGGCGGAGAAATATAAAATACGCCTAGAAAAACACCCAAATGAACTGGCAAACCAGCTGTCCAATATTAGCTACCGCAAACGCCTCAAACGCCATGACGTACAAGAACTGAATATAAGATTTTCAAATGAGTGACTGTTCCCGCTGGGGAGCATCCTCGACCCGACAAACTGCTCACAACAGATCTGCTTATAGTCTGGAGCTGGACTGATTGCAGATAGGGAAATGATATAAAAAAAAAATATTACTAATACCCCTGTTTATGACAACTCGATAGAATGTATTGAAACTCATTCATACAAGCCTTACATAACAAGCTTCAACAGAAACGATGAAATAAGAATTCCAATAAACCAACAAGACTTATACATACTTCCAAGTGCAAGCACTTTGTATTTGGAAGGGATCGTCAATGTTTTCAAAAATGATGACAAGGATAGAGCGCCGTCATTTCATTTTACCAACAACTCTCTTGTGTATCTGTTCCAAGATATATGCTATGAATTAAATGGTGTTGAAATAGATAAAGTAAAGAATGCTGGCATTACTACTACTATGAAATCTTTATTATCTACGAATGACATCGAATCGAAGATATCTCAAGCATGGGGGTGGGATATACAAGGCGTTAAAAATAATATTGGCGGTAATTTTTCTGCATCAATTCCACTTAGTCACATACTTGGATTTGCTGAAGACTATAAAAGAGTAATAGTAAATTGCAAACATGAGCTTGTTTTATTGCGAAGTAATACAGACCTTAACGCTTTAAAACTTAACACCGGTGAAACTTTACGAAGTATTGAAATACATAAAATAATTTGGCGCATGCCTCATATTAAAGTATCAGACAGAGAAAAGGTTAACTTACTTAAACTTCTTGAAAAAGATAGACCTATACAATTAGCGTTCAGAAATTGGGATATCTATGAATACCCATTACTTCCGAAGACTACGAAACATACTTGGTCTATAAAAACTTCAACACAAATTGAGAAGCCTCGATATGTGATTCTTGGACTACAAACTAACAGAAAAAATGACGTGCCTAAGGATATGTCCAGATTTGACCATTGCAACTTGCGTGACGTTAAAGTTTATTTAAATTCCACCTATTATCCGTACGAAAGCTAAACTACAGATTTCGCAAATTATACTTTTGCTTTAATATACGAGCAGTTCGTAAATTTTCAACAGTCTGACTATGGTCGTAGATCTAGTTGTTTGTTAAGTGCTCAAGAATATAAAGATATTGTGCCATTATTCGTAATAGATTGTTCGAGACAAAACGATAACATAAAAACTGGACCCGTAATTAATATTCGCCTGGAGCTGGAGAGTCATAAAGAAATACCAGATCAGACGTCAGCATACTGTTTAATATTGAACGATTGTATCGTAGAATATAAACCTTTGAGTAATATTGTTCACAAAATATAATGAGTTCAACTATTTTTGTTGACGTTCTAGGTTTTAAAGACTACCGTGGTAATTTCATAATAAAGGAGCTAGCGTTATCTACGAAAGAATTTACTCAAGTATTTTTGATAAAGCCCCCATATCCGTATTCAAAGTTAACACCAGAAGAAAAAAGAAGAGTTAGGTGGATTGAAAGAAATAGAAATATTTATTGGAGCGAAGGAAATATTGACTACAGGGAATTCAAAAGATTAATTATTCCGATTTTACAAAATAAAACTACAGTAATGAAGGGGGTAGAAAAGTAGAAATGGATAAAAGACTTGTGTGATAACTGTATCTTGATAGACATCGAAGCTAAAGGCAGTCCTAATTTTGCAATGTTGTATGAAAATTATTGTAAATGTGCTTCTAGTTTTAATTGTTTAAACCATAATAATGTCTGTGCTCTCAGAAATGTTATATGTATTAAAAAGTGGTGTATTGAAAATAATATGTCAATTACAGATTTTTAAATAGATAATAGTAGTTTATGCAACTGTCATATAATGAAGGGTATTAAAACACGAGTGTGAGTTTATGAAACGAGCGCAGCGAGTTTCATAATAGTAACGAGCGTTTTAATACCCGTGTTATATGCAGTTGCATACACTACTTTATCTACACTCATACATAAATTCAAATAAAACAACAGATTTTTTTTTTGTATGGGTTAGATCCCTTTGCCTTCCCGAGTATTTAAGAAAAATAACTGTATCATAATGAGTCGAACCGGTGTTATAATGGTCATTATGTTACAGGTTGTTTTTTTTAATTTTAATTTTGATTATCTGTATTAAAAAGTATGTCATTTTATGTTCACCTTTGATATCGTAATTCGAATATTATGACATGAGTGTAGATAAAGTATATTAAGTAAGTCTTTTATTTCTAACGATACCTCATAATGTGGGATAAAATCAAACAACATTCTGCCTCAAAGTGTAGTATAATGAAATAAGAATAGGACACAGATATTTACAATTATGAAATGAGAATAAAAAAATATTAAACATTTAAGACAAACTATTTACATCAGTATGCTCTTTTGTTTACAATGTATCTCCGAAGGATTATATGTAACTAGAGAAGTTACACACAATTCCTACGCGAGAAATTTAATTTATGAAATTATAGATTATGATTATAGCCTTAGAAATTATAGCTATAACCACACAATTATTTGGAGATTTTATTAATCAAACCCTCTGTTACGACATCACTGCCAGTAAGTTTCCCTTTCCTACCCTTTGAAACACATACCGAACGGCAAATTCAAATTTCCCGCCAATTGCCGCAAACGCCGACTAGAGTGCACTACTCTGCAAGAAAAAACCGATGGCCGCCGCGCAAATTACGAGACACACGTGAGCTCTGTGATTTTTGTGGTTTTATGAAAAAAAAAGGATTTTTCTCGAAGTGCTGGACATCTCGATATTTTGGTTTAAAAGCTACTCGAATGATAAAGTGAATGGGTGCACCCGAAGCCTTCAGTACAAAGCAGCATTGGTGAGTCCTACAATCCTAACTACCTACTGGCAGTGGTTATTTAAACTTAAATTCTCGGGTTTAAAATTGAGACGGCTTCAGGCAGAGAATCGAAAGGACTTTTCCTCTTCGAGGCTATCCTATTATCCAACATTTATTAGTGGTCCAATCGAGTCGGATTAAGTACCGGTTACTTACTGATATCAACGGTCTATCCGGATATTTACTCCGTATTTATCTTAAACTTAAATATAAAAAACAGCTAAGTGCCTATACTTTCAAATAGTTAGTTTAGTTTATCCGAACATTTCAAAGTAAATGAGAGAATTGCAAGCTAAAAGATTCAATTAAGTACCTACCGGTAACACGGACGCCTCATGCCGCGTCTAGTGTTCTACCTGTTAATATTATAACAAAATATTATTATAAATGTAACTAGCGCCATCTATGTTAACTCATGCTCAACTTTATTAATAAATGTCAGTCTGTGCAAAACGTCACTCTGCGTATTATTATCACTACCTAGTTATTTTGGTTATCTGCTTGTAGTCGTCTCAACTCCAGATATTTACCTACAACATTGTTGATTTGTGCTCGGATTAACACTAAGTAATAATACCTATCTAAGTATATTATGTATTTATTGCATACATTTAATAATTATTAATTTGTACGTAGGTCGGTATAGGATTACTTACTTAATAAACAATTCATACTTACCTACATATAAAAAGTTTGAGTTATACTTACCTACATCTTACACGTACGATTTTAGGTCAAGGTCAAGGACAATTAGCAGTTCCTACGCGTGTCTAAGAAAGT
This sequence comes from Elophila nymphaeata, assembly GCA_955850985.1. Lineage (NCBI taxonomy): Eukaryota > Metazoa > Arthropoda > Insecta > Lepidoptera > Crambidae > Elophila > Elophila nymphaeata. The sequence goes on from OY039071.1 coordinate 7,229,538, forward strand.
AGGTACCTTTCACATAATTACCAAATATTAAAATAACATCTAGTGATTTTATTTATAATAAAAGTTTTGTAGTAAGTATATCAACATGCCTAACTGTACTATTCTTGATGTATATAATATTAAACTATTATTATCGGCTCCTTCGTGCACCGCGTTCGTCAGGTCCGCCCAATTATCTCTCCTCCTTCGCGCGCTCTTCACCAACGTCACTTCTCTATTCCACCACAGTGCGCAAAGGAGACGACAGCCATACATCCGACGTACACTACATCTCTTCCTTGTTTTAATATTTTATTTTTAACCAGTAAGTAGTTTTCAAATAAAACAATTTATTTTACACAACTTCATTGGTATTTTAAACTTCCGTCTCTTATCAACAACAATAATTACAAACTAAAATCAGTTCTTACTTCGCTTCCCTATTTTCAACCTTTTATTAATATTTTACGCTTCCTTCTATAATCAACAATAACAACAACAATAATTACAAACTATAATCAATGTTTCCTTTGCTTCTCTATTTTCAACTTTTTATATATATTTCCTTCTATAATCAACAATACTAATAACAATAATTACAAAAAATAATATCAATGCTTCCTTTGCTTCTCTATTTTCAACTTTTTATTGATATTTGAAACTTCCTTATGTAATCAACAATAACAATAACAATAATTGCAGATTAAAATCAATGATTCCTTCGCTTCTCTTTTTCAACTTTTATTAATATATAACTTCCTTCTATAATCAACAATAACAACAACAATAATTACAAATTTAAATCAATACATCTTTATTTTCAATTTATACTTTTACCTTATTAAAAACCGTCATAAACTTTCATCACTTCACTAACAATATTATTCTATTTGTTAAATTTTACAACACAGAAATATTTGGGACAAACTCTATTAACTTTTTATTTTTTTTTATTTTTTATTTTATTAATCATTAATTACACACAAATTAACAATCATGCACAGTGTCACATAAACCATTTTAGGTTTTACCGTACACTGCATCATCACCCACCGACACTCATTTTACAATATAATATAAGGTAGTCTAACTTTAACAATTTAACAATAACCCCACCCGACCATCGCGTCATACCAGCAAGTCAGTGCGTCTGTCCACACGGGTCGATTATGGAGTTTATAATATGAGGTATATATTGATTTACTGATAATATTTGCAATGTTATATTTATGTTTTCTTTAATCGATGTTAATGTTATTAATAAGCTTATAAAAAGGTAGTAAAATAAAAATAAAAATAAAAAAAAATTTAGATGAGATTTTTTTTATTTTTTATTATTATTTCTTTTCTTTTTTTTTATGCTTTGATTGATAGTGACAGAAAATGTTGTTTAAGCAGTGTTTTAAAATTTCTTTCATTTATTTTGTTCTTGAGCACCACAGGTAGACTATTTAGTAATGTGGGTATTTGAATCTGAAGTAATTGTTTCCCATAAAGGTTTTTGAACCGAGGCACATTAAATATAATCTTTGCTGCGCTACGCGTCCGCTCGCTACGCTGTGAAATATTTTGGTAATCTTTATTGAAATAGTGTTCTGTTAACAACATGTACTTCACCTGTTCGTGTATAGGTATTATTCCACAGTGATAGAAAAGCTCTTTATTTAAGTCCTGGTAATGCTCCTTGATTCTCACAGGAACTATAGCTTTTAAGATTCTAAGCTGTAGGCTATATATTGAGTCAAGATGAGTCTTGTAAGTTCTACCGTAACTACTTAGTCCATAGTGTATCGTAGTTTCTCCTAATGCCTTGTAAAGATTGAGAAGTGTAAGATAGGGAATTTTATTTTTAACCATTATGAACTTTGCCAAAATTGCTCGTAGTTTGTCGCACACGTAATCAATATGTTGGGTCCACCTAAATCTATTGTCTATCACCAATCCTAAGTACTTATGCTTACAAACAACTTCAACAGATCCACAAGTGCATCTTTCTTTCGACTCGTGCAGACATTTGTGAGTATGTGCAATCAGTTTTAAATCATGGGTTTTTCTGTTTTGACTAGAACTGATATACATTAATTTTGTTTTATCAGCATTCAACACGAGACCCGCGTCATGCGACCACCTGACCAACAGTGAGAAATCAGTTTGCAGCTTTATCAGCGCCTTATCCAGGTTATTGTCTGCAGCTACGAGACAAGTGTCATCTGCAAACTGATATATTTCGCAATTATTAATCAAGCTGACCAAGTCATTTACATAAGTAATGTAATGTAACGGACCAAGTACAGATCCCTGCGCTGTCCCATGCGATACCATGATCTTCTGGCTAGTAACATCAGCGATTTTCACCACATAAGATCTATTATCGAGATAGTCCTGACACCATTTACTTAGTGGTCCACGTATGCCACAATCGTTTAATTTCTCAATAAGTATATTGTGGTTTAAAGTGTCAAAAGCTTTACTGTAATCGACAAATACTACTAAGACATGTTTTTTATTATTTAGATGAGTGTATACGCTGTCGGTAAATTTTGATAAAAGTTGTGTAGTGTTTTTGCCACTCTGAAATCCGAACTGTTTGCTGTTAATAATTTTGTTGTTTTTATAAAAGTGGTGTATTTGTTTTGATATTACCTTTTCAGTTATTTTGTCTATTGTAGAAAGTATAGTGATTGGACGATAGTTGTCATAAGTACTTTGACTTCCTTTTTTGTGTATTGGCCTGACCATGCCTGTCTTAAGCTCTTGTGGAAATTTACCTTGCTTAACAGTTACATTTATGAAATGAGCGACTATATCTGCAATTTTGGCGCCAATAATTTTTAAATCTTGAACTCTAATGCCATCTATGCCTGGCGCTTTTTGATTTTTTAATGCTTTTATTTCTTTGAGAACAGATCTAGCCGTAGCTGGCTGGTACCTACAAGTTATATCAATGGGAGTAGTGTATGAATTTTTACTAATAAGTTTAGTGTTACAATTTGGTACAATACTGTTCACGCTGTTTGAAAAACACTTGGCAAAGTTATTAGCTATGGTTGTGATAGTGATACCGTTATTCAGAAGTGAATTCAAGATAACTGCATCCGCTATTTCCTTAGCCCTACCTGTAATTTTATTAAGCAACTGCCACAACGCTCTTGGATTATTTTTATAATTATATATTTCTTGCCGAATTTTTGTGTTTTTACTTTTGTTTATTATTTTATTAGTATAGTTTCTAACTGAATTATATTGCTGTTTTATTATTTTATTGGTTGGATCTTTCATCCATTTCATAAATAGTTTGTCTCTGTGTTCGCACGATCTTATAATTTTATCGTTAACCCAGTTATTATTAATTCTTTTTTTATTTTTAGATAATTTAATGTTTATTTCCGCTTTCTCCTTACATTTTTTAATATTATTTACTATACTCAAATAAATTTCTCTTTGAGATGTCAGTTGTTTTACTGGTTGCCAATCTATTTGCTATACTAAGAAATAAAATAAATACCAAACTTCAAGAATGACTACCAACTGCTCAAAATGTAATCAAATGATTACAGATAGACAACATCTAAATTGTTCGGCCTGTAAACAATCATATCACTTACTGTGTACAAATGTATCGTACAAACGATTTATTTTGATGGATAAAGATAAAAGATCCGACTGGAAATGTAAATGTTGTGCTGATGAATTGAACACAATATCTCCACTCTCCGCGAAACAATCATCACTTACGGATGACTACATAACACCAGATACAGGATCTAGAAACATAACTTCTCGTAATAAACATAAAAAGTTTCACTTGGATAACTCTTTGGAAACATTTTCTATACAAGATGAAGAAATAAATAGTTCTCCAATTTCATTGGGGACTATGGATGTCTTAAACAGAAGCTGCCCTGAACCAAATGAATTCCTTCAAAGCAGGCTGGATGACCTAGAGAAAATAAACTCTGAATTAAAAACGAAATTAGAATCGGCCGAATGTGAGATTGAGATTCTATTGTCTGAAAACTTCAACCTGAAAAGTCAACTACAAAACTGTGAATCTAAGCTCAGCAAACTAAAAACAATATGCATGACAACAACGACTAAAAGAAGAGAAAGTAAAATCTTTACAAGAAGCTTAAAGAAGACCCGCCTTGATTTTACATTAGACAATGAAAATAAATTACCAGAGAAAACAGTATTTATTGAAGAGAACAAAATCGAACCCACTATCGAAAAAACAAGTGACAATCTACAAATGTCTACAGGAAACCGTGACTTAAGTGATAAAGACAAATCCTTATTAACTACCTCGGAGAAGGTATGCATTTTAAGCAATTTCACACAACGAAATGTACTAAATATGGCAAAGCGTATTTTTCCTAATAAACAAATTTGTCACTACGCGACACCAGGTGGCGGAGTTGAGCAGTTACTTATTGGACTAGATACAAAACTACATGAGTATAATCTTAACGACTATTGCATTGTATTCATTGACGGAAATAGCTTCAACAAAACTATTAGTTACGTTAGGAAAATAAATTATATTAAGAATAAATTAAAATCACTACAACACACAAATATTATTATATGTTTACCGATATATAAGTATGGTAAATATGTAAATCTCTGTAATAAAAGAAATATTTAACAAACTTTTGTACCAGGATAACTTAACTAATGAATATGCTTATATATTGGACTCAAACAGGAACTTAGAATATTCACATTACATGTTTAACTATAAGGATGCATGCATAAATAAATTAGGATTAAAAACAGTATTTGACGATGTATTGAAATTGACTGAGGATATTACAAATTATTATTATGAAGAAAACATAGAACATGAAAATGAATACATTAAAAATTGTGTTAATTTATACAAGAACTTAAAATACAAAAAGTTCATAAACAATACTTCAAATATTACTAGCACTTCACAAATATTGAAAGGTACAATACCGTATTATTTCCGTAGTGCAACTGTAGAAAAATATAAAAGACAATCGCCACAAAAAGAGGTCGTAGAATGTTTTCGTCCCTAAAGAGACCCAAAGTAGCTTTGTGATTCTCCATCAAAATATTCAAGGTCTGCTTTCAAAAAAGGAACTTATTGAAATTACACTTTCGGAAATGACACAGGAATTTTATCCCGACGTGCTATGCTTTTCGGAAACATTCGTAAAAAGAGGCGAGGAAAAAAATATAAATATTTACGACTACGAACTTGCAGCCCATTATTCGAGAAATCAGAAAAGAGGTGGAACCTGCATACTGGTTAGGAAAGGCATATCTTATAAGAAAATATGTTTTTTTAGTGACGATGCAGTAAATTTTCATTTTGAGTGTTGTTGTATAAAGCTAAATATTCCTAATATAATAATTTTCTGTATCTATAGAGCTTCAACGGCTACAAAGAAAAGGCATTACGAGTACTTCTTAGATAAACTAGAACTACTACTAAACAGATATTTACATAAGTATCCTAAATATAGAATAGTTATAACGGGTGATATAAATATAAATACTTTATTGGATAGTAATGTAACTAAACATCTCAAGGATATTTTAAAAACTTTTAATATTACTCAACACATAACAGAAGCCACTAGAGGTTTATCGTGTATTGATCATATATTTAGTAATGTGAAAGGTGTCACAGGGTTCACACTTCCACTCTGGTTATCAGACCATAATACCTCACAGCTAATTACTTTTAATACAAAATTAAAATATAAAAAACCAAAAGTAATTTATACATTTAAGAGGTGTTATTCTAGTGAAAATATAAAAATCTTCAAAAATCATTTAGAAAGTCTACATTTTTCTGAAGTATATACGGAAAAGGATCCAAATGTTGCATTTAACACTTTTTATGAGTGGTTTTGCCTATTGTACAAACTCTGTTTTCCCCTTAATAAAGTAAAACTAAATACAAGAAGTACTTTATGTTGGATATCAAAAGGTATTAAGAAAAGTTGTGTCACTAATAGAAACCTGCGTCATACTTATTACAAAAAAGGAACCAATAACAATAAAAATACATATAAAAGATACTCAAAATTACTTAAAAAATGTATTATACAAGCTAAAAAGCAAACCAACATTAAATACGTATTAAAAAGTAAGAACACATGCAAGGCCACATGGAAAGTGATACAAGATGAACTAAATACAAATACGGAATTTGATCATTCTATACATTCAATTGAATACAACAATAGTGTTATCAATTGCCCTGCAAAAATAGCCACTACCTTCAACGACCATTTTATAGGTCTTTTTAATACAAATAATTCAAATAATACACTATATGAAACACCAAATATGACGCTTAAAAATTCTATATTCCTTACACCTATTGACAAATACTACGTTAGAAAAATAATAATCTCACTAAATAATTCAAACTCTGAGGGCTATGATGATATCTGCACCAAAGTTATTAAAGCATGTAGTGCTCAATTAAGCCCAATTCTCACATTTTTAATAAACATTTCAATGATTAGTGGAAAATTCCCAGACAGATTAAAATATTCATTAGTGAAACCATTGTTTAAGAAGGGGAAAAAAACGTCGTTGAAAAATTACCGCCCAATAGCTCTAGTCCCCATTATATCCAAGATTTATGAAAAGACGATGCATGAAAAACTTACTTCATTTCTCAACAAGTATCATATTTTAAAATCTAATCAATACGGTTTCCAAAAATGTAAATCAACTACACATGCAGTCTTTGACTTAGTTAATGAAACTCTTACAGGCTTAAACGATAAGAAATATGCAACTGTCCTTTTCTTTGACATGTTAAAGGCTTTTGACTACGTATCGCATTCTCAACTTTTTACAAAATTAAACCATTGTGGTATTAGAGGTAATGCCTTAAACTGGATCGAATCTTATTTAGAGAATAGGATGCAATCCGTTGAAATAACTAAATTTGACTGTAACAATCGAATAGCTAAAAAATATAGATCGGAATTTAAAGAAAATACATTTGGAGTCCCACAAGGCAGTGTTTTGGGCCCTCTTTTATTCTTGGTTTATATTAATAATCTACCTGATATTATAAATCATCGGTGCATCCTGTTTGCTGATGATATTTCAGTATTAGTGCTAACAAATGGCAAAATGACATTAGATAATCATATCCATGACATTAATATAGCAATTGCAACAATAATAGATTGGAAAAAAAATGCCTCGCCTGAGGCAAGTCGATTTTTTTTCAGTGCATTTTTCTAGTATTATATTTACGCGTTTGTAAACGCAAAAATAAAATTATTCCATAATAATAGATTGGCTTGGACAAAATAATTTGCTTATAAATATTGACAAAACAAATTTTATTAATTTTAATAATTTAAGAAACCTGACATTAAATATTAATTATGACGGAAATGTTATCCAAGGTAAGAATACGACAAAATTTTTAGGTATAGAAATTGACGACAAATTAGACTGGAAAAAACAAATAGAAACTGTATGCAATAAAATTAATCGTTTCTCATTTGCGCTTCATAAACTAACAAAAATAACGACAAGAAGTACAGCTCTGACGGCGTATTTTGCTTATGTAGAATCAGTTCTGAGGTACGGCCTCATTATATGGGGAAATAGCACCGACATAAAAAAGGTTTTTATTGCACAGAAAAAATGTGTCAGAGCAATCTGTGGTACTGCACCCGACGAACCATGTAAGCCTCTTTTTAAAAAAATGAATATTTTACCGCTTCCTTGCCTTTACATTTTTGAAACAGGTAAATTTGTGAAACAGAATAAACATCTCTTCTTGCAAGCTAATGATATTTACCCAAGAAGTACAAGAAACAAAAATAGATTAGTTTCTGCAATAATACCTAATAATAAACGGTTTCAGAAAAACTGTTGTTGGATGTGCATATCGGTATATAACAAACTACCTAAAAATATCCAAGACTTGCCATTCAACAGATTTAAATGCGCCCTACGCAGTTGGCTGATTGATAAAAGTTTTTACACTGTGCAGGAATATTTTGATTTTAAACAATAATAATTGTAAATGAATAATTGTATTGTGCCATAATGACGTTGGGTGATTATAATAATATTGTTTGTTTGAAATAATTTGATTTGATGGTGTATTTATTGATAAATTTGATTCTAATTATTGATTGATTGCTTTGATGTTAATTAATTCATTTATATTCGTTGGATCCCAATTTTCGATCCCATTTTTGTCAGTCCAATATTTGCATGCTAACATTAATAGCTGAATAAGTTGATTTTTATTATAATGTTTACCATCTACAGTGTACCTTATTCATAGGCAAATAAATAATTTGAATTTGAATTTGAATTTAAACTATTAGTAAGAATATTATAATCATAACGCGTAATTATTTTAGAATTCGCCCGTGTGTTTCCACTCATAGGATCAGCGACTGCTAGTGCTATGACGCGGTGATCGGCCAGTGCCGTCCCGAGCGCCACCGTGTAAAGGCTCAGTGAGCGGGATCGTGCGTAAATGTGATCGATACATGATTTACTAATTCTATTATTTGCCATCTGAATACGTGTATACTCAGTCATTCCGCAAGTTAAACCGTGGTTGTACAAAGTGGTGTTATATGAATGCTTAATCGGAGTATCGGAACGTAGATCAATGTTTATGTCACCAAGTATATACACATCCCGACGTCCACCCAGCTTACACAATAATGTGTCCAGTTCTTTAACAAACAGATACTTACTTAAACTAGGAGGACGATATATGCAACAAAGAACCGCGGAGTATTTAGAAGGGGTAGTTAATGTACCTATAAGGCTTTCACAATGTTGTGTATTGGAGTGATCAATATGAAACTTGTGTTCATTTTTAATATAGATTATAACACCACCCCCCCTTCTATCACTGCGCAGGTTGCAATACATTTTATAACCTTTCAGTTGGTATAAATTGCTTAGTAGAGGTGTGATATTGACCTCAGTAAGCATTATTACATCTACAGGTCGTCTTGACGAATGAATACATTCCTCGAGTGTGACAAAATTTTTGATGATTGACCTAATATTCATGTGAATGCACAAGAGGTTAATAGGATTTGCAATGTTCTTAATAAAAGCTTTTAAATTAGTACAGTCATTAAGTTGAATTATGTCGTCTAAGGGAATATCCATGATTTTTTGTTTACTAAACTTAAGTATTAATAGAATTTTAACTTACTTATTAGAAATAAACGAAATTTTAATTTTTTTGATGTCTTCTAGGGATCGAATAATAAATGGTTTCTGATTTTCTCCTTCTTTCCGGACTCTAAGTATTCCTTTTTTAATCCATATGTATTTAAATGTATCCTTCAGTTCTTGTTTCGCCTGCCATAGTAGCTGCTTGTTGTATGGTGTAAGGGCTTCACAAATGAATATTTTTTCATTTAATTTAGGGAGATTGGTATCAGAAATAATATCAGAGGTTGTTAAGCTTTTTGATTTTGCTGTAGTTATCCATGAAGTTTGGCTTTGCTCAGTCTTAAGTTCAATTTGTACTGGACCCGGTCGATCCTTTTTGGCAGGCAAACGCTTTGCTTGTTTGATTTCTTCAACATTTTGGTTAAGTTTTATGGCTACAGTATTCACAATTTCTAGCAGATTTTGATGTTCTGTTGATGGAAGGTTATGTATCTCAACACAATTACCCAATTCCTTTTGCTCCACGTCCTGAATTCGTTGTTCCAAAGCTCCTACCCGCACATCCAAATAGTTATTTCGATTCGTAAGTTCTATGTTTTTCTTCTGTAGATTAGTAATATTACCTTGCATTATTTCTATGCTTTTTAACAGCTCCTCCATTCTGTCTGAATAGTATTGTATCGATTGATTGATATCCTTCATTTCTTTTGTAATGGCTTTTTCCACCTGCTTAGATATGTCTCCCAGCAGTTTTTTTATATCAATTTGCACGCTTGCCGACTCAGTGCAATTTTCGTCCTCATCATCCTCATCAGGGATAATTATAGAACGACGCCTTGAGGAATTCTGGCAGTCCTGGCAGGGCCATTCTAGGTTTTCCGTGGCACGAAGAGCGGTGAGCTGCTTATTTGTGAGGCCCGTGCATTGATTGCTTAGGTGCACAATTTTTTCGCATCGGTTGCATTCTAGTCCCGGTCTAGTTTTAGAAATACTTCTACTACAATTATCACACTTATTAGACATTCTTGAAAATAACTTTCGTACAGTAATGTCACAGACGTAGGTATTACGCGTTCGAGTGCGCGGCGGTGACTATTTCCCATAATATCTTTTCCGTCCAATACTTCTTATTAATTTTCTAAATCATCCTTCATTACTTGCCATTCCCTTTCTACCTTTTAAAAACGTACAATATTACGTCGCAGATTTTATCTAGTTTCGTCATTCTATATTGTAATGACACCCCTTGAAAGTTAATTTAACTTATAAGTTCATAAATCAAAATATCTATTATTTAGTTAGCTTTGGTCTCTCGTCAAATTAAAACTTGCTACTCCCTTTCTCTTGTACGTATATTCACTATTTTTTCTTTATACTTTCTTTTTGTACTGTAGACGTTTACTGTTTTATAATTATTGATCATAAGAATCTTATCCCTAACTTCCTTTGCAAGATTTTCCAGATTTTCTTCACGTTTTATTTAGACCACCGAACCTTAGATCTCATAGATCCTTTTATACCAACCGCTAACGCATGAACAGGATCTATTCAAATTCAAATCATTTATTGCATTTCACATAGCATGTAACATCTTTTTAAGTTTTCAGGAATTAAATCTTTATCCCTGTGATTTAGTCTGTGCCCAATGAGTGAAACATCCCCACGAAACAAAAATATTTATCTGAATATCATGATCCTGTAGAGAATTTTCTTCAATATCCTTCAGTGGCGCTGTAATCTTTACTATAGCTATCTGCTATAGGTACATAAAATCACGATCATAACCCCAAAAGGGGCCGGCCGGTCAGAGCCTCAAGTAACACTTGGTCACACACAAAACCACATCTGGTGGCATGGGCCATACAGCAGTTGAAAAAATATCTTCACCATACCAAAGTAAAAATGTGGCGCATTTTAACTAACCCAACTACTAAATTCTAATACTTCTTTTTTATTGGTAGCAGTAATGGCGCTCACATTCCGATAGTTACGTTTTCAAACACAGATTTCTTTTACATTGAATTTAAACTAAGACATCATCTAAGGCAGACTTGGATCCGCAATACATTTCCTTTAATGTTCTCATCATAAACGCCTTTTAAATAATTAAAGGCATTTTTTATTGAATGAAAAATTTTCCTAGCTTTCACTCTACAATTAAGAGATGTTACAACAAAATTTCCAACGAAGCCATCCTTTTAAATGAACATAATGTTACATTTTAGATAATGTATCTCATTGTAGGTGTACAATAAAGTGTAAATAAATAATTCCCCACATTCTTGCAGTACTGACATGAATGGTGGCGCCCAATCAGAAGCCTTTTATTATTTTATTTTGCCATTATTTTATTTTTAAACTCCTTTATTTGGCCTTAGCAGCCATAGGAATCCTTTCAAATTGAACAACATTGTTTACAAATTTCATTCATCTATAGCTATGTAACAAACCATCGGCATCTAGAATGTCATCGATATCTATCTAGATTTTTTTTTAATTTTGGAAATGTCCTTACATTAAGGATTTTCGCCGTTTCCAATTCGATTAGAAAAACCCTGAAAGCCACAGCTTTGGTGATTTTGCCTAATAAATGCCTCGTACCACCATCCACTACCTACATATAATCGCCAGGGATTTCTCTCTAGCTTTTTCTATATAAAAAGGTCAAATAAATGACTCCATTCCGCCGCCAGCTTGTTTTGTGTACAATTAAACCATACTTACACTATGGAGAGTTTGGTATCTAAGATACAGGCTAGGCCTAGTTTAGATACCAAAAATCTACCTACTTAAATGTATACATAAAATAACTGGATAATAATTTTGATAGCAAGAAGTAAACATAAAACTGTAATCAAAAATGTTCATAGTTTTAGTAGTCGAACTTAGTAACTTGTTATTGATTCAATGTTATTTTTATTTTATTTTTATTTATTTTTATTTTGTTTATTTGGGAATACAAACAATTGCACATTAAAGTTCTAGTAATAATGCTTACATAATATTAAAAGGTAGTCAATGTACAATCCACAACATATTCCACACATTACTAATTACAGAAAAAGGCATGCATCAACAATTATGTAGGCACGTCAGTGATACAAAAAAAAAGAAGAACAGTAGATCACATAACATTATTCTATAAATATAACCATAACTAGGTATGTAATAATTGGGTACTTGACAACGTTACCTATTGATTTTGGAGGTTTATTTAATACCTACTGCAGCATTGCAGCATTATATCATTCTTTTTATATTATCGTAATACCTATTTAGAACTAAGAATGCTTGTCAAGTATCCAACTGTGCAGCACCAAGAATATCAATCGTTTGCCTCTTAAACTGAGATGCAGACAATGCAAATATGTCTACATCTAAAAGATATTTATTATAATTTTCGGCAAGCCTGCGCAAGGGCGCGCGTACTCCAGCGTTGGTTCGACAAGTGCTAGTTAAGAACAATTGGCGTGCGCGCACGCCCCTCGTCTGTGCCCTCCTTGGTACTACATAAGATAGTTTGTTGGTCAGCTCGGTGCAGTCGAATCGGTTGTTACATATACCGTGCAGTAAGTTTCCTTCGAGAAGTATTCGCCTTGAATGCAAAGGCAGCATTTTGTATTTATCCAGTAAGTCTGGGTATGAGAGTCGACTACGGTGACACCTGAAATGCATAGCACGTAGAAATTTTTTCTGTATTTTTTCAATTTTGTCTCTATGTACAGCATAAATAGGGTTCCAGATGCAGCAAGCGTATTCCAGTTGAGATCGTATTAAGGTCTTAAACAGGTAAAGGTATGTCGCATGATTGTGGAATTCTTTACACGATCTCATGACGAAACCGAACATGCGGAAAGCCTTACCAACAATTTTTTCAACATGCGCATCCAGATGTAGTTTAGTGTCTAGCTCAATTCCTAGGTCGCGAATAGTAGTGACTTTGTTTAAGTTAAGGCCGTTAAGGCAGTAAGTATTATTAATCTTGTTAACATTCTTGGTGAAGCTCACCGAAACACATTTAGGTATACTTAAGTGGAGCCTGTTACGGATGCAGTAATCATTTAGCCTGTCCAAATCCTTTTGCAAAAGTAAACAATCATTAGCATTTTTAACTGCAGTGAATACTTTCAAATCATCCGCATATAAAACAAAGTCCGAGTGCTTAAAACATTTGTCAATATCATTGATAAAGAGGATGAACATTAAAGGACCCAGGATTGAGCCCTGCGGCACTCCAGAAGTGACAAGTATTTCACTAGACTGATGACCGTTGATTACAACTTTTTGAGTCCTTTTCAAAATGTACGACGAGAACCAACGTAATAGATTCCCCTTTATCCCGTTAAAGGCTAACTTTGTGAGAAGAATGCTATGATCGACCTTGTCGAACGCCTTCTGAAAGTCTGTGTACACAGCGTCTGTTTGTACACGATTATCCAAATTCTCAAATAGGGAAGTGGTAAATGTGAGGAGGTTAGTTGTGGTAGACCTACGCTTAACGAAACCGTGTTGTTGAGGCAGAATAGTACTATGCAGTAAAGGATATAGTTCGTCGTGCACAAGACTCTCAAGCACCTTAGGTAAAGCATTCAATATGGATATGGGGCGGTAGTTCTCGATATCATTTTTACAGCCACTTTTATGTATAGGTGTAATGTTAGCTGATTTCCAAAGAGTCGGGAATATGCCTTCAGATAGACATCTATTATATATAATATGGAGTGGCCGACAGATACTTTTAGCTGTATATTTAAGGAATGAAGCTGGTATACCATCTGGTCCGGCTCCCTTGGATGGATCTAACAGTTTAAGTTTACGAAGTATTTTATTATAACTTAGGCTAATATTATTTATATACGTGTCATTACTAGTGTAACCATCCGTTACCGACAAGACAGCAGGAGTGGATGTTGGTGGCTCGTAAACCGATTGGAAGAAGTTGGAGAACATATTGCAGATGACGTTAGGGTCATTAGAGACCTGTGACTTGTAAGTCATTTGTGATGGGATACCAGGTCTAGCCTTTCTATTGGATATAAATTTCCAGAAATACTTAATATTAGTGCTTATGCTTTCCTCTACAGATTCTCTATAGTTAGTGTAAGTTTTTTTACATTCAGATTGAAATCTAGCTCTATAAGTGGAGTAAGTTTCATAGTCAGATAGATTTTTATATTTTTTCCATTTAATCCAAGCTTTATTCTTATTCCTCTGAATGTGAATCAGTGAGGATGTGAACCATATTGGGAAACCAGATTTTTTTACCTGTGATTCAGGTACGTGCTTTTTAATTATTTCGCGTAACTTTGTATAGAGGTAGTCCAGAGCACTCTCACAAGGTAGATGTAGCAATGAGTTCCAGTTAATTTCATTTAATTCGAAGTTAATGGCCTCATAGTTAGCTCTACGGAAATTAAACCTAGTACTTACAAATCGCTTCATTGGTACTAAGTTGGTGTTAAGGTGTATTAAAATATCAAGAGGTGGGTGGTGACTACTAGAATTTAGTAGTGGGGTATCAGCCTTACTAACGGTACAGTTTATATTAGTAAATACAAGGTCAAGAAGTCTTCCCTCGTGATGGTCATTCTTCACGTCATTGTATTGCAAAACATTTAGTACAGACATAAAGTTTGAGACATGAGTATGTAAACTTGGCGACCCAGAACAAGTCATGCCCAGCCTCTGTGGATCAGGCCGTGTCCACTTGGTTTGTGGTAGATTATAATCACCTAAAATATACAGATTCTCGATGTCGTGCTCATGTAATAAAGACTGTATATTTTCAAAATGTGAAGTATATACGTCGCTTCGCGAACCGGGGGGAATGTAAACGGCGCTCAGAATGTGCTTTCTAGTCGTGTCCGAGTTAGGCATTGCTACAATAACATGCTCAGAGTCTCTACTTACCTGTATTTGTATCTGGGAGGTGAGAGATATCTCGTATGCTTGCAGCTCTTTGCGCACTGCAACAAGCACGCCTCCTCCATCCTTTTTGTCGGTAGCATGGCGGTCTCTGTCACATCGAAATACTGAGTAACGCTGATCTATAAATTCATTATCATGGATTTCCGGAACAAGCCAAGTCTCTGTTAGTACAATCACATCGTAAGAGCAGGACATTATAGACATGTACAAACTATGCAGCTTCGTACGGATACCACCACAGTTTTGATAATAAATTGACATAATATTATCCATTGTTTGTTTTACTAGACTTACGCGTATAGTAAATTTGTTTTACTTCATAGTCATAATAGACGCATAAACAAACACTAATTGTGTATATAAAGTTTAAAGGATCACCACTATCATAGCAACTATCTACACCGACCGACCAACAAACTAGATATAGCAATGAGAGTGAGTGAGAGAGAGGCACAACAATGAAACTACAATAAAATAATAATCAATAATAATACAGAAAAATGAACAGTTTAAAGTAGAAATACCAGTACAACAATACTTCCAGTTATTTAAAATACTGAGTTTTTCACTATAATAATATAAGGAAAATATTATTTTTATAACACAAGCGCTATACTTAGACATAGTTATATCTTTAATCTTATATTTAGTATGTGGCAACATGTCACGATTACTTGGTTGCGTTATTTGATATGTTACCAGGCGTAGCTTTACGGGACTTGATTTTTTTAATGTCGTTTCTACAACGAACGGCAAAAGCCGCACAATTATCAGCCTCGCGCACAAGAATCGTAGCATGTTTAATCCAAACATATTTAAAATTATGAATTTTGGCTGCCTCACGACATTCTCGAAAAAGCTGTTTGTTCTTGATGGTGAGGTGTTCATTTAAATAAATTATGCTAGATGTCCCAGAAATGCCAAGTATATCGGTCTTGAGGCCCCTAGACTTACGATACGCCGACAGTATATTATCACGTAGTGTCCGCGACGTCAACTTAACAACAACGTTCTTTGGGCGATTGTTCTGCTGATGAGCATGCGGCACTCTATGGATAGAGACAATGTCACGCTGTGAGATGTTGCATCCAATTTTGGAGCCAATTGTCTCTAATAGTGCCACCAAATTTTCAGTGCGCCTTTCAGGAATGTTACTGATCTCTAGATTACATTGTCTAGCCTGCTGTTCTATCGAGTCAATCTTTGCTTCGAGAGATGATATAACTTCGCTGTTGGTGATCGTGTCGTTTGTTTGTGACGCTAGCACGTCAACTCGCTTTTTGAGGTCATCGTGTTGGTTAGACTGGAATTGCATTGACTTCTGTAAATCCGAGACTTCAGTTGACAGATTGCAGACTTGTTGTTTAATATAGGAATTCTCCTTACGAAGCTCAGCCAGCTCAGTTTTAAGTTCTGAAAGAGTACCGTTTATGCGCTCGCCCACCGATGTAATACTGTTTTCCAATTCACTACGCCAAGCGTTTAAAGTGTTTTTCAAGTCACGTGAAAATTCGTGTAAATCAATCTTAGTTTCTCCAACGCTCGTTTCTTTTTCTTTTGCAGACATATGGGGCTCCTCCGCTGCTGCAAAAGTCGATACTCCACCCTGGTCCATATTGTCGCATGACATGTTCATTGTATTTTCAGGTGACGAAGGTATTTGCGTACTGCGGACTGGAGTGCTTAGAATTGATCTGTTACGTCTGGTTACATTAACACACGAAGGACATATCCAACAAGCCCGTTGCTCTTCAGTTAAGGCTGCATATTGTTTATAGGTAATATTCAGGCATTCGTAATGGAATTTTTCATGGCAGTGTTGACATGCAAGATAAAAATCGTCTTTTATGTCCTTCTTACAAGCACTGCAGTTTTTTGTTATTCCTTTACTTTGACTAACTTGTGGCATTATTATAAGTGATGGGTTTAGTTACTCTGAGTAATGTACCCAGCGACACCTGTTGACGTGCCTGTAGAACGAGTCGTGAGCAAGCGCAAGAAAGCACAGGTTAGTGGTGTGCTTACGTGTATCAGCACCGAGCTAGCAAAATCATATATGTGTAATTAGTTAGTTAGATCAACAATAGATGGCGCTATAGGTTTTGCGATAATCGTCTTGCTTGTTCGTAATAAATCTGCAGTGTGATTTTGTTCTGTGTATTATTATTCACTTGAAAGACTTGCCTTTTAATCCATTTTCACATTGGGCACTCGATAAAAACAAATAAAACGTCGATCACACTGCGAGTATAAATGTTGGAACATTCAGGTAGTTGAATATTGTTTAACGACAATAACACTGCACAATATTTCTAGGTAGTGCTGGTGAATCCCGCAGCAACTGAATGTGTAGCACTTAGGCACTGACTTGCACTGGAGTTTGTACTAGTTTTTCAAAGAAATAGTAAAGTAAAATTATTTTTAAGATACAAAAATTTACGGAGTGATCTAAAGGTAATGTCACTTGGATGCTGCCATCTAGCGAAAAAAATGTTTTGTGTTAAACATTCTAGTTCTACCCACATTTTTTCTTTTTAACTTCTTTGTTAACATACTGTTTTGTTATTACAGTGTATATATATATTTGTGTCAATAAAGATTATTATTATTATTATTATTATTATACTTTGTCATATATTTAATTGATATTTGCAACCCTAATCATTAAACGTTTTCACTTTACTTCGTCTTACAAAGCAAATTACCAAAATCACTTCACTATCTAGGTTGAAAAACATAGGTAATAAATATCAATATCAGTATGCTGTTCATTAATGTTCCTTATCAATTTTTTCTTAAACTATGCGCTTGTCTCAACATTCTTCCTTCCTAAATTCTGCATCTCTAAATTTATTTTTAGTACTTTGTGTATTGCTATTAGAAATAACCTGCTTGTCCGCACTTCATACACGTCGTCCCTTTTGGAGGACAATTCTTATTGACTTATGTCCTTTAGATCTGCTATCTATATCATTAACTTATTCGTTCTTCTTTTGCGTATTTTTTTTTTACTATTATTGTAGTTCTAAGTGTTTGCCTTTGCAATACTATCATCAAATTCTTCTATTTGGTCGAGCAGGTATTTGACTCTCGACTTACACAAATTTACTAAATGAGCTTACTGCCTTTAGACGCAGTAGAAACCTTTGAAACTATTCTTATCTTAATGTCCTAAAAATATGACCTTCGTCCTTCCACTCTCTTACCTTGCTTAGGTGCGGAATAATAACCTATCTTATACAGAGCTATTTAAAACCATCCTTTCATCAGTAGAAACATCTGAATAAAAACCTACTTCTTGCAGTTCAGGTCCACCCCAATGCAATAAACTAGAACGCTTCTGACAAATACCCATATAAACTGCTTCTGAATATATGGGGTTCCAACTTCATTTCCAACGTTCTCGCCTGGTAACTACATAAGTATTGAATTAACATTTTTGCTACACGTCAAATGTGTCATTATTGAGCCTGTTCACCTGTTCACAGAAGGATGATATTTAAATACAAGCCAATAAATAGGCGCCACCTATTTATGACCCATATCATCCAACAAACTTTCCATTCGCCATGCTTCCCATATCCTATTTTAACATCATTAGCTTCCAATTTACAATTTTAACATAATTAGAAGTCATCAACTTCCAATCAAGCCAATAAATAGGCGTCACCTATTTATGACTTTTATCGTCTAGCCACATTTTCGTCCGTCATCCTTCTCATATTCTGTTTTAACATCATTAGCTTCCAATTTACAATTTAAACATCATTAGAAGTCATCAACTTCCAATCAAGCCAATAAATAGACGTCACCTATTTATGACTTATCGTCTAACCACAACATCATTACTTCACTTACCTACTTTTTATTTTACTTGCTTAATCATTCATTTCTTCATCATAAAACCAAATTTAATGGAAATAACAAATCTGTACAAATATGATATTGTAAAAAATAATAATTTTAAAACCGCGCTTATTTATTACTAGCGAGGCAGTGGCTAGTATCTCATTTTTACTTTCTTGTATACGTAGTATGGATAGAGGAAGTCTTGCAAACGCCAAAAAAAATTTACCTCGAGACCCCGACCGATTCACACGTTCTGCACCTCCCCGAGTCCAAAAACACCGATCCCGGAACCATGTCCGCGCGTGCGTCTGCGCGGCAGCACGACAACCCGGCGAGCACGCCTCAACCCACCGCAACCAAACTCAACACGCACGCATGACACATAAATACAAGGTCTCCATCAACCCCCAAGCAATCGACCACGAAAGCCAAGCAACCAAGCGCGCGGTCGGCACTCGGATGGGTGACCAAAACCCATCATGCATGCACGACACCAAACACAAGCCCTCCATCAAGCCCCGAGTCGTCTCCGGCACACGAGAAAGTCAAGGGAGACCACTCCCGATTTTTACAGTTTAAATTAATATAGGTAGTAAAATCTTTTTAGTATTTTTTAGTATATGCTACTTTTTAGATTATAATCTACTACTACTATCTACTGCTGATCAATTTATTAATTGTCTTTGGACTTCAGCAAAACATATTTAAATACCAATTTCACAATCAACAATCAGGACACAACCGGGAATTGAACAAAGGGCCCAGGCTTTACCATAGCTTATAAGCGTTATTTTTTTTTTTTTTTTATACCACTTTGGTGGCAAACAAGCATACGATCCGCCTGATGGTAAGCGGTCACCGCAGCCTATGGACACTTGCAATACCAGGGGTATCACACGTGCGTTGCCGACCTAGCAAAAACTTTTTCACACCTTTCTTGAAGACACCCATGTTGTAGTCCTTAGGGAAAGCCTCGACAGGGAGTTCATTCCACAACCGAAGCGTACGCGGAAGAAAATTTCTTCTGAAACGCATAGTACGTGACCAACTCGGTTCCAGTGTGTGAGGATGAATACCCTGCCGATGGCGAGCGGTGCGGTGATAGAAGGAAGCTGTTGGCATCATGTCAAATAGTTCCTCAGAACACATTCCGTTATACAGCCGATAGAAAACACAGGAGGCAAATTCCCTCCTAAGATATAAGGGTTCAATATCGGCGGTAAGCATTGGATCATCAACGATTCTCACAGCTCGTCTTTGGACCGCGTCGAATGGTGCTAATTGACATCTTGGTGCTCCAGCCCATAAATGAGAGCAGTACTCCATATGAGGCCTGACTTGCGACTTGTACAATATCAGTCGTTGCCCAGGTATGAAGTACCGCTTCGCTTTATTGAGCACGCCGAGCTTTTTAGATGCCAATTTGACCTTACTTTCCAAATGACTGCGGAACTGACCATCACAGGAGATTTCGACACCAAGGATCTCAATGCTTTTTGAGATGTGTTGAGGAACTGAGGGACTACATTGACACGCTCTGACCGTGGGAAGCACGGCCAGATGTGCAGAAAAGAGAGAAATAAAAGATTAGTTAAACTTAACACTGTTTATTAGCTCAGGGCGCGGGTAGGCTTTCGCATTGGGGTTCTCGCACTTTAGAAAGAGAGACTTAGCTTAGCTAGGTTAGCGCAGGAAGCGGCAGGAACCAGGCACGTCGACTACCAGCGTGGTCGGCGTGGGTTCAGCTTCGGCCGGTAGGGTGGCTCGAAGCACAGCAGCGGAGCAGCAGGGTAGGCGGCTGCCCGTAGATAGGATCCCCTAGTTCGGGGTATCATCATTTAAATATTTTATTTTTATCGAAATAAAATATTTAAATGATGTCTTTTTATATATGAAACTACTAAATTAAAGTGCTAATGTGAATAACAAACAGTGGAAATATCTGTGAACCAGTGACAAGTCTTAATCAGTCAAAAATAGCTTATCACAAAAACTCGATGTTACTGGTCTATCTTTCAAACTGGAGAAAGTTGTAAATAAGTACAACGGCTGCAAGTTTTTACCGGGGGAGTATTATTTTCTTAAATATCAATCACTAACACTATCTATTATTATCTATTTCTCAAAGTTCCTATGCACTTAGCAATAAATTAAGTAAATTTTATTTCAAAGATACCTACATCCTACATTGGAAAGATTGTTTAAAATATTTAATGTTTTTTTTTTTATTGGCTTTAACTAATTGTTTTGCACACTAAAGAGTACATTAGTATAATATTACAGACTCATTAATAGTGCTTCCAGGAACATATAAATAGTATTTGTCTTAAAAGATTTATTTGTTTCTGCAAATTACTATAATTCACATACAATCACTCCACAGAACTCACAGCTTCTGTGAGTAACGTCAAGTCACATACATTTGGGTTCATGTAATCTCTCTTTGCTTGACAAATAGTGGAAGTAAAGTTGACGGTGACTGTTGAAACCGCAGACACACACCTACTACTGACACTTTACATTTAAAATACTAAGTGTTGACTACAAGTATAACATTATTTTGTTGTTTTCTTTTATTTTATTCTGACACTGCTTTTTATACTTTTCAGTGTATTCATTAGCCAAACAGTAAGGCTCATACATCCACAATGATGACCCGTAAGGCCACTGCTAAGGACACAGATATGAAGCTCAAACAATGTCTTTTGGACTTGAAAACATCTAGAGACCTAAGTGAACGGCTAATGCAAGAACGGGAGGACAGTGAATTTGAAATTGTTAAAATATTGGAAAAAAACAAACAATTAAAGTGTGAACTATCCGAGCTGCATATTAAGTATGAGGTTGCCCTTGAACAATGCAACCACATGCAGGACACCATAAAATCCTTTACTGAGTGTAGTAATACTCATGAACAGGCATTGAGTAAAATCAATGAGTTAGAAATAAGCTTGTGTCTTGCAAATAATAATGTAAAACATTTGAAAATACAAAATAAAGAATTGTCCACAGACAAACATTCCCAAAGCCTGTTTGATGAGTTAACGGTATGTAGTCCCGGCTTCATCAAGGAACAGTCATTTATAGAAAATAGTTCCAACGTTAATAATTCAAAAACTTATTTTAGTAGTGCAAAGAAACTGAAGAAATACATACGTGTTAATAAGTTTATAAATAAGACAAAAAGAATTATAAATCAACATAATTCTTTTAAAAAACACAAATTGCAATATTTGAAAAACATTAAATTATCAGAAAAATTGAATAATATTAAAAGTACGGCTGTTACAACAACTACTAATTACATAGAATATAGTAAACAATTAGAATCAAAAATTGACAGTCTTGAGGAGTCATTAAAATGTATGTTAAAAAACATACAGACTATTTCTCAAAAACAACTAAGTTATCAAATACTTGCTTCAAATGACATGGAAGATTTTTGTAATTATAATGCAGAGAGATTTGAATCTTTGAGAAAAAAACGAATATGTTCATGTCAAGATAAGGATATTTACAACAATGAAGGGCACCCTTCTAGTATATTATATGATACACAAGATCAAGTAGTTTCACTCGTCGATAACGAAACTTGTTCACAGAAAAATCTTGATGAAGCTGGGACACAAGTGAACAATAGTAAACAACAAAACAATATCATTATGTTTAGTGATGAGTTAGGCAAAAACATGGGTCAAACAATGTTTCAGTATATGGCACAGCCTGTTACTAATTTCTGTATGCCAGGTGCCAATTACATTCAAATATTGCAAAGGGTGATCTGTGGTACTTACAGTCCTGATAGTACAATACTTATTTTTATTGGTAGACGTGGAAATGCTAATTCCAAGATTATGGAAAAGTATTTTGAAGACCTCTCCAAATTAAATGTAAAAAAAATAATCCTATTTACCCTGCCTTACAGTAGGTCATTGACTCATGCAGAAAATGACTATAGATATAAATGCAATATGAAATTGCATTTAATGACAAATTATGATAAAAAATTTGACATTGTTGATTTTAATGGTTTTATTAAGAATTTTTTTTTGACAAAGGATAAATATTTTCTTTGTAATAATTACAAAAAACAAATAGCAAAATCGCTATGTTACTTTATTTTTAATCAAGCCAAAACATTGGCTATAACTTCTGCCTCTATTGGGCAGTCAAATTTGACATTAAGTAATGACAATTTGGAATATGCATCATATTCTTTAAATTAAATTTTGAGACAAAAGAGACTAACTCTGGCAGTACTAAATATAATGAAATATTAGACTCAAATTTGGAGGTTTTAGATAAATTATCCTCCCCACTTGTAATGAATAGAGAGTTTTACCTAAAAATAAAACTTACCTATTATTTTTTATTCAATATCCGGAATCCATCTTGAGTCAAGCACCTGTCTTTCTACCTTTTCAGTCAGCGTTTCCGGTCCTTTCCCATACAAAGTGGCGCCCCCTATAGTATCGTTGTAGAACTACTTACTTGGCGCGCGCGTGCACCGGGTTTTGTCTTGTCATTATGCACTCATGATGCACCAGGTAGGCCTTACCTGGATTCCGGATATTGAATAAAAAATAATAGGTAAGTTTTATTTTTAGGTAAAACTCTCTATTATTTGTTTAGTATCAATATCCGGAATCCATCTTGAGTGATATGTTTGTTGTCACCTGGTGCCAATAACTTTAATGAAGTTATGGACGCTATAATGTGTAAGAAATTGATTAGAAATGTAAATTAAGATTGAAATAATGATATGATATAAATTTGCCATGTAATGTATTATTAATGATTAAACAATATCACATCATTAACTATTCCAGTCACTATAATTTAAGTAGAACAAGAGACCTGGTTCAATCATTACTCGCTGCATCAAACTAATCTGACAAAGAAACTGATTGTATGTTAGGTAGGTACTTAAATGTTGATTAGTAATTATTTCTCTCTGATAGTAATTTCAAAATGTATATATGTACAGTTTTTCAATTACCAGTAGCAATATGTTTATGCAATGAAAATTTAACTAACCAATTCAGGGAAGCTACTGATGAACGTACCGAAATAGGAGTAGCCTCTACCCCTATCAGCCACTTTTAAAAATTATTTTATCCAACCAGCAATCACAGCTATCTTGCTGTTATAAACAATCATTATTTATACTATTAATATTTTGCTTACGACTCGAAGATAATTTTATAATCTTGGCCAGAAAAGTACATTTATTTATTTATTGGATCTAAACCTTCAAACGGACTGTCTGTGATCTTCTGTTTTGTATTTCGTATGCGTTTTAGAACCAAGAACTAGTATAAGATATAAGTAATACCATAGTATAAGATTAGACTTTTCATCAATTGGACTATCTTCCTCCATGCGCAATAGGGTAAGAACGTGTACTCGTCTGCCTGACGCTAATACCTACATGTGCAATTTTTGAAACTTGGTAAAGGCAGTTTTTATCAAGTTTGTGTCTATAGATTAATAATCCTAATAATAAATTGAGTGAGCTACTGAATTTGTTTTCCTCGTGTTTTATAAAGAATTTTGAAGAAAGTTAAAATCAGCAATTTGAACGTTCATAGTGTTTTTCGTTTATTTATATGCAAGGTAACGAGCAACTTGATCAGTATTAGGGTATTAAAAGTTTAATGACCGGGACTTATAAGTCCATATAGGTATTATTATTGTTGGTCGAAAGCAGCGAACCCGACTTAAGGAGTGCTTGATCCTGATCCGTCCAAATATATATTTCTTCCTGTTATAAGTTCTATTTATATCCTTCTAAGTCCAGATCTTGAATGTCTAGCACTGGGGTGTACATATTTTGTCAAATCTATTAGCGTTTGCGCTGGAATTAGATTTAAAACGGTGCCTGTACCGCTCGGTGTTAATTTCCTAAAACACTGTCATAGTTCGGCGCAATTAGGATGTATTTTTCACTGGCTTGGTTCAGATGACTGAGATATCTGGGAATTTAATTCGGAGGCGGAAACGCAACACTAGTGCCACTGGTGACAGCAGTTTTTATGGATCATTGTTTCCTCGCCTCAGTATCACATAAGCAGACTTCGATGCAAATGTCTGCCCCCCCTCTCTGATGATCAAAGGACGAGTAACAGCGTTCATGTGAATGGGCGTACTTGCTCGTATTGTTTTGTACCCCCATCCTATGTCTGTCTGAACTGAACTGGTTGTGGAATCTTTTCTTATCGGTAGGGGTGACTCTTCCACACTTGTAGACTGAAGGATTACAGTGACCGATAGTGAAGACGACCCCGTTACAAATTTAGTCTCCCCCTTAGCGTTTGGCACTGTTGAGGGACCACTTTTCTGTCTTAAGCTGTAGCGTGTGAAGCGTAGCGAAGTGCGTTTCGTAGCGATAGGCACTTCAACTGTAAAAATGGGATGACCCCGTTATGTTACAAATGTGTCAAAGTTAAGTCTCCCCATTAGTGTTTGGAACTGTTAGAGGAACCACAAGTCTTAAGCTGTAGCTGAAGTACGTTTCGTAGCGATAGGCACTTCAACTGTAACAATGGGACGACCCCGTTATGTTACAAATGTGTCAAAGTTAAGTCTCCCCATTAGTGTTTGGTACTGTTAGAGGGACCACAAGTCTTAAGCTGTAGCTGAAGTACGTTTCGTAGCGATAGGCACTTCAACTGTAACAATGGGACGACCCCGTTATGTTACAAATGTGTCAAAGTTAAGTCTCCCCATTAGTGTTTGGTACTGTTAGAGGGACCACTAAGTCTTAAGCTGTAGCTGAAGTGCGTTGCGTGGCGATAGGCATTTAATCTGTGGATGATTAATAATATTCATACAATTGACTTTAATTGTCTCGTGGTAGATATCTACAGAGCGGTGATTGATAGGTTAATCTGCGACAAAGAGGCGACCACGCTTAGTTACAAATGTGGCAAAGTTAAGTCTCCCCATTAGCATTTGGTACTGTTTGAGTGACCACTTTCCTGCCTTTCCTGAGCTGTTGCTGAAGTGCTTTGCGTAGCGATAGGCACTTCGACTCCGACAAGGACATTGCGTTGCGTTTTGTGTCCTTAGTTATGCCGAGCAACTATAGGCATTGAGTCAGAGTCAGAACAGACTTTTTAAAATTAATTTTTCAGCTGCATGATATTTATCGCTAAGGCTATGTCTTCTCGCAGTTGTATCGACTGGTTGGTAAAGGGAAAGTCTCAATTCAGTTGCCTAGTTAGTCACTGTATCGAATGTTTTTATGGTCTAAGCAAGACCGATCATTTGAAGCAATCGATGATGATTGGGATCCTGGTGATTATTCTTCGTATTCCAAAAACGTTGGTACACGAAAATGGCTGAGTAGTTGGGAATAGTTTGTGTCATTTCAAGTAGTTTTGCTCCAGGTTGACGATAGGGCAGTGGCTGCTGTGTGAAATCTAGTTTAGGTATCAAAAAGAACGTTTAAAAATAGCTGGGGCTTTGTTCGACTGATTCCTGTATTCCAGATTCTAACATTGTTTAGTTCTTGTGTAATTGTGTTAGAAGTAGTTTTCGTTATGTAACTTTATATGGCAAATGTAATCCGGAACGATTATCGGCGGGTTTATTATGAATGGAATTCGTGCAGCTGTTGTCAATGTTGAAACTGTATTAGAGAGCTGCCCTGAAATCTTTTGTAGTCATTGGCGCCGCTCATTTTTAAAAGAAGTGTGACTTAAAGATTTCTGTATCTTCTTGCTATGACGACAGACTTTGGAGATGGTGGCAGCCAATCAAACGGACCCCAATTAAGTCCTACCACCAACCAACCCAAGCACAATTCTGCACTACCCTGGGGATCGAACCCAGGACTCTGACGGTGGATGAATCACTGTCGCATGGATACGGTTTGAAGTGATCAAATCCGCCCTCTAAATAAATCATCCGTAAAAGTTACTCTAAAGTTAACGAACATTTTACTGAAAATCAATTAATTCTTTAGAGTCCACTACTAAAGTTTACAGGGTAGTTACAATTCCTGTTTCTCCATGTTTCTCTGCTCCATTTAGTGCAATCAAATAGCAAAACATTTGTTGACGTAGCAAATGACCGTTCCAAGAAATAAAAATCGTTTCAAAGGTCATTAACATAAAGCACTACGAAGCGGAGGGTAGCCAGATATTTTTTCTGTGCACCGGCAAAACGAACAGCCTAGTAATCGTCACAGTTAAACATTTTTAATAACTGATTACCACGACCTTCGCTTGCATGTTCGTATATAGAATCCTAAACAGTCGTAAAGTCGCAACCAACTGTTGCGACAAAATAAGCAAAATACTTTTCGGCTCATTCTCGGCGTAAGTTGAGGTCATTCGAATCAACCGCCAGACAAAGGTTTTTGAGTTTGTGAAACAACCTTCACCAAAAATGCAATTTGACAAAATTAAAAAGAATATGTGAGAATTCAAAATTTACATAACTCACGGTTTCCTGTTTTTTAGTGCACTGTCCGGGAAACGAAACTGGGTCGCTAGAATGAGAATCTTGCATGCATACCACTAAACCAGCAGTGCTTGTCGGATGACTCACTGGTATCCAAACTCGACGATGGAGATCGATCACGTTTTTATCACATTTACTTCACTTACAACAATGAGATTTGAATTTTCCGTATTTAAATAAAAATCACTTGTATTTGTAGGGAAAGGAACCTAATAATTATAAAATTATAAAATTAATAAAAATATTTTAAAATAATTCGTATTCGTTTTTTGTAACTGACTTGTGAAAGGCGCGAAAAACGACGCTATAATGACAAGACAAAACCCGGTGCACGCGCGCGCCAAGTAAGTAGTTCTACAACGATACTATAGGGGGCGCCACTTTGTATGGGAAAGGACCGGAAACGCTGACTGAAAAGGTAGAAAGACAGGTGCTTGACTCAAGATGGATTCCGGATATTGATACTAAACAAATAATAAAAATTCTAAAAATAATTTTATCAACCTTGTCCACCAAAATATTCAAGGGATGTCAGGCAAAAATTTAGAATTGGAGCTATTTATGAATTGTAATAATATTGATATATTGTGTGTTACAGAACACTGGCTAAAAAGCCATCAGCTCATGTTTAATTTTAGTAATCACCATGTTGTCAGCTCGTACAGCAGAAAAAACACATATTACATGGTGGTTCATTAATAATTACTAAAAAGAATATTATATGTAAGGAAAGAAATGACCTCGTAAGTATGTCTGTTGAGCGAGTTACTGAAATAGCTTGTATAGAGTTTGAACAATTCATTGTTATTAGTGTATACAAACCACCATGTGCCCCTTTTGAACAATTTTTAAAAATTATGGAAGATGTCCTATTTAAAATCAGTAAATGTCGTAAAATAATTGTTATCTGTGGAGACTTTAATATTAACATATTAGAGACAAACTCAATCACTTGTAATTTTTTAAATTTATTTAAGTCGTATGATTTGGACTACGTTTTTATGAACCCACAAGAATTACTGAAACAAGTGCAACTTGCATTGACAATATTTTTACTAACCGAAAACCTAGCCAAAAGTCAATTATTAATATGTTGCACTCTGATCATTGTGGTCAATTAGCATCGTTTCCTAGAAAAAAAGTTGAAGTGCAAAGAACGAAAATAAGTTTTATCCCTATAAATGCAAGCCGAATTGAAAAATTTAAATCTAAATTAATTGTGAAGCTACCATGTTTGCCTTATAATGATTGTCCGGATAAGCTATACAGTTCTTTATTTAATTTAATAAATGATGAATTTACCAACACTTTTGTGCCAAAAGTAAAGACGATCTGTGATCATCTAACCTTTAGTGAATGGGCAACGCCTGGTATCTACAATAGCAGGAATAAGTTGTACGATTTGTATGGTCAAAAATCATTTAATCCAGTATTTGTTAATTATGTAAGAGACTACTCTAAAGTTTTCAAAAGAGCCTGTTCCACTGCCAAGTCTATGTATCCAAGTATATGACGAAGTGAACAATGCACTTGCGAAAGTAGTTTATTGGTTTGATATTAATAACTTGTTGCTGAATGAAAAAAAAACCAAATTAGTTAAGTTTACTACACCGAATGTGAGATGTGTAGAAACTAATGTACAAATAAATGGAGTAGAATTGAAACCTGTAGAAACAACAACTTTCTTAGGAGTAATGTTAGACTCTAAATTGCAATGGGGTCCACATATTGTAAAACTTTCGGGTAAACTAAGTTCTGCGGCATATGCAGTTAAAACTATTAGGCGGCTAACTGATATAGATACTGCTAGAATGGTTTATTTCAGTTATTTTCACAGCATAATGTCTTATGGAATTCTTCTCTGGGGGAGTGCTGCAGATATTAATACCATCTTTGTTCTGCAAAAACGGGCTGTTAGAGCAATCTATCAACTAGGTCCGCGTGACTCCCTCAGAGAAAGGTTCAAGGAGATAAATATTCTAACTGTGTCATCACAATATATACTGGAAAACTTACTATATGTAAAGAAAAATATTATGAATTTTTCCGAGAAATGTCATACGCACAATGTAAATACTAGGAAGAAACACGATTTGGTTGTATATAAAACTCGTCTCCACAGAATAAGCAATTCCTTTATGGGCCAATGTATACGTTTTTACAATAAGCTTCCGAAGAATATTAGAGACTTACCTATTAATAAATTTAAAAACTGTAAAATCTAAATTATATAAAAAAGCTTATTACAAGTTAAATGATTATTTAAATGATCCAAATGCGTGGGAGTAAAATCTGACCAAATTTACGCATTTAAAATTGTAATTTATTCATATTGATATATCTATGGACATGTAATGATGTTTTGAAATCATTACGAAATTGTAAGCTGCGGAGTTTCTTTCGCCATTTCTTCTCCGTCTCAGCATAATAATAATTATTTAAGTAAAATAATTATTTCGTCGAAATGGTGGTAGGGCTTTTGACGATTTAAAAGTACTTAGCAAAGTCCATTTAAATAAAGAGCTTTTTCATTCATTCATTCGGGGATCGCGTACTAGATACAGATCTACTGAATGATTAACTGTAGCTGGAGAAAATGGAAGAGAGACCCAGTTTCTCCGAGCTACAGTTTATATACTTAATTACTTCGAGAACTTTCCCAAAAATTTGTAGTGGGAGTTCCGTTTAATGAATAATGCAGCCATAACCAAAGGACGGTTTATACAGAGTACCTGTATCTATGGTTACTGCAGTAAAACATGTAAACAAAAATAATTTAAAATGTTTATCATAATATTCTATATGCAGAAAATACAAGTTAAAATATATTAGTTATTTAATTAATTTATGGCACAAATTAGGTGGGCCAAAAAGCTTGTATACAAAGTTCGAGATATTTTTAAAATGGAGGGTAGTCAGAATCATTATTATAAATAATAGAATTTAGAAGCGGGTATCGGCGTCAGCCGACATGAGAACTGTCATTAGTAGACAGATCAAAATAAGTTTATGAAATAACAATTGCTGTGTTTATATTTGTTTTAAAAACAAGTAAAAGTTAACATTAGTATAAAATATTTAATTAATATAGTTGATAGTTATGTGATGCTTTGTTTGTATGGATTTTTATTATAAATCAACGTAAGTATATTGAAAGACGGTTTAGACCGTGACATATCCCCCCCTTTAGTGTAGGATTTTGCTTGACAAAAATCCCCTAAAAAGTCTACACTCTCAATAAGAAACTAAAACTTCAGAGTAATAGTTATATAGAACATTCAGACACTCAAGATACAACACAACTGCAAAAGAGTACCCTGCAACTCAATGTTGCAGGGTACTCTTCGAGAGGTATCGACAATACAAGATTTAGAGTCTTGGTAGTACCTAGGACTACAGATGCGAGGCAAAAGAGAGTAATCCAGTTGTTTAGCAACCGAAAAACAATAAGGTCACAGCTGTGAAAGTAAAATCAAGAGATACTTCAAAGTATTCTATAAAAGAATAAGAGAACAGTTTAGGTACAGCATTTTCCAGTTAAAATTGGAAAAAATGGAAGGGATTTTTTTGAAAAATTGTTTAGCAATTTTATTTTAATTATAGAAAATTTTGTAAAAAACAAAGCAATGAAATCACGACCAGCAAAAAGAATTCAACAAAAATTTTCATTTGGTTAGAACCAAATGCATTTGTGAACAAAAAAACAAGACAGCTTTATAAGATAAGGAACTGTTTCCTTATTTTAACAATAATTATATTTTGTTTTAAATTATTCAAAAAGAAACAATACATCAGAATGTATGTTTTGTTGTATTTTAAATGTTAGTTATAGTTTTTGAAATTATTATATTTATAGTTTTAGACTATAAATAAAATAATTTTTTAAGATTGTTTTTATGTTAGTAATTTTAATATTTTACATTAGTTAAGAGTATTTATTTAGTTTAAAATCTTTGATATGCCAAGATCCTAGATTTTTACCTTTCATATCAACCAATTCCGTAGAAACCGTCACAGTTCCGTCACAGTTCCGTAGAAAACGGTGACCCAGCCAAAGTTTGGAAATTTCTTCGTACAATGGGGATCGGGAAGTCACGAACAGCTGAGGTGTCTAATAATTTAGACATCAATTCCTTAAATACTCATTTAACAACCACTTCTAATTTTGACTCCAATACGAAAAGTAGTACTTTAAACTACTTATCTTCACTTCCATCCCCCGATCATCCTTCATTTTTCTTTAGTCGATTTACGGATTGTGATGTTAAGAAGAGTATTTTATCCATAACATCGAATGCGGTGGGCTGTGATGCAGTTAGCCGGAAAATGATACATCCCATCCTAGACGAAATTTTGCCAATCCTCTCCCATATCCTCAACCACTCAGTTGCTAGTAGCGCTTTCCCCAAGTCGTGGAAAGATGCACATTTAATACCCATACCTAAAACACGTAATCCAGAGTCCTTTTCTGAATATCGTCCCATCTCCATCCTCCCGTTTTTGTCCAAGGTTCTGGAGCGTCTTGTCTATGAACAACTTAATCTTTTCCTGTACAAAAACCATCTCCTGAATCCCTTCCAGTCAGGTTTCCGGCCCGGTCACAGTACCACAACTGCGCTTATTAAAGTAACGGATGATATCCGGCTAGGATTAGAGAACAGTTGCATTACTATACTATCTTTGCTGGACTTTAGCAATGCATTTAATACAGTTGATTTTGATCTGCTCCTAGCGACATTATGCTCTATTAACATATCTCCAACGGCAATCGACTGGTTTCGAAGTTACCTGTTTGGGCGTCGACAGCGAATTTGCATCGATGATTCATTTTCATCATGGTGTGATACATCTGTCGGTGTTCCACAGGGTGGCGTTTTATCTCCTTTACTTTTCTCAATATTTATAAATTCAATCTCTGGTCTTAAGTTATCTTCGTCCTACCACCTTTATGCAGATGATTTGCAAATTTACCTGCAGACGTCTTTAGAACGGCTAGCTGCTTCCGTGAATACGGTAAACAGTGACTTAGCAAACATATGTAAATGGAGCTATTCATTTGGGCTTAAAGTCAATCCATTGAAGACACAAGTCATACTCATCGGGAGCCAAATGATGATGTCGAAAATTAAATGGCCAGAGGTGCCACAGATTATATTTGATGGAAGTTGCATACCATACAGCCAGACCGTTAAAAACCTTGGTGTACTGTTTCATACACACTTATCTTGGGGTCCTCAATTACAAGAAGTCAGCAGGAAACTATTTGCATCTGCTGGATCTCTACGAAGAATTCGTAACTTCCTCCCCACTGCTACCAAAATTGCGCTAGCACAGTCCCTTCTTCTTCCTATCCTTGATTATGCCGATTCCTGCTATCCTGACCTTACTGAAGAGCAACTAAATAAGCTTGAGCGCCTCCAAAACGTCTGTATTAGATTCATCTTTGGTTTACGTAAATTTGATCATGTCTCCGAATTTCGCTTAAAACTCAAGTGGTTGCCAATTCGTCTTCGCCGGGATGCTCACCTTCTTTCCCTCCTATATGCCATTCTTTTCCACCCAAACACCCCTTTCTATCTTAAAGACCAATTTAAATACCGTCATGACACCCATTCACGTGTACTAAGGTCTTCGGAAAATCTAAGCTTAGCAACGCCAGTACATTTCACGAAATTTTACAGGAATTCGTTTTCTGCTAAAGCTGTGCGATTGTGGAATGCTTTGCCACTGGTAATCAGACAGGCACAATCACTCAATGTTTTCGGGAGGCTGGTAAGGGAGTACTATCTGACACTGTAACCTATTATTACCTATTGATAAGTAGTGTATCAAATACTTATATGTATGTTTCTTAAAATTCTTTAAATAAGTATCTTATATTGTATATTATTTTTGATATATATTATATTTATTTATTTATTTACCATAAACCTTAGATATTTGTATTATATATATAGTGTATGTATTATTATTATTATATGTACCTATGTTAAATAATCACGAGCGATTTATTTAGTTGTTGCATCGCCATCTTCCCTTTGCTTTTTGTTTTAATCCTGTCCATCCAAAGGTTGCCTGGAAGAGATCGCTCTTAGCGATAAGGCCGCCCATTGTGCATTGTAATGGAAATTATTGTCATGTATGTAATCTTTAATATTTGTGTCGATGTGCAATAAAGTTTAATTCTATTCTATTCTATTCTATTCAATTCATAGACCAAGGGCGATAGTTTAGATTTAATACGACATTTAATATATTTAGGAGCAAGTTTTTTAGAAAATTGCTTATCTTTGTCGCTTTGATAGTAAGTTTTTCGCCAGACAATATCATTAACGTTGAAGTCAAAGTTTTTGCGACGAAGATTATAAGGACCACAATTACGAGAATGCGACTTGATTAGAGAGCTTTGGACCTGGTCAAAGATTTTCCTTAGTTTTCCAGTATTTTCTGCATAGGCATCTCGAGCTGTGAAAACTATATCGTCGGTTTGATCAACGTCAACGTAGTGAGAACCACATGAAACCAATTCTCTCCCGAAGACCAGAAACGATGGGGTATATCCCGTTACTTCACTTACAGCAGTATTGAGAGCGAACTGAATTTTTGGTATATTTAGATCCCAAATCCTGTGATCCTCGTTGATGAATGTGGAAACAGCCGTCATAATAGTTTTATTATAACGCTCGACAGTATTTACCTGCGGCGTATATTTAGGCGTATAACGTACTTTAGGTACTTTATATTGAGAAAACATATGTTGTAATTTTTGACTTACGAACTGTTTTCCATTATCCATCAGAATTGTACTGGGAATGCCATGTACAAGAAAGACTTTTTCTTTTAAAATATTTGTTACGACTTCGGCAGTAGCTCGGCGTATAGGAAATAATAATGAATATTTAGAGAAACAACAAGTTACGACAAGCAGCATTGTATTTTGCTTCCTAGATGGAGGCAATGGACCGACCAAATCCACGCTAATCATTTGGAATGGTCTAGAACATTCCTTAGGTCGACCCATAAGTCCTAAGGTAGGGTGATAAGCATGTTTATGAGAGTTACAAGCATCACAATTATTTACGAACGTAGCAACATCTTTATGCATACCAGGCCAGAAATATTTTAAAGATATACGTTTTAAAGTTTTATAGATACCGAGATGACCAGAAGTAGGATTAGAGTGATTATCAATAATGATACTAGTGCGACTGTCTTTCGGAACTACCTCTTTCCATTCAAATTCCTTAGCTAAGGGATTTAAAGTTTTTATAAATTTGTATAATTTATTATCATTTATTTTATAGTTTGGAAAAGATGTAGGCGAGGATTTACAACCGTCAAATATCTCCAAGTACCAAGGATCTGATACTGGTGATGAAGATGGACCTGCACTATCTATAGCCGCTACAGGCACAGCGCGAGATAGGGAATCTGGAACAACATTGTCTTTTCCACGTCTGTGTTTAATGTCGAAGTTGAATGCAGATAGACGAATTCCCCACCTAGCTAGACGTCCTGTAGGGTTATTAATATTAAGAAACCATTTTAAAGAGGAATGGTCTGTATATACGGTAAACTTCCTACCATTGTCCAAGTAACAACGCCAATGTTCTATAGCCGCAATTACTGCGAGTGCTTCGCGCTCCGTAGTGCTATAGTTGCGTTCTTGGGCTGACAAGGATTTACTCATGTAGGCTATAACCCTCTCTTCGCCGTTCTGGATCTGAGTCAATACCCCACCAATCCATTCTCAGCGATCAACTAGATGAGATGCTTAAAGAGGACGTTGTCGAACCATGCGATAGTCCCTGGTCTAATCCCGTCCTTCTAACACCTAAGAAAAACAGTGAATATAGGTTATGTTTAGACAGCAGAAAACTAAACTCTGTCACTCGTAACGATGCCGGTTTAGACCGTGACAACATCAAACGGGGTTTTTTTGGCGGTGAACGCGCAGACTTGTGTCTTAGTAGGGTTAAATTGGACTAAGTAAAGGTACACTATTTGTCACTTTAACTGTTTTATGTATATAAGTATTTAATATGTAATAATATATGTATGTAGTTTGTATTGGTATGTATTTATAATACAGGTATTTATGTATTAGTATTTTTATTTAGTGTATTAGTATATATACATAAAATTGTCAGTAGGTTGCTACATCGCCATCTTCCCATTTTATTTTCTGTAAAATTCCTATCCATCCTAAGGTTGCCTGGAAGAGATCGCTTTTAGCGATAAGGTCGCCCATTGTACAATATACTTAAAATGTTATAAAAATGTACTATTTTTATGTCGATGTACAATAAAGTTTATTTCTATTCTATTCTATTCTAAGTTTCGCTGCCCTCACTCGGATACGCTGTTCAAAGTGTCCTCAACTTCAGACACAAGCCGTTTGCGACATTCTTCCACAGCATACCGAGGGTTGTTTGCACGACCCGTATAGTAAGCGTCCCCTGTACTGTCATCCGCATAACAATGCACGCCGTCAATGGATAGCATATCATTGACATGCAGTAAAAACAATGTCGGGGAAAGTACCGAGCCTTGCGGGACGCCTGCATTGATGTCCATCCTATCAGAGCAACAGCCGTCAACAACAGCCATTTTGCTTCTATCGGACAAAAAGCTAGCGACCCATCTGCACAAACCCTCGGGAAGTCCGTAAGCTGGTAACTTTGATAGAAGACCCCTATGCCAGACCCGGCCAAACGCCTTCGCTACGTCTAGGCTAACAGCCAATGCCTCTCCTTGACTCTCAATAGCAGAAGCCCACCGGTGTGTTAGATACACTAGAAGATCACCAGTTGAGCGACGGTGGCGAAAGCCGTATTGGCGTTCACTAATAAGATCGTGATCCTTTAGGTAGTGTAGGAGTTGTGTGTTAATCACACGTTCCATCACCTTAGAGAGAAGGGAGGTTAGAGCGATAGGCCTGTAATTTGACGGATCTGATTTATCGCCCTTTTTGGGCACAGAATGCACATGGGCAGTCTTCCATGAAGACGGAACCTTCCTGGTGGAATAAGAGAGCGCAAAAAGGCGCGTTATCACAGGACACAACTCGGGAGCACACAACTTTAGCACCACTGCCGGTATGCCATCTGGCTCGCTCGACTTATGAACGTCTAGAGCTAGTAACTCTCGCCGAACCACGCGCTGCGTGATAGAGATTTCCGGCATAGAGTAACCGCACCAAGGGATGGCAGGTGGTTCGGCTCCTCCATCGTTCAAAGTCGAGTTAGAGGCAAAGAGCGAACCCAAAAGATCGGCCTTCTCCTTAGCACTGTGGGCCAAATTTTGATCAGGCTTACGTAGTGGAGGTATGGACGACCGACAAAAGTTTCCCTCGGCAGCTTTCGCGAGTGACCAGAACGCGCGACTCCCAGAAGGGTATCTCGCAAGTTTCTCGCCAATGCTGCCGATAAATTCGAATTTTGCTCTGGCAATAACTCTCTTACTCTTCCTCGAAGCAGCATTAAAAATACGCTTCACCTCAGTAGTGTTCGGATCCCGATTATTTCGTGCCGTGGTCCAAGCCTCAAATGCAGTTTGCTTAGCGAGACAAGCTTCCCTGCATGACCGATTGAACCACGGTTGTCTCTTTGTCCCGGCAGCCACTACCCGGTTTGGAATGTAGCATTCCATGCCGGCTAGGATCGTCTCAGAGACCGCAGCTGCACAGGTGTCAGGATCAACTGAGGCAAAGCACAACTGCCTCCACGGGTACGATGCGTAGAACTCACGCAATCCATCCCAGTCTGCTGACTTGTAGTGCCATACTCGACGTCGAGTGGTGGCTCGATGTAGGCTGGGCTTCGCATTAGGCACTTGGGTCCGAACGAGGCAGTGATCCGATGTGCCAAGTGGCGCATCTACTAAGATTGTGTATTCATCCGGAGCCGAGGTCAGCAGAAGGTCAAGTAATGAGGAGGTATGGCCCTCAATATCTGGTATTCGTGTTGGAGAATGAACCAGTTGTGAGAGACCATAGGTCAGAGCAAATTCATAAGCTGATCTCCCTGCAAAGTCAGTGGATCGCGAACCTAGCCACTCTGCATGGTGGGCATTAAAGTCTCCCAAGATCACTAACTCTGCAGAAGGGTAACGCTCAAGAACTTTGTCAGCCGTCGATTGAAGGTGCTCAAAAAGTTGTGTCGTGTACGTATCTCCGCCATGAGACCTATATAGGCACGCGTAGATTCTGGTGTGGCCCCCATGATCCGTGCGTAGCCACATAACTGACAGATCTTCGTCTTCAAGGCCACGAAGTCGGCGACAACAGATATCCTCCCGAACGTACGCGCACACACCGGCACGACGCACAAAATTGTGCTCGAACTTGTACCCGGGGTATAAAAGGTACGACGTGTCTGCCGGGCAAGATATCTGTGTCTCCGTAAGAAAAAGTAGGGTCGGCTTTGCAGATTCGAGATGATGATGAACTGCGTTTAAGTTGGTATGAAGTCCCCTGATATTGCAAAAATCCACATTTGTGGATGGGAAGGCCGCTGTTTTACTTCTTTTTTTATTTTTCTTGGCCATAATTGATTTTGTGTGAAAAGTTTATAAGGAATCGCTATACACGCAGCACAAGGGACAAAATGCTGTACACCACCTGAAAATGCTGTCGTGCGGGTACGCGACCTGCTGGCGCGGCGGGCGGATGGGCCCCGGTCCCCACCTGGTGCAGCAGCCAGGTCCACTCCGGTCTCCTCCGGCATGACTACCACACCAGGGACTTTTCGCAAGGCTGGCAGTTCAGCCTCCCAGGGCGGAGAGTTATATTTTCCTTTTTGCAATAGATAACAATTATACATGATACTAGAAAAATGCACTGAAAAAAATCGACTTGCCTCAGGCGGGACTCGAACCCGCACCTTCCACAATCCGTAGATTTGATGAAACGATGTTTACCAAAAAAACATAAGCACCAAGCACTGACAAATTTCGACAGCGAAAAGCAGTGCCTCGGTGGCGAAATTGGTCAACGCGTCCACCCTGATTGTGGAAGGTGCGGGTTCGAGTCCCGCCTGAGGCAAGTCGATTTTTTTTAGGTGCATTTTTCTAGTATTATATTTACGCGTTTGTAAACGCAAAAATAAAATTACTTCATAATTATACATGATATTAATTAAAAGGTCCAATTAAATACCATCAAAATGTAAACAAAATTATGAAAAACGTCACTATGATAAATAGTAACGAAAAATCTATTCGATACTAAATATCATATTTTAACTTTGTATATAAATTATTTCCAACTTCATTATTAACTGTTGTTAAATATTGTGTTATTCCTGTCGCCTGATACAAATTAATCATGATGAAAAATTACAAAGTTCTCTTTCTTATGTAATTTTGTTGGATACTTCATATTATCCTGACAAAAAAAAAAACATTTTCAAGCTGTTACAGATTTGACTTCTGCAACTAAGAAAATCCATTGAATTTGTATCTATATTTAATCATTACTATTGATATTTGCGAATAGTACTTACAGTCTCGTCGCCAAAATGCCTTCGTGCACCGCGTTCGTCAGGTCCGCCCAATTATCTCTCCTCCTTCCCGCGCTCTTCACCAACGTCACTTCTCTATTCCACCACAGTGCGCAAAGGAGACGACAGCCATACATCCGACGTACACTACACTAACGATACTACAGAACTTAAGAAAACTAAATCGGAGGCATTTATTAGTAAGCGAGAACATGAATTTCGTTCAATGCAAATTCTTTACGATCTGTCTTTGGAAGTTGTCGCGAATACCGCGAAGTTTCATAATCTGTAGAAATATTATTTTCGATTGACGGTACACATCAACGTGGCGAGCGGACGATTTTGCGTTCGTGACTCAGACGCAGCCGATTAACCGAGACCAACGGTGCATTTCAAGGAACCGTGAGTTTGTACAATTTAGTGTTTTACGAATGTACTTTGATTCTATGTCTTTGCATTGAATGCACCTATGGTGCAACATACCTACCTACCGTTATCTCAGTGTTATAACTCAACACACAATATGGTGATAATTATGTGTTCTCAGGTGGTTCTCAGTTTTAAGACTCAGATAAATTGTTCAGGTCCAGACAAGGACATACTCAGAATACTAGCTCAGTAATGTTGAGTGGATAGGGGTCGCTATAAGGGGAGGTGGAGGCGACTACCGGGCTGCGGTCCTTTTTGACGTGTGTATCAACAATGTTGATAGCACAGAACTGCTCAGAATTTCAATCTCAACTCAGTAAAGTCCGATCTCTTAACAGATGTGAGACTTTGTTTAGTTATTATCAGGTTATCATCACATATACAACAGTATCTACAGTAATCGCCTTGCGTGGCTGAAGCAGATATAATTTTACAGGCAACGCTTGGCGACATGGTGGAGGTGCTGGGATGGTGTTTATTCCCTTCACGTAAGGTTTATTAATGTGAAACAAAAGTGAAAATAAAAAAAAAATATGTGTTATTTTGTTGAAATTATAATTTGTGCAGTGATACGAGATAACGTCGGCGCAGGCGCCAGAACGGCGCGCCAGCCAGTCTGGCCGCGGCGGCGCCGGCGGCGGCGCAGTGCCTAGTTACAATGTTAAAGCGTTTTCAGATTTAGAATAAAAGTCTTTATGTTATGGAGATAACGATGATTTCAGATTTTCATCTTTATGTTGATGTGCAGTTGCATATCTTGAATGATATAATAAGTACCTAATTTAAAAAAAGAACAGATGCCTAAGTAACTCCACCTTATTGCGAGTGCCTTATGGTCTAATTTTCCATATTTTTGACCTTTTAGTCTTTGCATCTTTTTGACGTGACCCTCAGACCAATGAAAGTAAGTACAGAAAATTTATAACAAAGAAATCCACTATAAAAAGACACTAACTCTCTAAACTAAACTAAAGACTCTAAAAAGAGAATTATAGTTGCTGGTGACTTGAATATAAACATGCTTGAAAATAAACAAAATACTGTATTACTTAGAGAAAAGAAATATAAGTAATTTTAATTTACATATAAATGTGCCCACTAGAGGAACAGCTCATTCAAACCATTTTTAGTATTATCAATGGTGCAATTAGATATAGGTACTCTAACGTTATGTTTATCTGACCATGATAGCACACAAATACATACATACTACAATTTAATGGTACACATAAAAAAGAAACCCCATGCACTGTCTTTGTTTATAGAAAATGATATTCTCAGGACAATATAGAAAAAATTAAAAACCATCTTAGTTGTCTTTCTTTTTCAGAAGTTTACAAGCAAATGGAAATAAATAACGCTTTTGAGAATCGTTATTTAGGTACTTATACTTACAACAATTTTAATGGGAACTTGCTTCATGAATATTTGTGAAAGATATTAGGTAAGTAGGTACCTATCTACTCATTACTGCACTGGAAACAATATTTGTAATAAGATACCTAAGCACAATACGTGAGCAAGGGTGGACTTACAAATCTCAGATATTTTACATATTAAGTAAGTGAATTGAGGTTTTACACAATTTAAAGAAATTCTTTAGTCTTGATACCTAATGATGTGATGTATTGCTCAGAGGGATATTCTGTGACTAATCCCTATAATGTTTTGTTACCAATGATAGACTAGATTATTATTATGATATATATAGTTTGCATATTATATAATCATAGTCAGAGAGATGAACGCATAAGAAATTTTTGATGTGTTCTTAAACAGATTGCTCAGAATTTTATCAACCTTTTACTAACTAGATGAGTTAGTACCTACCTATTTAGTAATACCTATTGTCCTAGGGCAACATAGGTACAATGTCTATTTTAATTGTTGCAGTCGGAATTAACGGAGTTGTTTGATTCGATTGTGTCTCAGCATATTTTAGTAAGTATAATTGGAATATTATATTATGCAAAGGGAAATTGCTCCTTTCTTTAACATGGAAGAAATAGTCTAAACTTTATAGAAAATGTTGAAAGTCTCACAAGTGGTAGATTCAATTGTGGGGTAGTCTGGGTGCGTACCATGCCCTTTCTTGTTTCTACCGTGAAGCAGGCCGCTGTGTTTCGGA
Organism: Elophila nymphaeata; assembly: GCA_955850985.1. Lineage (NCBI taxonomy): Eukaryota > Metazoa > Arthropoda > Insecta > Lepidoptera > Crambidae > Elophila > Elophila nymphaeata. The sequence continues at coordinate 7,270,986 of OY039071.1, forward strand.
TTGAGGGGAAAGGTGGCCACTGTGATTGCTGGGCATGGAAAACATTTTATCTCAGTCCTCAGGATGGCAACGCAGTGTTAAGTGATTTACCATTAATTTTGCAACTCTGTCTATAGATAGGTGACAGTAACCACTTCACACCAGGTGGGCCACAAGCTTGTTTTCTATCTCGTAATGTTAAAAAAAAAAGTACAGCTCAGAAAACTCTATTGGCCATTAAGCAAAACTCTGAATGAGAGATTTACAGCAGTGTAGTGTTTGCTACATACTTTTTCAGCTACTAATAAAAATGCGTACCTACTCAATACTTAGGCCCTCACACATATGTGAAAGATGTCGAAGAAGGGGTACAAACGGATAACAAGCAATATAGGACATCTGTAGATTCTACAACTACTAATTTCTGCATTATAAAGGAAGAACTGTACGTGATAATCTCTGAGCACGTGAAATAGTTTGTGTTTAGATAATTATGTCTATACAGTTGTGAGAAAAGTTTCTAGAGGGAACAACTATCGTTGCAAACTTGAAGCAACGTCAAAGGAGTGTATTAATAAAAGAATATTTAAAAAGAAAAACAATTACGGCTTGTGACGCAGTCTGAATTGAATGGTTTGAATAATATTCGAATCATTTGTCGTGCATGATCTCATAGTCCTGTGTGACTCATTTGGCAAACCACACGCACGGATTGCGGCCAGTCGCCGGTGCGGGTCCCGTCTCACCACTTGTCATGACGGGAGGTTATTTTTCGTTTTCTATTTAATTTGTTTAATATTCAGAAATTTTAATACATGCCAAGTTAGTCAATAACTTGCTCTTTATTTTAATGATGTCTAGTTTTTGATATTTAAATAATGCAAAATTCGATTTGTTAGGTGATTTTCTATTAAACGTATAAAAGTGTTCTACTTTAAAAAAAAAAATTAAAATATTTTTTGTTTGTATTAGACAAAGCCACCAAAATGTAGACTCGGGCTTTGCTGCGTAGGCTGTGAACAGCAGCAACCTTGTTGAAGGTTGTAAACAAGCACTGATACACGACGTTTACTCATACTATGCTGCTACGCTTTTATTTTTTAAAAAAAGAGCTTACAAATTTGCAATGTCAATTCAATGAGGATCTCTTTTTATATACAGCAGTTGGAACCAAAAGAGTGGTTGAAAATGATGAATGTCACTAAAGTAAACATTGAAGTCAATAAAAATGCTGTGACCAGAAGGTAATTTTGGTGATGTTCTTGCAATTGATCATTTGATGCTTGGGCCACCCAAACATAAAGTTAATTACGAAGAGGTTCTTTTTTTTTCGGCCGGGAGGGCTTCTAAGGGTTATAAGGAAATGGCAGAGTTGATAAGAAATGTTTGAGTGTGTGTGCCGTGAGTGGGCCTATGTGTGATAAGAGTCATATTTGCTAGAACGTTACCCGTTCTAGCAAATATGGTGGGAACTTGACGGTTGGTATTATTTCACAATCGTGATGTGAAGTCATGTGTGGAGTCTCATCTGTGGAGACTGGTAAGTGGAGTCTCATGCGTAGAATCCCATTAGTGGAGTCTCTCGTGGAGTCCCTAGAGAGTCTCTTGTGAGTCTCATGGCAGTCTCTTGTGAGTCTCATGAGAGTCTCTTGTGAGTCTCATGAGGGTCTCTTGTGGGTCTCATGAGGGTCTCTTGCTGGTCTCTTGAGAGTTTCTTGGGAGTCGCTTGTAGGGTAATGTAGAGAGCGTTGAGGCAAATGCCAGAAGGTAGTGTACCAGTCGGAAGTTGACGTCGAAGTCTATTGTGGACCAAGTGATAACATATGAGTAAGCTTCAGTTGTTGTGTGGACTCAAGTAGTGCTCTAATGGTCGTAGTTGACCGTAGTGTGTAGTTAGTGGATGATGCACACGAGCGCAGGGTTCCACGGTGTTGGACGCGGGTAAGAGTGAGAGCGATTGTGATCGCTGTTCCCGTCAGCTATTATTCATTTAGTCAAATCAAAGGGGAATCAAGAAATACGAACAACTGGAAGGTATGGCAGATATCAGCTCTTATTGAAGGCAGAATAAGAAAATCCGTGTTGTAAAGGTGAAAGTGGGTGACCAAAAATATACTAGGTCCGTGTGATTTTACAGAGATTTTTCTAGTTTTAAAAATGTGTAAACATTCAAGAACCGCGTGAATCGGGTATTATGGGCACCGAGACACCGAGCGAGACATACTGATACACCAACCAATTCATAGAATCAGCTGTCTACTGACTCAGACGGGTCACGAGATACACAAAGCTTCCAAATTTTCATTCCATTGAGCCGATCCGTCAGTGCTCTTCGAGAAGCAAAGCGAACATCGGCTTGGAAAGCGCACGAGAAGGTTCGGCAATGGACAGATCAGCTAATTAGTATTTTTAACTAACTTGCTGTAAGTTTTTTCTTAATTATGATCTCACTAAAGATTTTCGTAAACTAGATTATTCAGTTAATACTCAATATATCCTTATAACATGATGATGTTTCCTATTTTATAATTACTCAACATAAGTTACTTCTCGTGGGGAGTGTCGCGAATACCGCGAAGTTTCATAATCTGTAGAAATATTATTTTCGATTGACGGTACACATCAACGTGGCGAGCGGACGATTTTGCGTTCGTGACTCAGACGCAGCCGATTAACCGAGACCAACGGTGCATTTCAAGGAACCGTGAGTTTGTACAATTTAGTGTTTTACGAATGTACTTTGATTCTATGTCTTTGCATTGAATGCACCTATGGTGCAACATACCTACCTACCGTTATCTCAGTGTTATAACTCAACACACAATATGGTGATAATTATGTGTTCTCAGGTGGTTCTCAGTTTTAAGACTCAGATAAATTGTTCAGGTCCAGACAAGGACATACTCAGAATACTAGCTCAGTAATATTGAGTGGATAGGGGTCGCTATAAGGGGAGGTGGAGGCGACTACCGGGCTGCGGTCCTTTTTGACGTGTGTATCAACAATGTTGATAGCACAGAACTGCTCAGAATTTCAATCTCAACTCAGTAAAGTCCGATCTCTTAACAGATGTGAGACTTTGTTTAGTTATCATCAGGTTATCATCACATATACAACAGTATCTACAGTAATCGCCTTGCGTGGCTGAAGCAGATATAATTTTACAGGCAACGTTTGGCGACAGAAGTGCTAAAGGATCAATCAAAGTTAAGTAAATTTCGTGTTCGTTATAAACATATTGAATCAATTCGACAATTTTTTTTAGATATAACTCACGAAATAAATTTGAAAAAATTGTCTTTAGAACCGACTTGTTTGTTGGATACTAAAATAGTTTCCTCGTTCGATGATTTGTATTTTGCGGTAGTCGAATTTGCGGACTCGTTCGAAAATCAGTCGGGAGGTACAGTACCTATAAAGAAAACGCCCAACCAAGTACAAGTTCGATTACCAAAAATACAAATACAAAGTTTTGACGGTAATATACAAAACTGGCAAATATTCAAAGACTGCTATTTACCGTTAATTCACGAGAACCAATCGCTTTCAAATATTGAGAAATTCCATTACTTAATTTCATGTCTATCGGGGTTGGCATTGACTATCGCAAAGGGTGTTCCGTTAACAGCAGCCAATTACGAAATAGTTTTTAGTGCGCTCACGGAAAAATACGATAATAAGCGAGTTCTCGCTACCGCTTATTTATACAACTTATTCAAACTCACTCCGTTGACTAAACCCTCCTTAGAAGGGCTTAATAAGTTAACTAATACATTGTATGAGTCGGTACATGCACTTCGCGCTTTAAAAATTAAAGATGAAACTGAGTTTCTATTATTTTATTTAGCTTCTCGTACCTTAGATAATGATACACGTAAACGTTTCGAATTACAAAATACTCGTGAAATACCTACGTTTGACAATTTATTGAGTTTCATACAAAATTATATTAAAATTTTAGAAGTGTCTCAAACGACATCTACGCTTCCTCAGAACCCTGTTTTTACACATAAGACTAATAATAAGTACAGTTCACGCCCAAAATCTTCGCTAGTTACATCTACTGCGTCTACTTCCTCCGATAAACCAATTCTTCGTTGCCCTTGCTGCAATAACCCACACTCTATTTATAAATGTTTTAAGTTACAGTCTATGGACATTCCTAGTCGCCGTCAACTTGCGTATGATTTAAAACTTTGTACAAATTGTTTAAGATCTGGCCACGAAATAAAAGATTGCAAGTCCAAATCTGTATGTTTCATCTGTGGTTCAAAACATAATACACTGTTGCATTTCGATGAGGCTAAACCGAGCGTATCGATTCCTACTGTGCGTGCGCCAGACGATTCGACAGAACAACCGTGCTCTGCTACACTCACTAGTGCTATTCGATATCCTATCGAGCCGCAATCAACAAAAATTTTAGGTTCTGCGGTAGTACGCGTTCGCGACGTACATTGTAATACTAGATTTTACCTGGTTGTATTTTCCTTTCCTAAAGGGGTATATATGAAGTGAAACAACAATTTGATGGTTTGGCAGTACAATGTTTATTTAGGGTGGACAATATTCTGTTTGTTGCACTAGAAAAGTTATTTACTTACATATTCCAAATGATATACCTTTGTGAGAATTCTCTTCCTTGAAAATACCTAGTTTACACAATTTAGATTTTATACAATTTAGACCTTCTAACTTATATATCTCATAGTAAAATACAACCATAAAAATAATGAAAGGTAGGGTCCTGGAGTCTGCTCTGATCGCTAACGAGTGGAATTTGGGTATTATTATGTATAAATTATTAGTAAACGCGTTATGAGACAACCTTCTGCAGAGTACTTGTAGAACTCTTCGACAGTCAGCCGCTACCGTTTGGTTAGTGTAGTGTACCTGGATCAGTGCGTTGTGTCTTGGCTCTGATAGATCAGCCACTAGCTAGCTCTCTCTATATATTTTCGCTCACCGGTCACTTTTCCAAATTGATCTCACAACTTCCAACTCTGGTTCTGCGCAGGTTTCTCTACCCGCCGACTATATGTGTAATGGAAATTTGGGTCTCTAAACCCGTACCGACGACCCTGAAGATGTGTCATAATAAAACAACATCAATAAATGTTATACTACTCATTATAAAACCCCAAGAGGGATTTGGAACCACAACTTGTCCAAAAACTAATATAAAACAACGGCAAACTCTTTGAGCAATTACGAAACCCGACCAACAGTACTTAGAATATGATATCTCGAGATGTGAATTATTCATAATTTAAACAAATAGATCATTCATTGCCTAAAATTTCGAACCTGACAAAATATAATTACCTTAGTAGGTAGTCAGGCAATTTTTACAAGATGAGGCGGTTTTTACAACCGAATTTACTAATTTACTGTAACACAAAATCAAGGCAATCACAAAATTTACTTTTAACTTTCAGAATAATTGAAAAACGATAAGAGTTTTATAGTTACCTTTCAGGTGAATTATTAACTCCTTAACGGTTATTTATCCGTTCCAGAATATTATGTAAATATGGAATTATCTTCCTTTCAAATTAGAAAATAGTTCTCCTTCGTTAATATAATCCTCGCATATGTATATCACGAAGGTTTATAATGTTTCTCCAAAATATTCTATTCTATTCTATTCTTAATTAATGGCCTCGCGTCGCATTAAGCGTACGCATTTTGCCAATGTCAAGTGAAAATGTAACTAAAGTAACAAAAATAATTGTTCGGTTGATTGAGGTTAAAAATGGAGTCTCTCAACACGTGTTTTTACGACAAGAACTCGGGAGAAACTCTTCTCCAAAATAAATTCAGCCTTGAATTTGAAATTCGAAATGCGAATGATGATCTGACAAGCAAAAACAAACGTCCCTGATTGGTCGGCCTACCTATGGTTTTTTAACGTCTGAGGCAAAGGAAAGTGAGTCCATACATCCGAATGAACGAAGAATTCTTGTCAATATGAATTTTGCGAATAACTACTTTGAAGGAATTTTGAACAACTAATATGACCCCCGTAAGCCTAACGTCACCTAAATACTGACGAGACTAGAGAAAACGCTCTAACGCGCCCCAATTCAAAAACAAAGTGCAAAAATTTAATACAGACACCCACAAGGTCTAATATCGAACTGAAACATGATACAACTTACAAAGACAAGAAACTTTTATCTGAAATTTTTTTTTTTTTTTTTATAAGTCGCTGGGTATAGAATTTATCACTTTGCCTAAATGTCAAACTTAATGCGAAACGGAACGTAATGTCACTTGTCAGATGACGATGTTGACTTTGAAAAATTGATAAATAAACAATGCTACAACATGGCTCATGGCAGCACGCACGTGTCTTAATAGACAGCTGTTCTATGGACTCCTTTATTACTAGTTCCTGTGCTCGACGGCTAGCTTTACCGGTACAACGTTGTCGCATGTCTGTCACTGGCCTAGGTCAAAACTCTGTTCATAACATACGGGGTGTTACATTCTGTTCTATCATTCCCCGCCAAAATGATAAACCACAATTTGATTTACCCTTGGTTATCCTACCAAAAATCACATCAGCGATGCCTTCTGCACCGTTACCGTCATCTATTCGTAAATATTTTGATCATTTAAATTTAGCTGACGAAAATTACGATAAACCCGATAGTATAGACATACTCCTAGGAGTTGAATGCTTTGATCAGATTTATCAGGGACCGCGGTACCTACCCGCACCTGACTTACCTTGCGCCCTCCTTAGCGTGTTTGGCTGGGTGATAACTGGTCAACTTAAAACTAATACTCACGTGCTAACTCCTCCACAGTCAGTTACTTCTCTCATCGCGTCCACCTGTGCGCTCGATGTGATAGTTCAACAGTTCTGGGAAAGCGAGGAACCACCTAAAGCTCGTATTACTATTCCCGAAGAGGATATTTGTGAACAAAGGTATAAAAGAGATACTTATCGCACACCTGACGGTCGTTACGTAGTCCCGCTGATGCTTAAAGAGAATGCTCCTTCGTTGGGAGATTCTTACCGTTACGCTTTAAATTGCTTTCTCAGTTTAGAGAAGCGCCTTGCTCGCGAATCTAATCTAAAGGCAGAATACGTTAAGTTCATGAAACAGTACGAGGAACTCGGTCACATGCAACCGGTAGGTACTTCGTCTACCAATCATACTTACGTCATTCCTCATCATGCCATCCTTAGGCCAAGTAGCTCGACCACCCCAGTCAGAGTCGTTTTTAATGGTAGTGGCTCCACCACTAGCGGGCATTCGTTAAATGATATTGTACACGTAGGCACTAAACTTCAAATCGATATTATAGATTTAATTACAAAATTCCGTTTACACCAAATTGTAATCAGCGCCGACATTTGTAAAATGTATCGGCAAATACTTATCAAACCACAAGATAGACACTACCAGCATATTCTATGGCGTGAACAACCCAATCAGACTCTAATTGAATACGAGCCCAACACTATCACCTATGGTGTTGCCAGCTCCCCTTATTTGGCCATTCGAACTTTACGCCAACTGGCTAAGGATCATGGACATGATTACCCTCGTGCTGTGCAGGTTCTGTGCGAGGAAACTTTCATGGATGACGTCACTAGCGGTTGCTCATCTTTACAAGAAGCTATAAAATTAAAAGATGACTTGGTGGCTTTGCTTAAATTGGGTAAATTTGAACTTCGAAAATGGAGCAGCAACGCCCCTGAAATACTTGCCCATGTTCCTATAGAACATTGCCAATCTCCTAAAACTTTCAACAACAACAGCGGCGACTGTAGTCTTAAAATACTAGGAATCAACTGGGATCCAAATAATGATTACTTTTCCTATTCGTTTTCTAACAATTTTAACATTGACTTTACAAAGAGATCGATACTCTCAATCGTAGCTAGAATCTTCGACCCTCTTGGATGGATAGCACCAATAATCTTCGCAGCCAAACTATTGCTCCAAGACATGTGGCGTCTTAGGTTATCCTGGGACGAGCGTGTTCCACCAAGTCTGGCAAAGCAATGGCATCTTATTGCTGCTAATCTGGTTGACCTCCAAGAGATTAAGTTACCTCGATTAATCTTGCCTCCAAATCCTACTCAAATTCATTTAGTAGGATTCTGTGACGGTTCCTCTCGAGGGTACGGGTGCTGCGTTTACCTGTGTGCAGTTACTCTACAGCTTGTTAATACAAGTTTTTAGTGCGGTACGGTGCAAGTTTGGGGGTGCGGGTTGTAGATGTATGTACTCATGGGTGCGATGGTGAGCGGCAACATCTACCGCCAAGTCCGAACACGCACGTTCACGTCATTGTCCAGGAATGGTCAATGAACCCTCCTACACTGGAGGGTCGTGCACCCTGGGCAATGCTGAAGGCTCTTGTAAGCATCACACATACCAACTGTCCTTATAGCCTCAGTAGCAAAGCGTGTTGGGCTGAGTCTGTAACTGCACTCCCACAGCTGCGGGCGATAACCTTCCCCTGAATCCTATGGTCCGAAAAAACCACAACTCAACCCTCCCTCCAAATCCTAGATCCCCCGTCAATCCTGGAGGTGTGGTCAACCTCGAATTCAAATAACGACCCCTCTTACTGTGAAAACCCACGCATTAGGAGGTACCCTTCCCACTTTCCCATGATCTTTATCCAAATATCCACTCCAGACCCATCCTAAATCCGTCACAATCTCTCCCCCCCGAACCGTGGCGGGATAACCACACCAGGTCGATGCACATGGCCTCGGGGAACCAAATAGCCCTGGAAAAAGCATCCAGATTGTGAGAGAAGGAGAATATATATGGAAGCGAACCTTAAAGAGTTAGTACCCCAGGAGGGTACCAACGCCACCAGCGTTGGAGAATCCCTCCCTGACGCCGTCTTGACGACGTCAGGCTGCCCCGTGTACTCTGGGGGGGACAAAGTTTCGCATACCAATATTAAGGAAGGACCACCCTCGGGAGGGCATTCGAAGGGCAAGAATGCCAAGAGCAAAGGAACCATCTCTGGGAATTGGAGGCGACCGACTGGGCCCCAATTTGGAACTAGTTTGTTGCTGCCAATTCCCGGAGAAGGGACCACCGGGAGGGACCATATGGAAAGCGGGAACCGTGGACGGGGAGGACACCGTGGAAGCGGTATGGCGGGGCCGCGGCCTGTTGGGACCTATGGTACCAAGAGGACGACGGTACTGCCTGCCGGGACCGCCGTGGCCTCCACGAGCACGGGACCCACAACCGTGACCAACGACGCGATGGAGGGACTCAGGTGTGTACAAATTAATTTACACAAAGCAAAGGCTGCGACGGCCCTTCTGGCCAGACAGCTCAAAATGAATAAATTCGATATTGCATTAATTCAAGAACCTTATCAGTATAAGGGGGAGATTAAAGGCTTAGGTAGCACAGGGGGAACAATCATATATCACTGTCCTACTAATGATGCAAGGACATGTATTTATATCCGTAAGGGCATAAATGCCATGGTCTTACGTTCTTTGTGTAACAGGGATCTAACAACAGCAAAGATCCAAATGGAAGTAGAAGGAGGTCAAAATGACACTATACTCAAAGCATCCGCCTACCTTCCCTTCGAAAATAAGGAACCAGTACCGCCACAGTGGGGGGAACTGATCAGCTACGGCAAGAGAAAACTTGGAGCTTATCATCGGTTGCGATGCGAATGCACATCACGTCGTCTGGGGCAGCTCAGACGTCAACGAACGGGGAGAGAAATTGCTTAACTATTTGGTAAGTTCACCCCTACAAATTATTAACAAAGGATCTAAACCGACATTTATAAATTCGATAAGATCAGAGGTAATTGACATCACCTTAGTTACAAACAGAGCATTGTCAAAAATCTCAAATTGGCATGTGTCTAATGAGGTCAGCGGTTCTGACCATAGTAACATTTGCTTTAGGTACAATATAAATATTATACGAGACACAGTACAACGAACGAGTCCAAGAAACACCAATTGGACTCAATTCAGAAGGGATCTAGAAACAAAATTAGATGACTTCACTGGTAAGTTCAACTCCATCATAGATATTGAATTTGCAGCTGACAACGTTACTAAGGCCCTTTTTACATCTTGGGTGGATAACTGCCCAGAGAAAAAGGCAACAGGTAAAAAGGAACCTTGGTGGACGCCAGAACTAGCCAAGCTACGCCAGGAAACCCGCCAAGCGTTTAATCAAGCTAAAGCCAAAAAGGACTTCAAGGAATACTCCAAGATGTTAACAGAATACAATCGGGCAATACGCAAAGCACAACGGAAATCGTGGAGAAGACATTGTCAATCCATAGAATCCGTACCTGAAGGAATGAGAACCTTCAGGACTTTATCAACGGTCAAGGCCAATCCACTTTCTTGGACAACTCACGGCAACAGCCAAGGAGACACTGAGCGTTATGTTCAAAACTCACTTCCCTGGGTCAACGCAAATCAATGCATATAAAGGCGAGCCAATCAGTGAAGAGGAAGAACTTATATGCACCTCACGAACTGATTGGAAAGTCGCAAAAAAAGTGGTGGATGACAAGAAACTGAGTTGGGCAATTAAAAGTTTCCAACCTTTTAAAACTCCTGGCCCAGATGACATCTACCCAATAATACTACAGGAGGGAGCGGATATTATTATACCGTACCTTGCAAGGATATTTAAGGCATGTATCGCATTTGGGTATACACCTAAAGTTTGGAGGAAAACAAGGGTGACGTACATACCAAAGGCTGGTAAGAGTGACTACGAGGATGCAAAAGCTTATAGGCCCATTAGCCTGTCATCCTTTTTGCTCAAAACCCTCGAAAAGCTCATTGACCGACATATTAGGGAAGAGCCATTGAAAAGAAAACCTCTTCACGGGCTTCAATGTGCATATCAACCAGGCAAGTCGACTGAAACGGCCTTGCACCTGGTGGTAGATAAAATAGAAGGGAGCTTAGAGGCCCATTAGCCTGTCATCCTTTTTGCTCAAAACCCTCGAAAAGCTCATTGACCGACATATTAGGGAAGAGCCATTGAAAAGAAAACCTCTTCACGGGCTTCAATGTGCATATCAACCAGGCAAGTCGACTGAAACGGCCTTGCACCTGGTGGTAGATAAAATAGAAGGGAGCTTAGAGGCACAAGAAATCTGCATAGCAGCATTTCTAGATGTAGAAGGAGCCTTTGATAAGACCATGCATGAGTCTATTCACAAGGCTGCAATATGTCATGGCATTGATCCATTACTTTGTAAGTGGATCAATAACATGCTGAAAGGGAGAATAATAACAGCTTCACTGATGGGAGACAGTGTGTGTATCAAAACCGCAATGGGTTGCCCCCAAGGTGGTGTATTGTCTCCACTGCTGTGGTGCCTAGTCATTGATTCTCTATTGAAAGACTTAAACAATGGACCATTATATACCGTTGGTTACGCGGATGACATAGTGGTTACGATAAGAGGGAAGTTCATGAGCACAGTAACTGCGCTTATGCAAGAGGCCCTTAAAAGGGTGGAACAATGGTGCAACAACCACCACCTCTCTATCAACCCAAAAAAGGCAGTAGTAATACCATTCACCAGGAAGAGGAAAGTAGAACAGACCAAGTCACTTACACTCTATGGAATGCAACTGCCATGGTCCACGGAAGTAAAATATCTAGGAATAACACTGGATAAAGAACTAAAGTGGAAAACTCATGTAGACAACACAATAAAGAAATGCCAAAGGGTATTCGGATTGTGTCGGGCTACGTACGGCAAAACATGGGGACTAAAGCCCAAAGTAATGCACTGGCTATACACTATGTTAATCAGACCGATTGTTACATATGGCAGCATAGCATGGTGGCCCAGAACCAAGTTATCTACTTGTCAAAGTGATTTGGCAAAGCTTCAGAGAATGGCGTGCCTGGCCATCACTGGAGCATTCCGGACCACACCAACGGCAGCCATAGAAAATATCCTTGGATTAACACCGCTGCACATAGTCATCGAATCACAAGCAAGAGACACTCTCCATAGGTTACAGGTATGTGGAACATGGAAGGACTCACAGCCGAGGACACGACACACCAAATTTTAAAAGGATCTAAACCTAGATATCGTCACAGCGATGATAAGTGATGTAAACCAACCATCGTTTGTATCTAGGAGATCATTCAGCATCCATATACCCACACGGGAGGAATGGAAGCGAGGACTCAAAACCCCTAAAGAAAACAGTCTTATATGGTACACTGACGGATCAAAAATGGAGTCAGGTACAGGGGCAGGTATTTACGCCAACGGGTATGAGTACCAACAAAGCATGGGCAAATATGCAACGGTCTTTCAGGCCGAGACATATGCAATAATTGCCTGTGCTCAGAAGAACCTAGAAATGGGCACCAAAGGAATGACCATTTACATTCTTAGTGACAGCCAAGCGGCACTTAAAGCCTTAACTACCTACAAAGTCACTTCAAAACTAGTTTTGAATGCGATACACATACTAAATAATCTAGGGACATCTCCGGGACATGTAGGGATTGAAGGTAACGAAAATGCTGACAAACTAGCAAGGAAGGGATCGGCTCAAAACATCAATGGGCCCGAGCCTTTTGTAGGATTATCTAGATGTACCATAAAAATGGCACTAAAGGAGTATTGTCAAAAGAGGCACCTCAGGGAATGGTTGTCCACTCCCCGACTGACACACTCAAAGAAATTTTTAGGATCTTTCGTCCGGCGTACGCGCTCGAGAGCGGATCGATTATGGCTAATTCCGCGACGATGTCTGTGAAAACTGTGAATACGCTAAAATGTGTAAACTGTAATATTGTAATTAGTGAACTATTGTCATTTATCCAGAACAAGATCTCAGTGATAGACAATGAGAGTTTGATAAGGATCTGTGCGTCTGCTTTTTCTGAAGAGGAGGTAGAATGTGCCAAAGATTTACTGTTTAGTTCTGCTAAAAGTAATCTGAAGAAAGTATCCAGACGCAAAGAAGGCAAGAAGCAGCGAGATTTGGAAGATATAATATGTGTTTTCAAAGTTACAGAACCGGATGTAATACCAATTTTTGTGGCGCGTGACTTGCAAAAATTACCTCCTGTTACCTTCGACCATGTCGATGTCACTAAATTACTGAAGGATCTGCTGGTTATGCGTACTCAGATAAGTGAAATAAAAGACAGCTACGTAACTGTAAATCAACTAGAAGAGCTGAAAATGAATTTCGAAGCAATTCGTCCCCCAGCATCGTTTTTATCCGGCAATATCAATACGAGAAAAAGAGGAGGGTATTTGCTTGATAGTGGACCTGTCGGTTTATCGCCGGCTGGTATCAACAACACAACGACAAGCTCTGAGCGCTGTGAGTCACCAAAGTATCGCTCTCTCGCTTGCGCTCAGATCGACAAAGACATGACAGATGAAATATGCACGGAGTTGACTGAGACAGCGGCCTGTCATATTGATAATACAAAAACACCAACTATGGCGAATATTGCGAAAAAAGGCGAATGGAAAACAAATAATGTACGAACGGAGGAGTGGATAACAGTTCAAAAAAGAAGGACTAGAAATCGTTTTGCCGGAAGAACAGGAAAAGCGACTACGAATCTCTCTGAGAAATTCAAAGCGGCTGAAATTAAAATTCCTATGTTTATCTCAAATGTAAACAAAGAGACTGCAGAAGAGGATATCTGTCAATACATTAAAAATAAAACTTCAGAAGTTGTTACACTCGAGAAAATTAAAATGAAAAAGGAAAGGCCGTACAATGCATATAAAATATTTATAAACAAAAACAAACTGGAAATGTTTTTGGATGACCAGATCTGGCCTGACGGTATCACATTCCGGCGTTTTATACATTTTAAGTACAGAAAAGAGGAAGGAAAAAACCTTTCACAGAGTGAAATAATAAATTCCAAGTATGGATAGTACATCAAAAATGAACATAATCACATTTAATTGTAAAAACGTGAAGAGATCAGTGAACTGTGTGCGATCACTGTGCAGAACAGCTGATATTGTATTGTTACAAGAAACATGGTTATATCCACATGATTTATGTTATCTTGAAAATATAGACCAAGACTTCAGTTATACTGCGAAGTCTTCAGTGGACACGTCAGCTGGTATCTGTAAAGGTAGACCATACGGCGGTCTTGCAATACTGTGGCGAAAGAGTGTAGTTAATTGTGTGACGGTAGTGCAAAGTGATAATAATCGGATCTGTGCAATAAAAGTAGTCATAAAAGACAGATGTTTTATGGTTATAAATACATATATGCCGACGGATTGTAGTGAAAACCTTCCGTGTTTTACGGAATGTCTCAGTGAAATATATTCTATAATACAAAATAATAATATTGAATCAGTGTATGTATTAGGGGATTTCAATGCGCACCCCGGTGAGTCATTTTGTAATGAGCTTCTTAGTTTTTGTACTGAACAAGAATTATTGTGTGCCGATATTAATTATTTAGGTGTGTTATCGCAAACATATACATTTATTAGTGACTCACATGGGTGTAAGCGTTGGCTAGACCACTGTCTTGTGACACAGTCTGCGTCAAAAACTGTTGTAAACATTGAGGTTATTTGTGAACCATTTTGGTCAGATCATTTTCCTTTGAAATTAGAGTGTGACATTGCTGTCATTAGATTAAAAACCTGTACAATCAACTCTACACATAACGGGATTAGTTGGGGAGAAAGAAATACAGAAGACATTAAAATGTACTCACAATTGTGTAATGATAAACTGAAAAATTTAGATTTTCCTAAGCAATTTGAACGCTGTGCGGGCAAATTCTGTAATAACATAAACCATAAAATTTTGTTGGATGAATTGTATAAAAAAATTGTTAGTATATTAAGTGATGCTGCGTGTAACAGTAGAAACCCGAGGGGCATTATAGTAAAGAATAAGGGTATAAAGGGGTAGAACAAACATGTAAAAGAATTTCACACACAAGCTAGATTTAAGTTTAAAATATGGATGTGGTATGGACAACCCAGCAGTGGGCATATATTTGAAGAAATGAGATTAAGTCGTAAGATATTTAAATCAAAATTGAAATGGTGCATTAAGAATCAAGAGAAAATAGAAATGGACATTTTAGCATCACTACATTCCAAAAAAAGTTTTTCATCATTTTGGAAAGGGACTAGAAAACTAAATCATAAACCAAGTCTTCCAATTAGTGTGGAGGGTGAGAGTGACTATGCTCGGATAGCGAATATTTTCAAAGAAAATTTCAAAGTGAGTTCACCTCTTCAGTCTCGGCCAATGGTGACCGATGCTGAGTTATGTCAATCAGAGACCCCCGTGCACTTTACATGTAAAGAAATTAAAGATGCAATTAAATGTATGAAGAGAGGTAAATCTCCTGGTCAAGACTGGCTCAGCATAGAACATCTTCAAAATGCTGGTATACATCTGCCGAGAGTGTTGACGATGTTCTTTAATCTATGTATAGGTCATTCTCACTTACCACAGGAGATGGTAGATACAATAGTTGTACCTATTTTAAAAAATAGGACAGGAGACATAGCAGACAGGGGTAACTACCGGCCTATTTCACTGGCAAATGTGATAGCCAAAATATTTGACAGTGTGCTCGACTCTCACCTCAGTAGATACATAAAGTTACATGATTCACAGTTTGGTTTTCGTGCTGGGCTATCTACTGAGAGTGCCATTTTTGCACTGAAGCACACTGTCAAGTATTATACTGATAGGAAAACACCAGTGTACGCTTGTTTCCTGGACCTATCAAAAGCCTTCGACCTGGTTTCCTATAATGTCTTGTGGGAAAAGCTTCGGGAGGAGGGCGTTCCTGCGTCGCTAATATCTACTTTGTCTGTCTGGTATGGCAAGCAGAGAAACTTTGTAAAGTGGTCAAATGCATTGTCTGATCCTTATAAACTTGAGTGCGGGGTCAGGCAGGGAGGTCTAACCTCTCCGAGGCTTTTTAATGTTTACATAAATAAATTACTTGTGGAGCTCAGTAGCACTCATGTTGGATGCCATATTGATGAAGTATGTGTAAACAATTTAAGCTATGCAGATGACATGGTGCTGCTGAGTCCTTCAATATGTGGAATTAGAAAATTACTTTCAATATGTGAAGTATATGCTGAGCAGCATGGTCTAAAATATAACCCTAATAAAAGTGAGTTGTTAGTGTTTAGAGGGAAAAATAAAAGTCCAACACATGTACCTCCCATTCAACTTAGTGGTACACTTTTGCAGAGAGTAACTCAATTTAAATATCTGGGACACATTGTTACAGAAGATTTAAAAGACGACTTGGATATGGAAAGAGAACGCAGAGCGTTGGCTGTGAGGAGTAATATGGTGGCTCGAAGGTTTGCTGGTTGTTCAGTACCTGTTAAAATTACACTTTTCAAGGCTTTCTGCCAAACATTTTACACCAGCAGCCTTTGGGCTAGTCATACGCAAAAAGCATACAACACTCTGCGGATACAATACAATAATGCCTTCAGGGTGCTGTTGAGGCTTCCGCGTTATTGTAGTGCATCAGGCATGTTCGCAGATGCACACACTGATGATTACTTCGCGATAATGCGCAAGAAGGTAGCATCAATAATACGAAGAGTGGGGGAGAGCACCAACAGCATCCTCAAGGTATTTGCTGAGAGGCTGGATGGGCCGACCATGGGTAGATTTATCAAGTTGCATGTTATAGGTGCAACTTGATGAACCTCCCTATGGTGGCTGTGTCTATCTTATTGTTATTTTATTTTATTATGTATACTAACATAGTTTTTAAGTAATTGTAATACTAACTATATTTATTATTACTATTATTATTATTTTAATTTAATTGAATTTATTGTGCCTATCTTCATATTTTGTTATTAATACTAACATAGTTCTTAAGCAATTGTACTAACACACTATGAGCCTTTGTAGCTTGAAAATAAAAGATTTTTTTTTTATTTTTTTTTATTTTTACACATAGGCTACCTTAAAAGAATGGGAAGAATCAGCAGGACCCAAATCCGCTGCCTCATAGGCGCTCTCACTGGCCACTTTGCCACTAGAAGACACCTGTGCACAATAGGCAAAGCTGATGACCCCATCTGTAGAATGTGTGGTGAGGAGGAAGAAAGCATGGAGCACATACTATGTGACTGCGATGCACTAGGCAACAGGCGACTACGGGTCCTAGGTTTAGCTTACCCTAAACCAGAGGACTTTATAGACCTTATTCCCGCCAACATCGTGAAACTCATACAAAACGTTTTCGATGTTGGCGGGGATGGGTGATAAGGAAAGGGGAAGCACAAAAGATCCCATAGGGTCGAAGTGCTCTGAGATACGGCCTCAGCCCCTTATTTAAGAATACGAATAATAATACAAGTTTATTAATAGGTAAATCCAAAGTAGCCCCTTTAAAGACACTTACCGTAAATAGATTGGAACTTTGTGCCGCTGTTTTATTAGCGCGTGTTATACGCCATATATACAATTTACTAGAGTCTAAAATTAAAATAGATTCCGTTAGGACATTTACTGATAGTACTACAGTATTGTCGTGGATTAATATTCCTCCACATTTATTAAAAATGTATGTTGCAAATCGAGTTGTACAAATAACGGATTTAGTACAGCCCGAATTGTGGTATCACGTGTCAACTCATGAAAATCCCGCGGATTGTTGTAGTCGAGGTACTACCTGTGCAGAGCTCACTTCTCACGGGCTTTGGTGGTCGGGGCCCACTTGGCTCTCTAAAAACCCAGTGGACTGGCCGACTCACCAAATGTCTGTGCCAGGGGAAGCTCTGCCAGAAATGAAAGTCCCTCCTACGTCCAGTTTGATAGGATTACGACATGACGATTTTATTGAAATTTCTTAGAAAAGTTTTCTTCCTTCACTAAATTGCAGCGAACCTTCGCTTGGTGTTGGCGGTTTATAAATAACTCGAGGTCAAAACTTGAAAATCGCTCCTTTCATAATCTTTCAAGCAACGAATTAGATCAATCTTTAAAAATTCTTATTAAAAGGGTTCAATTAATTTCATTCCCAACTGAAATAAGCCAAATATTTAAAAATTCTAATTGTGTAAAATCGTTACAAAAACTTTCCCCATTTCTTGATGAAGCCGGTATGTTGCGAGTGGGGGGACGCCTACATAATGCTAATATTGCAACTTGCGCTACACATCCCTATTTACTACCGAAGTCTTCACATTTATCGAAATTAATCGTCGACATTTGAAATATTTTCATTGCGGTCCCCGCACTTTACAATCTTTAATACAAAGACGATTTTGGATTTTAGGTATCCGAATTTTAATACGTTCGCGACTGTCTAAATGTATTGTTTGTTTTAAGGCAAAGCCAATTCCTTGTCAGCCTATTATGGGTATACTCCCACCTGATCGCCTTCAACCTGAAAGATGTTTTAATGTTACTGGCATAGATTTTGGTGGCCCGTTTGTGGTAAAAGAAAGTAGGCGTCGTAATGCCCGAACCTATAAAGCCTATATGTGTCTGTTCGTCTGCCTCAGTTCTAAAGCTATTCACCTCGAAGCAGTGACCGAACTTAGCTCTGACGCCTTTCTGGCAGCTCTTGATCGGTTCGTTTCGCGACGAGGTACATGTCAAAAAATTAGCTCCGACTGTGGGACTAATTTTGTCGGGGCTAACCGGCAACTTAATGAAGTATTACAGTACTCAAATAGTAATCGTTCGGACCTTACAGATTGTTTGGCCAGTAGACGTATAACGTGGGAATTTAACCCTCCTGGAGCTCCGCATTTCGGAGGGATTTTTGAAAGTGGTATCAGATCCACCAAATACCACTTAAAACGCGTGATAGGATCGCAGATATTAACCTTGGAGGAAATGTTTACCGTCTTAACTAAGATCGAAGCGATTTTAAATTCGCGACCACTTTGCGCACTTTCAACGGATCCTAAAGAGGTAGACGTTTTGACCCCGGGTCATTTTCTAACAGGTGGCCCTCTTGTAGCTTTACCAGAAATGCCTTTTGACGACCCCTCTCTGTCGCCTCGTTCTCGTTGGCAATTAATACAAAAACTTACGCAGTCATTCTGGCGCATATGGCATCTTGATTACTCACTTTTCAACAGAGGAGTAAGTGGCACAACTCTCATCCAAATGTTAACGTAGGTGATTTGGTCGTTCTAATAGATACTAACTTTCCTCCGCTACATTGAAAGTTAGCAAGAATTGAAAATATTCATCCGGGTGTAGACAAAGTCGTAAGAGTAGTTACCGTTCGAACTGCTAATGGTCATACCTTTCAGCGACCGGTCGTAAAAATATGCCCATTACCTTTATAAGATCTAAACGTTGTAGTTTATCTTTTAACTTAGGTATATATATACAGGGTGTAAGGGAAACGCTCCCTAAAACGAAAACAGGAGGTAGTCCTAGTGATACTGAATACGATGTCATAGGTAAAAGCTCAAAAATAAATTACATTTTTAACAATTTTCAAATAAACATAATCAGCAGCTGATATTCAAGACATTTTTGTATTACAAAAGAGAGCCGTACGTGCCATTTATAAATTAAGACCTCGTGACTCGCTTAGAGAGTTATTTAAAGAAATTAATATTTTCACGGTTGCTTCCCAATATATATATGACAACATTATGTATGTTCATAAAAAATTACATACATTTTTGAAGAAAAGTGATTATCACAATTTAAACACAAGAGGTAGAAATAAACTTGCTGTTCCAAGTTTCAGACTTCATAAAACTAGTAACTCATTCATGGGGAAATGTATACAAATATATAATAAACTCCCACATCATGTAACTGAACTTCCGTCACATAAATTTAAGCTTCATATCAAACAAATTTTAATGAAGAAAGCGTATTATAAAGTTCAGGAACATATAGATGATAAAAATGTGTGGACACATCCAAATGTGCTCGATTCTCCATTGTAATCTAGTGAGATATCAATATGTGTAAACATTTAATTTTCTAATTGACAAGATTGTAAGGAAAGATGTCTTAAATCACATTTTTTTATATATATTTTTTATTTTTATTTTAAGTTTAATTATTAGTCTTTATTTTAATAAATTATTATGATTAATTATTAAAGACTTGACAATGTGAATTATGACTATTTCCAAATCAATACTATAAAAACTGTAAAGGGAGGATAAAACTTGTTGAGTTTCTTGCCGGTTCTTCTCAGAACAAGGCCTCCTGGTAGACTCTCGAACCGATGGCATCAAAATTGACTTTCATAAGTGTACAAATTGTACCTAAATGAATAAAGTAATTTTGACTTTGACTTTGACTTTAATATGTTTGTGTTGATTATTATATATTATATATGTATATATACTATAATCAACACAAAATCTTTGTATAAAGTGGTAAAGAGAAGTACACTTACCTTTGCTCAAAACTCACGAAAACACTAAACTTTCGTAAATTTTACGACAAGTTAGTTATAACTCAAAAAACAAATCACATCTGACCATAATTATACCGCGTAGCAAACTGACAGACGCAATTAGGAAGGTACAGTGAAGGGGGGGCAGCGGGAATGACGCGAACTTTGTTTTTTCCAGGAATCATGATTTTGCCGTCGTAAATTTTACGATAGTTTAGTAATCTAGGGTTAAATACATTGTTAGCAGAAATGAAGAATGAATCATTGCGAATCATGACGTCACCACAACGCCGCCATAAAAGCAATCGTTAGTTCGCTCTCAGCCCATTTGCTTGTCGGACGTTGAAGGGTGAGGTCGGTTGAAGTGGTGATGATGTGATTTGCATTGAGTCATTTATTTCATCCTTATTATTCGGTTATTGTGTAAAGAGTGGTTTTCTGTGCATTTACTTGTTATTTGTTGTGAAAATCTAATTGAAAGTAAAATTGTTTCTTTATCGTATTTTATTCCATTCCTGATTCCTAAAATCAGAATTGGGATAAAAGTTCCTACGCTCACATTAGAGGTTTTTTTAGTTTAAAAAAGAAAATAACAAGCAGTTGCAGGGATTCGATTTATTATGCCGCTACTGTCACAAAAATCGGAAAATACGCCACCGCGCCATGAGATTGGTATCAAGCAAATCACATCGACACCATCATAAATCTCGTTCTTGTAGTCGTGGGTCGCGCTCACGGTTGTCTAGGAGTGAAAATCTCTCACGGTTTCGAGGAGTGATACTCGTGTGTCTACTCTGCACGTAGAATGCAGTTCGCGGTCTCAACGTAGCGCGTCTCGATACAGTGGATGCCGTACTCATTCACGATCTTATCACAACCGAACCGATTCATGGCCTCGTTCTGGTGACCGTCGTGGGTCTCAAACATGTAGCTATTCGATGGCGGAGACGTTGAATGCGATAGTGTCTAACTAAATGCCATCGAGGAAAATACGGCGAGTGTAACGTCAACCCCGTCTGACCGTGTTCGTGTTAGATATACTCCGAATGTAACGCCAAACCCGCTGACCGTGCTCGTGTTAGAAATATTGCGAGTGTGCCAAACCCATCTGACCGTGTTCGGGTTAGAAATACTGTGAGTGTACCGCTAAACACGTCTGCACGTGTTCGTGTTAGAAATACTAAGAATGTAACGCCAAACTCCAGTTGCGCGCCGCACGTCTCAGTGAGCGCTCGTGCTATCGTGAGATCGGCCTGTTAAGAGTGATGTGTTTTTTTTTTTCACATCTACCCTCATTTACAATGAGTGAAATAAGCAAAGGCAATTCTTTCCGCTTACTAAGTAGTGACGACGAAGAACGAAATGAGCAACAAGTTACCGATAGTATTGAATTTGAATGGGATAATAGCGGAACAGAATTACGACAGAGTGAAAAACAAGAACATAGATTAGCAGAGAAGAGACAGAGGAATAATAGCGAAGAATATGTATAAGATGATGATTTTATTACAGTGAAGAGAAATGGTAAAAGGTTGGCTAGAAGTTACTCTAAAAACAGTGATAAAAATAATGAAAACCCAAGAAATATGTGCTATAATATTACCACCATCGAAGTTTGTATCACATCAACACAACCTTTGCCTAAACAAATTGCATTTGCGAAAATACTGAGTGCTGAAAATATTTCAGATGTATTGAGAATTAAATACAAGGGTATTTATAAAGTTTTAGTGCAATTTGAAAACAAAGAAGAAGCAGATAAATTAATAAATAGTAAAAAAAATAATGAAATGGGATGTAACTGTCAAATGGCGAATGAAATGAGTTTTTCATATGGAATAATAAAACAAATAGATATTGATTTGAAAGAAGAGGAAATGCGGGAAATATTTCAGTGTTCAGAAAAGATAGTATCAATAAAAAGATTGAAGAGACTGACAAGTGAAGGACAGTGGGTAGATTCTGAAACAATACGTATGTGCTTTAAAAGTTCTTCCTTACCCCCGTATATCCATGGATACGGATGTAGGTTTAAGGTTGAACCCTATACGTTTCCGGTCACACAATGTTCTGGGTGCTGGAAATACGGGCATTTGCTACGTTTCTGCCCAACTAGGAAAGTGATGTGCCCAAAATGTGGCAAAGACCACGTTAATTGTGAGACCACAAAATATACGTGCCTGAACTGCAAAGGAAATCATATGGCGCTTGACAAATCTTGCCCTGTATTTACAAAAGAAAAAGAAATAAGGAAAATTATGAGTTCTGAAAGTTGTTCATACCGAAGAGCTTTTGAGAAATTTCAAGAAAAGTTACGCCCATATACTAATGATTGTATGAACGTATGCAGTGATAATGAAAGTAATTCTACGGTAACTAACACAAGACCAACTTATAGGGATATAGTTGTTACCGAAGCAATAATACATAAGGAAAATCCATCGTCAAATACATGGAAAATAGACCAGGAAAAACAGAAAAAGAATAAGAATGGAAAGAAAAAAAAGAAAATTCAACAGGAGGCAAAAGAAGATGAATCATTAGGAGAAAAAATAAACAAAAAGGAAGATCAACAAAATGAAATGAAATCTACTGAACAGGCGGAGAAGAACAAAGAATCCATACTTAAAAGAGTATTTACAAGAGTGAAAGACATTGCATTCAGCGAAAAAGATTTTCAAGATAAAGTTAAATTAATAATAAGTGCAATAATTGAAGAATTTTCAAAATTTATTGTAGAACTAGTAGGAAAAGGAAATATTTGTAACAATTTAATATCATTTGTTTATGGATAGTACGCCCAAAATTACTCCTACGCTGAACTTATGTCAGTGGAACTCACAAAGCTTACGACCCAAACTGAACGAGTTTTCTTGTCTTCTATACCAAGAGAAAATTCACATAGGTATTATAAGTGAAACCTGGTTGGATCCTGAATCATCGGTAAAGATTAGTGAGTACAATATACATAGAATGGATAGAGATGACGGTTATGGTGGAGTCGCCATCATTACCCATAAATCAATTAAAGTTCAACCTTGTCAATTTTATATTAGCAATTCAGGAATAGAAATAGTTCATATTAGGTTATCAAACTGTCATGATATTGAAAATATTATATTATAATCATAAAAACGCCATCTTGAAGAGCTCCCGCGTTGGAAACGTATATAAACGGGAGCGCGCCTGAGCCGTCCTTTTTCTGCTGCCGGCCGTCGAAGCATCAACACCTCTTACTTAGCGCGTATCGTATTGCGGTATTTTTTATAGTTCAAGTGATAAATTTATTGTAATTTCATTAATTAAATAATTAGTTTTGGTTTGTATGTTTCTGTGTTTTTTTTTAATAAATTTTGATAGAAAACGCTAAAATCAGAAGTGGGATAGGCTCCATAGCCTATTTTTACTTTAGATTTGAGCAAAATCTTTGTGTTAAATTGAATAATGGCCAATCGTTCTACTTCTAATAATAGAAGTAAAAACAGGCGTGTTCAAGACAGTGCAACTAATCTTCAAGAACAGCTAGGGGCTATTTTAGCGCGTCTGAACGCGCTGGAAAATAGCGGTCAAACGACAACGTGTAGCGGGTTGCCGGCGCAGGACCTGAGCGCGATTACGGTGCCGGGCGACGCCATTGCGGTGCCTCACAATGTAGTTGCTGCACCTAGCGGTGCGCCTGCCTCGTGTGCGCCGTCGCCGTCACCTCCGTCGAATGCTAGCACCGCCGGAGACCCGTTTCCATGTACATCAACGGCGATGGATCAAACGGATCGTCTCATTGGCGCCTTAACGGCGCTAACAAAGGTCAGATCTACCCACTATTATATTTCAAATTTCGATCCTACCCTACACGATATTGATTCTTGGTG
Source organism: Elophila nymphaeata (assembly GCA_955850985.1). Classification (NCBI taxonomy): domain Eukaryota; kingdom Metazoa; phylum Arthropoda; class Insecta; order Lepidoptera; family Crambidae; genus Elophila; species Elophila nymphaeata. Next base: position 7,295,242 of record OY039071.1, read on the forward strand.
TGAAGAGGTCGAGAGGGCACGCAATATTAATAATTGGGATGATAACGAATGCTTATCACGAATTGCGCACTGCCTAAAGGGTGACGCTCGAAGTTGGTTAGATGATTGGGTCACTAACGACCGCACATGGTCTAATTTTAAAACGGAATTTAAGCCCCTCTGCTCACGAAGAATCGATATCGCGAACATCTTGTATGACGTCATGAGCACTAACAGTGACAATTATTCTACGTATGCAGAATACGCTAGGCGTTCATTGCTCCGCTTAAACATCGTTAAGGGTTTAAGCGATGATCTTACAGTAGCTATTATCATACGTGGAATAACTGATTCACAAATACGCGCCGCCGCCATTAATGCCCGATTACAACCTAGAGATTTTGTAGATTTCTTGTCGATTTATACAAAACCTAGTTCCAGGTCGACAGTTACGTCCATGAAACCTCCGCAAAATAATAGTTTCACTATGAATCTTCGCAAACGTCCTTTTATTAACAAAACTAATCGAGATCTTAAGTGCTACTCTTGTGGTTCTACTGGACATATTCAGAGATTGTGTCCAAAGCGGCCTAAGACTGTTGGGCATTCGGAAACTAACAAAACTTGTTCATTTTGTAAGAAACCGGGTCATGACGTCAGTGTCTGTTTTGCCAAACAGAGATCCGAAGGTAAAAAGAACGTTAACTTCTGTCGTGAATTAAAGGGATCTATAACTGACAATGACGTCACAACGGCAGTCATACAAGGCATACCAATCGATGTACTAATAGATAGCGGTTCACGCGTGTCTCTCATTTCGGAATCGGTTGTCAAGCATTTTAATTGTTCACGACTACCCACTTATCAAGTGTTGCGTGGTATAGGCGGGCAGAATATAGAATGTCACTACTATACTGTTTTAATAATAGAATTTCCAGATTTGTCTGTGGAAGTAGAATTTTATGTAGTCTCGCAAAAATGTATGAGCGTACCGGTACTTATCGGAACCGATGTATTGAATCGTGACGGTGTGGCGTATATTCGTGTGAATGATTCGCAACGGTTAACGCGGCTTTCTACCCCGGGGTCTAGCTCCTTACCTAGCCAGGAGAAACATGTGTTGCTTGTTAACTCTGATGAGCAGTTGCCAATAAATACTCCTCTTCAAGGAAAGGAATTACAAAAATTGCGCTTTATTATTAATGAGTTTAAAGAATATTTCATTGTAGGTACTGCCTTAAGTACAGTAACAACTGGCGAAATGCGAATTGAGTTAACTAGTGATACCCCCATTTACTACAGGCCGTATAGACTATCTATTGCTGAAAAACTGAAAGTACAAGAGATTATTCGAGACCTGCTTGACAAGAAAATTATTCGCGAATCGCAATCTCCTTATGCTAGTCCGATAATTCTTGTTAAAAAACGCGATGGCAATGACCGTATGTGTGTAGATTACCGGGCACTGAATGCTGTTACGGTAAAGGATCGTTACCCACTTCCTTTGATAGAAGATCATATTGACCGGCTTGGAAACAGTAAATTCTTCAGCTGTCTTGACATGGCAACTGGTTTTCACCAGATCAAGCTCAGTAACGATTCTATACCGAAAACAGCCTTCGTTACACCCGAAGGACACTTTGAATACTTAAAAAGGCCTTTCGGGTTAGCCAATGCACCTATTGTGTACCAAAGAATTATCACAAATACCCTAAAAACATTAATTGAAGCAGGAAAGGTCTTGGTTTATGTTGATGATGTGCTGGTGCTGGCTTCATCTGTAGACCAAGCGCTCGAGAACGCTAGAGAGGTTTTACTTACTTTAACTTCCGCCGGGTTTTCTATTAATATGAAAAAAAGTACCTTCGTAGCGACGGAGGTCGAATATTTGGGTCGAATAATCTCTCAAGATCAGGTCAGACCGAGCGATCGAAAAATTAAATCATTAGTAGATTCCCCTGTGCCCACAAACGTGAAACAGGTCCGTCAACTACTCGGTTTGGCTGGATATTTCCGCCGGTACATACCAAACTTCGCGTCGCGGACTGCATGTATAGCTAGATTGACTCGGAAGGGCGTCCCGTTCAATTGGGGTCCAGAGCAGGAAGATGTTCGAAAGTGGTTGATAGAGAGCCTTACGAGCTAACCAGTGTTGGCTATTTTTGATCCCTCGTTGCCTACGGAATTGCACACGGATGCGAGCTCCATCGGCTATGGTGCAGTTCTCATCCAAGTGCATGAAAATAACAAAAGGCGAGTCGTAGCGTATTTTAGCAGAACCACACAAGGTGCTGAACCATGGTATCACTCGTATGAGCTAGAAACACTTTCGATCATTAAGGCTCTACAAAATTTTCGTCATTACTTGCTGGGTATTACATTTAAAATTGTGACAGACTGTAACGCACTTAAATTGACTGAAAGAAAAAAAGATCTCCTACCGCGTGTCGCACGTTGGTGGGTTTATATGCAGGATTTCAACTTTACAATAGAGTATCGAAAGGGTGTGATGATGCAGCACGCCGACTATTTAAGTCGAAATCCTGTAGACGTGCGACAAATCACTCGGCCTAAAAACTGGGCCCAAATTGCTCAATTTGCGGACGAGGAAACTCGAGCTCTCATTGATAAAGCAAACAATAACGAGCTTGATTCTTCCCGATATGTGGTTCACAATGATTTGCTTTATTATAAATACACCCCTACCGGCGAGGAGCCACGATCACTTTGCTTCATTCCTTAGGGGCATCGGTTGAGCCTCTTAAGAATCTTTCACGATCAACATGATCATATAAACGCGGATAAAACAATAGACCTCATTCTCCGTCATTTCTGGTTTCCTGGCCTGCACGCTTTTGTAAGGAAGTATATAAGTCATTGTTTAATCTGCCTTTCACAAAAAAGAGTCCCCCGCGCTCCTCATCAACCAATCTCATCCTGGGTTAAGCCAGATTGTCCATTTAATACCGTACACATAGACTCACTAGGCCCCTTACCAGTTTCTAACGAGTACAAATATGTACTCTTAGTTGTCGATGCTTTTTCCAAATACTGCCTGTTTTACGCATTAAAGCGGCAAGATTCCGATGAACTCAAACGGGCATTTTCTAATGTTGTGTCTCTGTTCGGTGCGCCCAAGCTTATAGTGTGTGACAGGGGGCGGATGTTCGAAAGCGCAAGCTTCAGAGGTTTGGTATCTGAATTAGGATGCCAGATACACTTTATAACGCCGGAAATGCATAGTGAGAACGGCCAGGTAGAACGGTATTGTCGTACCCTACTTAATATGCTGCGAGTGGAAGCTGCCAGTCAAGATAGCAACTGGTCGGAAGCCCTTGGTAGAATGCAACTTGTTCTTAACTGCACTAAGCAAAAAACCACTCAATCATCACCGCTCCAGTTGCTTACCGGTATTGAAGCCGCTACTCCAATCATCAGAGCACTCGTACGCGACATTGCAATAGATGATAGACGACCAAATTGCGAAGGGCTAAGAGAATTACAAAGACAGCGTGCTATCGAACTCCTTGACGAAAATAGACGGAAACAAGACTCTTATATTAACAAGACTCGAAAAACATCGCGTAAGTTTAAGATTGGTGACATGGTGTTTGTAACCAAGTTTTCTCAAGTTACAGGCAAGCTGGACTCGGGGATGCGCGGGCCTTACCGTGTGACTGAAGTTTTGCCCAACGACCGCTATGCATTACAATTACTAGCAGGTTCGTATGGCAAAACTACGCAAGCAGCAGCCGAGCATATGGTTGTTTGGCGTGGAGAGTGGACCCCCGAGACGTGTACAGCTTTTTTTGAGAGTAAGTTATGCTTACGTAACCTTAACTATTTTTTTTTACACATTATGTAACAAACCGGGTACTATTTTGGGGTACCGTATGGGCCATACTGCCAGATGTGGCTTTGTGTGTAACCGAATGTTACATAAAGGTCTGCTCGATCCTTTTGGGATTGCGAGTGTGATCATATGTATGTATGTATGCTATGTAACCAACCAACTCTGTATGTTATGTGAGAGCATTGAGCTATAGCTCTGCTTGGACAAGCTAACTGGGCGCCTCTGTCTGATATGTGAAGTGATTTTATTGTGCTGTAGTCTAGGCTAGACAAGCTAACTGGGCGCCTCTGTCTTTTATGTGAAGCCATTGAGCTCTGGCTAAACAAGCTAACTGTGTGCCTCTGTCGCTTTCTTCGCTTTGACGTTATTTTAAAATAGTGCTAATTGAGTTCTTTCTTTCCATTCACAGCTGAGAGCCACCAACCAGACCACTGCACGGATAACGTGATACCGAGCATTTCCAGTCGTGATAAAGATGGTCACCAGGGTCCACTGAATCCAGATAGTCACCACATATGCCCGGCATCCCAGACGAGTCCACTTGCCGAACGTAGCGATGATGAGAGTCCTGCGCCTAGAAGGAACCTTCGGGATGCAGCATCAGACGTGGTCGAGGGCGACCACACGTCAGGAGAGGCCGTATTATCATAAAAACGCCATCTTGAAGAGCTCCCGCGTTGGAAACGTATATAAACGGGAGCGCGCCTGAGCCGTCCTCTTTCTGCTGCCGGCCGTCGAAGCATCAACACCTCTTACTTAGCGCGTAACGTATTGCGGTATTTTTTATAGTTCAAGTGATAAATTTATTGTAATTTCATTAATTAAATAATTAGTTTTGGTTTGTATGTTTCTGTGTTTTTTTTTAATAAATTTTGATAGAAAACGCTAAAAATATTGTTTCAGAATTATCGTGGCTGGTACAGAGCGCGCACCGCCTCGCAGAATGGCAGTGTCGGCGCGAGGATACTCCAGATAAGACAAATCGGAAACAAATTATAACAAGATCTAATAATTTATTATTTTCTATTGTTCAAAGCTATTGGGAGGATGAACAGAATTGTTATTGTACGGCACAGGACCGTATGCTGGGGCTTCGATGGTGGTGATGATGTAAATAAAGTGGACTGTATTTTGTTTTAAAGAGATTTACTAAATAACTATAGTTCAAGGGAGACCGATCGCTCGCGAAGGTGGGTCAAAGCGGAATGGTCGACCGGTCAGCTGCTCACACGCCCCTCGCTCCTCCGCCCGCGTGACGTCATAAGTTGCACGACGCCCGTGCGTGGACATGCTCCCCCGGTTGAAGTGGGAACTTCAAAAGGATGGTAGTGGGCAGATGTTGTTGAAGGCGCGCCGTATTGTCCCCTTCTTCGTCTTCAACTCGGCGACCCTCACGACGCCGTCGGGCCCTGGGTAGACCTGCACGACGCGACCCAACAGCCAGCACAGTGGTGGCAGTGCCTTGTCTTTTATCAGAACAAGGCTGCCCACAGTGATGTCACCCGATGATGCAGACCACTTAGTTTTCTGCTGCAGCAGAGACACATATTCATGATTAAATCTTTTCCAAAAGTGCTGCTTTATATATTCCACTCATTGAAACCGCTCGGGTCGACCAATGTTAATGTCGACTACCTGTGGATGCGGAACAGATGTGAGTGACCTTCCAATCAAAAAATGGGATGGAGTTAAGGCAGAAAAATCTAAAGGATCGGGAGAAAAAGGAGTAAGGGGTCGGGAATTGAGAATGGCTTCTATTTGAGTCAGACATGTAACCATCTCTTCGTAGGTAAAATGAGTTAGCTTGAGCAGTCGCTTTAAATGATATTTGGTTGAGCGAACTGCAGCCTCAGCGACGCCATTAAAATGAGGGGAATAGGCAGGCACAAACTCGAAAGAAATACCTTCTTGAGCAACGTCAGATGCGATATTTGACTCCTGTAAAAAGAGACGTAATTGGTTAGAAGAACCGACAAAGGTTGTGCCGTTATCAGACAATATAGTGCGAGGTTTGCCACGGCGCGCAATAAAACGATTTAAGGCAGCCATATACGCCTCCTTCGTAAGGTCCGTGACAAGCTCGATGTGAACGGCTTTAACAGCGAGGCAGACGAAGATACATATGTAAGATTTTATAAGTTTGCACCCTCTTCCTTTTCGGTCAGCAATCATTATTGGACCGGCATAATCGACACTAGAATTTAGAAAGGGGAATTCAAGGTTGCTTCTTGAAGTAGGAAGCTGTCCCATTATGGGTTGTACATTATGTGCCTTGTGCCTAAAACATGTTGTACATTTTTGGACTGTCATTCTAGACAGATTTCTACCTCCTAAAGGCCAATAATGTTGTCGTATGTTTGCCAAAAGTAGCTGAGGACCAGCATGAAGTAATTTTTTATGAACCGTTTCAAATAATGTTTTTGTTAATATGTGTTTACTGCCTATAAGTATAGGGTGTTTGACATTATAATCATACGGGGAATTATCTAACCTACCTCCGACACGCATGATGCCATCAGAATCGACAAAGGGAGATAAGGACATAAGTCGATTTTTACGAGGTAAAGGTTTTCCACATTTTAATAACGAATATTCGTATTCAAACATTTCTATTTGAGCAGTACGCAAAATACATTTTAATGATGAATTAATTTCTTGACTTGACAAATATCCTTTTATTTTATTATTTTTATTTTGTAAGTTGTAAATATATCTTTTTATATAGGCTACGATTCTTTGTAAATAGTTAAAATTAGAATATTTTTGAATTAATTGTGAAATAATATTTTTATTTAATAAACTTGTATTGTGACAGTTATTAATTTGATTTACAAAAGTGTGAATTAACTCAGGCAAATCCTGTTTCTTATTGTTTGTTGATAATTTTGGCCAACAACATTCATCTAGGGATAAAAAAGTAGGACCTGACCACCATAATTTTGAATCGCTGATATGATCAGCCTTCACCCCTCGAGAAACAAGATCTGCAGGGTTGTCTCGCGTTGGTACATAGTTCCACGTAGACCCCAAAGTAGTTTCCTGAATTTTGTTTACGCGGTGCCTTACAAAAGGTTTAAGTTGACTTGATGGTGTTGATAACCAACTCAATACTATTGTCGAGTCACACCAAAACAGACAACGATTAATACTTAACGTAAGCGATTCCTTGACCTTTGTACACAATCTTGCGCCTAAAAGTGCTCCACAGAGTTCCAACCTAGGCATAGTTGTAGGTTTGATCGGAGCTATACGATTTTTGGAAGCAAGTAATCTTACTGTGACTAAATTTGACTTGTCGATGGAACGCATGTACAAACAGGCACCGTATGCCTTTTCACTACTATCGGTGAACACATGTATCTCATGAACGACATGATTATCACATAAAACCCACCTAGGGATTTGTAAACTATTTAAAAATTTTAGAGTGGTCACAAAAGAACACCACTGTTCGGCTATGTCTTGAGACACTTCATCATCCCAATCACATTTTGATAGCCATAGCCTCTGCAATATTATTTTTGCCTCGACAACACAAGGACCGATTAACCCTAAGGGGTCGAAAATTTGGCTTATTATGGATAAAATGTGCCTTTTTGTTATAGATTTTTGATTGTCAATGTTTAAAGAAAATGATAACACATCTGATTTACATATCCATAACAGCCCTAAAGTTTTTGACAAATAAGTATTAGATAAATCTAAGTCGAGGCTAGAATTATCTTCGACATCTATAATTTCTTTTAAAATATCAGGACTATTTGATTGCCATTTTCTTAAATTAAATTTTGCACTAGATAATATTAATTTTACTTGCTTGCAAAGATCAATCGCTTCATGAATTGTGTCTGAGCCGCTCAGATAATCATCGATGTAAAAGTCACGTTGAATACTACGTCTTACATTTGGATCGTCTGTGAGATCAGCAAGACTCACCAGACACTTTGTCGCGAGATAAGGCGCAGACGCCGTCCCGTAGCTGACGGCATTGAGCGAGTACGTTCTGAGCGGTTCATCAGGATTTTTCCTAAATAAAATACGTTGTAAAGAGCGTTGATCGGGATTTAACTTAATGGCTCGATACATTTTCTCAATATCTCCCGAAATAATATACTTAAATTGCCTAAATCTTATTAAAATAGAAAATAAATCATCCTGTACTGTAGGGCCCACGTATTGTATGTCATTTAGCGACATGCCGGAAGTTGACTTAGCTGATGCATCGAAAACTGTTCGTAATTTTGTTGTCTTACTAGATTGTCGCAAAACACCATGATGAGGCAAAAAATAACTAATTTGATCTTTATCACTATATGCCAAATTAGAGTCCTCGGTCATGTGACCTAAAGTCTCATACTCCTGCATAAAATCCAAATACATACTCTTAAAAACAGGGTCGCGCTCGAAACGTTTCTCTAATGTTAAAAATCGGCGCTTAGCCATACCGTATGAGTCACCGAGAACACTGGGGCTCGCTTTGAGTGGCATAGTAACAATGAAATGGCCGTCCGGACCACGAACAGTATTCGAAGCAAAACTTTCCTCGCACGCGCGCTCATCCAAAGACATACAATGTTTGGGTGAAATGCAATCTAGTTCCCAAAATTTATTTAATTCGGGGTCGGCGTTAGTTTTGGAAAAATTACAAAAATGAGAATTACTAACGCGTGAAGTAGTTGGCACGGTACCCGAAATGATCCAACCTAATTTGCTTTCGCATAATTTAGGTAAGTTTTTGCCTAGACTAATATGACTGCTTTGAATAACTTCCCAAAAGAGTTCGGCTCCCAATAAAATGTCTATATTAGACGGAATATTAAAAGATGGGTCCGCTAAAAATAATCCCGTGGGAATCGGTATGCAGTCAATATTTATATATGAAGCTGGCAATCGCTTTGTAATCTCAGGTAGAATAAGACAGTTAATACTAATAGAATAATAATCGTAAGCGGACTCAATAATTAGGTTGCAAGATTGTGTACTGTTACTTGTCTGACTGTTTATACCTGTAACCCTGGAACTGGTACCAACCCGAGTCAACCCAAGCTTACTGCAAAGGCTGTCAGTAATAAAGTGGGCAGTACTACCGCTGTCGAGCAGGACTCTGGCGTTGTACCTTTCGCCTGTGTCGCTCACCACCTTCACGACAGCTGTGGACAGTAAAACAGTTTTCTGAGAAGTAGGCTGTATATTTGCAGAAAGCGAAACATTGTTAATGGAAGTAGCAGGCATAGGGTTAGGTGCTACTTGAGGTTCAGATTGGTCTAAATGTAACAGAGTGTTATGCCGATTTTTACAGTATTTACAACGTGAAAATCTACAGCGCTTTTCTACATGGCCAACACGTAAACAATTCATGCAAACTCTAAAATCCTTTGCTTTTTGTATTCTACTTTCTACTGTTAATTTTCTAAAAGCATCACACGAATAAAGAAAGTGATTTTGTGTACATAATGGACACGTAATTTTATTTCTGTTTTGCACATTATTAATTGTTTTTTCCGAAGTTACAACAAAAGTTTTTGATTTGTGTAAGATATTTTCATTTTTTGACATTTTTTTATTTTCCTCTAACGTTTCAAGTAAGTCAGCCTTATTATTTAGAAATGTACAAAACTGAAACAAGGTAGGGGAATGAGGCAATGTATTGCGGTACTCTTCCCAATTTCTACTGGTTAAACTATCTAATTTTAACGACATTATGTAAATTATAAGCGTATCCCAGTGCTGTGTAGGTTCATTCAACGCTTTTAAAGCCCTCATATTTTTATTTATAACGTCCACAAGACGATGCAAAGAAGCACAAGCTTCCACAACTATAGGTTCAGCGTTGAATAAAGCCTTAACATGGTTATTTATTAAAAGGCGACTGTTGTTAAATCGATCACACAACAAGTCCCAAGCCAATGTGTAATTATCGCTTTTAAAATCAATATTTTTAATAATTTCCGCAGCTGAATCTCTAAGCGACGCCCGCAAGTAATGAAACTTGTTTATGTTATCGATATTATTGTTGTTATGGATTAAAGAAAGAAAAGTGTCTCTAAATTCCAGCCAACACTGATAACTACCATCAAAGCGGGGTAAATCTATTTTAGGCAAACGAATAAAATTGTTCTTCGCCTCACCTGGTTCCTCGGAGCCTGATACGGAACCTGCAGAAGACTTATTCTGCTGTTTATCGCCAGCAGTCAGTAACTTCCGCGCCATGGCAACCAAGGGATGGTATGTTTCTTCGAACTTGAAACGTTCGGCGTAGGCGTCCTCAGGATTGTCCGACAACAGCTCAATCTCCGTCTGTAATTCGTCATATTCGAGGTATAAGCTTTCGAATTTGCTAAATCTACCTTCCAGCTCAAGTAATTGCAGGTCAGATAGTGGATCACAGCTTTTTACGATGCTAAGATAGCTTGTGAAGCTAGTTATTTTAGCCTTAATTGAACTACGTTTTCTAATTAATTTTTCGGCCATTGTAGGTAGTTGAGAAAAAATTATAAAACAATTAAAAAATTACTAATAAGGCTATGCGGAAAAAAATGCGCAAATAAATTAAACCTTAAAGAAATTTCTTAATGATAAGATGAGTAAGCGCACAGCTGATATAACGTAACGACACGTATAAGGAAAAAAATAAATAGGTCACGGTCACGGGCCCGTTACCTGGTCTGGCGCTTGTGATATTTATTAAAATATAGCAGTGCAAATGCTGCTAGCAGAGTGAAATGACGTGCGAAATAATTAACATGCGCCAACTCAAATAGAAGTAAGAAAGAAAGTGAACTGAATTGGGCTGCTAAAGCACGAAAATGTGGAAAAAATAAAGGAAAGATTGGAACGAACTCACAGAGGTCCTTATCCTTATCCACGGTATCCACAGATGACTCCAGTGACTCCAAAATCTTCACGCAAAGTCAGCGATGACACGGCGCAATAGAAAGGCGTAACGTGTCCGGTCAAAGTCCGTCAACTACAGCTGATTTAGTTCACTCGTAGGTATCTCCAATTCTTGATTGCCGATCGATGGACCAATATGTACGGCACAGGACCGTATGCTGGGGCTTCGATGGTGGTGATGATGTAAATAAAGTGGACTGTATTTTGTTTTAAAGAGATTTACTAAATAACTATAGTTCAAGGGAGACCGATCGCTCGCGAAGGTGGGTCAAAGCGGAATGGTCGACCGGTCAGCTGCTCACACGCCCCTCGCTCCTCCGCCCGCGTGACGTCATAAGTTGCACGACGCCCGTGCGTGGACAGTTATTTCTATAAATAAGTTACGTTTTGACTATATTGGATTTTTACGCTATAAAAGGATATCAAATGATGACAGCTGATTGTGATAATATTAGTTAATTAGCAAACGTTCATATTTATTTAATATTGTTACTCATAATTTGTTGATTAATTTAAAAATGATAAATAACATCAGCTTATCATGATTATAAACATTTGGTTTATAAATGTTGTTTTCTGTTTTAATCGCATACAGGATATAAGATCAGCTATGTGATTAAAACAAAGACTTATTATTGTTACTCTCAGATCAGATTTAGAGTCGAATACGGCAATACTTTTAGAAATTATAATCAATAAAATAATGATTTATGGTTAACTAATCTTTAATATTAATATCAAGTTAAACTTTTAAGTAATTTAAAAACCTTTTTGTAAAATGACGTTGGAATGCCAGCCGCCATAAGTATTGGCGGTCTGTTTTGCAAGGCATTCGAGGGCCATTACTTTTCGAAGAGTCTGGAGATGAAGACATAGGAGAAAAATTGTGAGTAGCGTTTTTATTTGAAGATAGTATAAGCAACTAGCTTTTGCCCGCGACTTCGTCTGCGTGGAATAATTACTTTAGGCAGCATTTATTTTTTTGTGTAGGTACTTTTTGCAAAAAATACACATACAAACTGCCGTACGCTACTGTAAATGGCATTTTTACAATCTACCATTTTATCTTTTTCCATCATTTCCTTACTTATATGCAACTTTTCATCCCCACATGGGTCAATATTTCAAAAACGCTCGAACAAATATTTGCATATTTCTTATCCTGTGCTATTAAAAATTTCATGGTTTTATCTTTGGTAATGAGAAATCCCATAAAAAATTTCATCTCATATTTCAACCCCTTCATTCCCTTTTTTACAAAAAAGGTAGCTTTTATTCCATTTTGAGGTTTAGTTTATTTTTTTACCAAATTTCATCAAAATCGGTTCAGGTATAGGGCGTGAAAGAGATTAAGTAAAAAAGTCGCGTCCACCATCTTGGATCTCAAAATGGATGCTTTATTCTGAATCCTGATTCCGAATACAGCATCCATATTGAGACACCGGAAAACAACAAAAATGATACCCATATTGATATCAAGTTTAAAATTCGCGTCCGTCATCTTGGATCTCAAAATGGATAATCCGAACCCTGTAAACCACGAAAATGATATTCATATTAATAATAAGTTAAAAAGTAGCGTCCGCTATCTTGGATCTAGAAATTGATGATTTATTTTAAATCGCGACCCCCAAAAACTACGAAAATGATACCCATTTCGATTTTATGTTAAAAATGGATCTCGACATAGATGATGTATTTGGAATCAGGACCCCCTAAAATCTCGAAAATGATACTCTAATTCCTATTAAGTTAAAAAGTCACATCCGCCATCTTGGATCTCAAAATCGATGTTTTATTCGGAGTCAGAACCCCCAAAAACCACGAAAACGGTACCCATATTGACATTACGTTAAAAAGTCGCGTCCGCCATCTTTGATCTCAAAATGGATGGTGTAGTAGGAACCGGGGCTCCGAAAATCACGAAAATGATACCCATATCGATTTTATACTAAAAAGTCGCCACCGCCATCTTGGATCTCAAAATAGATGTCGTATTCGGAATCGGGACACTCGAAAACCACGAAAATGATACCCAAATTGACATTTTGTCAAAAAGACACGTCCGCCATCTTGGATTCCGTTATAGAGGTTTTATTCGTAATCCGGACCCCCAAAAACCACGAAAACGATACCCATATTGACATTATGTTAAAAACTCACAACCGCCATCTTGGATCTCGAAATAGATGTCGTATTCGAAATTGCGACCCCCGAAAACCACGAAAATAATACCCGTATTGACATTTGGTCAAGAAGTCACGTCCGCCATCTTGGATTTCGTAATAAGTGTTTTATTCGTAATCCGGACCCCCAAAAACCACGAAAATGATACCCATATTGACATGTCAAAAAGTCGCGTCCGCCATCTTGGATTTCGTAATAGATGTTTTATTCGTAATCCGGACCCCCAAAAACCACGAAAACGATATCTATATTGACATTATGTTAAAAAGTCACAACCGCCATCTTGGATCTCGAAATAGATGTCGTATTCGAAATCGCGACCCCCGAAAACCACGAAAATAACACCCGTATTGACATTTGGTCAAAAAGTCACGTCCGCCATTTTGAATTTCGTAATAGATGTTTTATTCGTAATCCGGACCCCCAAAAACCACGAAAATGATACCCATATTGACATGTCAAAAAGTCGCGTCCGCCATCTTAGATTTTGAAATAGATGTTTTATTCGTAATCCGGACCCCCAAAAACCACGAACACGATACCTATCCCCACATGGGTCAATATTTCAAAAACGTTAGAACAAATATTTATTTATTTCTTATAAAGTGTCTAAATTCAAAGTTTCATGGTTTTATCTTTAACAATGTCGAACTTCCATACAAACTTTCATCCCCAATTTCATCCCCACACGGGTCTAGATTTCAAAAATCCTAGAACAAATATTTCTTTCTTTCTTATTAAGTCCCTAATTTCAACGTTTCATGGTTTTCTCTTTAACAATGACGAACTCCCATACAAACTTTCATCCACTATTTCACCCCCATACAGGTCAAATTTTCAAAAATCTTAGAACAAATATTTCTTTCGTTCTTATTAAGTGCCTAAATTCAAAGTTTCATGGTTATATCTTCAAAAATTACGAACTTCCATACAAACTTTCATCCCCTATTTCAACCCATCCAACCTTTTTTTTCGCAATGAAAAGTAGCCTATGTCCTTCTCAGAGATCTAATTTATATTTGTACCAAATTTCATCAAAATCGGTTCAGTGGTTTAGACGTGAAAGCTTAACAGACAGACAGACAGACAAACAGAAAGACAGACAGACAGACAGAGTTACTTTCGCATTTATAATATTAGTAGGGATTAGGGATAGGTTAGTTAATAAGTGTTAGGTGAGTTAGTAGTTAGGTTAGTTAGTAAAGCAGGCTGGCGTAAATTTTGTGAAGGGCTTTCTCCCAGATCTCCTCCATCTATGGTTTGGAAAAAATATTAGAAGATTCCGAGGATCTGTATCTAGCATAGGCAACATAACCTCTAATGACACATCAGAGTGGTTGGAATCCTTTACCTCCAAACTGTCTCCACCTTCAGTACCGACCCTTCAAGAATTAACAGTATTCCCCTCTGTGTTTTGTCATAAGTCTGACGAATTTGATGCCCCATTTTCTCTAGAGGAGCTCACATCCGCTGTAGATGGCCTGAAGGATACCGCACCTGGAATTGATGGGATTCCTTATTCCTTTTTAGTTAACAGCAGCCCTGGAGCCAAAAGAACATTTTTAAATATCCTCAACAATATCTTCCTCTCTGGCATCCCTCCGGATGAATGGAAAAACCAAATCATTATCCCTATCCTAAAGCCAGGTAAACTCAGCAATGATCCAAATGGGTACAGGCCTATTGCTTTATCTTGCACAATGGCCAAAATTTTGGAACATATGGTCAAAAACCGCTTAGAGTGGATAGTAGAGAGCAGGGGTATCCTTGCTAAGAGCCAATTTGGGTTCCGAAAAGGTATGAGAACCATGGACAGTCTCAGTATTTTTGTCACAGACATATGGCTAGGGTTTTCCAAGCGTGAATCCGTGATAGGAGTTTTTTTGGATGTGTCATCTGCTTATGATAATGTTCTGCTTCCGATACTCAGGCAAAAATTGCTCAATCTGAGTATTCCTGTGAGGCTTGTAAATCTTATCTCCAACCCCCTTTCATCACGGTCTATACAGGTCTGCGTGAACAACTCACTCCTCCCCCCGAGAATTGTTTGGAAGGGTCTTCCCCAATGATCAGTTTTGAGTCCCTTACTGTACTTGCTTTACACATACGACCTTGAGCTGTCTCTGAACTCCTTTTGTAGTGTCCTTCAGTATGCGGATGATTTAGCTCTTTACATATCTAACAGTGACATAGGGGTAGCTACTTCTCGCCTTAACTCAGCTATGAATTACCTTCAGGATTGGCTTGATGATCACGGTCTTTCTCTGTCTGTACATAAATCAAATGTGGTCAATTTCACTCGCTCTAGGCAACCCTCTGAATTTTCTATTAGGTATGAGGATCAGACCATACCCCTTAAGGATAAAGTTGAGTTCCTAGGAATCATCCTTGATTCCAGGATGACTGGAGCCTACCACATTGCACATATTGCCGAAAAATGTGAGAAAAATATAAATGTTCTGCTATCTGTATCAGGTGCATGGTGGGGTGCCCATCCATTTTCGCAAAGACTGCTGTACAACGCCCTGGTTCGTAGCCATTTGGACTATGGATCTTTTCTCCTGGAACCATGTTTAAAATTGCCCTTATACTCTCTGGATAAGATACAGTCTAAGTGTCTCCGTATAATAATCGGCGCTATGAAGTCTTCACCTATAAATGCACTCCAGGTGGAATGTACTGAACCTCCCTTGTCACTGAGAAGACAGTACCTATCAGACAGATTTTTTTATAAAACTATCCAAAATTCTTCCCATCCCTTAATTGGTAAACTACATCAGCTGTCAGAATTCATATCATTTGATAAATACTGGGTCCATAAAAACACTCCATGTTGATTTAATAGTTTTATTAAATTTATTCGGCTTCCCTGTCCTGTATACCAATGCATTCTAAATCCCCTCTTTGGCTGCTCTTTCTACTGCTTAATTCACCAACCTAATATTATTATGGACCTTAGTATCTATAAGGACTCCCCTAATGCCAACTCCCAAACTCAAACTCAAACTCTTTATTGCTTCATGTGGTGGCACTCCTTGCTACTAACATACATAAATAGGAACTGGAGCGATTGGCTGGTGATGTATACAGATGCATCTAAGATTAATGATCGGGAGTGTGTAGGTGCTGCTATTTGGATCCCAAAATATAAAACCATTCTTAATTATAAATTACCACCTGCAACATCTGTTTTTACCGGTGAAGCTGTTAGTTTGCTTCAAGCTCTGCTATATGTAGAATCGCATAAACTAAACAAGACGGTCATTTTATCTGACTCCAAGAGTTGCCTCCAGGCTATATTATCTAACCCCTTTCGGTCCAAAACCAAGTTCTCCTCTATACTTGATATCAGGAGCGCTCTATATAAATGTCACCAGCAGGGTCTTGATGTATGCTTAGCCTGGATTCCTGGGCACTCGGGCATAGATGGAAATGAAACAATTGACCTTATTGCAAGGGATGCTACACGCAACGGATCTGTAGATTACTTTAAGGTATTCTCCCACGACCTGATTATGTTAACAAAGCAGCAGATGTTTTCAGGGTGGGAATCGCAATGGAGAAAATCCAGTAGTGTTGTAGGAAAGCATTATGCAGATATTCAAAATCATATCCCTGTAAAACCTTGGTTTTTTAAATTCCAAAAAGCTACTAAAACTTGCACTTCCACCATCTGCCGTCTTAAGTTGGGCCACTCGTGTACTCCAGTACATCTGGCTAAAATCAGCGTCAAGGACTCGTCACTGTGCGAATGCGGCCTGGACGAAGGATCAACGGACCATATTTTCTTTGAATGTCCCAAATTCCCTAATTCCCTTTATGATCTGCTCCCTCCATATATCCCTAGACCCACTAACTTTAAATCCCTCCTATTATATGTCAATACCCCATTTGTTTATGTTCTGTGTGATTATCTTACCACTAATAACATCAGATTGTAAGTTGTTTGTCTGAATTAACCTGCTAACAATTGTGTATATATGTTGTGTCTGTTTCCTTTGCAGATAAATCAACAGTTTCAGAGTTAGCATTGTAAATTTGTTGACTTAGACATTGTGCATTCATGACACCATTTGAGAAAACAAGCAGAGTCAATAAAATAACTGTCTTAGCAGAATACTCGATACTGGCGGAATCCGGACAGCGCCAATAATCTAAGAAGAAGAAGAAGAATTTTCTGTGGATGTAATGATGTTTCGACAAAAGCTTGTGGATTATCCTCACTTGTCTACATCGATAAACCAGAGACATTAAGAATACCTGGAAATCAACATTCCAATAGTTATTGGCGAAATACGGCCGCAAAACCAACTTTCGCAAAATTGGTTTTCCAGATTGCGCCTTGTATGCGCCAGCCGTGGCGGCCAGATGGCCGCAGTCATATTTAAACATTAATGTCATAAAATGTTCTATCAAATAAAGCCCGTTTCATTGATACTAAAAATATATTTCTGTTTTATAATGATTTAAACTGGTGTTCCTCGATAAAAAATAATTATTTTAGTGCTGTTACAATATTGGTATTTAAACTACATATGCTGTGAGAGACTGCATATAATATAAATAAATAAAAATACCAACATCTCATTTGTATATTTGAGTTCAAGATGGCCGACGCGACGCAACTTTTTAATATAAATTAAATATGAATATAATTTAAGTGGTTTTCGGGGCTCCGATTACGAATTCAATATCTATTTCGAGATCCAAGCTGGCGGACGCGACTTTTTGTGTCGACATAATGTCAATATGGATTTCGTTTTCGTGGTTTCTGGGGGTTCCGTTTACGAATAAAAAGAGCTAACTGCAAAGCTAACCGCTGCTCAGGAAAAGCAAACCGCTGCTCAGAAAGAGTTAAGAGCAGAGCTAACTGCTGCTCAGAAAGAGCTAAGAGCAGAGTTAAAGGATGACCAACGGCAGGTGTTGTCGGCAGTCAGCGAGATAAGCAGGGTGGTTGCAAAACTCAAGAAAGACGTCAGTGCAGTAGAAGAAAAGTTTTGCATCCTGGGTGATGACGTGGACAATATGAAGAGCAGACTAACAGAATTAGAAAGAAACGTGGTGCGTCTGGAAACCAAGGGAGTAGCAGTCACATCGGGTGGTGCTGTAGGTGCAGCCCATGGGCCCAACGTTAAGTTGCCTCCGTATGACGGTACCGCGTCTTGGGCTGCTTACCGTAAACAGTTTCAGAAGATCGCCGCTACGAATGGATGGACAGATGGGCAGTGCCTAACCGCCCTCACAGTTGCACTCCGAGGACAGGCTCTTATCGTGTTGGAGGTATGATACCTGATTCCGGAAGTAGCTTCAAAGACGTGCTAGAGGCATTGGAATCGAGATACGGAGAACGACACCTGGAGCACGTCTTCCGTGCTCAGTTGCGCGACAGAGACTAGCGTTCGGGGGAAGGGCTACAGCAATGGGCTTTGGAGATCGAGAAGCTTGTCCGGAAGGCCTACTCAGCAGCCGACATGAACATGGTGGAATCCAACACCGTGCAAGCCTTCGTTGACAGTATTAAGGACTTCGAAGTTAGAGCTGCGGTGAGGCTCCGGCATCACGCCTCACTTAAGGAAGCATTAGCGCACGCTTTGGAGGTCGAAGCTGTAAGGCATGACATCCGGCAGAGCCATAAGGTTCGAGAAGTCACGAAGAAGGTGAAAGAGGTAAAAGCTATATACGAGAAAGGATCCGGTGCCATGTGCTACAAGTGTGGAGAAAGAGGGCACTTCCAGTTCAATTGCCCACAGAAGGAGCGTATCGAAGAGCTGACGAAGAAATACGAATCTTCGAAGCGAGTGACAGCCAGGACTAGCTGGCGAGTACTAGCTGACGGCGCGGAAAATGTCCCGACAACCATCACCTCACATGCACATAATGGGAAGAGCATTGCAATAGCCGGAAAGATAAATGGTAATGATTGTAAGGAAGAATCATCAAACCATCGGAGAATGTAAGGAAGTTGTGTGGATAAAAGGCCCAAGAAAACGATAAGGGCCTTCGTAACATCGTCAGGTGGAAGAAACGAGGAGACGTAAAACCAACATGGAGCGAGGTGGCACGTAAGAGTGCTATAACTAAAGCGTACTGGGCGCAAAATCGAAAACAAGCCGTTGAAATAAGGCATCTCGATAACGGTGTTCCGCAGAGAAGTGTTCTGGGGCCACTGTTATTTTTGCTGTACATAAACGACCTTCTGGAAGTAACTAATCACAAGTGCATTTTGTTTGCAGATGATGTTACAGTTTCTATACCTTATGATAAAGACAGAGACATATCATATTATGAATTGGAGATAAATAATACAATAAAATCAATAGTATCTTGGCTTAACCCATTAGAAGTCACTGTACTCAAATGAGTACGGGCATATACCTAGGTGTAAGTTACAGATCGCGCAAATTTGTTATAGACTACCTTGTTATTTTATTTCATAAAGACACTGTTCAAGTATAATGATAAATTTTAAGAGGGTAGTCTGAATTTTTTTTAACAAAAAGTGTTAGTTGAAGTTGTCATAACGAAACGTTGTGAAGGTAAGTGAATAATGCTACATATTTTGTAATAATTACTAGAAAAATGCACTGAAAAAAATCGACTTGCCTCAGGCGGGACTCGAACCCGCACCTTCCACAATCCGGGTGGACGCGTTGACCAATTTCGCCACCGAGGCACTGCTTTTCGCTGTCGAAATTTGTCAGTGCTTGGTGCTTATGTTTTTATGGTAAACATCGTTTCATCAAATCTTTGAAATTTGCACTTCGAAGACCCGAACGAAATATTTTTGCAAATATTTGACGCCCAGCTAAGATGAAACTACCTTACATTATGGAATAATTTTATTTTTGCGTTTACAAACGCGTAAATATAATACTAGAAAAATGCACTGAAAAAATTATTCCATAATGTAAGGTAGTTTCATCTTAGCTGGGCGTCAAATATTTGCAAAAATATTTCGTTCGGGTCTTGGAAGTGCAAATTTCAAAGATTTGATGAAACGATGTTTACCATAAAAACATAAGCACCAAGCACTGACAAATTTCGACAGCGAAAAGCAGTGCCTCGGTGGCGAAATTGGTCAACGCGTCCACCCGGATTGTGGAAGGTGCGGGTTAGAGTCCCGCCTGAGGCAAGTCGATTTTTTCAGTGCATTTTTCTAGTATTATATTTACGCGTTTGTAAACGCAAAAATAAAATTATTCCATAATGTAAGGTAGTTTCATCTTAGCTGGGCGTCAAATATTTGCAAAAATATTTCGTTCGGGTCTTGGAAGTGCAAATTTCAAAGATTTGATGAAACGATGTTTACCATAAAAACATAAGCACCAAGCACTGACAAATTTCGACAGCGAAAAGCAGTGCCTCGGTGGCGAAATTGGTCAACGCGTCCACCCGGATTGT
Source organism: Elophila nymphaeata (assembly GCA_955850985.1). Classification (NCBI taxonomy): domain Eukaryota; kingdom Metazoa; phylum Arthropoda; class Insecta; order Lepidoptera; family Crambidae; genus Elophila; species Elophila nymphaeata. The sequence continues at coordinate 7,315,556 of OY039071.1, forward strand.
GGAAGGTGCGGGTTCGAGTCCCGCCTGAGGCAAGTCGATTTTTTTCAGTGCATTTTTCTAGTATTATATTTACGCGTTTGTAAACGCAAAAATAAAATTATTCCATAATAATTACTGCTTAGAAGTTAGAATAATGCACTGAAAAAAATCGACTTGCCTCAGGCGGGACTCGAACCCGCACCTTCCACAATCCGGGTGGACGCGTTGACCAATTTCGCCACCGAGGCACTGCTTTTCGCTGTCGAAATTTGTCAGTGCTTGGTGCTTATGTTTTTTATGGTAAACATCGTTTCATCAAATCTTTGAAATTTGCACTTCCAAGACCCGAACGAAATATTTTTGCAAATATTTGACGCCCAGCTAAGATGAAACTACCTTACATTATGGAATAATTTTATCTTTGCGTTTACAAACGCGTAAATATAATACTAGAAAAATGCACTGAAAAAAATCGACTTGCCTCAGGCGGGACTCGAACCCGCACCTTCCACAATCCGGGTGGACGCGTTGACCAATTTCGCCACCGAGGCACTGCTTTTCGCTGTCGAAATTTGTCAGTCCACCCGGATTGTGGAAGGTGCGGGTTCGAGTCCCGCCTGAGGCAAGTCGATTTTTTTCAGTGCATTTTTCTAGTATTATATTTACGCGTTTGTAAACGCAAAGATAAAATTATTCCATAATGCTTAGAAGTTGTTTTTATTTCATGTCATTATTTTTAAAAACGTATTACGGTAAATTATTAACGTTACGACAGTCCTTACTTGTAACTCAAATAAAACTAGGGCCATGTATATGTTAGCGTACTCAATTGAGTACAATGACAACATACGTAATTAAAATAACCGTTTTTTTTTCAGATAGGTAGCAATGAAGAAACATCAGTTTACAGCTCAAACGAGCTTTAAGAGACTTGAAGCAGCTATTGAAGCTGTTTTAGAAGAAAGCGATGACGATAACTATGAGTTGGCTGGTATACTACCTGATCCAAGTTCCCCGACATATGAAGAGGAAGGCGTTGATGGGGATATAGCGGCATGTTCCATACTGCAAGATGTATCTGGTACTATTGAGGTATTTTTAAGTGCAGAGGATGGTTGTACGGAAGTCAATACGTACGACGACAGTGATGATGAACCGTTGACATCAAAAAGAGTACGACTCTATTGTACCCATCAATCCACTTCAAATTCGAAACCAACCTGGCGTAAATGTTACCCTTCATACTCTTCGCCTGCTGAGATTACAACCGAGGTCCGTGACAGGAATTGAAAAGCCTATGATACCGGGCTATAGGAACAGTAAAGGAAAATAGGACTAAAAAATGTAGGTCTAAAAACCTGGCGGTGGAAAATCAGCGAAAATGAAAAAAAAAACACGAAAATTTGTGGCTTTTTTGTTGCTAATTAGTTGCTAGAACACCGATTTTGTTGCTCGAACCGATCGCCAGAAATCGGCAACAGTTCTAGATTTATATTAAGATAGCGTGAAAATGACTCGATTTTGACACAACCGATCAAACAAATGAGGGTAAATTTGTTGCTAATTTGTTGCTATAAGATGTTACGGAAGAAAGTGGAAAAAAAAATTATTCACATTTTATTTAACCTTGTTAAATTTGATATCGTCCACGCTAGCTTAATCCTCCATTTTTCCATTGAAATTTCCTAAAAATAATTTGTTGCTGCGCACAGAAGGTCTTGTCTGAGTGCAAAGAGTCAGCAACAAAATAGAAACCGGAAGTCGGTAGTGTTTGGAGACCGGTAAGCAATCAAACCGGCCACGCTAGCTTAATCCTCCATTTTTCCATTGAAATTTCCTAACAATAATTTGTTGCTGCGCACAGAAGGTCTTGTCTGAGTGCAAAGAGTCAGCAACAAAATAGAAACCGGAAGTCGGTAGTGTTTGGAGACCGGTAAGCAATAAAACGGGCAACGCTAGCTTAATTCTCGATTTTTCCAAGGAAATTTCCTAATAATGATTTGTTGCTGCGCACAAAAGGTCTTCTCTGAGTGCAAAGAGTCAGCAACAAAATAGAAACCGGATGTCGGTAATGTTTGGAGACCGGTATTAACCGGCTTACCGGTCTCCAAACACTACCGACTCCCTGTTTCTATTTTGTTGCTGACTCTTTGCACTCAGAGAAGACCTTCTGTGCGCAGCAACAACTTATCATTAGGATTTTTCCATGGAAAATCGGAGGATTAACCTAGCGTGGCCGGTTTGTTTGATTACCGGTCTCCAAACACTACCGACTCCCTGTTTCTATTTTGTTGCTGACTCTTTGCACTCAGAGAAGACCTTCTGTACGCAGCAACAAATTATTATTAGGATTTTTCCATGGAAAAATGGAGGATTAAGCTAGCGTGGCCGGTTTGTTTGATTACCGGTCTCCAAACATTACCGACATCCGGTTTCTATTTTGTTGCTGACTCTTTGCACTCAGAGAAGACCTTTTGTGCGCAGCAACAAATCATTATTAGGAAATTTCCTTGGAAAAATCGAGAATTAAGCTAGCGTGGCCGGTTTGATTGCTTACCGGTCTCGAAACACTACCGACTGCCGGTTTCTATTTTGTTGCTGACTCTTTGCACTCAGACAAGCCCTTCTGTGCGCAGCAACAAATTATTATTATGATTTTTCCATGGAAAAATGGAGGATTAAGTTAGCGTGGCCTGTTTGTTTGATTACCGGTCTCTAAACACTACTGACTCCCGGTTTCTATTTTGTTGCTGACTCTTTGCACTCAGAGAAGACCTTCTGTGCGCAGCAACAAATTATTATTAGGATTTTTCCATGGAAAAATGGAGGAGTAAGCTAGCGTGGCCGGTTTGTTTGATTACCGGTCTCCAAACATTACCGACATCCGGTTTCTATTTTGTTGCTGACTCTTTGCACTCAGAGAAGACCTTTTGTGCGCAGCAACAAATCATTATTAGGAAATTTCCTTGGAAAAATCGAGAATTAAGCTAGCGTGGCCGGTTTGATTGCTTACCGGTCTCCAAACACTACTGACTTCCGGTTTCTATTTTGTTGCTGACTCTTTGCACTCAGACAAGACCTTCTGTGCGCAGCAACAAATTATTGTTAGGAAATTTCAATGGAAAAATGGAGGATTAAGCTAGCGTGGCCGGTTTGATTGCTTACCGGTCTCCAAACACTACCGACATCCGGTTTCTATTTTGTTGCTGACTCTTTGCACTCAGAGAAGACCTTCTGTGCGCAGCAACAAATTATTATTAGGATTTTTCCATGGAAAAATGGAGGATTAAGCTAGCGTGGCCGGTTTGATTGCTTACCGGTCTCCAAACACTACCGACTTCCGGTTTCTATTTTGTTGCTGACTCTTTGCACTCAGACAAGCCCTTCTGTGCGCAGCAACAAATTATTATTATGATTTTTCCATGGAAAAATGGAGGATTAAGTTAGCGTGGCCTGTTTGTTTGATTACCGGTCTCTAAACACTACTGACTCCCGGTTTCTATTTTGTTGCTGACTCTTTGCACTCAGAGAAGACCTTCTGTGCGCAGCAACAAATTATTATTAGGATTTTTCCATGGAAAAATGGAGGATTAAGCTAGCGTGGCCGGTTTGTTTGATTACCGGTCTCCAAACATTACCGACATCCGGTTTCTATTTTGTTGCTGACTCTTTGCACTCAGAGAAGACCTTTTGTGCGCAGCAACAAATCATTATTAGGAAATTTCCTTGGAAAAATCGAGAATTAAGCTAGCGTGGCCGGTTTGATTGCTTACCGGTCTCCAAACACTACCGACATCCGGTTTCTATTTTGTTGCTGACTCTTTGCACTCAGAGAAGACCTTCTGTGCGCAGCAACAAATTATTGTTAGGAAATTTCAATGGAAAAATGGAGGATTAAGCTAGCGTGGCCGGTTTGATTGCTTACCGGTCTCCAAACACTACCGACATCCGGTTTCTATTTTGTTGCTGACTCTTTGCACTCAGAGAAGACCTTCTGTGCGCAGCAACAAATTATTATTAGGATTTTTCCATGGAAAAATGGAGGATTAAGCTAGCGTGGCCGGTTTGTTTGATTACCGGTCTCCAAACATTACCGACATCCGGTTTCTATTTTGTTGCTGACTCTTTGCACTCAGAGAAGACCTTTTGTGCGCAGCAACAAATCATTATTAGGAAATTTCCTTGGAAAAATCGAGAATTAAGCTAGCGTGGCCGGTTTGATTGCTTACCGGTCTCCAAACACTACCGACATCCGGTTTCTATTTTGTTGCTGACTCTTTGCACTCAGAGAAGACCTTCTGTGCGCAGCAACAAATTATTATTAGGATTTTTCCTTGGAAAAATCGAGAATTAAGCTAGCGTGGCCGGTTTGATTGCTAACCGGAAGTCGGTAGTGTTTGGACACTACCGACATCCGGTTTCTATTTTGTTGCTGACTCTTTGCACTCAGAGAAGACCTTCTGTGCGCAGCAACAAATTATTATTAGGATTTTTCCTTGGAAAAATCGAGAATTAAGCTAGCGTGGCCGGTTTGATTGCTAACCGGAAGTCGGTAGTGTTTGGACACTACCGACTTCCGGTTTCTATTTTGTTGCTGACTCTTTGCACTCAGACAAGACCTTCTGTGCGCAGCAACAAATTATTTTTAGGAAATTTCAATGGAAAAATGGAGGATTAAGCTAGCGTGGACGATATCAAATTTAACAAGGTTAAATAAAATGTGAATAATTTTTTTTTTTCCACTTTCTTCCGTAACATCTTATAGCAACAAATTAGCAACAAATTTACCCTCATTTGTTTGATCGGTTTTGTCAAAATCGAGTAATTTTCACGCTATCTTAATATAAATCTAGAACTGTTGCCGATTTCTGGCGATCGGTTCGAGCAACAAAATTGGTGTTCTAGCAACTAATTAGCAACAAAAAAGCCACAAATTTTCGTGTTTTTTTTTTCATTTTCGCTGATTTTCCACCGCCAGGTTTTTAGACCTTGAAATCTCCCAGTAAAAGGAAGTTGTCGCGAGAGTCCGAATTCAGTAGCACTTTTTGCAATGCATTATAAAATAAAGTGAGGTCATCGATAGGAAGATCAGGAGGCAAGTAACAAAGACAGAGATGAAGAGCAGGGTCGCTTGGTGCAGTGGGTAAAATAGTGAGCCAAAGATCCTCAGCATCACTCTCCCATAATGTGTGGCGGATAACGTTAATTTTACTATGCACAGCCACAAGAATACCTCCCCCACCACCTTTCCTTGAGCGAGAGGTTTCGCGGTCTCTCCTAAAGACATTGTAACGGCTATCTATAGATTCACAACTATACACACTACTATCAAAGTTAGTTTCTGTTAGGCAGACAATGTCGTACTTGTTCGCCAATAAGTTTAAATAAATGTCCTTAACTTTAGTTCTAGCCCTACCTAAATTCTGATATAAGATACTATACATTATTAAAACATAATAAAAGAAATCCAAATGTGTAGTTAAGTTGTGCTGATGGACCTACTTACTCATTTTCTTAAGTGAGTCCATGCTAGAAATGAGAATTGCACTTGTTGATTCATCCTTGCGTACATAGATCTGGCTATGCCTAATCCACACGTATTTAAAACCATGTTCCTTTGCAGCTTTTCTGGCCGCAGCGTGTAATGTTTTTTGTTCTGGCGATAGGTGCTCCGTAACAAAGATTTTGCAGGACTCACCAGGAATATCGAGATCTGATGAAGATAGGCCACAGCCAGGGTTTGCTTTATTGTATCGATGTGAAGCAGACAAGACCAAATCCCTGACGCGCGGCGTGGATAACGTGACCACTATATTACGTGGTCTATTAGATGTGCTATTCTGTTTTGCCACTCTGCGACAAGCGTTGATGCGTCCGTCATCCACCGGTGCCTTTATGATATCACATAATTTTTTAAATATCTCCAAAACATTCTCGTTCTTACGCTCAGGAATTGCTTGCAGTTCTATATTGCAGCTTCGTGAGATCTTATCGATTCCAATGAGACGTGTGTTCAGCCTGTGAATCTCACTTTGAAGTTTGATATTTTCACTCTCTAGATGTTTGATTGTAGTCACTGTTTTGTCAAGATCCAATTTAAGTGATTTTTGTTCATCGCAGATAAAGTCGGTGGTAGCGCTGAATTCTTGCTTCACGTTGTTTAGTGATGCCTCGATTTCTGCTTTCACCATTTCTTTGACGTCTTCCCGCAGGGCTTTACGAAAACTGTCCATGAATATTGTAAGCGATGCACTGAGTTTTTCATCAAGCAGAACACCTATTTTTTCCATCGTCACTACTCCCTTTGGACTCGCAACAACTTTGGGCGATCCCTCCTCAGAGGGGCGTGATAGTGGGGAGGTTATGGTGTTACCAGTTGGTATATCGCAAGACATATTCATGAGATCATCAGTTTGTGCCGACAGCGAGGAGTAGTTACTTTGGCGCACCGGTGTACTGTCATTGGAGCGCGCTCGACGCGTTACATTGCTACAATTCGGACAAATCCAGGTAGATAAGTATTCCCTAGAGAACCCAATAAATTGTTTCCTGTCTATATTGAGACATTGGTAATGGAATTTCCCAATACATAGTCGGCATTTCAAGTGTTCCTTCGAATCCAAAGTTTTTTTGCACGCACTGCAATTCATTATGTCGAAGTCAAATAACAATAGATGTCAACAATTATGTGATGTCTTCAGTACACAGTACTGTGCCGCTAAACGTTCGTTGAAGCTGGCAGCTAATTTCGACGCGATGAATCCTGAGCCCGTGGTCCAACGGCAAAACGTTCGCGTCTTGCTCTGGGGAACACAGTTCGATCCCACGGCTCGGCGAACAAAAATTTCATAAATTGTTTTATAATACCTCTGTAGTACCGGGGCTCCGGAGTCAGGTCTCGGGTCTCATTGTGATGATGGGGCGAAGCCCTACAGATTTTAAAATTTGAATAAAATTTGTGACTATGACTCATTTTCACTACTACGAGCGAGGTGTAAAGCCCTAATGAAGGATTGCCATAATAAGTGGCTAGTCACAGTTGAAGACTCCTTGGTCGACGATCCAAGGGCTTTCTGGCGTTACGTCAACAGTAAAAAGGACAGTGTTACAATCCCACATACCATAGAGTACGAGAACAAAACATCATCTGACGGTGCAGGGATATGCGAACTCTTTTCTACCTACTTTGGGTCAGTGTACGTGGATTCTCCTTCCACATTGCCAACTGTGTCATTAAACCTCCCAAATGTCTTCAATTCTTCCATTGGTGATTTTAGTATTACACAGCAGGACATAACTACCAAGATCAAACTTTTGGACGCCCGCAAAGGACCGGGTCTTGATCATATACCCCCAAAATTTTTAAAGGAATGCTGTAATGAAATATCTCTCCCTTTGTCACTTTTATTTAATAAATTTGTTAGGGCTGGTGTGTTTCCTACTTGCTGGAAGACTGCAAGCATTATACCTATACACAAATCAGGTGACAATACTTCCTGCTCTAACTACCGACCAATAAGTATACTTTCATGCATTGCAAAACTGTTTGAATCTCTAGTTTATGACCCACTCTATAATCATTTAAGTAGATTCATCTCAACTAAACAGCACGGCTTCGTTAGAAGAAGATCTACTCTTAGCAATCTTTTAGTATTTAAGAAGTATATCTGCGAGTCATTTGCTTCAGGTGGTCAGGTCGATGCGGTCTATTTAGACTTTAGCAAGGCTTTTGACACAGTCAATCATTTGATGTTATGTCACAAACTTTCTTACTACGGCATACATGGAAATCTATTGAGATGGATAAAGTCTTACTTATCCAATCATAGTCAGTTAGTGAATATCAAAGGTTACTCATCATCATCCATACATGTCCCTTCTGGCGTTCCCCAGGGGTCTCACTTGGGTCCACTCCTGTTCGTAGTCTTCATTAACGACCTAGTTGACCGGTTGTCATGTCACGCTCTTTTGTATGCGGACGACCTGAAAATCTTCTATGATATAAGAGACATTACGCACTATACCTTGCTTCAGAACGACTTAAAAATCGTTGCAGATTGGTGTTCTGCCAATAGAATGTCTCTTAACATAGATAAATGTTGTGAGATTTCCTACACAAGAAAGTGGAATAAATTATTTTACTCGTATCACATAAACGACAAAACTCTTACAAGGAATAATAAATAATAAATAAATAAATTGTTTATTCATAAGTAAAGTACATGATTTTTCTTAAATGTAAACAAATATAAAAATAAGGTGATAGTTATTATTGTTTGCCTGAACTAGGTTAAACCTGTGTTTCAGGCGTGAAAGTGCTTACACGTTATTAAATCTAATTGCACAAATTCTTACACATTTAGTAAATTACAAGTAAAAGTGATTATTTATACAAACATACCAAAAAAGCTGATTCGAATTAATTCTAGTTATTTATAGATTAACATTAACTCCTCAGTTTGTTCATAAGATAAACTTTGGAGGTACTTAAATATAATTTTCTTACAATTATAATAATTTAGCTCATAAATATTCAGTAATCTATTTACTCTATTATACAACAAGGGACCTATAAATGAAAAAAATCTATTTGTATAGCTAAATTTCGAGGTATTAATTGAACTGCAGACTATATCTCTTCGTCTTTTATTTATAACATTTTTATCAAACGGGAGCATATTGTGTTGTTTTAGTAATGTGTGCATTATGAAGAGTTGGCGGACAGTTAAAACCTTACAAGTTTCATATAGTTGACGAGTAGGATGTAAAAAAGGCAGATAGTTGGATACTTTTAAAATTGCTCTTTGAGCTCGTTCCAAGGGGAGCAAAATAGTTTTGAGTGCTCCGCCCCAAGAGGTAATACAATACTGGATTACAGATTGACATAACGCCGTATAGACTTGGGTTATTAACTGTTTATCTGCGATGGACCGGAGTTTCTTAAATATATATATCAATTTACGGGCTCTATTCACTAAATTTTGAATGTGTTGTCTAAATGATAGTGTATCATCAATTATAATACCAAGATATTTCATGTTAGTTGTATTGAGAATAATTGGGCAATCACACGAATTGTTGAAAGGGTTAAGACAATTATGTGCATATAAGTGCGGGTTAGTAACATATTGGTGATTTTTTCGCATATTGAAGTGAATATATTTTGTCTTCTCAGCATTTAATGTTAGTAAATTGCAACGAAGCCAACCATTCACAATATTTAAGCCCTGTTGTGCATAATTATATAAGTCTGTACTTGTTTTGGCAGTAAATATCAAAGCTGTGTCATCGGCGTACGATATAATCTTACAGTGATTGATGTTTAGATTACATAGGCTATTGATATATACTAGGAATAGAGTAGGGCCGAGGATGCTTCCCTGTGGAATACCAAAACCTGAGCTTTTTTGGTCATGACTTAGTGTATTTCCTATTTTGACACATTGGTACCGTTCACTTAAATAGTCTGCAAAAAGTTTCAACTGGATTCCCCTTATACCAAGACTTTCTAACTTGTTTAGAAGTAAAGGTACTGATATTGTGTCAAAAGCCTTGGTCATGTCTAGGAAAACTCCTAATGTGTGGTGGCCTTGACCCATTTCTTGAGTCACTAAGTCGGTTAGATGATGTACCGCATCAGCAGTGGACAACTTTGCTCGGAAACCGAATGGACAAGATGAGATGAGCTTATATTTCTCAAGGTAGTTTACCAGCCTCTTGTTGATAATTTTCTCTAAAACTTTTGATATAGAAGGGAGTAGTGATATCGGTCTATAGTTCGTGACAAGGTCTTTCTTTCCGGACTTAAATATAGGTACCACTACAGCCTTTTTCAAATAAGTGGGAAAAATCCCTTCAGAAAGACAATTTCGAAATATATAGGTCAAGGGAGGTACCAATATGTACTTAAAACTTTTGAGGATCCTATTATTTATATTATCCCATCCAACTGCACAATTATCTTTCATTCCTGAAATAATTTCCGTTATTTCTTGTTCGTCAGTGTCTACTAAAACGAAAGTGTTTGTCGATTTCGTGTGTTTGTCAAATATTTGGGGAGTTTGGGTGCACTTATGTGTTTCTAGACGTTCTGCAAGATCTTTCCCTATGTTCACAAAAAAGTTATTTACATAGTTGGCAGATAGAAGCGGTGAGGCATTAGTTCGCAATAAACTCAAATTTGATTCTTGTCGGGCAGAGCTGAATGTGACTTTCTTTATATGGTTCCATAGCTGCCTACTGTTATTTCGTGCTTTTTGAAGTTCACTCTTATCGTAGTTATTTTTAAGATTTCTTAAAAGAGTGTTGCAAAAATTTCTATATCTTTTGTAAGTCACTTGAATTATTAAATTATTTGGGTAAAGCCTGGCCTTTTGATGAAGTTTATCTCTGTGTCTTATACATCGAATTAAACCTGGTGTAATCCATGGTTTAATATTCTGACATTTCTTCTTTATAGGTATAGTAGTCGTATTTTGTAATATTGCTTTTTGTACTTTGTTCACAAAATACGATAGTGACGCATTTGCGTCAGCAGTTTCGTAAACTGGGCTAAAGTCAATTGTGCATAAGTCATATTCTAGTTTCTTCATATTTATTGTTGATTTTACAAGGTGACTATTTTGTTTAGGTAGCTCTAAATTTAAGGTTAGTAGTACGGTGTGATGGTCAGTAATCGTTGAGTTAGTAATGAGGGTGCTACACCGTGACCCAGATTTGACCATCATATGGAAGGATGTTGTGAAAGACCTAGGTGTGTACTTTGACGAGCAATTGACATTCCGCACACATTACGATAGCATTGTTAAGAGAAGCCGGAAGCTCCTCGGATTCATAATAAGGACGACTAAAGATTTTAAGAATTCCCATAGTGTTTATGAGTATTTATTTCAGCCTTGTTAGGAGTATTTTGGAATATTGCTGTCCTATATGGTCTCCATTCTATAATGTTCACATCGATAACATTGAAAGAGTTCAAAGAAGGTTCCTAAAACATCTTGCGTATAAACTCGGTCTCGGTCGGTCCCTGAGGGACTACAAAGCTAGATTATCTCACTTTGGCATGATACTTTGATGATACCCTACGCGTCGTGATAGATATGACCTGCTTTATCTCCATAAGATTTTGCACTCCGCCGTTGATGCACCTGATTTACTATCTTCTCTGAATATTAACACTCGATTTAAAATACGCCGTCCCCCCACCTTCCATATTCAGGTATACAAAAACAACACTTCCTACTATAACCCCATAGTAAGAATGTGTCGGAGTTATAATGGACTGACTAATGGCAACAAAGACATTGATGTATTCGATAGCAGGTTTTCGGTGTATAAAAAGAAGGTTTCAAAATTATTAAGCGATAACTTGCTCTAATAACTGTAATTATTGTCTATACTCTGAGGCGACAATGTTAAATTAGTTAATTAATAGTTAATTTTATGTTATTGTGTTTATTTTAATCATTGTAAAAAAATCAGTTTAATTCTTTGCATGTTGTGTACACTAAGTCTAGATTACTGTCTTGTATTGTTTACGTTATTAGTACTTAATTTTGTCCTGTAATGATAGTGATCTGTTTGTGTACCCGTTATAAATAAATAAATTCACGTTGTTGGCGAAAATTCTTCGTACATCCTAATTTAGAGAAATGTGACTATGTTTTCATTAGGGATGATACGGTACATAAATCATTAAAGCCACCGTACGATGGTCCATATAAAGTTCTAGACCGAGAGCCTAAAACATTTTTAGTTCAATTACCTAACCGTCAAGTTCGCATTTCAATTGATAGGTTGAAGCCAGCTTACGTGTTAAATGAACAAGATTGTAATGCAAATAAGATTAGCCAAAATGTGGACAATTCTCTTCCTTCGCAATTATCGAACGAGTGCAGCCGTAACGTAAACGACAACCCTAGCGATTCTCATGCGAGGAACTTTGTAACACGTTATGGCCGCGTGATCAAACCACCAGTGCGCTTTAGTTAAAAATAGCGTAAGCATATGAGGTGGGTTGGCAAGGTGAACATAAATAATTAAATCGATCTAGATAATATATTGTCATTATCAATCGTTTAAAAATTTGTAAAATTAATGTAAGTCATTTCCTGATTTTTATGTAAGAAGCCTAAATAAATACTAATTCGATTTAAGCCTTAGTATAATGCCAACCCATCTACAGTCGTGGTCAACAAGATAGAGACCGTGCCGGGCCCAGCAGCCCGCCGCACCAGCATCAGCACAGACACCCGCGCACAATTACATGTGTCAAAGAAAGTTTGTGCTATAGATAAGCTACATTTAATTATATAAGGTAATACTAGTTATTTTTATGGACCCCACATCCCGGTCACCAACCGGCACGACAGTCCACCCCGAGATTATAAAAATAAAAAAAATAAAAAAATAAAAAAATAGTTTATTTCGTTATCCTTTGTTTACAATATTACCTGTGGCCAGAACCACCCAGTAAGCATGTGATAATGCTTGTATTGGGTGTTTCTGCGCTTCCCTAGTATAACTACGAGTATAATATGTTAAGGAAACCAAAATATTTTATATTATTTTTAGATAAAGCAAAATAATTACAAAACAGAATAAGCTAATAAAGGTATACTGGTATAAATGTATGTGTGTGTGTGTGTGTGTGTGTGTGTGTGTGTGTGTGTGTGTGTGTGTGTGTGTGTGTGTGTGTGTTTGTGTATGTGCGTGTCTGTACTTTAAATAGTAGATGAGATAATACTACTTTGTAATATTAGAGATTGGCAGTAGCACTACACTAGAAATCATTTTTATTGCCTGTGATTAGTTTTTAAATAATAAATTCTCTATGTCACAGTACCCAAGTGCCTCGAGTCCTTGAACTATGGTGTTTTTACATTCATGGTATTGAAGGTTATATATTTTATATATATCGTGAAATTTATTATAAAGGTAGGCAGAGTGGGCTTCAAATTGTCGCCTCGCAAAAATAGTTCTACAAGAAGGATTAGGGGCAACTTTATATTTTCTTCTACTCGTTTGAACTTTATTTACGTAAGGTAAGGTTTTATGTAGTTTAAGTACTGAGTTGATGATGTAAAGTTTTCTAAGTGACAATATTTTATGAGTTAGATATAGTTCATCAGTAGGAAATCTAAACGGCTTAAAGAACATCGTTTTTAGCAAGCATCTTTGGGCTCTTTCTGCTTCAAGGAATTTAGTTTTAGTGGCCCCTCCCCAAATGGTGATACAATAATTCATAACTGATTGTGCCAATGCAATGTAAATGCGCTTCAAAAGATCTTGAGATGTGACGTGTCTTAATTTTTTAAAGACCCATATGAGTTTACGGATCCTGTCATTTATAGCTTCAATTTGAGGGTGCCAGGACAATCGATGGTCTATAGTTACCCCTAGGTATTTAGTGGATTTTACACACTCGATGTTTTCACATCCACATTGCGTAGTATTGGCTCTTAGGTCACAAGTGTGGATCCTTAAACTCAGGCTTGAGGGGGGAAGTGTACGCTTATTAATAGCAAAGCAAATAAAATTTGTTTTGGCTATATTTAAGGTGAGAAGGGTGGATTTAAGCCAGTTTGCAACCTTATGGAGACCACGCTCAGCCGCCTCAAAAACGGAGCTCCAAGATGTACCATTAAATACAATGGCTGTATCATCTGCATATGAAAATACATGCCCTCTCTCAATCCTGAGGTCAGTTAGTTCATTAAGGTATATCAAGAATAACGTGGGGCCTAGGACGCTTCCCTGGGGCACACCGAACTCAATTTTTGTGTCCGAACTAGTGTAGTTGTCAATTTTTACTCTTTGAGAGCGATCTTTCAGGTAATCACTTAGAAGTTTTAGTGGCGTACCCCTAATGCCGATATTCTCCATCTTTTTTACAAGGGTGGGAACAGAGACTGTGTCAAAAGCTTTTTTTAAATCTAAGAAGACAGATAGACACTTTTCTCCACGATCTAAATGCTGCGTTACTAAAGAGGATAATCCTAAGATGGCGTCTTCTGTTGACTTTGCTTTTCTGAATCCAAATTGTGAACTGGACAAAATATTAAATTTTTCAAGGTAAGTAGTAAGCCGTGAGTTAATTAACTTTTCAATAATTTTGGAAATAACTGACAAGACTGAAATAGGTCGATAATTATTAATATCTTTTTTGTCTCCACCCTTGTAAACTGGTGTGACGATAGATTTTTTAAGTAAGGCCGGGAATATGCCCTTTCTGAAACAGAGGTTGGCAAGATGGCTAATAATGGGAACAACGTGAGGTTTAACCATTTTTACGAATTTTGTCTGAATTCCGTCCCAGCCAGGAGCACTGTCAGTTTTCAAATTTGAGATAACACTGTTGACTTCTCCTGGGTCAGTATCCAAAAGCACAAAAGATGATAGTTGTGTTTTTGGAGCAGATATTATGTTACTAGCTGTCTGCGGGGAACTGCTGAGGATTGCTTTCTGCGAGTTGCTTGCCGACGTTGGCGAAAAAATCGTTTACACTATTTACTGATTCCATAGGAGAACTTCGAACATTGAGCAAGTCACAACCTCTAGTTTTAGATGTATTAAGATTCGTTATTTCTTTGATGGATTTCCATAGACCTTTCGAGTTTTTAACATTAATTTTTAGTTTTTCACATTCATATTTTCGTTTTAATTTTTTAATTAATTTGTTGCAGTAATTACGGTACCTAGTAAATGTTTTTTTTTAATACTGCATTATACGGATCAGTCCTCAATTTTAGTTGCATTCTGTTTCTGTTTATTATACAGCGTAATATGCCTCTGGTGATCCAGGGCTTTATAATTCGTTGTTTACTTGATATCCTCTTAACCTTAACACTCTCATCCAATGATGATTTAAGTCGATAAATTAAATGTTCAATCACAAAGTTAGGGTCGTCACTAAATAATAAATTAGATAGATTTTTATTTATAAGCTTTTCGGTAGCTTCTTCAAAGTCAATAAAGTTTTTGATAGTAGGGGAACGGTAGTTATTTTTGATTTTGGAGATGCTCGTGAAGACCGAGGCGTGATCAGTTACTGTAGTGTTTAATACTGCAATACTAGCTGATAGTCTGGTTTTATCAATCTTTAGAATGTAATGGTCAAGACAGCTATTTTCTCGCGTAGGAATTATGTGTCCAGGTAGGAGACCATGTGAGGATAGCATGTTAAGGTAAGATGCCCGATTACCGTATTCGTAAGATGATTCATTATCTTTTACAGCTAGGTTAATATTTATATCACCAGATATTATAATATTTTGATTGCTTGTAATTGAGTCTAATAGAGAATTAAGTGAGTTAATAAAATTTGATGCATTCTGATATGAAGGTGACCTGTATACACCCAATATTGTACACCCACATATATTTAACTGTATGCATGATGCGTTATCCAGATTATGTTCTTTAAAAATTGGATTTAGCTTTGATTTGGCGTATATGACCACTCCATCATTTTGATTGCAATTATAAGTGGTGGCATAATAAATATAGTTACTTAAGAAGGGGATGGGTTTGTTTGAGTTAAGGCGACATTCGGTAAGTATTATAACGTCAATATCTGAGCTGAGATCCGAAAGTGTAGCCTCAAAGTAATCAAAATTGCAGTAAATACTTCTTATATTTTGTTGAACCAGAGTTAGATCATTTTTGTTGACGTTTATATGTTTGTTTAAGTCCACTATGTCACATGTCACAGACCTTGCAACCGCAATGTTGTCTAATTCATTTAGATTTCTGAGGTTGTCTGTCATGTTTTTCTAGAGGTACGGACTGAATTTCGTTCTGGGAGGGAGTGGTCATATGCAGCCAAACCAAATAAGAGGTCTCTGGGTGAGGCTAATTTAGGTGTAAAATTTGTTTTGTTTAGGTATAATGTGTAGATATAATGAGTGTTGAGTGTATATGTTGCGTATATGAATATGCGGGAGTGTGTGCGTGTGTTTTCAAATGTGTTAGATTGGGTAGTGAGTGTTTTAAGTTTTTTTTACAATAATACACAATAGTTGAATAAAATATACCAGTATAAAAAAGATATTAAAACAATGGACACTAATATTACAGGCTATGTCTAGTCATATGGTGTTGAAAAGTTGTTTGATTTGGGCTTCGTTATTGATAGTTATTATTGGAGAAGTCTCATCCTTTCTGACGTAGACATTTCCATAAGCCGTCCAGCAGAAGGTAAAGGCTGTTGATTTTATTAGATCTCGTGCAAGAAAATATAATCGTGAGGCCTTGGGAGTTAATTGCTCTGAGACGAAGATAGGGGTCTCTTCGTTAACAACAAATCCCAGATGTTTCGCTCGAAGTTTAGCTTTGTTCTTTATGTTAAAGGCCTTACATTTCTGTAATATTTCAGACTTTAATAAGGTTGATGTCGTTTCTACTACGATAGGTGGGTTAGAGACATTCTCTTTTTTCCCACGAACTCTATAAATATCTTTGATATCCGATCTTGTCACGTTTGTACCTACGGTGTTGGATAGACAGGTAACAAATTTAATCAGATCATCTTTTGTCTCTTTTTCTAATTTTGGTGCATTTTTAATTTCAAAATTGGACTTCCTATAGCTTTTTTGCATATTTTCTAATTTATCTTCAAGGGTGATGATGCATTTTGCGTCCTCTTTTTTCTGTTTTTCCAAATTCTCAATTCTCTTTTTTAATTCTGTGTTCTCTCTATACAAAAATTCAATAGAAGTCTCAATCTTGGAATTGGTGTTTTGAATTTTCTTCAAAGAGGTTCGGTGCGGACGCGGCGATTTCAGTTTATGTGAAGTGCCGCTTAGAAAAGTCGCCATGAGTGACAAACTCGTGGCTAACGAGCTCCTTGCTTTCCTGCAACAGAAGCTGGACGTGATGGACGAAGTAAGTGCGGTGCAGATCTGTAAATCCAGCTTCAGCGAAGCGGATATATCTGCGGCCAAGAAGCTCCTGTTTCAGTCGCTTAACAAAGTCGACCAGATGGTTTCTCATCGACGCGATGGGACACCGAAGAGCCTGCAGGAGATAATAACGCTCCTGAAAGAGACAGACCCAGACGACGTGCCGACCTTTGTGGCGAGGGACCTCAACAAGCTCCCTCCTGTTACCTTCGACCACGTCGACGTAACCAGTCTCCTCAGGGACATCGTTACCTTGAAGGCGAGTTTGGCGGAAGTGGTGCTAAAATTTGAAGCATCACAGGCTACAGTGAGTGAATTACGCAAGGAGGTAGATAGTTTGCGCGCGTCACTCGCATTAAGTAGGTCAGACGTCGATGACTGTAATGTCAACAAACAGCGCGGCGCATTCGTCAATACGCCGCCGTCGCTCAGTAGCGAGTCAGCATTTTCGACACCGGTAACATCGCGATGTGACGCTGACGCAACCGTGACCCCTTCGCGGTCGCTGACAGCCCGCGCCCCGCAGTCAGTGGCTCCCCGCGCCCCGCAGTCGCCGGTACCCCGCGCCAGCGCCCAACAGCCGCCAGCATCAACGCCGACGCAGCCGACCGCCCGCACCACACCATCACTCGTGGTGCCTCACGCGACAGATGTATCTGTCGCAAAACCATCAAAGTGCAGTCGCCGGGACTACGCCTCTGCTGCTGGGTCTAAACGATTAGTAAAGGAAGTGCCTGAGCATGCCAGGACTGAAGATCGTGACGATGAAGGTTTTACCTTGGTCCAAAGAAAGAAAGCGCGCCGTTCGCGACCGAATCAAAACCGTTGCGGTACCGCACCGACAGGGCCCAACTTTCTTCTACGAGCTGCGATACCGACCACACTGATGTACCTGTCACGCTTGCACCATACCATGACCATGCAGGACGTCGCAGAGTACATTAAGATGAAGACCAACTTCCTTCTGAGGGTGGAGCCGTTGGAATCTCGACATGACGTCAATTTTAAGTCGTTTGTTGTACGAGTCCCTACCGAAAAGCTGGACACCTTTATGAAGGAGGACTTCTGGCCGAAAGGGGTTGTGTACCGGCGTTTCCGCGGTAGTTTGCCTGTACACACTACCAGAACAGTGCAACATAAGTGAATGCATTTTATAAATAGTTGATATGTATGTTAGTCCGTAAGGTATTTATCTATGGGTCATTGTTACCTGATAATAAAGAATATTATTATTATTATTAAATTCTTGTCGCTGAGCAGCAAGTAAAGAGGCAAACATCCCCCGTACTTCTTCCTTAAATGAGTGAAGATCTTTTGAGTCCGTGGTGGGAGTAGACTGCTCCAGGTCGGCAGGACTATCCTGTTCTTTCCTCTTTTTAGCACGACCAAAGGCAAAATTAGGAGGGGTAACAATTGCGTCATTAGATCGCTCGTTCAAGTTTGACTCGGACAAAGACTTATTCATATTTGTACTAAGAGACCACAGAGTTGCAATTCGGTTACGGTACCTATTCCTTCGGTTAATGAAGATTAATAACTGCCCCAAGTTACCAGGAGAATATAGATTTGTAGTGGTAAATCAACCTGACAACAAGAACCCAACAAGTTTGACTGATAAGTGTGGTCTGTTTACAGTCCGCGAGATGTGGTACCAGGATAGCATAAACTTGCAGTTATATAATGTTGGCGCGAATTTCAAATAATTAATCTGTCTTCCTTCCCTCTTCAGGTACTAGCATGGTCTCTCACAGGGTCACTAGGATGAGTGTGATGTTAATATTCCCGAATGTTTGTAGAGTGCGAAATATTCACTAGGATAGCATAAGCTAGCAGCGGTGTACTGGTGGCGCGAAAATTAAGATAATGGATAAATAAATGATCAGTCCAATCAGTACAAATCCGGATTTCCTGTTGCGAGTACCAGGGTTGCATAAACTGTATTGGTTGTTATGATAGGTGGTTAATAGCCAAGCTTTTCATGTATGCAACAGCGCGAAGATCGAAAGGAAGAAGTTTTACTTTTTGAAGTACTAAGTCTGCATAAGCACGTGTTAGTTCACGGGAGGCCAATCCAGTCTTGTTTTGTTGCAAAAAGCGCGTTTGTTTGCGTAGAAGCCGAGTTAGCAGTAACAGGATCGCATGGGTTAATGGTGGTTCGTTCAACGTATTTCGGGTAGTTGGGCCAGTGTGCGAGCGGTCGAGCGATAGGTTGATTGGTTACGCACCCAGATGTAGCAGATACACTCACAGATGCCGTATCAGGAGGCGCACACAAGTGTCAAAGCGGTGCGGCGCGGCGTTGATAGCGTAGTGATGGTATTACGCGTACTCTTGACGACTTATGAACTCCTATTTATATGCACTGATTTTAATATTTTAAATTTTAATTTATTAAATAAACAATAATCAAATGCGAATTTGGAAGCGTCCACTCGTAGTCGAGGTCCGGGGGAAGAGTTATGCGTGGCATGATAGGGCAGCCTCGCGAGCTGGTTAGGCACGCTCGGGCCCCTGCACTATGCCACGGGCGGCCAGCGGGATAACCGTTTCTACGGGTCTCCCTGGCCGGCGGATCGACGCATTCCTCCCGGCATCGGCTCGACCAATGTCGCCCCTGGACCGATCTATGTCGCGGTAACGCCCACTCAAGCTCTGGTTGTACGCTGGCTGATCCCGAAACGCGCTCAATGAGCACTTTACGGGTTTTACACCACGCGCATGGTGGTAACTAACCAGGCGGGCGTTAGGCCCTACCACCAGTTGAGCGGATGGTCGCTCGGAAATCCCTTAGTCGCCTCCTACGACACCCAGGGGAAAGAGAGGGGGCAGTGACAATGGTATTCTTATAGACCGTCACTGCACGGCAAATATGTATATCTTCGAATAAAGTGACGAAATAATAATTATTACTGCATGCGGTGTCCTCCGGAGTGTCCGTAGAGGGTTGTGCTATAACACTAAGTCACTCTATGATTCACTGTACACTTTGGTGGCAAACGTCCGCTCGGTCCGGCGGTCGGAACACGACTGACTCAACCGAGCCGTCACCGCCATTACGGCGTATACCTTTATTATCTATTCCATAACTACCCACATATTTAGTTAAACATCACATCTCTTCCTTTTTTTATAATTTGATGTATTTGTTACATCCACTTAATAGTACGAAAATATTCAATGTATCATTTTATTTCACATGACATGAATATTAAATATGTCAACAAATAATTATTGTAATTACACAGAATACCCGCGTTGCAGGTATTGTGCATGCTGCAACATAATGCTGAGTGGCGGCCTTTTTGGTTTAAATTATTCTTATGTGTGTTAGAAATGCTATATATTCTTGTTTAATATTGTTAATAATTATTAATTAATAAATAATGATTTATGATAATAAGCAAAATTATAATGTAATCTCATAAAGAAATCCACTAATTATAATGTAACTTCCGGTTGAGAGATTGGTAACGAGACCGCTCGACGTGGCGCCATATTGTACTTTGTAGTCCGTTGTATCGGGTGTTAAAGAACAGTTTGGTTTCAATGTCACTAGCGAAAATAAAATAGTTAAATGTAAAAGTGTTTCATCTTTTTTTCATTTCTCGGCTATCGATTAGTTCAGACGTGCCTATCGATGCAATAAAAATTGCACAAATTAAAATACAATTAATAGTGACCTAGTATGTGTTGCATACTAAGAACATTTTTTCGTGGTGATTAATGTAAACGTAGTGAAAAGTATTGTGATTAAGAATGTCTGATAGCAGTCCCTTTAACCGGAGTGGTATAACGCGTCGCACTCCTCCACCAACGCCCACTCCAGAAAATTCAAGAGAAGACCACCTAGAGCCCATGGAAGCGATTTCGACTCCTGATATCCAAAAATGGTTGAGCTCTATTGAATTATATTTGAACGAGGTTTGCAGCGTTTCTAATGAAGGAAAATTAAACTCTGAGCAGAAACTCAGAATAAATAACTTGTGCCGAAAAGTTGGTCATGGCGTTGCACAAATGGCGGTACAATATCAGTCGTTAAAACAAAAAGCTTTACAAACTCACACCTGTCTCCAGAACTCCAAGAAAAATCAAGATCTGGTACACCAGCTGTCGGAAATGAAACAGACTATAAAGGAGTCTTTTACGTCAAATATTACAGAAAGCACATCGTTCGCGGAGATGGTAAAAAAGGGATCGAATAATTTCATTCGACCGAGTCCTGTCAGCTCCGTAGCAATTTATCCTAGAGACTGCACAAAGACTAGCGATGAAACAAAGAACTTGGTCCAAAAAATTATTTGCCCTGAAGAAATTCAACTTAAGGTAAGAGGAGTAAGAAAGACTAGGAACGGAGGCGTCATCATCAGCACCGAGACCAAAGAAGACGTGCAAAAATTGAAACGTAATTCTCAGCTCACTGCCTCTGGATTTACCGTCGATGAAACGCACAAACGCAAGCCGCGCTTAATAGTTATTGGAGTACCCTCAACAATGCCCGAAAACGATGTATATAAATGCATTTATGAGCAAAATTTGGCCGATAAACTGCCCACTATGTCTGCAAATACTTTTATGGACTCAATTAAACTTAGTCACAAGTCCGGAAAACGAAATGCCGAGAGCTGCAATTATGTCCTAGAAGTTACAGCAAACATACGCAAAGCCCTTATTAATCAGGAACGACTATTTATTAACTGGACATCTTGCCCTGTGAGAGATTTTACTTTTGTGACTAGATGTTACAAGTGCCATCAATATGGTCACGCAGCCAAGACGTGTAAATCTTTGACCATCACATGTGGACATTGTGGAGTAGACGGTCATTCCATACAAGAATGCTCAAAAAAAGACCTTCCACCGAAATGTGCAACATGCCTGCGTTTTAAAAAGCCAAGTGACCACAAAACAGGAGATGCGGACTGTCCAGCTAAGAAAGCTGCGGAGTTCAGATACATCAACTCCAT
Source organism: Elophila nymphaeata (assembly GCA_955850985.1). Classification (NCBI taxonomy): domain Eukaryota; kingdom Metazoa; phylum Arthropoda; class Insecta; order Lepidoptera; family Crambidae; genus Elophila; species Elophila nymphaeata. Next base: position 7,337,400 of record OY039071.1, read on the forward strand.
AGATTATGAAGGCGCTTAAGAGTCACATAGTTTTACTTAGGATATATAATTACCATAAATGAATGAACTCAGATTTAATTATTAACTAAAAACTTTTGTAGAATTTAAAATATTGTTTTTAAATTTATCTTCATAGGCTTATTTTTCTTTATATTATGTTTACCGACAACTGCGCTGTATTACTAACCTAAAAAGTAAATTTAGAGCCGTCTAAGCAAAATCTTCACCTTGAAATATGCAATCTATAATTTGTTATAACCTAGAATAATATTTATACCTACAACAATTACATTAGCCCAGTTTATGAAAGTGCTGACGCTAATTTCATATTTTAAATCGGACAGTAAGAAATATCTCCGAGTTAGTCTTAATTTATAAATAGGTACTTAATTTGAAATAAATCTTAATATAAGTTTTTTTTTATCGTTGTAATGTTTTCTCACTTTTAATCACTATTATTGAAACTGACTTTAAAGTATGATAATATTGTGTAATTAGATATAATAGTCAATAAGCAATGTCTCGCCTGAAACACAGGTATAACCTAGTTCAGGCAAAGAAACACTGTCACCTTATCTTAATATTAATACTTTTGAAAAAAACCAGCACTATAATTATGAATAAACAATTTATTTATTAATTTATTTATTATTTATTTATTTTATTAGTTCAGAAGTGGGATCAAGTGTTACGCGTCCATACAGGTTTGTTGTTGCGGCACGAGACGGTGAGTTGCACAATTGTTGATTGTATTTTTTTTTTCTTCTTTTTACGAAATTTAGAAATACGATGATAGTGATTTATTACATTCGTAAAGTAGCAGTTGTTTGATTCAAACGTACAGTTTCGATAACTTACCTTGAGTGCTGTTTTTATTACGTATCAGGGTAATCGATGGTGCTAATAACGATACTTACACTGACGACGGGTTTCAATAACATAACTACCGATAGTTTCGCTTGGTAATGGGTGAACTTTGACATCTCTGTTTGTATATATTTTTATGTTAAGTAACCTAAGTTTAAGGAAAATGCTGTGCACTTTTGTCATTGGGCACAGATATATAATTTGTATTAATTTTATGTTACTTTTATAACTTTTCTATCTGTTGTCTGTAATTGTGCCATAAATAAATAAATAAATAGGATATCTATTAAAATTATTGCCGACTAAGCGAATGTGCAGATAGGTGGGTTATTGAAGCCGATCATTAGTCGGTTTCCCAAAATATAAAACAGTTTCAATTTATTACAACTATTTAAGTTTATTTTAAGATTAAGCACCGAATAATTCTCCATTTTTTATGGTGTATGAAAAAATAATAACTATTTTTTTGTTGATTATAAATTCAGAGATATATAGCTTATGTTGTTTTAAATGTGATAATATGCACCGATAAACATTTACGTTATTTTTCAGATAAAAGTCTCTTTCGGTTTTCCTTTGTTTTTGTCTATTATCCAACCCTACTTACTAACATTTTTTTTAGATACCTACATTAAACTTGCATTTTCGTTTTTATGTCCATCTGTTAGTATCTAACAATAAACAGCGAGATTAGAATTGCCTTACTCTCACTGTAAAAAGTATTTAAGTTTTCGTTATATTAAATCAGACATAGTACGAGTATATCTTCAATATATTTTAAAGTCTCTCATGTAATAAGAAATAAAGTGGTTGACTCTTAGTCATTGTGTTGTTTTGTCATGTACTAATTTTAGTATCTATCAGTATCAAATAGCAGTGTGTGTGAAGTTATAAGTCCGGTGTTTAAATAAATAAATATGTCCGATCGTTGCTATACTCCACCTTTATTAACATCACCATGTCAGGGTGGTAAGCGAAACAGAAAAAATAAAAATAAGAAACCGTCTACAAAGCACGGTTATAGTGTACGTAATAGTAGGCGAATACGTCATGAGTCCAGTAGTTCCTTACGTTCTCCAAGTAGGAAGCGAGCTAAACCAGTCACAAAACGTCATAGACGTCGTGAATACTCGGCGAGTAGTTCATCGAGTAGCAGTAGTACGTACGAGTACGTTCCGGAAGAAGCTCCACGTCAACATAGTAAAGATAGTTCTAGACGTTCACGCTCTCATACACGCTTGCAATCAAATTCTAGGAGCCGTCGAAATCGGTATCGTACCCGCAGTCCTTCTAGTAAAAACTCAACTTCAACTGAACGGAACGGTAATAGACCCTCTTATTCGCGCCAATATAATGTCCATTTTCAAAACAGTAATGGAAAATCAAAAAAATCATCATATCGTAGTGCTTCCCGCACACTATCTAATCAGTCTTTAGTCCAAACGCTAGTAACAGCTCTAAAGAGACAAACCGCACCAGTTACTGGCTCTCACGTGGTAGGTGGTCAAAACGTTATCACAGATTTTGATCCAAGCTCTAAATCTCAAACAATGAACGACTGGTTAACTAAAATAAATGAGTCAGCTGCGGTTTACGGCTGGAATGAGAGGCAAATAATTTTTTATGTTTTACCGAAATTAACCGGTCTCGCTAAGAAATGGTATGAAGGGCTTACTAGTGTCAAGTTTAGCTGGGCAGAATGGCAAGAGAAGCTTTTAAAGGCTTTTCCTTGCGATGAAAACTACGGAGATACGTTGTCAGAAATGTTGAATCGCAAAAGCAGAAGAAATGAAACATTGGTTGAATATTACTATGATAAAATCATGTTGATTAATCGTTGCAAATTACAAGGCAGACAGGCTGTTGATTGCATTACTCATGGCATTTATGATTATAACATTAAAATGAATGTACAAGGGGCTCGTTATGAAGACCCCGAACAAGTATTAAATTATTTTCGCAATATTCCTACAAAAGCAGCCAATGATTCATTTCCAAATAGGCGACCTTTAACTGATGTGCGGGAACGTTACAGCACAGATACAGCCACTAAGAGATCTACTGATTGGACTTATGATCGTCGCAATAACAATCATTCTGATATGGGCACAAATAAAGGACCAATAAATACGGTTAGTTGTTATAATTGTGGCCAAGTTGGGCATACCGTTTTCAGATGTCAAAAGGAACTAGTCAAATGTAAGCGATGTCGCCGCTATGGACATCTAGAAACAAATTGTAACTCGAATTTTCCTAATAAATCGAATAATTCGAATAGCGTTATAAATCCTGGCAACCCTGTAGCTAGCAAGACCATATTAAATATCGGCGAGGGTAGGGACAGTAATCATAAATATTTTAAGCAGGTTCAGGTTAACGATATCACCATGAGAGCTTATATCGACTTTGGAAGCGAATGCACTCTTATTAGTGAGGAGCAATGTCAAAGGTTAGCTTTAGTGGTTGATTTAGGAAGCTTACCTCATCTGCGAGGTTTTGGTAATAATACAATTACCCCTCTGGGAAAAACGCAGCTTCACATCATTGTAGACCTGGTAGACGTTAATATAAGTGCGTTCGTTGTTCCGTCAAATCTTTTACCAGCAGATATTTTAATAGGACAATCCCTCACTGAAATTCCGTCCGTAAGAGCTTATAAGACAGACGAAGAGTTGATATTGTATCAGGTAACTGCTAATAAAACGAACTCCATTACTTTGAAACCCATTAAAGATTACTCTATTCAAAAGGATACAATAGTAGAGGTCGAGAGTACATCAAACTATACCGGTTTTGTTCGTATTATGTCCGACACTAGGTGTGACAATGGGAGTGAATATTTAATTTTACCTGGACTATACCAACTTATTCACGGAACTGGTCGTATTGTCGTAATAGGTTAAGGCGATAGCGAAATCCATTTAGCAAAACATAAGGTTTTAGCTAGAGGCGTAGGAATCCCACAGTCAGTATTAAATGCGCCTAATTATATAGTGAACGTCCGGCATTTACCGCTGAACCTTTACCCATAATAGAAGAAGATATAAATGTTGATCCTGGCATCGCCTTAGACACTAAGAGTAGGTTGATTAAACTCATTAACCAATATCGCGATTGTTTTGCACTATCAACCAAGGAACTAGGTAACACCAAAGTTACGGAAATGCATATAAAGCTGAGTGATCCATCCCCCGTGGTGTATCGACCATATCGTCTGTCACTTTCGGAAAGAGAGAATGTGAAGCAGATAATAAATGAACTCTTAGCAAATGATATCATACGCGAATCTAGTTTAGAATACGCGAGTCCCATCATATTAGTGGCTAAGAAAAACGATGATAGGCGTCTTTGTGTTGATTATAGGGCGTTAAACCGAAAAACGATCAAAGACAAGTATCCAATGCCAATTATCGAAGACCAGATAGATAGTTTGGAGGGACAGACGTACTTTACAACGTTAGATCTTGCTCAAGGTTATCACCAGATACCAGTAACTGAGGAATCGAAACATCTCACTGCGTTCGTCACGCCGGATGGCCACTATGAATATAATCGTATGCCATTCGGTCTGACCAATGCACCGGCTGTTTTTCAGAAAATGATTCATTCTCTCTTGAATAGGCACAAAATGCCAGGTGTTGTAGCTTATATGGACGATGTGATCATAGGGTTTAAAACAATAGATGAAGGTATCGAAAAATTAGAAGCAGTTTTACAAATATTACGTGATGCTAATTTGTCATTAAATGTCACAAAGTGCCATTTCTTCAAAACTGTGATAGAATACCTTGGTTTTGAAATATCAGGCAATGGCGTTCGTCCTGGTTCTAGGAAAATTGGCGCAGTGATGGCTTTTCTAACTCCTCGGAACGTCCACGAAGTTCGGCAGTTTATCGGGCTGGCTAGTTTTTTTAGGAAATTTGTAAATAATTTTGCCACTATAGCACGACCACTAACATCTCTCACCAAAGCCAATGTGAATTGGGTTTGGGGAATTGATAATTCCTAATATATAAGAATTACCATTTTCAGCCCCGGGGAGTCCCACATACCCCTCCCGTCCCCCGACGGGAGGGCATGCGTAATGCATTTTGTACCCAGCGACAACAAAGAAAAAAAAAAAAAAAAAAAAGGGGCCCGAGCGTGCCTAACCAGCTCGCGAGGCTGCCCTATCATACCACGCATAATCTCGGGGTGGACCGTCGTGCCGGTTGGTGACCGGGATGTGGGGTCCCGGCGGCCACACCCGGGGGGGTACGGGGGCCCTTCCGTCCGGCGGATCGACGAATATCCTCTTTGGGCAGTTCAACAGTGAGACCAGCCTCCCCGCTTTGTCCGGGATAGTCGCGGTAATGCTCACTCAATTCACATCTCTTTCCCACTCCTAAATACATGGCAGCCAAACAGAAACAATCAGGTCCTACAGCGGTGCACAACCCCACCCCCTCTACACCGTTTGAGGTTGAGTTCGGCAACATCCGCGGACTCCACAGCAACCTCAATGCTGTTCACCAACATCTAGAGACAGCACGACCTGCATTGCACCTCGATCCTGACACCCGCCACAAAAATGTGGGCGTCAGGCGGGGGGTGCTGCCGAGGCCCGTGGAAGAACACGGCCTCGGTCTTCTCCAGACCCACTCTTAGCCCCAGGCGGCGGATCCTTGCTGCGACCAAAGATCCGCCCGCCGAGGCCAGATTGGCCGCCGCGATAAAACACCCTCCCCGGGCTGTGAGGAGAGTGTCATCCGCATAGCAGATGACACTCGTGCCCCGGAGGAGAGTGCCCCTCAGCAGCCAGTCAAATCCGATGTTCCACAGCAAGGGTCCCAGGACCGATCCCTGTGGAACACCGGACTCGACGGCTGCGGTGCACGCCTGACGCAACTGCGTCAGCTCGGCCGACCACCAGTACATCTGGCTTTTGGGTGCGAACGCCTTGGCCCGGGGCATTGACGCGTCGCAGATCTGCGACATTGCCCTCCGGAACCAGGCCGCCTCCCCATCCACCTCTACCTGGGCGGGCATCGGGAGCCACGCCTTGACCTGCGCCGCCTCCTTGAGTACGTCGGGGTCCAACTTCTTGAGCGCCCAACGGGGGCCTATGTCCCTCCGAGCTACCGGGCTTGAACTGACCGGCACTGACAACGAGGGGGAGACACTGAACCGAATGTATTTGTGGTCGGATAGCGTCTCTTCCTCCCCGAGAACCCTCCAGCCCTGCACACGGCGTGCAAGAGTCGGGCACGCAAGGGTTATGTCCACAATGGACGAGCCCTGCGGCCTCACGCACGTGGCCTCTGGGCCCCGATTCACCACCCAGAGGCCTGTGACGACGGCCCAGCTCTCGAGCATCCGGCCTCGCACATCAGTTGCCGGAGAACCCCACGCCGTTGAATGGGCATTGAAGTCCCCAGCGACGAGCGCCGGGAGCGGAAGGCGTCGGCAAACAGTGGCCCCTACCGCATCCAGCAGCCGCTCAAAATCAGGTCGGCTCCAGCTGGGGGGGCAATACACCGCCACCACCACAACGCCACCGATATCTGCCGCCACGTAGCCCTGACCGCTTTCCACCCTCCTCATTGGAGGGGCACCAGCCACTCTATTAATGTGGAGAGCAACTGTACCCCCCACATCTCCGGCCCAGTCATCCCTGTCTGGGATATGGTATGGCTCCGCCACCAAAACCGTCTGTATCGACCACTGCGCCATGCTCTGGTAAAGTAGGTCCTGAGCCCTGGTGCAGTGGTTGATATTCGTCTGGAGGAAGCTTAATGGCGCCATTACAGTTCCATTGCAGTCGGATCCTCCGTATTCCCCGCCTGACTGCCGGGATTTACTGACTGCGTGGATGCTGAGACACCAGCGGCCTGCTTCCCTCGTTTAGGTTTTAGGAGTGGGGCTTTGCAAGCCGAACCACCCACTTTGTGACCCGCCGGCTTCTTGGCTGCCTCGCAAATCGGGCAGTGTGGAGCCGCAGCACATTGGGCTGCTTTGTGGCCCGTCTTACCGCAGCGATAGCAGGCCTCGCTACGATCCACCTCGGACGGGCACATGCCACGTACATGCCCCAGCCTTAGACACCTGAAGCAGCGGACAGGACGCTGCTCCAGCATCTTTGCCCGAGCGGACACCCACCCTATCAAAAGTCGCCGGGACTCGGCAACCTTTTTAGCGGTTGACACAGGGCACCTTACAAATACGGCGCCCATGCCTGACGCATCGGGCTTCAGATCCCCCGCTTTAATTAGGCTTGGGGAGCATTCGCCTGCGCGGGCTACTGCCGTAACCACCTCTTCGGATGTCACTGAGTCATCCAGGCCTGATATCCGCAAGTCTGCAGTTTTAGTGGGCCTGGAGACCTTCACGTCCTCCTCGGCGAAAATATTTCGCAACTGCGCTGCTAGCGCATCCGCCTTATCTCCGGCAGCTCCGGGTATTTCGAAAATACGGCCACCAGTGGCCGTTTTGCGGCAGTTCATTTGCGTCAGCCCAAGTTGTTCGAGGCTGACGCGACTTTTGGCCTCCCCGATTACCTTGCCGTAAGTGATCCCCCTCTCAATCGCTTTCGGCTGTAGCGTGAGCACTACCGCCACAGAGCGTGGAGGACGGGGCACCGACTTCACCACGGGTGCGGTCTTAGGCGCAGGCGCTTGCGCACGAGCGGGCGCAGGCGCTGGAGCAGCCGCCGGAGCGGGCGCAGTCGCAGGCTTGGGTGCAGACCCAGACTCAGTAACAGCCGCAGGCTTGGCCTTAGCGCTGCTAGTCGCCGTCTGGGGGGGGGGGGGGGGGGGGGGGGTTCTCAGATTTCTTACCCTTGCCCCTACCCTTCTTTACCACCTCGGTCCATGGCTCCTCTACTGGCTCAGGAGCTGGTGGTATGGGGCATGATGCCGCCGACGGGCTTGGCTCCGTCGCCTTGGCTGCCACTTCCTTCTTTGACTGGGGGGCGGCCTTTGCCGCAGTCGCTGTCTTGGTGACAGGGCTGGCCTTTGATTGGCTGGCCTCCGGCCCTTTTTTGTCACCCGCCAGTGGGGGGCGATAACTCCTCTCTGGTAGGAGACGTCCACCGATCTCCAAGCCTTCCAGCCTGGCGCTCACCATTGTCCCCACATGCTCCATAATTCCCTTCAAGAGTTCGGGGAAATAGGGCGGCAGCTCAACGTGCTCTGCACGGGGCTGCGGAACAATGCCAACATCGACCACTGGTGCCGCCACAGGGCCACGCACCGATGACGACTCACTCGGAGTCACCTCCATCTCCTCTTGTAGTCTGGGGGACGGCTGCCTGTTCCGCTTTACCTCAGTGCGCATCTCAGCCATCTCCTCCAGCCTGCTGACCCGCTCCTGGAGCCGGCGGTTTTCTGCTCTTAAAATAGCAGTCTCCTCGCTAACGGACCGTTGCACCAATTCTAACGTGGCCTCTTCAATTGCTTCCCGCGCTTTCTTCAGGGCCCTAACATAGGTACCCTTCAGGCTTAAAGATTTTTCTGCAACCATCGTTATTGCTCCTAGAGCATTGGCAATCTGCTCTTTTAGCCTGATTGCGTCCTTCTCGCTGGCCTCCCCCATATCCTCCACCAGGGTACCTGCAGCCTTTGCTTCAAGCCGGGCGGTCCTCTGCTGACGCGAGAGCGCCATGGACTCCAAGAGATCCCGCTCGGCTTGTTGTTTAATTTCCTCCTCATTGGCCTTAAGAAAGGCTGCTTTGGCAGCTGCTAGACCAACAAAGTCCCCGGTTGTCGCAGGCCGTCCTCTCCCTCTTTTACCTGGCTTGCTCGATCGAATTGCCCGCTCCGGGTTCGAGCAAATGCTCCCCTCGGATTCGGAACCCGAACCACCTTCTGCCTCATTTACGCGCGACCTCTTGCGCCAGAGACGTCCACCTATTGAGTCGCAAGGGATGAGTAGAGACTCCCTCGACCGCGACCTCAATGTCACCAGACTGCCGCACGATGAAGACCGTGATGAGTCCGACAACGACATACCTTTTTCCTCGGCGCCACCCATTTTTGGACAGGGCGCTTTGTCCTTTGTTTTGAGGATATCCTCTAACACGACGACCGCTTTGGCGCCATCCACCTTAGCACTGTTTGCACCAGAAGGTGCTTTAACAGCCCCGCTCCTCAACGAGCGCTCTCCACCATCATCCATACTCCCTCCAGAAAGAAACGATTTTTTTGAACTATCCATATGAGTCCCACGAGTATGGGGGAAAGACGGTCCACCCGGGCGGTGCCCCCTGCACCCGGGTAACCCTATTTACACGTGAGTGTCGGGCGGTTCTCACGGTTGGCGCTAGCCGGTGGACATCCCCTGCCCACCACCTAAAGGCCCCCTCGTCGCCACGTTCCCAGCAACGGGGGTTTGGGGTTTTTTATTGTGGTTGTCTCCACTCAGGGCCGGCCAATTAAGGCAAGCCCCCCTGGCCCACGCGGGGTAACAGGTCGCCCGACGGGGAGCCGAAGCCCATCCAGTGCAAATCCACAGCCACTGAACCCGCCGCGCACGCAAACCTTGCAGGTTCGCCAACCACGCTGCTGTGAAGCAGCCGCTGAGCCGGCCGGTTAAGGCAAGCTCCTGTCCGACGCAAACGGGGTGTGGAGTCACCCCACGTCAAAAATGAACCCTAGGTTCCGCGGGCCTTGAAGGCCCGCCATGCCACGACCGAAGTTCGCTGGCCCTTAAAAGGGCCGTTTACAACAAAAGGCGTCAGAACGCCATGGGCGAAAGACGCCCCCACCACGGGCGAAAGAGGCCTCCACATCTGCGTCCCGACCGCACTCTGCTAGATCAGAGCGACGACGGGAGCAGGCACCGCGGGCCTTGCAGGCCCGCCATCCCACGCCGCCCCTCGGGCGGCCACTTTGTGCAGCGGCTGTCCGCGCCGGCCAAGCCGGTACCCCCCATATCTGGGGGGCATCCCCCTATCCGCAACCCGGGGACGCGTCCGGTGGCGGTGCTGCACCCCGCCTCCCCCTCACAGGAGGGGGCCGGAGAGCGGGGCTGCCTGTCACAAGTATCTTGTAATGCTTACTAGGCAGTCTCAACCTTATTGTGATAGTGATAACGTGTATAACGAAATAAAAATTTTTTTTTGTTTTTTTTTATTTGTCACAGCTACCTTTCACAGCAGATATTTTAATATTGACTGAGTGCTGGATCGACCTAAATAAGGTAATGCCTATGATAAATGACTACTCAGTGAACTATACATTAAATCAATTGAATCAGAATGATGGTGTAGTTGCATATGTCCATCACTCGCAAAGAGCACATATAACAGAAATTAACCTTACTCATGCGTCCGGACTTCAAATTGTCACTCCTGATTATATTATAATAGGTATTTATCGTTCTCCATCAAATCATAATGCGGATGAATTTATTGATTCGCTGAATAATCATCTTGTTACCATAACAGCTGGTAAAAATATCTTTATAATGGGAGATATTAACATTAATTTAATACTTAGAGAAGGGGCGGGCTCAACGGAAAAAAATAATAAATTGAAATATTTTGAAGTTTTATCATCACATGGATTTCTCCCAGGTCACTGCTTACCCACCAGACAAGACAGGTGTCTTGACCACGTACTTTTAAAAATAAATAAAAATAAATACTCTGCAATAGTTACAGTTCTCAATACTACTATTTTTGATTTGATTTGATTTGATTTGATTTGAGCACTAGTTAACATTGATGTTTCTTATTTATGCATTTGTAAAGACCCTAACATTATTGCCAATAAATTGATTGATATGGTCAAGTCATCAGTATTGCCGAATACTATATTAAAGAAAATACCAGCGGGGAAAAGAATCTTGAAGTTGTGGATAACTGATAGTATCTTACGATGTATTAGACTCCGTAACATTATGCAAATGAGACTACGTTTAGAACCACACAATAACATATTAAAAATTACATATAAGCGTTTTCGAAACTACTGTGTTTCACAAATAAGAAAACTCAAGAGACAATATCAAAAGAAGAGAATAGAGGATTCGACGAAAAATAACAAAGAACTATGGGCAACAGTAAATGAAATTAGTAATTTTAAACCTCCAAAAACATCAAATCTAGATCTGATACATATGTTACCACACCCTATAGATTCGGTAAACCGTGTTAATCAATTCTTTGTTGAAATCGGTAAATCGTTGGCAGAAGACATTGTCGCACAATTTGGCTCACAGCTCAAACAAATATATAGTACGAATGTTCAAATGTCCTCTTTCGTTTTGTTGAATACTGATCCAGAAGAAGTAGACGGAATCCTTTCAAGTCTTGACTCTAACAGTGCTCCTGGTTGGGATGGAATTTCAACTAAGCTTATAAAAAGAGCTCGAGATTTTATGGTTCCACTAATAAGTCGTTTAGCCAACGTATGTTTTGAGACACGGATTTTTCCAAAGGCTTTGAAGCGTTCTGTAGTCACGCCAGTGTACAAGGGTGGGAGTAAAACTGAAGTTAATAATTTTAGACCTATATCTGTGCTTCCTTGTTTTTCGAAAATACTGGAAAGACTTTTGAACACTAGACTTACGAAGTATCTCACTAGAAATAATATACTTTCGGGCTCTCAATACGGTTTTAGAAAAGGATTCTCCACACAGGATGCTGTTATAGATTTGACCAATTTAATTACAAAATTTGTTGATAATGATCTGAAATGTATTACTGTTTTCATTGATCTTAAAAAAGCTTTTGACACCGTGTCTGTTCCCATACTTGTGCGTAGGCTTGAAGACATTGGAGTGAGAGGTACAGCTTTGTCTCTTTTTCAAAACTATTTACATGAAAGAACCCAAGTAGTTAAAATTGGGAACTATTACAGCAATGAAAAAAAAATTACATTCGGAGTCCCTCAGGGGAGTGTTCTGGGTCCCACACTATTTTTAGTGTACATAAATGAGTTGTGTAAGCTTAGGATCGAAGGTGGCCAGATATTTTCTTACGCTGATGATACCGCTGTGGTGTTTTCTGGTTCTAGTTGGGACGTTGTAAAAAGTATTACCGAGGGGGGTTTGTGAGGGATAACCGAGTGGTTGAACTCAAATCTATTAACGTTGAATACATCAAAAATAAATTACATCTGCTTCACACCTAGTCAGAGATCCCAACCAAAATCCGAGTTTCAAATCAAAATTCACCGTTGTGGTAGTTCCCAAAACATACGATGCGCCTGTCCTTCTCTTCAAAAACGAGAGTGCCTAAAATATCTTGGCGTTATTGTTGATAGTAGGTTGTCTTGGCATAACCACATAGACCTAGTTATTGGCCGAATAAGAAAACTAAAATGGATCTTCAAGACGCTTAGGCATGTTATGTCAAATACTCTTCTGAACCGAATCTATGTTGCTCTAGTGGAATCAGTAATTACCTATTGCATTCCGGTTTGGGGAGGCGCCTCAAAGACAAAACTTCTCGAGCTTGAAAGGTCGCAAAGATCGCTAATTAAAATAATGTACTTCAAGCCATGGAAATACTCGACTGAGAAACTATATAACATAAGTGGTTTCCTTACAGTGAGAAAATTATACATTTTAAATATTATTCTGACATTACATAAAAAGTTGCCATTTGATCGCAGTAAGTTAAATCGCAGACGTAATCACGTTGTGGCACACTCAGACAGGGTCCATAAGACCTTTGCTAAGCGACAATACAGGAGCCAATCAAGTTTTATTTATAATAAAATTAATAGGGCAGTGGATATTTATGGTAAAACAACTCATGGTTGTAAAGAAATAGTAATTAAATGGTTAAAAACTTTAACATACGAAGAGACTGAAAACATATTAAAAAGAATTATATAAACTTAAAGCGATTACTAGTTGTATCACACTTACTCACACTCACACATGCACAAAAAAAACATACACACATACACACACACACACACACACACACACACACACTTGCGTGTGCTCGTAGCACGCACTCACACAAGAACAAAATTTTAGAACTTTTTATACTTTTTATATTGTTGTATGTTTACTTTTACTTTTCATAGTTTTCACTGTAACTTATTAACATAATGTTATAAAGTCAAAGGTTATGAGCGAAGCACTCTAACACAAGTATTTAATAATTACTTAAAAGAGATGTTTCACAAATGAATTGTAATGTAATTTATGTTAATAAAAACAATTTTATTATTTATTTTTATTATTCATGGAAATTAAGAAGCTCAAAAAGTGCCGATTTTCGCAAAATACGCGTAAACGCTCTTAAGGCATTATTGTAATCGTCATAGTCACCAAATTAGAATAGCAATTAGCCTGGAATACTTAGCTGACATAGAATCTCTCTCGCAGTGGCAACAGGCACACAGCTGACGGCAGCACGACGAGATGCACTTTATTTAATTAAGCTAAAGTTATGTTAAAGTTCGATTGACAAGTGAATTTTACTTTTGACAGATAAATTGGCGCAAAGCGTTCTTTCAGTGTTGCCAGTAATATTAATATATTTACCTATGTGAGATTTCGCGACTGCCCGTCGCGACAGGTATTGCAATTGAGTCATTATGTAATTGTACATTTTCTAAAGACTGTAAAGCCTGCTCTGAAGTCGATGTCTCCAGTTCGTTATTTATTGGCATTGTTTGGTTATTGGCATTATTGTTCACATTATTTTCGTAGGTCACGACATCTAAAACATATTATGTTTTTAATATAAAGAAATAAGCAGGTAGATAAAAAAGAGGATTATTGCACTTAGATAAATTTATATAGATTAATTGTTGTCTTTGTAACCACGTATAATAGGTTGACTCCCGGTCAACTCAATTTTTGATACCCATTGGTTAACTCTCGGTTAACTCTAGGGCCAAATCGCTTTTTGGTTGACTCACGGTCAACTCTAAAGCACCAGAGCTCCATAAATAGTCTTACACATTTACTTTTCACCATAAAATTTTAGGTATGAAATTAGAGGGTAGTTACAAATTAATCGTAGTTTAAAAGTAGAACAATGTGTTTGTATTTTATCTGGAGCATGTTGGTTATCCATAGGATAACTTGGCGTCTGACGAGTTAGCGTTATTTGATTAGAACCGAAACATAATTATTATAGCGATGAATCTCTCTAAATAACATATATAGTGCCGAAGACTAGCGACCGTAACATGTAAGGAAGCCAGCTTCAATCAAGAGAGACGTATTTGATAATTCAAGCCGAGTAATAAAATAGCCGTAACCATTTTGTAGAAAATTATGTAGGTTGATCGAAAATGATTCACCAATTTTTCCGATTCAATCGCAGGTAGAGAAGAAGAGTAGAGAAGGTAGCAGAAGGTAGTCGTAAATTGTTTCATAAAATACACATGTAGTTAGGTAATAATCTATCGATTATACCGGTGGAACAATTATATTCAGTATCCGCATAAATACGTAGGTAAAATCTCCCTAACATGCTAAAAATAGCTTGTAGACGAAGAATATAAAAGGTAATAAAGGTTAAGTAGGTAGAAATGCAATAAGTATAAATCAGTCACAGAGTAGGTAGATAAGGTTTTGATAAAATGTTTCGTAAATCGCAATTAAAATCGAGAAATATAAAGGTTGCATAGAAACCCCTAAATCAACGCCAAAGGGTTTTCTCAGCCGCTAAAATAAATACATTCCGTAACAAATTATAGGCACGTTATACGCAATTATAAGTAGTAAAATAAAACAAAGGCCGCAACAATAAAATAAAACACACACAACACATATAATTTTATAAGGACCGCAAGAACACAATAAACCGTAAAATAGATATAGCCGCAACAAGGAAATAAAACACACACACAACATATAATATCATAAGGACCGCAATAACACAATAAACCGTAAAATAGATATAGCCGCAACAATGAAATAAAACAACCGAAATCCATAACATAAAATAAATACGCTACAAGGAAATCAAACACACATTTCGTATAATAAAATGCGAACAACCGCACAACGTTAGGTAGGGAAGATATCAAGGTCCCAGAACAACCCATTTAAATAGTTTAGTCAGTAAACCAAATTATAGCTGAAATAAAGAAATAAAACACACTTCGCATAATAAAATAAAATAACCGCACAACGCATCGTAAGATAGGGAATACATCGGGGTGCCGCATTTAACGCAATAATAAAATCAATGCACCCTATACGCAATATAGGACGTAACATCGTAATAAATCACACGCATTTCATATAATAAATAAGCCATAACACATCAAATATAATAACCAGTAAAATAAATAACCGATATGAAATCCGTAGGTAGTCATGAAATAATTCAAATCGCCACATAATTCCGCAGTATAACAAAAGGTAATTTTAAACGATAAAATTCCTATAAAATAGACCGCACACATTTCATATAATAAACGTAAGCCGCAACAAAACAAATATAAAACACACAGTACGTAAAATAAACATAACGTATACCAAATCCGCAAATAGCCGTGAAATAATTCAAATAGTTACAAAAATTGAGCAACATAACTAAAGTAATTAAAAGAAAAGTGAAAATTTCTATAAAGCACTTACCCCAGGCCTACACTTATCTTGGGGTCTGGAACCGCACGCCAATGTCGTTATTCTCACCGACAGAGGTTCCCCGTAGGACTTTTTCCCAGAGTACTACTCTTGCAGCCTCTCCCCTACTTCCGTCGAACTATGATCCAAGAACCCAGAACCCCCCTGAAAACCTCCTTTATACCCCCAAAAATCCCCTCCTAAATTTTCCCCCCTCAGTGAATTCAGCCTGAACTTCGCTACCAATTTCCTCCTATCATAATCAAATTTCGCACTTTCCCCGCAATTCAATTGGTTACTCCAAAATATCTTTGCTTTTTTTCAGTTGGCCGCTTTAACTTACAGATTTCCTATTCGTTGATTAATTCTCCTCACCAGAGGGCACCATAAACCCCCCGTTATAACTCGACCAAATACAACAGCCAAGAACCTATTATGCACCTTATATAACCGACGTTTTCTCCTAACCTTGGTCGAGTTATTTGAGAAGAAATCTTAACGAACTATTTAACATTATTTATTAAAAACGTTAAGGTTTTAACAATAATTTACATTAAATCGTAATTATTGTTTATCTAACAATGTCCTACATTACCAAACCAATTTTCAAACCCAAATAGGTAACATTCTTTATATTGGTATCTCTTCTGACTTTTACTCACTTCTCATTTTCTTTAATTTCTTTGATTTTTTTTTATAAGTATTTGATTCAGGATTACAGGAGTGGGCTGAATGATGCAATTTAAAAGAAGAATATATACTCTAAATTTTGGTATAAAAATGATATCTGAATAAACTATAGTATATTTATAACAATTTTTTAAAAATCAGTATAAAACAGTCCGCGCAATCGCTTTCAAATCAGTCGCCCATGAGGCTTGTCGGAGAGAGGTCACGTCGCTCTGTGCTAGCTCCGTGATCACGCGCAAATATTCGTAATGTTACTACAGAACGGACGATGGTGTTGATACTTTAGTATTGATGACCGACTTCATATAAAGTTCTATGTTGCACTCTAAGTATTATTTTATGAATGTTCACGGATATCTCTGTTAATTGTGGACCTATTTTCTAAATACTTCTGATATGGTGCTATTGTCACCAACTCAGGATCTGATGATGAGATTCCGAGGAAATTGAGAGCAACTCTTAAATTATATATGCATGTATTATATGCTTCTTATTTTATTTCCTGAAGCTAATGAAGTATTTGCGTCTGGTAGTCATCATATCATGTTAATGAGCTGGTGATGCCAGGTAAAACTCCTCCATGATTAGAAGTGGAATGATAATTCTTGAATTAATATATGTATTTATAAACCGATAGTTGTATCATTTTATGTTATTCAGGTGAGCTGACGATGAAAAAAAACTCCTAATAGTTAGGAGTTGGATGATAATTCCTTAAATATTATGTGTACCTACGTATAGATCGACAGTTGAATTAAGTTTTTAGGGTTCCGTACCTCAAAAGGAAAAAACGGAACCCTTATAGGATCACTTTGTTGTCCGTCTGTCTGTCTGTCTGTCAAGACCCTTTATCTCAAGAACGCGTGAACGTATCAAGCTGAAATTCACATGAAATACTCAGGTTTATTGTCATTTTAAGCTGTGAAAATATCAAACTTCTAAGCCAAGCCAATCAAAAGATACAGTCGATTATGTCGATATTTTCAACAAATTTCCGACACTCGCAAAGGAATCAAAACCTACAGGATACTTCCCGTAAACTCAGAATCTTGAAATTTGGCATGAAGCATTGTCATATAATGCAAATATAGGAAAAATTGCGAAAATCAAATTTTTTTAGTTATATAATATAATAAAAATATTTTAAATAAAATGAAACTTACTACCTTATTTCTCACGAACGAATAAAGGTATCAAATTGAAATTTATACCAAATACCTAGGTCTATTGTCCCTTTAAGCAGTGAAAAAATCAAACTTCCAAGTTAACGCGATCAAAAGATACAGCAGTTTATACCGACACCTTAGACGAATTTCCGTCACGCGCTAGGGAACGGAACGGTTTGCGCGAGAGTCACTTCCAAAGTATTAAAATGTGTACCCTCTCTGTAAGTTCCAAAATAAGATAATATTAAAACTAAAAAAAATATATGATGTGCATTACGCATTACCATGCAATTGGTTTGAACGATATCTAGTAAGTAATTTGATTTAATACGTCATAAATTGTAAACCGCTACGTTTGTACGGCGGAACCCTCGGTGTGCGAGTCCGACTCGCACTTGGCCGGTTTTTTTTCTTATGTTGTGCCATTTATAGTAGTGCTATTTGATGAAAAAACCATGTGATGCCGGCAGAGTAGAATAGCATCACCCCATATCCTCTAATGGGTGTCGTAGAAGGCGACTAATGGATCAGCAAAGGGGCATTGATCACCTTATACTCCGTCCACCAATCCGCGTTTGACAAGCATGGTGGACTACTGCCCAAACCTACTTCGATGACAAGGAGAGGTCGTGTGTCCCAGCAGTGGGACGAATTCTATTCTATCAGGTTCAACAGGTGAGCTGATGATGGAGGGTAAAACTGCAAAAGTTAGGAGTTTGAGGATTATTCTTTTAATATTATGGTCCACATAATAATATTCGGTAACGGCTAAGAGATGGAGAATAATTCTTTAAAATATCATGGGTATGTACAGAACGATAATCCCGTGGTCCTTGCTTTGACTTCCCATCTACACCTTGATTCTGTACAATTTGGTTGTACTGTTCGTTCTTGTCCCAATGTATGTTTGTCCTTATGTATTCTTTCAGGCTATAAACGGACTTCAAAAGGAGGTTCTATGTTCCAATCTATGTATTTTTTACTTAGCAAAGTCAATGGTTTTTGCTAAATACTTTTATAATAAATAAACTTACTTTAAATGCAGAATTGTCGACTAACCAAGATTTGTTACTTTTAGCACTACCATAATATGGGTATCAAATGAAAGGCTCTGTAGAGAAAATGCGAATTAACCGTGTCAAAATAACTGTACAATAAATTACTACTAAAAAACTTTTTAAAAACAAAGATTTTACTTAATTGCTCTAAAAACAAGAAAGTAAACTTAAATAGCATTTTAAAAAATCTATAGGTAAGTATGTACTAATATGATAAAGAGTTAAAGTTTGTAAATAGTTTATGAAAGTTTGTGAATAGCCATACGTGATACCGGCAGAGTAGAATAGCATCACCTCATATGCTCCAATGGTTGTAGTAGACGGCGACTAATAGGCTTATTTATCGAGATTATTATGTTTTAACACAATTAAGGGCTGAAGACGTACTAGCCGAGTTGTCTATTAAGCTACAAGCAGCTAAAACCGAAAACTCACAAACTTTAAAGAACGTTACTCTATCCTGCAAGTTACCCAAGTTAAATCTTCCTGAATTCGGGGGTGACATCCTTGAGTGGTATCAGTTTTGGGATCAGTTCAATTCAAACATAGGAAGTAGGAACCTGTCTGATGTGGATAAACTTTTATACTTGAAATCTTCACTTAAAGGAGATGCAAAAAGGGCTATTGAAGGTTTGCAGACTACAAACAACAATTATCAGATAGCTATCAGCACATTACATCACAGATATGGTAGACAAAACCATATAATTGATGCTCACTATGCTGCTCTATACAAAGTCAGAAAGAGAAATAATACAACAGAAGCGAGAAGTGTATCACAATAGTGACTTGTAGTCTCATGTGTGGAGTATCATTTGTGGAGTGTCATAATCTTATGTGAGGAGTCTCATCTGTGGATTCACATGTTTGGAGTCTCGTGTGTAGTGTCACATGTGTAGAGTCTCTTGTGTAGAGTCTCCTATGTAGTCTCCTGTGTAGCGGCTCGTGTGTAGAGTCCTGTGTAGAGTCTCCAATGTAGTCTCCTGTGTAGAGGCTCGTATGTAGAGGCTCGTGTGTAGAGGCTCGTGTGTAGAGGCTCGTGTGTAGAGGCTCGTGTGTAGAGGCTCGTGTGTAGAGGCTCCTGTGTAGAGGCTCCTGTGCAGAGGCTCGTGTGAAGAGTCTCGTCTGTAGAGTCTCGTGTGTATAGTCTCGGGTGTGGAGTCTCGTGTGTATAGTCTCGGGTGTGGAGTCTCGTGCGTTGAGTCTCATGTTTGGAGTCTATTGCGAGCGAATAAGTTGTTATGTGGACTCGAGTAGTGCTCTAATGGTCGTACATGCGCAGGGCGTGTTTAGCTCTGGCGGAGGTTATGGTCTATCGGGCAGTGTGTAGTCAGTGGGTGATAATAGCGTGCTTAGTTCGACGGTGTCGTAAGTGCGTGAGTGTGAGCGATTAAGGGGTAATTATTCAAGCATGTAAGAAAATTGCTGAATGGACTCTCCATCTACTGGCTGTACGATAACCAATTTTATTCTTTCGCTGCCGGGAGTGTCGTGGAGTTCCACGAATTGCAAATTTCCGGTCAGTAATTATTATATGTTCAGTGGTAAAATTATATTTATGAAATGGCAGCACTGTAATATAGTTTCGTTATCTATGATAAAATAGTTTGCGTTATCTGTGGTCGGCTCAGTCAGGCACAGTTCGAGCGGTTAAATGGCGTGAGCAAGTCGAGTGTGTGGGTAGGACGGACGAACCGTGAGTAGCAGTGTAACACGGTTCCTGGGGCTGAAGGATATTACTAAACCAGTCACTGGAGGCAATCTTATACACTTAAGATTTTGTAGAGTTCCGTTTGGAATTATATCTAGTCCGTTTCTGCTCAATGCTACTTTAAAACATCATCTGTTCAATTCAAATATGGAGATTTTGAAACAAATTGTGAACGACATATATGTAGACAACCTTGTGACTGGAACAGAGTCCATTAAAGAAGCAACTACGTTGTGCAAAACTTCCAAGAAAGCTTTCGAAGATATTTCCATGAACTTAAGAGAATGGAGTTCGAACTCCAAACGATTCATGGAGAATATTCCAGAAACAGATCAATACAAAGAAACTAGTATAAAGGTTCTTGGACTTAATTGGTACTTAGAAGAAGAAGAGGACACGTTACACTTGAAGTTGAAGAAATTAAATGATGCGAATACCAAAAGAGAAACATTGAAGATTATCGCTTCAATCTACGATCCGTGTGGCTATGCTGTACCTGAGTTATTAGCAGCTAAAGTCTTTCTACAAAAACTGTGGATAGAAAAGTTTAAATGGGACGCACCATTACCTACTGACTTAAAGGAGGAATGGTTAGAAATTTCCAAGAATCTGGAAAGCATTAGAGATATTGTTGTACCACGTTATTACTTCCAGAATAATGACATTAAGGATATTCAACTACATTGCTTCACAGATGCTTCCAGCAAGGCTTATGCAGCTGTGGTCTACGTGACATGTAACAAAAGGACAAGCTTTGTAATAGGCAAGTCGCGCCTTGTACCCATTAAAGACCAAGAAAACCTATCAATTCCACGCTTAGAACTTTTGGGAGCATTAATTGGCAGTCGTCTACTCAAATATGTCATAAGGTATCTTGATCTCAACTTAACACAAATAACTCTATGGACAGATAGTCAAATAGTTATTATGGAATAATTTTATTTTTGCGTTTACAAACGCGTAAATATAATACTAGAAAAATGCACTGAAAAAAAATCGACTTGCCTCAGGCGGGACTCGAACCCGCACCTTCCACAATCCGTAAATAAATAAAAAAGTAAATAGTTATTGATTGGTATCACATCAAAAAGCTCTTGCCACCATTCGTCGCTAGAAGAATAGAAGAAATAAGACGAAACATGCCATTAAACATGAGGTATGTTCCAACAGAATAAAATCCAGCTGATATAGCTACAAGACCTACTACCCAAAAGGAGGAAAGATTGAAATGGCTGTCTGGACCAAATTTCTTGGCAGACGATTCCAAGAGTTGGCCATCGAGTCGTAGGAGCCAACATTCCTTTTTGATTGGGGAGGGTCTCACAAGCGAGCGAGATATATCACCTTTGAGAAAACAAATTCCAATAGAAATGGAGCAAGAGATAGAAAATGGCAATTATTTATTTATTTATTTATTTATTCAAGGAAGACTATTGACTACAATACAGTATTAAAAAAAAAAATTATAAATACAAAAAGTCTGTGAAAGTCTCCACGGGAACCCATCACTTTATCGCAATTAACTTCATCGATTTTCATTCCCCATAAAACTATTCGCAGATCTTTTTATACAATACATAACAAGTCCTAGAATCAGGTTACATCGCAATTTTATTTCCTCGAATAGTTGTTATCTACAAGCTCATTCCATCGTCAATTCTTTTCCTATTTTATTTATTTTATCGAAATAATGTTAAATCGATGTTTTGTTACCCATAATTTTGTTTCCACGTAAGTTTCAGTTTGCAGAATAGTTGAAACATCAATTTTTACTACACTAAAGTTAGTGTACATCAAAAATACTTTTTTATGTAATTACTCGTAATCATTTTTGTTTCCCTGTAAAGAAAACTTATGGATTAAGTTAGGTTAGATTAAGAACAACAGGCAGTCAGCAGCGGTGTAACCGAAGCTAACGGAGATTGCTTGTTGTATTCTGGCATGCTACATGCATGCTTGGATTGCATGCTGTATGCATGTTTGCATTGCATGATGTATGCATCCTTGCATTGCATGCTGTATGCATGCCTGCAAGATGCTTGCCGGGGGGTGCAGGGGGGCTGGCCCCCCTGCTCGGGGGGGTCGGGGGGCCTGAGGCCCCCCGCTATAAAGAAAAACCATTAATACGAAAATAAACCTAGGTTAGGTTAGGTTAGACTTGTGACCAAGCATAGCGGAGCGAGCGAAGCGAGCGGAGCATTATATTGCTTGCTGCATGTTTTCTTGCATGTCGCATGTTTGTTTGCATGCTGCATGCTTGCTTGCATGCTGCATGCTCGCTTGCATGCTGCATGCTTGCTTGCATGCTGTATGCTTGCTTGCATGGTGTGTACCTTCTTGCAAATTAAGAATTAATTTTTAAATTAAGAACTAACCTTAACAGTTTTTATCGTCAAACGTCAACAGGCAAATGTATCGTTCGATGAAACGTTACTGCGCTGGAAAGTTGTTAAACGAAACATTACAATGTGTAACGTTAAATATTGAAACATGTTTTTATAAATAGTGTTATCGATAACTTAATAGTTTATATGAAATGTTAGTTCGATAGACCGTTATTCTGGTAAGCAACACAACTTTGAAACATTTTTTTTATGAAAGTTTATTCGATAATATGAAACGGTGATCATTAGCTAGTCGATCAATCAAGAAAAATAGATATTGAAAATCGTGGAATATTTTTTGGTGAAATGAAATTCGATGACAAAAAAATCTGTATTTTGATAGGTACCCAGTCTCCACACATAGAAATATTATATAATAAAAAACGGAGACAGTTAATGGAACAAAATTTAAAAATAAATAGGACACTGTCGCGACAAAAATGTTATATAAAACTACATCATCACTACATCACACATTTTATATGTTAAAACAAAAAAAAAAACTAAACTATATAAGAATAATAAAAAAAATATATGTACGTTATACGCTACAAAAGTTACAATAGTGCTTGCTGTCATGTCACTCGGTTTGAAAGAAATTATTAGATAATGTGTTTTTGACTGTATTAACACTCATTGAGAACGGATCCAAGTCGCATTCATGTGCCTTGATATTAAAAAGATTGCACGCTCGCCAAAAATAAGAATTTTGTTTATAATTAGCAGAGACGAGTGGTAACTTGAATAATTTATAAGTAGTTCGTCTACAACTGCGAGTTGGCACCGAGAAAGAAAGCCTGCTTAAGAGTGTGGGGGAATCAACTTGACCGTTTATAATTTTAAGTAGAAGTATTATGTCAGCGGTCGCGCGTCTCTCGGACAGTGGAAGTAAGTGGTGGTGTTTGCATGCATGGAAGTAATCGGGAAACCTGGTGTTCGTCTTATACCTGAGGTAACGTAAAAATTTTTTTTGGACACGCTCAAGCCGATCGATATATATGTTGTAGCGTGGATTCCATATTTGTGAGGCGTATTCCAAATTGCTACGTACAAAAGAACAATAAAGAATCTTTAACACCTTAATGTTGACAAAGTCCTGAGATGATCGCATAATAAAGCCGAGCATTTTTAGTGCTTTATTGCATATACTGTTGACATGTTGATCAAGAGTAAATTTGGAGTCTAGAATTACACCAAGATCTCTGACATTGGTGACTCTCTGCAAGTTGTGAGTCGATAAAGTATAGTCATACATTATGGGATGATGTTTCCTTGCAAAGGTTATGCAGGAGCATTTAGAAATATTCAAATCAAGTCTGTTGAGATAACAATATCTATCGAGCCTGCGAAGGTCCTCTTGAAGAAGGTCACCGTCGTGGTAACTAGTGATTTTTTTATAGATTTTCATGTCATCAGCGAAACATAAAATTTTTGAATTAATGAAACAGGAGCCTATGTCGGAAACAAAAATGATAAAGAGCAATGGCCCAAGAAGGGAACCCTGGGGGACGCCACTGGGAACGCCCATCCAGGAAGAGGCAAAATTATTAGTCACAACCGACTGAGATCTATTGGAGATATACGAAGTAAGCCACCTCAACAGGTCGCCTTTGATACCAGCAAACTGGAGTTTGTGCAGTAAGATATTATGATCAATACGATCGAAACACTTGCTATAATCTGTGTAAATGGCATCCATTTGATAACCTTCGCTCATGGAATCTAGTACATCTTCGCTGAAAATTATCAGATTGGTGACAGTGGAGCGACCCCTCAAGAAGCCGTGTTGAAATTCATTAAATGAGTTTTTTAGAGCACTGTAAAGGTCATTGTAGACTATTTTTTCTAATATTTTAGATATTATGCATAGCTTTGAGATAGGCCTATAGTTCCTTGCGTCCGTCCTATATCCTTTTTTAAAAATAGGCGTTACGAATGCCGATTTCCAGAGAGACGGAACAAGACCCTCATTGATCGATCTATGAAACAGTATGTAGATCGGGAGTGTCAAACTATCAATACACTTTCTTATAAAAATTGGAGGGATAAGGTCTGGTCCAGCCGATTTAGCAACATCCAGCTTAAGAATGTGTTGCCGCACGATGTCAGGGCTTAAATTAATCGTAGAAATATCAACATTAAATGGCATAAGATTAGGTATGCTAGTAACAGTGGGATAATTTTGAGAGAAGCCGTAATCAAGAAACGTAGAATGAAAGTAAGTGGCGAAGAGATTACAGATATCTTCTCCTGTGTTCGCTGTTTTATCAAGATAGTATAGAGAATTTGGAATAGTGCCTGAAATATTCTTCGATTTAATGTAGGACCAGAGCCTATTGGGATCTTTTGAAATAGAACATTCAATGTTTTTTATATAAGAAGTGTAACAATGATTTTCAAGTAATTTAATTCTTTTCACTAATAGGTTAAGAGCCAATTTATCTCGTGTATTACTATAGGTTTTAAATTTGTGGAATACCTTATTCTTCTCCTTAATGACTTTGATGAGAGACGACGAATACCAAATGGGAAAATTACGTGATCGAATGACTTTGCGTGGGACATAAGTATCCCTAATATTATAAATATGCTGATAAAATATACGAGTGGCCTCGTCCAGCGATCCATTGCGTAATATGTTTGGCCAGTCAATAGATGAAACCTCCTGATTGATACGTTTGTAGTCCGCTTGAAAATAACAATATTTAGTTCTAGGGAATGGTTTCAGAAAAATGTAAGATAAAAAACTAACATTAACGATAAATGGTTTATGGTAAGTATCAATGGGAACTAAGGAATCTGAGGCTTCAGCGATGGTTATGTGGTCGTTACATAGTGCCAAGTCCAGTATTCGGCCATAAACATTCAATACGTGGTTGTATTGGTGTAGACTGCATAAATTGATTCCGTCTATTAATTCCAATTCATCAGAGGTAAAAGATGTGTTAGAAGGCTTCATATATGTTTGTGTAGTGTCGGGTAACCAGTGGATGCCACTTAAGTTAAAGTCACCCACGACTAAAAACTTATACTAAAGATGATAGCATAAATATACAAGAAGTTAAAAGAATACAAGAACAATACTTTCCAGAAGAAGTGAAAGGTAAAGAAACTAGCCTCAGTCGAAACCTTGGGTTATTTATAGACATTGATTGCATACTGCGATGCAAGGGCAGATTAAGAAATGCCAATTGGTCCTTTGATAAAAGATACCCAATACTAATTCCAAAAGACTGCGAATTCACGGAAAGTTTAATCCGAACAACACATGAGAAAAATTATCACGTAGGCGTTAACCACACTCTAAGCATCATACGTCAAACATACTGGATTCCCCATGGTAGAGGCCAGGTGCAGAAAGTTATAAGGAAATGCACAAACTGCATTAAACATGGAGGTGGACCTTACAAATTACCGCCTACACCTACACTACCACAGGAGAGAGTGAACTATAGCTCACCTTTCACATACACAGGTATTGATTACCTCGGACCAGTCTATGTGAAAAATGACAATAAAGAAGAAAAAAGATGGATATGTCTTTATACATGTTTGGCAGTACGTGCCATACTCCTAGAGATAGTCAAAGATTTATCGGCAGAAGAGTGCCTCCTCGCAATGAGGAGATTTATCGCTTCGAGAGGTGTACCACACACCATCCTTTCAGACAATGCGACACAATTCAAGCTAACTGCTGAAGTAATGTCTAATAACTATTGCATTATTAACAAGATCAAATGGAAGTTCATTCATACCCCAGTTGGCACCATGGCACGGGGGTTTCTATGAACGTTTAGTAGCATTAGTGAAACATTGTATGAAAAGAACTCTTACTAAACAGATATTGAATGATAGTCAACTTAGCACTGTCATGAAAGAAATCGAAGCTGTTCTGAACACGAGACCATTGACGAACGTCAGCTCTGATCTAGAAGATGTTCTGACACCTTCAAGCTTTTTAACTTTGGGTAAATGTCTGGTCACAGAACCAATGGATCAAAACATACATACAGATGGTACAACTACTAAGCAAATTCTTATTGATGGATGGAAACGTGGGCAAAGAATATTAAAGGATTTCAAAACCATGTTTGTTAATCAGTACTTACCAAGTTTAAGAGAAAGATATCGATACTCGCATAAAGAGCCAAGAATAGTGAAGCTAAAGGAACCTGAAGTAGGTGATGTAGTCCAGATTAAGAGTGACAATAAGAACCGAGAGAGCTGGAAGGTCGGTAAAATCACGTCTGTACTTAAAGGTGCCGACGGTCTGTGTAGAGTGGCGAGAGTTACTGTCAATGGTAACGAGTTTACTCGCTCCATAGGTCATCTTTACCCGTTAGAAATAGATTCTGTACCTGAAATGAAAGGAGGAGTTAATACTAAAAGAGATAAAATTCGAATAATGGACTTACCTGTTGATGACCTCTCTTATGAAGCAAATCACCCACTACCTGTGGTAAACTCTGCAGACGAAAATAACTCCGTAGTTATGGTAGAACCCGGAAATTCTTCTGAGATAATATCTGAGCATACCGAAGTTGTAGAACCCGTAGAAACCCTCGATGGTCCTCTAACAGAACCGCCACAAGTTGAAATGACATCTGAGAGCGCCAGAAATAGAAATGAAGTTTCAAGTACTGAAAAAAGAGAAGTGAGAGACGCGTCCCTAAGAGCTCGAGAGAAGATTAAGGAGTGGACGCTTGATCTGATGGATCGATTGTAACTTGTCGCCCTCGGGAGTGTCGCGACGGGCAGTCGCGAAATCTCACATAGGTAAATATATTAATATTACTGGCAACACTGAAAGAACGCTTTGCGCCAATTTATCTGTCAAAAGTAAAATTCACTTGTCAATCGAACTTTAACATAACTTTAGCTTAATTAAATAAAGTGCATCTCGTCGTGCTGCCGTCAGCTGTGTGCCTGTTGCCACTGCGAGAGAGATTCTATGTCAGCTAAGTATTCTAGGCTAATTGCTATTCTAATTTGGTGACTATGACGATTACAATATTGCCTTAAAGATAACTTGTTCAGATATGTAACTAGCAACGTGCCGGGCCCGGGACTATGGTATTGATTCTTGTTGTTTATGTGAGCTCACTAATATCCATACCCAAATGAGCGCTAAAGGATTGCGCAGGGGGGCCTGGCCTGTTGGTAACAACTGGGCTCCCCATGGCAGGCTTGCGTTGAGGGCGCAAGCCGGGTCGTTAATTACTCACTAATTTCTATACCCAAATGAACGCTAAAGGGTTGCGCGGGGGGGCCTGGCCTGTTGGTGGCAACTGGGCTCCCCATGGCAGGCTTGCGTTGAGGGCGCAAGCCGGGTCGTTAATTACTTGCCTCTATTACATACCCAAATGAGCGCTAAAGGGTTGCGCAGAGGGGCCTGGCCTGTTGGTGGCAACTGGGCTCCCCATGGCAGGCTTGCGTTGAGGGCGCAAGCCGGGTCGTTAATTACTTACCTCTATTCTATACCCAAATGAGCGCTAAAGGGTTGCGCAGGGGGGCCTGGCCTGGGGAACCCCCCACAGTCTTGACTTCCACGTAGTGTTCCCCGGGCAACGCCGCGCTTGACCACCGTAACGGAGTGGGCAAGCCGGCGGCTAACGAAGACTGTGCATCACATATCTTGAGGTGTTGTGTGATTTGACTGTCGGCGATGTCTAAACCCTTGCGGGACGCCTCTGGGCGTTTCACAAAAGGCCCTTCTCAGGGCCAGCCCAACGGCCCTTTTCAGGGCCAACCCAACGGCCCTTTTCAGGGCCAACCCAACGGCCCTTCTCAGGGCCAAGTCCCAACGGCTCTTCTCGAGGTGAACACCGAACACGCTTCGGCGCCGGAGGCCGACCGCGCACCATCTGCGGCAAGCCTAGCGTGGGAGGACTTTTTGACGGATTCCGAGAGTGACGCCATCGTGGTGGAGGTGGCAGAGTCGGACCGTCAGGCAAAGAAGAGGGCTTATTTGAGGACAGGCTCGGACGGCTCCTCCGACTCGTCCAAAAGTAAGCCAAGGAAGAAGTCAAAGGCTACTCCCGTTGCCGGCACTAGCCACAAAATCGGGCTGATGGACGCCCAACGCCAGCTCAGCCTGGCGAATAGGGCACAGCTCCAGGCGGAGCTGGAGGAGAGGGTCGCCGCCAAGGAGTCGAAGGCCTGCAGCAGCAGAGCCAGGTCAGGCTATGGGTCGTCCAGTGTCCTGTACGCCGACCACTCCCTGGCGGAGCTCGAAAGGTTGGCTTAAGAGGACCAGGAGGAGATCGTGGAGGTCGCCACGAAATCCTCCAACATCAAGGGCACCCTTCAAAAGGCCCTCAAGTGCCGGGCCGCGAGCATGCGCGGCATCATCCACGAGCTCGTGCAGCGCACGGCCACGGATGAAGTGAGGCAGCTGCAGGCGAGGACCGATCGCCTACAGAAAGAGGTGAGCGAGCTTCATAAGAAGCTCGCGGAGGCGACGGCTCGGCCTGCCCAAGCCATACCACCAGCTGTGGTGGTGCCCCAAACCCCTCCCAACCTTGAGGATATAATCCGAAAGGTTGTGATGGAGGAGAGGGCTTTCACCAGAGCCTGCTTCGCGGGCATTGAGGACCGGCTCTTGCCGGAGAAGAGCCTGCAGCCACCGCTCTCTGCCGACAAGGCCACCCCGGACCTGGCCCCGGCCCCGGCCCCAGCCCCAGCCGCGGCGGTGACCATGATGGCACCTCCCCCACCCCCGAAACCCGTAACGCAGCCGTTCTCCATGCCTAGCCGGATATCATCAGTAATTTTTATGAGTGCAGTTGTGGTGCTATGGCCGGGCCGGAAACCTGATTGAAAGGGATTAAGAAGATGGTTTTTACAAAGGAATAGGTTCATTTGATCGTAAACTAGACGTTCCAACGCTTTAGACAAAAATGGAAGGATAGATATGGGACGGTATTCGGAGAAGGATTTAGGATTGCGCTGTTTAGGTAGTGGTACAATATGAGCATCTTTCCACATTGTAGGAAAGATACCACAATCTATGGAATAGTTAAGGATATGGGACAGGACTGGGAGTATTTCGTCAAGGATAGGAGTTATCATTTTACGGCTCAGTTTATCACAACCCACTGCATTCGAAGTAATAGACATTATGCTCTTCTTAACACCACAATCCGTAAATCGACTAAAGAGAAATGGAGAGTGATCAGGCGATGGAAGAGTAGACAAGTTATTTAAAGTCCTTGTTTTTAGATTGGAATCGAGAATGTACGTAGCTGAAAAATGTACGTTTAAAGAGTTAATGTCCGAGATGCTAGACATCTCAGACGTACGAGATTTACCAATCCCCACACTACGTAGAAATTTCCAAACTTTCGCTGGATCACTGTTTTCGACAGAACTATGAAAGTAGTGGCGTTGAGCGTTTCTACACACCTTATTACAGCGACTGCGAATGACTACATACCTTTCCCAATTGTCATTGGTAGGTCGACGCTTATACTTGCACTTTGCGGCAGCCTTTTTGCCGATTAGTTCTTTAATTTCAGCCGTCAACCATGGTGACGGATTGTATTTAATTTTAACATTACGATTTGGAGCATGTTTATCGTAAAGATCCGTAATGTTCGAATTGAAAATGTCAATCTTTTCATCAACTATGACACTAGCGAAAAGTAAAGTCCAGTCGATTCTTCTAGCGTCTTCGCGTAGTTCATCAATATCCATGCCACTAAAATTGCGTAGCTTTAGGATTTTGGGTTTATCCTTGGGTGGACGAATTTTGTAGGATAGGAATATAGCGTCATGGTATGAAAAGGAATCTGCTGGAAACTGACCATGACGAGCAACGTGGTCGAGGGACGAAACAAAAATGAGATCTAGTAGTGAAGGAGTGCAATTAGGGAAATGATGGGTAGCATTTAATGGTGGAGCAAACAGATTTGTATTGTTTTAAGCTAACGTGGTCACTATCATTTGAATGAAAGAAAACGGGATTTAAACCACGTACCTTTGATTTTTGGTTAATCCGATATTTCGGCGCAGTTACATGCGCCATGATCACGGATGAACTGAAGTCTTCTGTGAGTTGATTTTATTGGCAGACAAATGTGTCTACCCTCTTTCTGAGTCTTTTACTACGCTCGGCACCCGTACCACCGTTCTCAGTCTCACTATCTACTCGAAACCGCTGTCTACACACAACACTTATAGTATCTGGGCGTATCACGGCACAACTTTTATTTACCCCGGTTCCACATAAACTTATTACCGGATTCCAGGCGCTCGACAGTTTAAACCCATCCTCACGATTGAAATTTTTGTTTTTCTTAATTTCAATCGCTTCCCTTACCAATCTTGGTATATAGTGGCGTTCTGTCGAGATGACCTGAGGGTTGTGAAACTCGATCCAGTGATTCGGACCGGAGTGTATTAAATGCTCCGCGATAGCCGACTTCTCCGTATCGTTATTCTTAACTGCTTTTATGTGCTCCTTCATTCGGTCTGCTACTGTGCGTTTGGTCTGGCCGATATATGAGCTCCCACAACTGCAGTTAATTTTATAGACAGGGGGGGTGGCGGGCGGGATGTTGACGTTCTTTTGGCATACATTAACGATATTCACCCAAAGATACAGTTCACAGTAGAGACGGAGAAAACAGAACATTACCTTTCCTAGATATAAGTGTAGCAAGACGAGATGACGGTACTCTGAGCCATTCAGTCTACAGAAAACCAACTCACACTGACCGTTATCTCGACGCGTCATCACATCACCACCCTCGCCATCTTAACTCCGTGATAACAACATTAACAAACCGAGCATATGATCTGTGTGATGAAGAACACTTACATGCAGAACTAAATCATGTACGACATGTGCTACGGGGCAATGGTTACACCAGGAGGTTATTTCAGCGACATAAAACTCGGCAAAAAAGGCAGACAGTAGAAAGACAACCTGTATTTTTACCATATATAAAGGGAGTGACGGACAAGGTCGCCAACATGTTAAATAAATATTCTTTGAATACTGTCTTCACTCCTTTTAGAAAAATAGCACAGTGTCTACGTTCGCCAAAAGACAACATGCCACTAGAAAAGCCAGGTGTCTATAAAATTAACTGCAGTTGTGGGAGCTCATATATCGGCCAGACCAAACGCACAGTACCGAATGAAGGAGCACATAAAAGCAGTTAAGAATATCGATACGGAGAAGTCGGCTATCGCGGAGCATTTAATACACTCCGGTCCGAATCACTGGATCGAGTTTCACAACCCTCAGGTCATCTCGACAGAACGCCACTATATACCAAGATTGGTAAGGGAAGCGATTGAAATTAAGAAAAACAAAAATTTCAATCGTGAGGATGGGTTTAAACTGTCGAGCGCCTGGAATCCGGTAATAAGTTTATGTGGAACCGGGGTAAATAAAAGTTGTGCCGTGATACGCCCAGATACTATAAGTGTTGTGTGTAGACAGCGGTTTCGAGTAGATAGTGAGACTGAGAACGGTGGTACGGGTGCCGAGCGTAGTAAAAGACTCAGAAAGAGGGTAGACACATTTGTCTGCCAATAAAATCAACTCACAGAAGACTTCAGTTCATCCGTGATCATGGCGCATGTAACTGCGCCGAAATATCGGATTAACCAAAAATCAAAGGTACGTGGTTTAAATCCCGTTTTCTTTTACACTTTGTTTTTGAATTGGGGCGCGTTAGAGCGTTTTCTCTAGTCTCGTCAGTATTTAGGTGACGTTAGGCTTACGGAGGTCATATTAGTTGTTCAAAATTCCTTCAAAGTAGTTATTCGAAAAATTCATATTGACAAGAATTCTTCGTTCATTCGGATGTATGGACTCACTTTCCTTTGCCTCAGACGTTAAAAAACCATAGGTAGGCCGACCAATCAGGGACGTTTGTTTTTGCTTGTCAGATTATCATTCGATTTTCGAATTTCAAATTCAAGGCTGAATTTATTTTGGAGAAACATTATAAACCTTCGTGATATTAACATATGCGAGGATTATATTAACGAAGGAGAACTATTTTCTAATTTGAAAGGAAGATAATTCTATATTTACATAATATCCTGGAACGGAAAAATCGTTAAGGAGTTAATAATTCACCCGAAAGGTAACTATAAAACTCTTATCGTTTTTCAATTATTTCTGAAAGTTAAAGGTAAATTCTGTGATTGCCTTGATTTTGTGTTACAGTAAATTAGTAAATTCGGTTGTAAAAACCGCCTCATCTTGTAAAAATTGCCTGACTACCTACTAAGGTAATTATATTTTGTCAGGTTCGAAATTTTAGGCAATGAATGATCTATTTGTTTAAATTATGAGTAATTCACATCTCGAGATATCATATTCTAAGTACTGTTGGTCGGGTTTCGTAATTGCTCAAAGATTTGCCGTTGTTTTATATTAGTTTTTGGACAAGTTGTGGTTCCAAATCCCTCTTGGGGTTTTATAATGAGTAGTATAACATTTATTGATGTTGTTTTATTATGACACATCTTCAGGGTCGTCGGAACGAGTTTAGAGACCCAAATTTCCATTACCCATATAGTCGGCGGGTAGAGAAACCTGCGCAGAACCAGAGTTTGGAGTTGTGAGATCGATTTGGAAAAGTGACCAGTGAACGACAATATATAGAGAGAGCTAGCTAGTGGCTGATCTATCAGAGCCAAGACACCACGCACTGATCCAGGTACACTACACTAACCAAACGGTAGCGGCTGACTGTCGAAGAGTTCTACAAGTACTCTGCAGAAGGTTGTCTCATAACGCGTTTACTAATAATTTATACATAGTAATACCCAAATTCCACCCGTTAGCGATCAGAGCAGACTCCAGGACCCTACCTTTCATTTTTTTTATGGTTGTATTTTACTATTAGGTATATAAGTTAGAAGGTCTATTATAAGGTCTAAATTGTGTCAAATCTAAATTGTGTAAACTAGGGATTTTCAAGAAAGAGAATTCTCACAAAGGAATATTATTTGGAATGTGTAAGTAAATAACTTTTCTAGTGCAACAAACAGAATATTGTCCACCAAAATAAACATTGTACTGCCAAACCATCAAATTGTTGTTTCACTTCCTATGTAATTGTATACCCATTTAGGAAAAGAAAATACAACCAGGTAAAATCTAGTATTACACTATGCCCTCGCTAGACCCAGAGGTGCTAATAGCTTTAGGAGAACTCTTTCCTGAAGAGGTCTAAGGAAAAAAAATGTTATGGTGGTGAGCAGAATACATGGTTCTCGTTTGACTGTTCATGTCTTTTACACCCTGTATATATTTAATGTTTATAAAATAGCTATGCAAGCACCCCATCAGCAATTATGGCCTATGCCCTCAAGAGCATAGAAACTCACGTCAGTTCGACTCCATCCGCGCTCGGCGACACTTGCCCTTAACTAATTAATTAAATAAATATTGTAATTTCTAGTAATTATAGTGATCTTTTTTTTAAAGAGTGACTTTCAACAAAACCCATAACAGACTGCTTCCATCATTCTATTATGACACTCAGATTCCTGAAGATTTTTTTGACAGGCCTTATAGTCGTTTACAGCTTTTGCTATTCCTGCTGCGCCACCCGCTAATGAACCCAAAGCTAACAGTCCAGCAAAAATTGGAATCAAAGGTAATATTCCACCACTTTTGGGAAGAGGAATACAACGTGGTAAACGAACACCTTTTTTATTAGTGAATAATTTTTTCGCAGCTGCATATGCACATTTAATAGCGACATGATTGTTTTTCGATTTTAGTTTCTTTATTTTAGATTGATTTTTTTTCACAATTCCCATAAATGAGCGTACATTACCACCAGCTTTGAGTTTTGCTTTCATTGCATTTTTTACAATCCACGAAGCAATCTTTTCTCCTTTTTTAGCATCTTTAGATTTTAATCTTCTCTTAGCCATGTTCAAAAGCTCCAAGTCAGCGTTACGTCGAACGTTCAAATTGTTATTGTTATAATCAATGTCGTGATACATACAAGCGTTGTCCAATTGGTTTATTCCTCAATCGCCTCTTAGTAAACGTTTTTTAAGTTTTGTTCCACGACCACAATATTGATACCTAGGTAAGTGTAATTCAAAAGGTATTTTATTTATTAAACTGTTAATGATGCCGCTTCCTTCCTTCATTGGTACAGGCAAAGTGAATATTATACTCAATATTTTATTGCGTTCCATAAGTACATTTAGATGGTAACTGAATTTTAATTTGAAACAGTTATGGACCCTGGCGGGCACAGCAAAAAATTAATAGGAGAGAGGAAGAGTGCTATACATATAATTTATCTATAGTACCTACCTATACGAGTATATTATTATATTTTCTGTTTGTCATGCCTTTAATTAAATTATTATATATAGGCGGATTATGTTATATTATTTATTTCTTGAAATGCATTATCTATTATTTTACCACCATTATTTTTATGCATCGCTTAAAACTCAGGATATTAGAATTTAAAAAATAAATATTTTTTTTTTTTTGGGGGTAGACATTGAAGTGTAAAGACGCAAATTATTTCGCTCCTGTTTTTTAATATTTAAAAATATTATAAACTTACATGTTTTAATAAAAACATCACTAGTACATAGGTTGACAACCATTTAAACTTTTCACACACTTTTCACCTGTAAAAATAATGGAATCTTCGGCTGAACAACTGCTCAAAAGTATTGATGACTTGTCATCCATCTTCAGTGTCCGTATGGCAGATTTTGAGAAACAATTTCCTCAACAAAGCACCAAGGAGTCTAACACAACAGTGAAGACATTAGCAGCGGAATATGCTTCTTTCAAAACATTTGTTTGGAAGACACTCAACATCTTGAAGTCTCAAGTTGAGCTCCTAGCATTGGGCCAAGACCGTCTGGAGACACATTCTCGGAGAAAAGTCCTTCTATTTCATGGTATCAAGGAGGACAAGGATGAGGATGTTCATCAGAAGCTCTTGGATGTAATCCACAAGCAGCTGCAATTGTCGTCCGTTACAATAGATGCATTAGAGGCATGTCACAGACTGGGTGCAAGGAAAGAAGGTGTGCGTCCTGTACTCGTCCGCTTCGTGTCTATGCAACATCGTGCACAGGTGTGGAAGGCCAAGACATCCTTGAAGGGCTCCAAGATCACAGTCAGTGAGTTTCTGACTAAGACTAGGCAAGCGGTTTTTGTAGCGGCTAGGAATCATTTCGGCGTCAGGAAGTGTTGGTCTGTGGAGGGATCTGTGGTTATTCTTCTTCCAGACAAGAACCGTTTGAAAATTACAACCATGCCGGAGTTGCAAAAGTTAATTGCACAGAATCCATCTCGCTCGAAGAATACCGGTGACTAATTAGACTTTCAATCTTGGCTTTTAATAACTGTTGATTCTGTGATAGTTTAGAAACCAAAAGTAAGGTATGCTTCATCTTTTATTATTAACTATCTAGTGTTTAAACTTTTTCATTGGTATTATTTAATATTTTGTAGGTACTTTTAACTTCTCACAATTCAATTTTCTTTTGCTGTTTGTTGTTTGAATTGAAAAATGTCATCTGTCATTTTTAACTTTAATGTCAGATTTTTTGTTTTGTTTGTATATTTTTTCGGCTAACGGACGGCAAAGGGATGTAGCCCATACAGCCAAATTTTCAGTTTAGAGCAGGTAAATAACATAAGGTTTAGAGTGTTTTTCTATTGCGTAATTTTAAAATAAGAAGCAAAGACAACTTATACATTCAGCCAGTTAAGTTACTTTTTTCTTTGTTATTG
This sequence comes from Elophila nymphaeata, assembly GCA_955850985.1. Classification (NCBI taxonomy): domain Eukaryota; kingdom Metazoa; phylum Arthropoda; class Insecta; order Lepidoptera; family Crambidae; genus Elophila; species Elophila nymphaeata. The sequence goes on from OY039071.1 coordinate 7,373,555, forward strand.
TCGGTTACATTATTTTGTATTAATTTTTGTAAAGCTTTTAATCTAATGGTGAAATTATTTAAGTTATTTTTGTCAACCTATGCATGTGGTATATACAGATTTGTTTTTGTATATTCAATTTTTAGAGGTATTTATACTATTTATTATTTTTTAATATTAATATATTATTTATATATCTATTTATCATGCTTACAGAAGAATATTTTTCTTGCTCTTCAGATGAATTTGAAAGTGCGCAAAGTAGTGACATATCAGAGAGTGAACTTTTAGATACCAAATTGTCGTCTATATTTGACAGCAATTCCAAATTTCTTTCTATTGTGCACATTAACGCACAAAGCATCCCTGCGCATTACACTGATCTTGTTGCATCCTTTAGCAATGGCGTAGTCGATTGTATTCTTATTTCCGAAACGTGGTTAAAACCTTCCCTTCCATCTACTGGATTTTCTTTGCCAGGCTACAAACTTTTTCGCAACGATCGCATTGGCATGGGGGGTGGCGGTGTGGGTATCTATCTCCGAGGTCACATCCCTGCCAATGTCATCAAGTGCTCACAATCCCAGTGTCCTGGTTCTCTAGAATTTATATTTATTGAAATCCTCATTCATCACAAAAAAATTCTTTTGGTATGTTTGTACAGCCCTAATGATAAGGTCGACTATTTCGCCACTCTTGAGGGCGTACTGGAAATACTCATACCTTCATATGACCATATCATTATAATGGGTGATTTTAACACATGCTTGCTACGAAAAGACTCCAGAGCTACAAAATTATTAAATGTAACTACGTCATTGAATCTACACATGTTATCAAAATCTTCTGCGACTCATTTTTATCCAGATTGTAGGCCGTCACTTTTAGATTTAATGATAGTTTCCGACCCCAATCTAGTTTATTCCTATGGGCAAACATCGGCTCCCTTCTCATACCACGATCTAATTTTCCTCACATATAAAGTGCGCCCTCCCAAAGTTAAACGTAAAGTCCTTCTGCAGCGCAATTTTCGGCATATGGATATTAATCGCTTGAGAGAGGATGTTAGGCGCATAGACTGGTCTTTTTTACTCGAGTCTGAAAACATCGATGACATGGTTGAAAATTTTACTGCGGAACTGATCAGGATATACGATATTCATGCACCCATACGCCCTGTCCGTGTTAGGCATGTGCCGGCACCCTGGTTGACACCGTACATCAGAAAGGTGATGGTCTTGAGAGACAAAGCAAAAAGGCGTAATAAAGAAAACCCCAACCAAATCAACTTAGATGCCTATAAAATATTGCGCAATCGTTGCAACAGATTGTGCAGAGATGCTAAGAGGGCCTACATTCACGAGAAGATTGATAACATGGATAGCAATAATATATGGAATTTTTTAAGGTCGTTAGGGGTGGGCAAGCCTACGGTGTCGTGTCAAGATGCCGTAGATCTTAACACTTTGAATATTCACTTTTCTTCTCCTCCAATAATTCTAGACACGTCTACTAAATCGGCTTCACTCACTTTTCTGTCAAGTCTTGTCCCACCAGACTGTCCCTCTTTCTCTTTTAATCCTGTTTCAAAGGATGTCGTAGCGAAGATTATCAAAGGTATTACTACTAAGGCCATTGGAAGTGACGGAATAAGTCTTGATATGGTTATCCCAATATTGGAAGACATCGTCACTGTTATCACCCACATAATTAATTTTTCTTTGACGCATAATGTTTTCCCAACATCCTGGAAGAAAGCCAACATTATTCCGTTGCCCAAATCTTCGAATCCAGCATCCTTCTCAGATTATCGCCCTATCTCCATCCTACCACTGTTATCCAAAGTCCTTGAATCCGTTGTACATCACCAATTATATTCCTTTCTCTCAACCCATTCCTTAATGTGTCCCTTCCAATCTGGTTTTCGACCGTCTCACAGTACAGTTGGTGCCTTACTGAACGTAACAGAGGACATCCGATCGGCTATGGACAACACAAAACTCACTGTACTATGTCTCCTTGATTTCAGTAGTGCATTCAACTCGGTCGATTTCGACATACTTCTTGGTATTCTTCGCTCGGCTAACATCTTGCTTCCAACCGTTAAATGGTTTCAATCGTACTTATTTGGCCGCCAGCAATGTGTAAAAAGGGACGACGCTAAGTCTGACTGGTGCGGGCTTACTGCTGGTGTGCCTCAAGGCGGCGTACTGTCGCCTCTTTTATTTTCGGTCTTCATAAATGCATTATCTAATGTTATCTCTTCGCCCTTTCATCTGTACGCTGACGATCTACAGATTTATAGGCATTCGGGGTTGACCGAGATCAACAATGCTATTGCTGCAGTAAATGATGATTTGTCCTCAATTCTGGCTTGGGCAAAATCTTTTGGCTTAATTGTTAATCCAGTTAAGTCACACGCTATGATTGTTGGTAGTAGCAGACTGAGAAATAAACTTAACATCAGCTTGTTACCGCCACTAATTTATAATGGAACGACTATTGCTTATATGGATAGGGTAAAAAATCTTGGATTAACTATGGATTGTAACATGTCTTGGGTACCTCAAGTGAACGAAGTTAGTAGGCGTATACATTACTCCTTTCACTCTCTCAAGCGACTTCAATATTTTCTCCCTTTTAAAACCAAAATTATGCTAGCGCAATCTCTCCTACTTCCTATTCTCGACTACGCTGATATTTGCTATCTGGATGTAACGGAAGAACTGCTTAACAAGCTCGAACGTCTTCAGAATCTGGCCATCAGATTCATTTATGGCCTGCGAAAGTACGATCATGTGTCAGCTTTTCGTGCTCAGTTAAAGTGGCTTCCCATTCGCGATCGTCGTAATGTGCATATTGTAACGGACAGAGTTCAGAGTGGAGAAATAACAACCAGTAAGTTTGGTCTCGACTGTTCGACGAGCGTTTTAATAATGAGAGAGCAAAATGGACGACGACAACTTTTATACTTTCTTACAAAATTGTGTCACAATAAACTATTTTATATAATACGAAGACTAAATACAAAGTAATTGATTAAATAAATATTTTATAATTATTGGTTGCATTTATTTATAGATATATAAAATATTATAGTTATTATTAGGCAAAACAATTATATTTCATGAACCGGAAGTAAGAACTGTATAACACAATTAAAGTTTAGCTATATTTTAGATATTTTTAAGTAATCTACAGTTATTATAATTAGTATTTCACAAATTAATAATTAAGTGAAGTGATGAAGGTGACAATGATTATTTATTAGGTTAGATATAGAATTAGCGCGCTACAGGAAGCGGAACTTGTAACACTCGGCCATCCTGCATCTGCCGTGGTACCTCACGGTGTTTCTGATCTCCTCCGTCTCCAATTGATGTAGACACCTGAAATAAAATATTCCACGCACTGTATTTGTTTTATTAAGTATTCTTATTCTTATTCTTAAATAAGGGGCTGAGGCCGTATCTCAGAGCACTTCGACCCTATGGGATCTTTTGTGCTTCCCCTTTCCTTATCACCCATCCCCGCCAATATCGAAAACATTTTGTATGAGTTTCACGATGTTGGCGGGAATAAGGTCTATAAAGTCCTCTGGTTTAGGGTAAGCTAAACCTAGGACCCTTAGTCGCCTGTTGGCTAGTGCATCGCAGTCACATAGTATGTGCTCCATGCTTTCTTCCTCCTCACCACACATTCTACAGATGGGGTCATCAGCTTTGCCTATTGTGCACAGGTGTCTTCTAGTGGCAAAGTGGCCAGTGAGAGCGCCTATGAGGCTTATTAAGTATTACCTAATTTGAGTTATCAATTTAATTATATTTAAACTTGTTTAATTTCTACAATAGGTTCTGAATGCTGTTAAAACCCTTGTAGATTTATATATTAGATATATACACCACAGTATCAGGATAGATTTTATAGCGGTTTTATAGGATTTCTGTCAAATCACACAGTAACAATTGGTATAGATATTTTTTTTTTAGATTGTTTATTAATATCATTACTTAGTTGTAGTTAGTAGTCACACAGTATATGTGCTATTTATCACACAGTAGCAGTACAGATAAAGATAGTTTATTGTTAATATGGTTTAGTTGTAATTAATAGTCACACAGATCTATCCGTTATCACACAGTAACAGGATAGATTTTATAGATAGTTGATTTTTATTACTGCTTAGTTGTAGTTAACAGTCACACAGATCTATTCGTTATCACATAGTAACAGCATAGATTTTATAGATAGTTTATTGTTATTACTTAGTTGTAGTTAATAGTCACACAGATCTATTCGTTATCACACAGTAACAGGATAGATTTTATAGATAGTTGATTTTTATTACTGTTTAGTTGTAGTTAACAGTCACACAGATCTATTCGTTATCACACAGTAACAGAATAGATTTTATAGATATTTTATTGTTATTACTTAGTTGTAGTTAATAGTCACACAGATCTATTCGTTATCACACAGTAACAGCATAGATTTTATAGATAGTTTATTGCTATTATTACTTAGTTGTAGTTAATAGTCACACAGGTTTGTATGTTAAATAGTTGTGAATGAAATTCATGTGTAGGTGGCTATATACTTTGCTTTATTGCTCCAGTAAGTTTGACCACAATACAAAAATACAATTTAAATATAAAGTGATTTTTAATAAACATTAAATTCATCAAAATAAAGAATATTTAACTTTCTAATAAATCAATTAGATCATCTCTATCGACGTCATGGTCAGAATCGGTGGAACTATCGGACACTGACGATTTATATGGACGTAAAGAATCAGATGGTACTACTGCACTGAATTTTCTATAACCCTTAATACCTTGGATACTATTTATAGTGTATCTATCAATAGTATGATCGGCCCTTGTGACTTTATATGTCGTCTACGATCATCTAATTGGTCTTGGGCATTAACATCTGCCGAGGACGTGGTAGGGTAGGCAGGCAAAAGGGGATTATCGTGGGAAAACATTAGTTTAAATGGCGCAATACCCGTTACTGCGTGGGGAGAATTATTTATACCCCAGACTACATCTAAAAGTTTATCGTCCCAAGTGCACTCACTTTCTGCAGTAGTATTTAGACCGTTTATTATAGTGCGATTTACACGTTCGACCTGACCATTTGAACGTGGACAAGCAATAGCATTTAAAACATGTTTGAATTGTTTTTGTGTCGCAAAATCTTTGAAATACCTACTTGTAAACGCAACTCCTCGATCGGTAATTATCCTGTGAGGGTTGCCAAATATTGAAATTATTTCTTTTAAATTCTTTATAGTTTCTATGGAACTTACTCCCCTAACAGCTTTAGCAAAAACAAATTTAGTAAAAGAATCGATTACTACTAATATATAGCAATTACCATTGTTATAGACAAACACAATATTATTTATCTATAAGTAAAGGAATTGATAATCTGTGGCGACAGTTTTTTAATATTGTATCCGTTTCCGGAATAAGTTACACTCTCTCTTCTACGGTTGCCAATGGCGCCGCGTTGTTTGTAACTGAGTGGTCAAATAAATATAATATTTACAGCAACAAGTCTTTCTCTCTGTCCATAACAGAGAAGAAATTGGTCCTTCGAGTGTCTGTCAATAACAGAGGAAGATTTTGGGCCGTCAGGCGAAGGAAGCGTGTTAATAGTGGCCCCGTCGTCGTTCGTGCTATACCCGGGCGAGGTGGTCAGCAAGATCCAAAAAACCCTTCTGCAGAGCAAAGCCCAGCGTAATTGTGAGCGAAATTGCACGCAATACATTGCAACAATTTGCATCAAGTAAGATAAATAAAGTGATAAAATCTAAAAATCATAAATCGTCACATCGTGTCGTGTTCCTGTGCGCGGGAACCGCGCAGATATTTCTTGCGGCGCGGGAATTTTAACTCCGCCAATCAACGTGCTCCTACTATTGGTAGGAAAGAGATAGGCAGTAGCAGCCGGGCGTGGGTGCGAGCGAGACGAAAATACGCGCAGCGCGGACGCCAAGCAGCTCTTCCGCAGGCAAGCGTTGCTGTGCAATACCGGACGAACAACGCCCATTTTCCGCCATTTTGTGTGTGTGTAATTGTATCGCGTACCGTATAGATCTGTCGACTGCACTATCCAAGCATCTTATTCGTAATAATTCTAACATTTACAGTGTTTTGTTGTAATAATATTTATTGTTAACAATTTCCGAGGTACACAAATACATCACACTTGCTATTAAAGCCCTAATTTAAATTTATAATGGAAAAGTTAAGTTTAAGTACCTTAGTTGCTAATAGAGGCTACATAAAAGGTGTGATAACGCGCATTGCGCAATATTGCAATGTGGAAAATTTGGAGAGTATCTCGGTGGAACTACTCCAAGAAAAAAGGAAGAGGCTTCACGAGGCATTTGTAGAATACGAATGCTTAAACAAGCAAATTCTTTTATACTCTTCTGATGAAGAAGAAGATTATGAGGGATATGAGGGTAAGTACTATACTAGCATTTCTTTGCTAGACTATTATCTGAGAAGTGCAAAGGCCGACAAGCCTCCTACTGAACAATCAGTATTAAAAAGGGAGTTTAGCAACTTACCTAAAATTCAAATAAAAAATTTTAATGGAAAAAATATAATAGATTATTATCCATTTATAAATATGTTCAAATCTGTCATAGATCGTGACCCAAAGCTTAGTGACTGTGAAAAATTGTATTATTTAAGATCTTTTCTTGAGGAAGAGGCTTTAGATTTGATAAAAAATTTACCTTTAACAAATGAAAATTACTTAGTAGCATTAGATTTGATAGATAAAAGATATAATAACATTCCAAAAATAATAAATTATCATATCAACAGCATATTAGACCTTCAACCATTTTCAAAGTGTACGGCTCATAATTTACGTTCATTAGTTAGTACCATGAACTTGCATTTAGCTGCTTTAAAAAATTTGAAACAGCCTACTGAGTTTTGGGACACACTGTTAGTAAATATACTCTCTAAAAAGGTGGACCCATACACTTTCAGAGGTTTTTATTTAGAAAGAAATATAAAGGATATACCAACTTTATCAGAATTTCTTAATTTTTTAGAAAAAAGGGCTTTGGCTCTTGAAAATACTAATGATACTCAAACAATGTCAACGTCTATAGGGACAAAACCTAAGAGAGTGATGAGTGGTGCTGCAATATCGCCTGCCTTCAACTCTTCAGTAATATGTAAGTATTGCAAGCAACAACACAAATTATATCAATGTGCTAAATTTAAACTATGTAATGAGCAAGAGAGGTGTGAATTTGTTAAAACAAATAAATTGTGTGTACTGTGTTTGAATCAGCATCAAGGAAAGTGCTTATTGCGCATAAGGTGCACTGTATGCAAAAAGGGCCACAATACACTTTTGCACTCGCTGGCTTGCAAGATTGAAGAGACTGTTCCCGTTGACAAAGGTGTTGCAGTCACGATGTACAGTGCTGTACCAACTGAAAATGTTTTGCTTCCTACTATTATGGTACGCTTAGTTAGTAAAAGTGGTACTTTTATTTATGCAAGAGCGCTATTAGATAGTGGCTCACAACTCTCATTTATTACCTCAGAATTGGTCTCAAAAATAAATTGTAAACTTTTTAATTCTAACCAGCTGGTGTCTGGTGTCATGGGAGGCACAAATAGTGTGTCAAAAAAGGCAGATGTACTCATACATGCTTCTGCAAATAACTATTCAATAAAAACATCATGCTGTGTTGTAAAAACCATCACATGTAACTTACCACAAGAAAGCTTTCATGCATCCAAAGTCAATATTCCATCGCATATAAATTTGGCCGACAAAGACTTCAATAAAACAAAAGAAATTGCTTTACTATTAGGTTGTAATATATTTTTCCAGGTTCTACAGCGTGAGACAATCCCCGTGACACCAACAGGCCCATACCTAATTAATACTTCCTTTGGGTATGTTGTTGCTGGCAGTTTGGCAACTTCATCGGTTAATAAGGTACAATGTTCCAATTTTTGTGTTCAACTTAGTAACGATCAACCAGTTGTCTTATTAAATAAAACAATAGATAATGACCAAATTGAGTTAAACCACAACATGTCAAAGTTTTGGCAATGTGAAGAAGTTCCTAATATTTATAAAGAATATGGTACCGAGTGTGAGTTGGCAGAGCATAGTTTTCAAAGTTCAATAACCTTAATAAACAAGAGATTTTCAGTTGCCTTACCTTTAAAGTTAGAGTTAGAAAATATACAGTTAGGTGATTCATTCCAATATTCCTTGCAAAGATTCTATAATCTTGAAAAACGATTAATTAAAGATGATAATTTGTATGTTGAATATAAAAAGTTTATGCATGATTATTTAAGGCAAGGACATGCCAAATACATTGACATTGGTAAATATAACTTAAATGCAGGAAACACTTATTTTATACCCCATCATGCTGTGTTAAATCCAAATAGTAAGTCAACACCTGTCCGAGCTGTCTTTGATGCTAGCATGAAATCCAAAAATGGCATGAGCTTAAATGATATTTTACTTAAAGGCCCCGTTGTCCAAAGTGAACTTTTTGACATGTTAGTTTTATTAAGAACATATAAATATGTTCTGCTTTGTGATATTAAGGCTATGTTCAGACAAGTGTTGTTACATAATGAGTATTGTTGCTTGCAAAATATCTTTTGGCGTGACCATCAAAGTGAGAATGTTAAATGCATTCAATTGCAAACCGTTACCTATGGCTTAAAAAGTTCTTCTTTCTTAGCAACTCGCTGCTTAATTGAACTTTCAAATTTATTTAAGGACAAATACCCATTAGCATCATTTGTATTAAAACATTCAACTTATGTGGATGATATTCATTTTGGCGGTAATAATTTAGAAGAAATAAAAAATACAAAAAGTCAGTTAATTTCAATTATGCAAGAAGGTAGTTTCATATTACATAAGTGGTGTTCAAACCACAAAGAACTATTGGATGACTTACCATCGGAGTCTTGTTATTTTGGTGATATAAGTTTTAATAAAGATGATGTGTACTTGAAAACACTAGGGTTGACTTATGATGTAGGCAATGATATGCTTAACATAAAATGTCCTGAAACTACGGTCTTACCTAGCTACACTAAAAGACAAATGTTGAGTTTCATTAGTAAATTCTTTGATCCACTGGGTTTGGTCGGCCCTGTTTTGGTACAAGCTAAATATTTAATGCAGCAAGTTTGGTACACTAAGTTAGATTGGGATGACGTATTGCCTGATTCCCTGAATAAGAAATGGGTTGAGTTTGCCCAAGATTTAGTGGTAATGTCATGTATTTGTGTACCTCGTAATATAAATATGCAATTGTCTAATACAATTGAGCTTGTTGGATTTGCTGATGCATCAAATATTGCATATGGCTGTTGTTTGTACATTAAAATAGTAGATTCGAAGAATAATGTAAAGGTCAATCTTTTATGTTCAAAGTCTCGCATTAATCCAAAAAATAAACAGTTGTCAACACCTAGGTTAGAGCTAAACAGTGCTTTGTTATTAGGTATGTTGGCTAAAAAAGTATATCAAATATTGTCTTTAAAATATGTTGTTAAAACATTTCTGTATCTGGATTCACAGATAGTGTTAGCCTGGCTGGGAATCGAACCGGCAAAATTAAACATGTATGTGGCTAACAGAGTGGAGAAGATCAGAAATTTAACAGCAGATTTTAAATGGTTTTATGTGAACACTAAGGACAACCCGGCAGATTGCTTATCCAGAGGAATCTCACCTAAGTTGTTGACAACTGATATTGGTCAATTATGGTTTTATGGCCCAACGTATTTAAAAAATATAAATTATATTCATTGTAATGCACAGAATAATAAAAATATGTCATGTAATTTACCAGAGTTAAAAAATATTTCAAAGGCATGTCATGTAAGTAATAATTTAAATACAATATACAACGTTTTAGACAAGTGTTCTGATATAGAAAGGCTTACCAGGATTTTTTGTTATGTAAAAAGATTTATATACAACTGTAACAAACTAAATATTAATAACAAAATGCAGGGAAATTTATGCCCTGAAGAATTAAACCTTGCCTTGCATACAATAATAAAATTTGAACAACAAAGACATTTTGTTGAAGAAATTAAATGTTTAAGAGAAAACTCTAAATTAAATACTAGTTTAAATAGCTTGAATCCATTCATGGACTCCTCAGGGTTACTGAGAGTAGGGGGGCGTTTACAAAATGCTAATTTACCTTTTTCACAGCGCCACCCCATTATCCTTCCTAAAAGGTCTTTTATAACAAAATTAATAATTATTAAAGAACATTTAAGACTAAAACATGCTGGGCAAAGATTAATTCTTAGCAGTTTATATGAAAGATATTGGATAATTAATGCAAATAGAGAAATTAAATCTGTATTACATAAGTGCATTATATGTTTTAAGTTAAAGGCTAAAGCCACATCCCAACTCATGGGTTCCCTTCCATTTGATAGGGTCAATATGACTCGACCATTTCAAGTAGTAGGTACCGACTATGGCGGGCCATTTTATGTAAAGCAAACTCGCATAAGAAAGCCTGTAATTACAAAGGCTTATATTGTAATTTTTGTTTGTTTCACAACAAAGGCGATTCATATAGAATTAGCCTCTGATTTGACTACCGATGCCTTTTTGGCGTGCTTAAAAAGGTTTATTGCTCGTAGAAATAAGCCATCAAAAATTTATTGTGATAATGCCGCTAATTATAAGGGTGCACACAATGTATTGAGTGATCTTTATAATATGCAGGCTTCCACTGACCATCAACATAGTGTTCTTAATTACTGTAATCTAGAGAGGATTTCATTCCATTTCATACCCTCATACTCACCTGTGTTTGGTGGTCTGTGGGAGGCTGGTATAAAAAGTGTGAAATATCATATTAAGCGTGTGGTAGGCAGTTTGGTTTTAACTTATGAAGAATTGTATACAGTACTTGTCCAAGTAGAAGGCATACTTAACTCTAGGCCCCTGACCCCTATGTCAAGAGATCAGGATGACATGACATACTTGACACCTGCACACTTTCTGACAGGTGCACCTTTAATTTCCTACCCAGAGTTAAATTTATCAAATGAAAAAATAGGTAAATTAAGTTTTTGGAAACAATGTACACAAATGCAACAAAACTTTTGGAAGCAATGGCATAAACAATATTTAGTAATGTTACAAAATAGACCTAAATGGAAGGGTGAGCAACCAAATCTAAAAGAAGGAACTATGGTACTTTTTAAGGAAAACAATGTATCCCCACTTATGTGGCCAATGGGTCGCATAGTAAAAATATTGCCAGGAAAAGATGGAAAAGTGCGGGCGTTAGATGTCAAAACTTCCAAAGGTTCTGTTGTTAGAACTAGTATAATGAAAGTGTGTCCTTTTCCTATGGATGACTGAATTAATAAATTATAAGTACTTGTTACCCTTGATCTAATGTGTTAATTAAATTTGTATAATTTAACTTCATAAATATTACTCCGAGGAGTGTTAATTAGATAGGTGCTTGTTATGGTGTAAATTCGTTAATAAAAATAAAATAAAGTTTTGAGTAAATACTCATTGTAATCTTTGTATTTGTTTAGTTTTACCTTTATTAAAGGCTTTTATAAAACATCTCAACCATTTGTGAAAAATAAATAGATAGGTTTGTAATAATATAAATTTGGGTGGTCTGTAGGCCCATTCGGTGACCTTTTTTGGCGGTTGGGGGTGGTGGTCGCCGGGCTGTTTAGTTGTCCATTGCTGTTTTAGTAAAGTAGTAATGGATCGGTGAATAGTTCGGCGATTATCGCTTTCAGGTGTTGGAGGGGGTTAGCGGATGGGCCTGCAGGTCTACTGTCTTGTCAAAAATAAAACAAATGTTGAAATAAGATAATTAGAATTTATTTGTCAATATACAGTAAAAAGTGTAACTATAATTTGTAGTGGTTAGTTAGATGAAGATTGGGGTTCAATGTTTTTTATTTTTACATTCAAAAAGAAATAATTGTCTAAAGTTTAAGTACAGTCAGCCTAGGCCCCCAATCTGTTATAGACAAACACAATATTATTTATCTATAAGTAAAGGAATTGATAATCTGTGGCGACAGTTTTTTAATATTGTATCCGTTTCCGGAATAAGTTACACTCTCTCTTCTACGGTTGCCAATGGCGCCGCGTTGTTTGTAACTGAGTGGTCAAATAAATATAATATTTACAGCAACAAGTCTTTCTCTCTGTCCATAACAACCATTACGTGTTTTTAGAAATGGTCCTAAATGGTCTACATGCAGAGTGTGCATAGGTATCGCAGCTTTTTCAATAGGGTGCAACTCGCCTTCGGTTTTCCCATAATTACCTTTGCCATAAGCACAATGTAGGCATGCCCTAATGTATTTACGGATAAATCTTGTCATATTAGGGAACCAAAAATGTGTTTTTATAACTTTTTCGCACTTATCGAACCCAAGATGCAATGATGTATACTTCATCATGATATTTTTGTAACAGTGACCATTTAGAAAGTTTTGGTATCACGAACCTATCACCATGAATTGTTTTTAGAAATAAATACCCATCAATTATTTTGTAATTGTTGACAATATCGGGATTAGTCGTACCCTCAGCGATTTGCTTAATAATACCTTGGATAACATCGTCTTGCACTTGTAAGGTTAAGCGCCAGTCGGCTTCGTCAATATGGAGCACTGGAACCGCTTCCACAGGATTCCGACTAAGCGCATCCACATGCTTCATGCGATCGCCCGGACGGTATTCGATTTCCATATCAAAATCTTGTATGGTGAGCCACCATCGGGCTATGCGAGGTATTAAATCTCTTTTGCTAAGGGTTGTTCTTAAAGCGGCACAATCAGTAACAATTTTTATCGGGATACCTGTGATGTATATGCGAAAACGTTTTAGAGATTCTACAACGGCAAGTGTTTCTAATTCGTAACTATGGTAGTGCATTTCTTCTGGGCTAGTGACGCGACTAAAGTAGGCTACTGGTTTTAGGGATTTATCGTTCTGATATTGCAGTAGAATACCACCTAACCCTACTTTACTGGCATCGGTGTGAATTTCCGTCTTTGCATGGGGATCGTAGATGGCTAAGACAGGTCGCTTTGTTAAGATTGATTTTAGGTGATTAAATGCATAATCTTGCTCGGGCCCCCAAAACCAATCTATCCCCTTTTTAGTTAAATGAGTTAAAGGTCTAGCAATTTCGGCGAATCCTCTGACGAACTTACGAAAATATGATGCTGACCCGACAAATTGACGAATCTCGTGTACATTTTTTGGTTGCCTAAATTGCACCACGCTATTAATTTTTGACTGCCCTGGTCGCACTGAACCTTCAGTAATTTCGTGTCCTAAATAATTGACGCTAGTTTTTAAAAAAGAGCATTTTTTTAGATTTAGTTTGAGATTTGCTTGGGTAAGAAGTATCAAAACTTCTTCTAATAGCTGAATGCCCTCTTCAATCGTTATTGTAGGCAAGGTTACGTCATCAAGATAGGTGGCAATTCTATTATTCAAGGACCCTAATGCTTTACGTATCAGTCGCGAGAAAACCGCAGGAGCATTGGCTAAACCAAATGGCATTTTCGTGAATTCGAACTGCCCCGACGATGTTATAAATGCAGTTTTGTGTATCGAATCTTCAGCTACCCGCACTTGATAATAGCTTTGGGCCATATCCAAAACTGTAAAGTATACCTTCCCTGATAATCGGCCTATTTGATCATCAATGTGTGGTAACGGAAAGCGGTCTTTAACTGTGCATGCATTTAAAGCACGATAATCAATGCAAAGTCGATAATCACCTCCTCTTTTTTTAACTAAAATCACGGGGCTTGCGTAATTTGAATTTGATTCTCTAACAATACCGGCAGATAAAAGTTCATTTACTTTCTCTTGTACGATTTCATTCTCTTTAAAAGGTAATCTATATGGCTTGGAATAAATAGGTTTTTCGGTAGTCGTAGTTATTTGCATTTCGACTAAGTCAGTACACCCTAGTTTAGCACTACATTCGGCAAAGCAATGTTTATAATTATTGAGTAATGTTAATAATGAGCGAGCTTCTTTAGGATCTAAATCACCCATATCCAAATCTGATAAAAGTATTTCTTTATCGGGGTTGGGCTGGTTATTTACGCTAATAGAACAATTTTCATTGCTTACCAACGATATATCAGTTTGTAAGAATATTTCCGCCCGAGCTACAAGCCTATTAGCCCCCCAGTGTATGCATGATTCTCCTAAATTAATTACCTTCAGTTGGAGGTTACCAGGGGCTATAATAGTTTGTGGTATAAAATACGATTCTTGGCCTAACGAATACAATACTGGTTGTGAAATAAGGAGATTACAAGGCAATAATTCTATTTTAGTATAAACATTAATAATGCTGCTAGTTCCCGGTTGAAGATTGACATCATCAGATAAAAGTAAGGGTACTTTTATCATAAAATGCTCGCTACCCAAAGATATACTTGATAATGGACAGTTTGGCTCAGCGTTTTTTAATAACCTAACTGAGTTTGAGGTTATGACCAAGCTTACATCTGTACGATTGATTGTAGGTTGCCCAATAATTAAATCTGTACCGTGTAAGTTAGTATTTGTGACCTCAGCACTAGTATTTAAACATAAATTATCAACATTGAGCTTGAAGTTTGTTTTGCCCAATGAATTAATCAAAAGTCCACCGAAACTTCTCATGATTACATTTGAATGTGTAATATGCAAGTCTAACTTTTGGACCAGGCTCAATGTTATAATATTAACTTTACTACCGGTATCAATGTATGCGAATGCTATGTGATCATTTACAGTGACATTTTTTTTGTACAAATCAGCAATAACTTCGGTCGACACAAAATTAATATCACGTACCTGTATATTCCGTTGTGTTTGTGAGTCTCGCGACGTTCCCGCTGCATACCAGCAGGTGTTGGCAGCATGCCCCGGGCGCTGGCAGACCTGGCACCGCGTAGCACGGCAGTCACGCGCCGTGTGTCCCGTTCTTCGACAGTTGTAACAAATCTTCGGCATGTTACCCGTAGATCCACGTTGCCACGTTGACTTCGTCTCCGATATCCTGTTTTCCACCTTCTTGTAATTTTCAAGCGAAGAAAGAAAGCCGTAGTATAGTTCATCGGGAGTCTTGGAGCAGCAAGCCTTTGCGTTTGCACGTAACTCAGTGGGTAGGCCGCGTATAAGACATGATATTGCATCTTCACCTTCTATACCACATTTCTTCATAAGAGATATCTTATCATGGTAGTAACGCGTCATGGTTTCACTACTACCTTTCACACGCGCCAGCATTTCTACAAGTCGATCTACGAAGTCCGTTGAACGAGGGAATGCTTTTGTTAATCTGTCCTTCCATAATATCCACGTAGCTTCGTAGTCATCGAGGTCATCATACCAATCACGCGCTGCGCCACGTAGTCGAGTTTGCATCACGAATATCTTGTCTCTTTCTTCCCAATCGTAGAGGTCACCTAACTGGTCAATTTTATGCAGCCATCCTTTCACATTTGTTGTTTTCTTTCCAGGATCAAATTTGGGTATGATTTCGGCATCCAGGTGAGTAATTCTTCGTTTTTTGGTAGCTTGTGGGTAGGTTTCTTCCAACGAGTGAGGAAAAAAGTCGTCATTTTTTTCCTTATTTCCATTTTCATTCGATGCGTCGCTCGGCCTCTTCTTCCCCAAACCGTGATAATATGGGCCGTGGGGATACTCCATCCCACTTCTGAAGTGTAACGGACAGAGTTCAGAGTGGAGAAATAACAACCAGTAAGTTTGGTCTCGACTGTTCGACGAGCGTTTTAATAATGAGAGAGCAAAATGGACGACGACAACTTTTATACTTTCTTACAAAATTGTGTCACAATAAACTATTTTATATAATACGAAGACTAAATACAAAGTAATTGATTAAATAAATATTTTATAATTATTGGTTGCATTTATTTATAGATATATAAAATATTATAGTTATTATTAGGCAAAACAATTATATTTCATGAACCGGAAGTAAGAACTGTATAACACAATCAAAGTTTAGCTATATTTTAGATATTTTTAAGTAATCTACAGTTATTATAATTAGTATTTCACAAATTAATAATTAAGTGAAGTGATGAAGGTGACAATGATTATTTATTAGGTTAGATATAGAATTAGCGCGCTACAGGAAGCGGAACTTGTAACAATATCCTGTCCAATCTCTATAAAATTTTGTTTGATCCTAACGCCCCTTCCTACCTTCGTTCCCGATTCCAGCTCACTCAACCTCCTACTCGCTCTAGGCGGCCCTGCGTTATTAAAATGCTTGAGCTCCCTAAGGGCAATACCAATTTTCATCTGCACTCCTTTTCTTTTCATGCTGCTTTGCTGTGGAACGGTCTTCCTGCTGTTATACAAGATAGTCCCTCTGTTGCCTCTTTCAAAACTAGACTGAAGAAGCATTTATTACACAAAATTTATGGTTAATCAATTTAAGCATTATCTATATTTATAATATATATGAATGGTATATATAGTATGTATTATTTACATATATATATTTTATTATAGGTATTGTATAGTATGTATAGTTAATATATTATATCTATGTATGTACAAGTTTTATGTATTTTTTATGGTATCTATATCTAAATTTTAAGTTTTTTTGTGTTTTTTTTTTTAATTGCGCAGCACTGTATAGTCCCCTAAATTAATTTTATCACACACATTCATGGGTTGACTGGAAGAGATCTCTTTTAGAGATAAGTCCGCCCTTGCAAACATTGTATTTTATTTAAAATTGTAACTTTTTTTATGTGCAATAAAGAGTAATAAATAAATAGTAATTATCATTGAAACTTTATTATTATTAATAACTAATTATTAGAATTATATATTATTAATTATTTATTAGAACTATTTATTTAAGTATAATTTAGAAATATACTCATTAGAAATTTATATATTATTAATTAAGTAATTATTAGAAATATTTGGATTTGCTTAAATTTTATTTGTGACTAGGGTGTTACGACAGTAGTCGGAAGGCGGTATGCTGATTCAACGATAAGTAATTACAACACTGCACACGGCCCTAAAAGCTGAATTAGCTAATTTCCACGCGGCGACACAGAATGTTGAAATCCAAGTAAACTGCTGACATCGAGCTTCGTGTTCCTGCCTGACGACGGCTACGTGACCCAAGCCAGCACTCTGATTCTCACATCGGTCGGGTCGAGACTTAGATTAAGTAATCAATTCTTGTAATTCTTTTTATTATAATTAAATATTTCATAAATAATTTCGGTTTTTTTTGAGTCCTTCGGCTGTGGCTTTCGTAATTGGCGCAGTCGGTAGGATTCCCGGGATATCGCGCAACGACCGTCGTCGCACGTAATTGATTCCTAAATCTTTACCGGGAACTCCTAGAACACGAACCTGCCGAAGCCGAAGTATCCAGAAATCGATAGCGCTCAAGAGTACCGAGATATGCATATGTAAGTACACAATGATTTTTCTCTAGTGTTGCTCTCCTATCTTATCCTTAGTTTATCCCTAAGTTAAAATTAATTTTCAAGATTTTTCATCCTAGAAACAGTAGGTCCCCTAAGACTAGACGTATTAGGGTTTACCGTACTGTAGATAAGCATAGACATATAGACAGTGATAGTTATAGTTTGTCAAGTGAAGAAAGCCTGATGGCGACAGACCCTGACACCATCTTCAAGGCCTTACGCCTGGTGCCAGAATTTGATGGCAACCCTAACGTGCTTACTAGATTTATTAAATTATGCGATCAGCTGGTAGATGCTTATTGCCACCCCGAAGATAATTTAGGTAATCTTTGTCTGCTCAATGGGATACTAAATAAAATAACGGGTCCCGCCGCTAGAACAGTTAACTCGAACGGCATACCTGAGAACTGGCAGGGCATCAAGAGCATCTTAATTAATAACTTTACCGATCAAAGAGATGAAACTACGTTATATAATGACCTCGCCGTTCAATCACAGGGGAGCAATACACCTCAAGAATTTTACGATAAATGTCAAACCTTATTCTCTACAATCATGACGTATGTCACCCTACACGAGACCATTCCAACGACTATAGACGCAAAGCGTACTCTTTACAAAAAGCTTACAATGCAAGCCTTTGTGCGCGGGCTTAAAGAACCACTGGGCTCTCGTATAAGATGCATGCGTCCAGATACAATAGAGAAGGCACTGGAATTTGTACAAGAGGAATTAAATACGATGTACTTACAAGGCCGAAATGAAGGTCTATCTAAAAATACCCAAAATGCGTCTAATTATAGACCACCTCCCGTACAGATGCCAATGCCTAATGCTTTCTTAGTACCTAAGCCATTTACTTTCTCACCACACACACCGTTCAAATATCCGACTATGCAGGCTCCAACCCCTCGCATTAATAACATTAACCCACAAAAACCTCAATTCCCTTCATACACCCCCTCTCCACAAATGCGTATACCAACCCGCACTGAACAAATGTTTGGTGCGCACCCTCCTAATTATAATCCCCAACACAACATGTTTAGAATGCCATCTCGCACAGAACAAATGTTCGGTGCACGGCCTCCAAATTATAACCCACAAAGCAACATGTTCAGACTACCACCCAGGCCAAATCCTAATACCAACTATCCTAAGCGCGCGCGCATCCGACCGTGACGGGTGTGTGCTGCTGTTAATGTGAGCCATTAATTATAGTGACAATGGCGTCGATTGTAAAGTGCAATTCGTGCAACATTGTTATAGACGAGTTATTAGCGTACGTGCAAAATAAAATCTCAGTGATTGACCAAGACAGTCTGGTCAAAATATGTGCCTCGACTTTTGATAGTAATCAAATTAAACTATCAAAGTCGTTACTTTTTGACTCGTTGCCTACGTATAGGCGGAAAATACAACGTAAAAACCAAGGGAAAGAGAATCGTGATCTGCAAGATATTATATCCCTTTTCAAAGGAGAGGACCCAGAAGTGATTCCAGTGTTTGTGGCCCGGGATTTAGATAAATTACCCCCCGTGACATTTGACCATCTGGACGTGACTCAACTGTTGAAGGAGTTGGTCACTGTAAAGGCGAAAATAAGTGACATAGAAAACAATTATGCTTCGAAGGGTCAGCTAGAAGAACTGAAAAAGGAGTTTTTAATAAAAGTGACGTCAACTACGGCCCAGTCTACTCCTAACACATATCGAGACATAAATATTAATATGAAAAGAGGCGCGTATATGGACAGCGGTCCTATAGGCATGTCGCATTTTGATATGAATATTCCTAATAATGAGGCGAGCTATATGCACAATACATCACCGCAGGCAGAAAGAGAGGATAATTCATCGAAAAATTCCCAAACTACCTACCACGACAATCAATTTAGAACAATCGAGACGACTGCGAAGGCGCCCGTGCAGGAGAAGCGGGGGGCAAGCCCACCTGAGCCGGCGGTGACGTGTGAGTCGGTGCAGTCAGCGGACGCACCAGTTATGAACAATAGCCGACACGAGAACTGCCCAGAGAAACTATCATTTGTAGATATGATGAAAAAGGGTGGCGATTGGCAGGCAGTGAAACGTCGTAGGAGGGTGAAACCTAATTATCGATATGCCGGTAAGGAGGGGATTTGTAATGAAAGTTCGGGGCAGTTCAGGGCTGCAGAAAATAAGGTACCAATATTCATTACTAGAGTTCACAAAGATACAACTGAACTTGACATATCCGGCTACATACTTAGAAAGACACGGGAACATGTTAAATTAGAACAAATAATGTTAAAAAAGGCTAAAAACTATAACGCCTTTAAATTTTTCGTGCCTGAGATAAAATTGCCTATATTTTTAGATGACAAGTTGTGGCCGCAAGGCATTATCTTTAGACGATTTGTGCACTACCAAAAGCACAATAACGGAAATGGCTCGCAACAATTGCATGTTAAATAAAATCAACTTAGTAAGCTTCAACTGCAAAAATGCAAAGCGTTCAGTTGGTGACATCAGGCAATTGTGCTTAATGTCGGACATTATAGCACTACAAGAAACATGGTTGCTGCCGGACGAGATCTCATTTCTCAACACTATCAATGACAGTTTCGACCACACTGGTACCTCAGCGGTCGACACGACGGCGGGTATGCTGCGTGGACGGCCGTACGGTGGAGTCGCGCTGCTCTGGAATAAACAAGTGTTTCAAAGTGTATCTGTAGTGCAATGTGGAAACCCTCGAGTGTGTGCAATAAAAATCATTTTTGGTGAGAGATCGCTGTTGGTATTCAGCGTCTATATGCCAACGGATAAGTTGAATAACTTAGTGGAATTCACAGACTGCCTTAGCCTGGTAAGCTCTATAATTAGTCATGAAAATGCGGAGTCTGTTTACATATTGGGAGATTACAATGCCCACCCCACGGAACTATTTTATAAAGAACTATCTGATTTTTGTAGTGACCAAGACTGGACTTGCGCAGATATTAATATATTAGGTATACACTCTGATACTTATACGTTTATAAGTGACGCTCACGGGTCACGGCGATGGCTCGATCACTGTGTGGTCACGAGGGCTGCACTGCGTTCTATTATTGACATTTACGTAAAATATGATGTCCTATGGTCCGATCATTTTCCTATGTTCATTGAATGTAATTTAAATATAATTAATCCAATAATGTTAAATAATAATGAATTATCTTGTAGTTGTAACAATGTTGTGTGGGGAAGTCGTTCTCCTGATGTAATCGACTTATATCGTATAAAATGTCATGAAAAACTAAAATTAATTGATTTTCCAACGGAGGTTCAGTATTGCTGTGATTTTATGTGTGACATGCAGGAGCACAGAACTGTTATTGATAAGATGTATAATGATATAGTCACCGCCTTAAGTCAGGCAGCTATTGCTAGTTCTGGCCCAAGACACGGCAATGTTATAAAGAAGAAACCGGTTGTAGGCTGGAATAGGCATGTAAGCGAGGCTCACAGGAGGTCTAGGGCTAAATTTCTAATTTGGGTGTCTCAGGGTAAACCTGAAGAAGGTCCTGTGCATGACGAAATGAAAGAAAGTCGTAAAATATTTAGATCGCGTTTACGGTGGTGCCAAAACAACGAGGAACAAATAAAAATGGATATCATTGCCTCGCATCATTCAAAACAAGATTTTCGTAATTTTTGGAAATCAACGAATAAACTATCTAACAAGCCAGGCCTACCTGTGAGTGTCGACGGAGTTAACGATCATAAAAGTATAGCTAATTTGTTCAAAGAATATTTTACCATTAAGTCATCTCTGGGACCATCTCATGCAGTGTGCGAGACTGGGCAGCGAGGCCAGGAGATTAGTACTAGATATACAGCTAAAGCCATAGGTAAAGCCATTAAGCAAATGTCAAGAGGAAAGTCTCCTGGCCACGACGGGCTCAGCATCGAGCACCTTCAGCATGCCGGACCGCACTTACCTAGAGTGCTGGCCATGTTCTACTCTTTGTGTATAGGGCATTCATACTTACCTGCTGAAATGATGAAAACTGTGGTCGTCCCAGTGGTGAAAAATAAAACCGGTGACATTTGTGACAAAATGAATTACAGGCCTATTTCTCTGGCCACAGTAGTCTCGAAAGTGCTGGATAGTTTGCTTAACATACAACTGGATAATTACTTAAAACTTCACGACAACCAATTTGGGTTCAGACCAGGATTATCCACGGAGTCCGCAATTTTGTGTCTTAAGCAGACTATAAAGTACTACACAGATAGGAACACACCGGTTTTTGCGTGTTTCCTGGACCTCTCGAAGGCGTTCGACCTGGTTAGCTACGACATATTATGGCAGAAATTAGAAGACATAAAAGTACCCATAGAAGTAAATAACATTTTCAAGTTCTGGTATTTAAATCAGGTTAATGTTGTAAAATGGTCTAACGCTTTTTCGGACCCGTACATATTGGAGTGTGGAGTGAGGCAGGGGGGACTCACCTCACCCAAGCTTTTCAATCTGTACATAAATGCGCTGATAGAGGAGCTGAGCAGCACTCATGTGGGCTGTCATATTAACAACATATCTATTAATAATATTAGTTACGCTGATGATATGGTGCTGCTTAGTGCCTCTGTCTGTGGTCTAAATAAATTGTTAGGCATTTGTGAAAAATACGCATGTAGACACGGACTAAACTATAATGTTCAAAAGAGCGAGTGTATGGTCTTTCAAGTGGGAAATAAGAGTATACCTAGTGTTCCACCTATTAAACTTAATGGGAGCGTGCTTAAGCGAGTGGAACAATTTAAATATCTTGGTCACTGGGTGGTACCTAGCTTGAGAGACAATACTGATATTGAACGAGAACGCAGGGCACTGTCTGTGCGTGCCAACATGATAGCCCGTAGATTTGCTCGTTGCTCCACTGAAACTAAAATAACTTTATTTAAATCATATTGCACCTCCTTGTACACGAGCAGTCTATGGGTTAATTACACCATAAAACAGTATAATGCACTAAGAGTGCAATATAATAACGCGTTTAGGGTGCTGATGGGGCTGCCCCGGTTTTGTAGCGCATCAGGGATGTTCGCCGATGCCCGCGTAGATTGTTTTTATACCACAATTAGGAAGAGGTGTACATCCCTGATGTTGAGGGTTCGGACTAGCTCTCACAGCATTCTGAGCATGTTTAGTAGTAGGTTTGATCTTCAGTATGTGAACCATTGTGCAATGGTTCACATGCTGAGGAACAAATAAATATATAAAAATTTTCAATTTTTTTCAATTCTTATTAATTTTATTTTATTTTTGGATTTTAATTTTATTGCATTTTTTAATTTAAATTTCAGTCTACTAATCCGATCCGATTCAATGTTACATTCTAATTATAATAATTTCATGCTAATTATAATAATTATGTTTTACTAACAATAGGATTAAGATTTATTTTTGTATTACTAACACAAATGACTCATTGTTGGTCGAAATAAACGAATTTATTATTATTATTATTATTATGAGCGGAGTTAGCCCCTTTACGCCTAAAGTTTTGCCATCATCAAGTTATTTCAAACCCCGTGACGTAAATGTGAACGAGTGTACCCCGTATGACGATTACTCTAACTATTATTACGCTGACCATTATGAACCAGAACCTTATTATATGACTTCTGACTATAACTCTAATGCTTATGACGAAGACAACTTAGTTAACTATCAGTATCAATATGACGAGCCACCACTACCCGAACCTTATAATGTACAGCCCGAGGAGCAACCTCGTCCCTCTTCATCTGAAGATCAGGATTTTCAGAAGGGCAGGACCTTAAAAAGTTTAAAATAGAGGTTAATCTCCAAACACAAAGGCAGCTCCCATTCATACAAATAGCTAATCCACCTCTAAAATTATTGTTAGACACAGGC
This sequence comes from Elophila nymphaeata, assembly GCA_955850985.1. Taxonomy (NCBI): domain Eukaryota; kingdom Metazoa; phylum Arthropoda; class Insecta; order Lepidoptera; family Crambidae; genus Elophila; species Elophila nymphaeata. Next base: position 7,396,996 of record OY039071.1, read on the forward strand.
GCAAATCAATCTTTCTTAAGCCCAGATGCTGTGCAAAAATATTACTCCCAAATTAAACTTAATCATGATCCTTTTGAAGTATCTAACATACATGGAACTAGTAGAAGTAATAACTCTATAACTATACCGTGTTTTAACGAATTTGAAGATAAAAATTACATTACATTATTTGTGTACAAGTTCCATGAATATTTCGATGGCCTCATCGGATTAGATCTATTAACACAGTGGGAAGCAAAAATAGATCTTAAAGATAAAGTATTAATAACTAAAAATATGACTAACCCTATTCATATGTATAATTCGAGAAATCTTAACTTATACGAAGATATAATCCCAGCTAGAACGTCAAAGTTTGTACGCTTACCTGTTTGTGTCCCAGACGGAGACGCATTAGTAGGGGAGCAGATTCTCTGCAACTGCATGATATCTGAGTGCCTTACTAAAATTAGGAATAATCGTGGCATAATCGAAGTAACTAACCGTACAGACAATGATATAATATTCTCTTTAGATCGTCCAGCATCCGCAAGTATATTTAACACAGAGTTATACGAAGTAAGAAACAATAGATCGAAATCCATTCCGACATCACGCGTCGAAGATGTAATTTCACGGTTAAGAACAGAGCATTTAAATCCTGATGAGAAAGCTAATTTAATACAATTATGTTCAACATATTCAGATATTTTTTATATAGACGGGGAGCCACTTACCTTCACTAACAAAATTAAACATTCTATTAGAACGAAAGACGAAATTCCAATCTATACTAAAAGTTACCGTTATCCGTTTGTACATCGCGATGAAGTTAGGGATCAGATCTCAAAAATGCTGGAACAAGGTATAATTCGTCCCTCTGATTCAGCATGGAGTTCACCTATCTGGATCGTACCCAAAAAGACAGACGCATCAGGGAAACAAAAGTGGCGGCTGGTAGTTGACTTCAGGAAACTCAACGAAAAAACTATTGACGATAGATATCCCATTCCTAACATCTCTGATGTCCTCGACAAACTAGGGAAATGCCAGTACTTCACGACCCTTGACTTGGCTAGTGGTTTCTATCAGGTAGAAATGAACCCTGAAGATATCCACAAAACCGCATTCAATGTGGAACATGGACATTTTGAATTCAAAAGAATGCCTATGGGTCTGAAAAATTCTCCATCAACGTTTCAAAGGGTTATGGATAACGTTTTATTAGGCTTACAAAACCATATTTGCTTGGTTTATGTAGATGATATTATAGTTTTTGGAACAAGCCTTCAGGAACACATGACGAACCTTGGGAAGGTTTTCCAACGGTTAAGAGAATCTAATTTCAAGATACAAATGGACAAGTCCGAGTTCTTGAAGTTAGAGACTGCTTATCTTGGACACGTAATAGGCAAGGACGGTATCAAACCTAATCCCGATAAGATTAAAGTCATAGAAAATTATCCACTTCCAAAAACCACCAAACAAATAAAGCAATTTTTGGGACTTCTTGGTTACTATCGCAAATTCATTCCCGACTTCGCTAAAATTACCAAACCTTTAACACAATGTTTGAAAAAGAGTCGATCCGTTATAATTGATTCTAACTATATTAACTGTTTCGAGAAATGTAAAAATTTATTAACTTACGATCCTATCTTACAATACCCAGATTTCGATAGAGAATTTAACTTAACAACTGACGCGTCAAATTTTGCCATTGGCGCTGTGCTATCTCAAGGGCCAATAGGCTCAGATAGACCAATTGCATACGCATCTCGTACTCTTAATGAGAGCGAGATTAATTATAGTACGACCGAGAAGGAATTGCTTGCAATAGTTTGGGCCACCAAATACTTTAGGCCTTATCTCTTTGGACGAAAATTCAAAGCTATTACGGACCATAAACCACTTCAGTGGCTTATGAATCTGAAAGAGCCAAACTCTCGACTGACGAGATGGCGGCTAAAGTTAAGTTAATATAACTTCTCTGTTATATATAAAACAGGCAAAGCGAATACCAACGCTGACGCCCTCTCCCGAATTGAAATCCATAACGAGGAAACTAACTCTATGTCTGTGAATATTTCAGAACGACCTCAAAATCCTAATAATAACTCCGATACCAATACCGTCCATTCTAATCATGAGAACCCTATCTTAGAAATCCCAATTACAGATGACCCCCTTAACCGTTTTTAACCGCCAACTCTGTCTTCACATTGTTGGAGATATAAAAAAACGGCCCGTCGTAACAAAGCCTTTTGACACGCACACCCGTATCTCAATACAACTATCAGAGTCCAATCTTGAAGAAGACGTAATAAATGCAGTTAAAGAATATGTTCACCCTAAGGTTAAGACTGGGTTACTATTAAATCCACCCTTGGCTATGTATAAAATAATTCCAATCTTACAAAACACATTCAAAAATTCGGCCATGAATCTGGTACTTGCTAAAACAGAATTAGAAAATGTAAAAGAATACCTCAGACAACAAGAGATCATCAAACATTATCACGATGGTAAGACAAACCACAGAGGCATCAGTGAATGTTACTTGTCTTTATCTCGCCGTTATTATTGGCCAAAAATGAAGGAACATATAACAAAATTTATTAATGAATGTACCATATGTGGACAAGCTAAATACGATCGAAATCCTATTCGACAGCAATTTAATATCGTTCCACCGGCTACTAAGCCATTTGAAATTGTCCACATGGATCTATTTACAGCTCAGAACGAAAAGTATGTAACTTTTATTGATGTGTTTTCTAAATACGGTCAAGCCTACCACCTTCGTGACGGTACCGCCCTCAGCGTGATTCAAGCTTTATTAAGATATTCCACCCATCATGGTCTACCACTCACAATAGTAACTGATCAAGGCACAGAATTCACTAACCAGATGTTTACTGAATTCATGAGAGTCCATAAAATAACTATCACAAAACCCTCGCCAACACTCCTAACGACAATGATAACATCGAAAGGTTCCACTCGACCATATTAGAACACCTTAGAATACTGCGTCTCCAAAATAAGAACGAACCCATAATTAATATCATGCCTTATGCCCTTATAGCCTACAACAGTTCGGTCCACAGTTTCACTAAGTGCAGACCTTATGACATCATCAACGGACATCTTGACCCTAGGGACCCGACAGACATTGACTTAACGGGACATCTAATGCAACAGTACATACATAACCATAGAGACCAAATGAAAACCGTCTATGATTTAATTAACGACTCCAGCCTCGCTAATAGAACCGCGCTAATAGACAACCGCAATAAGAGCCGCGAGCCCGAGATGGAATATCTACAGCATCAGCAGGTGTTTATCTCAAATCCCATGGCTAGTCGCCAGAAGCTTGCTGCACGTTACACACAAGACAAGGTTTTAGCCGATCTACCGATCCACATATATACCTCGAAAAAACGTGGCCCTATTGCCAAATCTCGACTTAAACGCGTACCCAATAGTGCAAAATTGTTACAGGTTACTGATGACTCTCTTACTGAACGTGGGACTGGGACAGGAGATAAGACTTGAGAGTCTGGAAGACGGACCAGGACTCTTACCTTTTAAACTAGGACCAATGAGACTTATAACACATTACCACAGTTTCCTTCAATATGTAGAATTGACGGACATTCATGACAAAATTGACTTAGTTAAGGGACAAATATTAGAACTACATAGCATTTTACCTAAGACTACACACCCTATTTGAAACACAAGTAACATACTTAAACTCCAAGCTAGATAAAGTTACCTTACAACTAGAAAGTTTAGAACCACACCGAACGAAACGAGGCATTATCGACGGATTAGGGTCCGTAATAAAATCACTCACCGGAAATTTAGATTACACAGACGCGCTTAAATATAATGATGCCATAAAGGTTCTTAGAGACAATCAGAATAAAATAAGCTCTGAGTTAAACCACCACATAAGTATGGGAAAAGATTGGATGAAACACCATACCGATATTATATCGAATATCATACAAAATCAAGAGAAAATAAATGAAACAGTACATATAATCTTAAGAAATGAAACTTACCTCCATTCTAGCCTTATAAAGTACGGTAAATTAGCACAGCTCCTAACTATAATTACAGATAACGTAGACGACTTATCAGACGAAATTCGTAGGATAGAAGACATATTAGCGTTCACCCGCACTTCCAGTACGCACCATTCCATGTTAAGAATAGATATCCTAAGAAAAATGTTAGATGAACTAAGTAAGCTATATAATAAAGATCAGTTATTAGATTTAGATTTAAGAGAATATTATGATGTGATAGGTACAGGATCATACTATGTTAAGAAACAGATAGTTATAGTTCTAAAAGTTCCTATAATATCTCCTTATACTTACGACCTCTATAAATTGCCCATAGCTCCTAATAAGAAAAGTCAGGTCATTATCCCACCTTACCCCCTAGTAGCAACCTATGGAAATTTTCATGTGTACATTGAGGCAGAATGCCCGAAGTACAACGCTCGGTACCTGTGCGAGGAAAAATTAAACCAACAAATAAGAACTGAACCTGACTGCATACAGAAACTCCTTACTCAGCAAACCTTAGAAGAATCCTGCAAACTTACAACCGTAGATGTCTTAAAGGAGACCATAGAAAGACTAGATGACCGGCACTACGTTGCGGTGTATCCACAATCAACTCAAGTCCAACTTACCTGCGACCGCAACGACTTCAGGAAGCTGGAAGGAAGTTATCTCATCATCATCCCATATAAATGTACACTGCGAACCAAGGAATTCACTATCTATAACTCCAATGATCGGATCGAAGGACAACCTTTGAAGATACTAAATATCTCAACGTCTATTGAAACAAATCAAGCAGCATCATCTCCAATATCGCTCACAACAATAAATCTCAAGGAACTTCACTCAATTCAAGATAAAATTATCGCTCAGCCTCCTATACAGCTGGACCAGCCATCAATTGAATCAATATATCATACCACACTACCCTTCTATGCGGTGCTTATGGGAATAACCACCATGGTAATCATTCTACTCTGCCGAAGATACAGGAGATGTTTCAAGGACATTACCAGGAACTCCGAGCTCAACCCAGAGATCTTAGAACAAGCCCACTCCTACAAGACGTCAGGAGATCTAACGTTGCAACAGCATCCAGCAACATTTTTAATCAAAGATAAAAAATAGTTGCTGCTCTTAGGGAGGGAGATGTTACGACAGTAGTCGGAAGGCTGTATGCTGATTCAACGATAAGTAATTACAACACTGCACACGGCCCTAAAAGCTGAATTAGCTAATTTCCACGCGGCGACACAGAATGTTGAAATCCAAGTAAACTGCTGACATCGAGCTTCGTGTTCCTGCCTGACGACGGCTACGTGACCCAAGCCAGCACTCTGATTCTCACATCGGTCGGGTCGAGACTTAGATTAAGTAATCAATTCTTGTAATTCTTTTTATTATAATTAAATATTTCATAAATAATTTCGGTTTTTTTTGAGTCCTTCGGCTGTGGCTTTCGTAATTAGGGTGTTATAATTTTACTTTGTTATTATTTATAATAGTTATAATTATTTTTGTTTTTCTGAATCATTAACGCAATACTTAGACATTAGATATTAGCTCATTAAAATTTTGTTAATTAAAAAATGTTTTAGTTTATTAATAAATGTATTGAGTTTATTGTCATTTTTTATGTATTCTGGTAGCTTATTATATATTTTTATGGACATGACTAAAGGACTGGATGAGTGTGTTAGATTTATACCTTAGTTTAATCCAACATTCTTTAATGTGTAACGTTAGTTTAGAATTTAATTGAACCTTTTACTATGTATGTGTTAGCATCATTCACTTATTTGCATAAATTGAAGACGACTTAATGTAAAACAACTCGAGTATGAAAAGCGGCGAGCCAGGGGTAGTGCCTGGTACTTGTGACCCCAGGTGTAGGTTTACCGGGCCCATTTACATTGCAACAACGCTCACCGTTCACTACCCCCGCTTCTCTTTCCACCTAGCTATAACTTTCTGTAATACAGCGTAATTGACTACAAAACGTTTTGTCCGTCCGCTCTTACATAGTTACTGAACCATACATTATTCTGCTTATATATTTGATGCTATATACTACAAAGTATATAGCGTTATATACAAGAAATTACAAAGTATATAAGTCATGGATGGGTATAAAAACTATCATACCTTGTTCTCCGATGCTTACACCTCGCTGGCCCAAACGTAACTGAGCTGTCGCTTCGCAGCGGCCATCTTTTATACAACCGACCACGTGGCGTGGCTTAGCCACGTGCTATTTTAACTACAACTTTTATTGTGTTAAACTATTAATTATTATTATTTTATAATAATAATCTTATTGAATATGATAAATACATATTTTAAATACATATCTATACTAATAATATAAAGAGGAAAGATTTGTAGGTCTGTGACGAATAAACTCGAAAACTACTGGACCGATTCTAAAAATCCTTTCAGCATTAGAATGGTACATAATTCCTGATTGAAATAGACTTTATTTGATCGTAAATTTGCGTATAATCTATCAAGTGCATTGTCAGCCGGGAAACTGGTAAGTATAATTTATTTTTATGTCTTAGTTGGTATTTTGTTTTTATGTTCTCTCGTTTTGTATAAAATTTTTCGTAAAAAGTTTTCGGACAAATTTGCATATTTTTAGGATATAGATGGAGGGAAGAGTTAAAAGTTTTTGTTCCTGGAAATGCGGTTTACAAGTATCTGTTTGTTCTATGTTTACAAATATTCTAAGTAATTTCTTCTGTAAAATGAAAACTGTTAGTGCGTCTGTGCTATTTCCCCACAAGATTACGCCATAAGTGAGCCATGAATATGCATAAGCTTAGTAGGTAACCAAAGCAGTAGCAAAATCTGTGGTCTTTTTGACTTCGCGTAGGGCGTACGAAAAGCTAGATAATTTTGCCCTCACTTTCTTTACGTGTGGCTTCCAATTTAAATTGTTGTCTATTTGTAGTCCAAGTAGGTTGAACTCATTAACTACTTCTAACTGTATGCCTTTGAAAGCGAAATTTATATTTAGAGGTGTCTTTGGTGTGGATGAAAGGTCATTAATTTAGTTTTAAGGAAATTCATTTCCAGGTTGTGCTTATTCATCCAGTCTACTATTTTTGTAAGTATAGAGTTTAGGTTTTCTTTTATATTTGAGTTAGTTTTACAGGGGACAAGCACGGATATATCATCCGCAAACAAAACACTTTGTTCCTCTATAATTTTCGGCAGGTCGTTTATATATATAAGGAAAAGAAGGCACCCTATTACACTACCTTGCGGTATAGAGGCATTTAAATTTTGACTGTTTGATCGGATATTTTCTATTATATTTCTATTTTCATTAAAATATTTTATTTTTACTACTTGATTTCTACCCGTTAAGTAAGATGTTAGCCATTTGTGTGATTTTCCGCGTATACCTATCCCATATAATTTATCTAATAAAATTTTAAATTTTACCTTATCATAAGCTTTGGTCATGTCTAGAAGGATTCCTATTGCGTATTGTTTTGTGCCGATAATATTAAGGGCTTCTTGGATATATTTAAAAACAGCTAAGGTTGTGGATTTATTTTTTCTAAAACCATTTTGTCTTTCATCAAATATTTTATATTTTTCGCAAAAGGAATTTATTCGATTACACATGGCTTTTTCAAAAATTTTTGAGGCGCTGGGTAAGAGAGCTATGGAGCGGTAGTTATTAGGGTCTGATTTAGAGTTTTTTTTGTGGATCGGTTTTATTAAAGCCTGTTTCAGTTGATTAGGCACAACGCCTTCTTCAAATGATTGGTTTATAAATTTATAGAAAGGAAAAGTTAATTCGTTAGCGCAGTGTCTAAAGAAAATAGGTGGCAGCTCATCCATTCCATGGCTTTTTCTACTTTTGAGGTTTTTTAGTATTTTATTGACTTTTCGAGGTTCTACGGAGCCAAGGTACATTGTATTTTCCTTAGGATGAATCACCGGAGTACCGGTTGGTTCAGTTGGAAAGACTGAGTTGTTTTCTCTCCAATAGAAGCAAAAAAGGTATTGAAACCTGGCTACCTGCTTTGAATCAGCGATGAGGTTATTGCCTATTTGTAGCTTTATGTTTTGTTTGTCCTTTTTTTGTTTTTTATTTGTGCGTTCATTTATAACATTCCACATGGTTTTGGTTTTATTGTTAGATTTTAGTATTTTATTTTTATAGTGAAGTCTTTTTGCCGTAGCTATAGTCTTTTTTAATATTTTTTTCGTATTTTTTGTGTAATATTGTTTAATTATCGGGTTATTAGTTTTTAGTGAAATAATTTTTAACAGCCTTTTGTTTTTACATGACAGCTTAATACCAACTGTTAACCAATATTTTTTATATTGTGTTTTTAATTTAATTTTTCGCATCGGTATAGCTTCATTCAGAGTACTCAATGATGTTTTGTGGAATGCATTATAATTTTCTTCTATGTTTTTATTAGTTAGTAGAATTTCTTGCCAATTAATTGCGTTAAGTTTATATTGAAAGCTTTGCATACTTTTTTTATTATACATTCTTTTATTCGTGAACCAGGTTTGTTGCTTAGATTTGCAGGGTATTTCTAGATGAATTACTGTTCCACTATGATCTGAAAACCCTAATTCTTCAACAGTTGTTAAAAGCTTGTAATGGTTAAAGTTTGTGAAAATTAAATCTAAGCATGTTGATGTAGTAGGTGAGATACGAGTAGGAAGTTTTATATATTGTGTAAATTTATTTTCTAGCATTATATCCAAAAAAATATTGTTTTTTAAATTGTTTTCTATTATGTTAATATTAAAATCACCTCCTATTATTACATTTGTTTTTGAGTACTTGGTATTTATATATTTTAAAATTAACTTTAGCTGGGTGAGAAATACTTCCTCCTCTCTTCTATTCTAGTACATAGTCAATAGTAAAATGTTTTTATTAAATAATTCACATGCACACACTTCTAACACATATTCAACAGACATGTCAGTAATGGCGTTTATTTCTTTAAAGTCTAGGTATCCTTGTAGTAGAATGCACACTCCTCCGCCTGTTCGATGGCTTCGGGAAAAAGAAGATGCTATCTTGTAGCCTGCAACTTGTATATTGTTCAATTTTTCAGGTGAAAGCCAGGTTTCAGATAGGCATACAGCTTTGTATTTAGGATTTTGTTCTATGAAAGCTTCCAGGATATGCTGTTCATTGTATATACTTTGTATATTCTGAAATAATATCTTAAATTGTAGGTCTGCATTTTCGAAATGACCGGTTTTGAAAATATTGTTTTGCTTCTGATTGGTAGGTTTCGGTGCTATTATGGCTCATCCTCTGGTTCTCCTTAGGTTCGTTTGTATAGTTGAGGTTACGTTGGTTACTGTCAAGATCATTTTTATTATTAGCTTTTTTTCCATCGATAATTTAATTCGTTGTTGCGGATTATTGCGAACAAGCCCTGCTTCCGCGCTTCCATCATTTTTTCACGCAGCAGTTGTCTTTCCTTGCGTGCTTTTTCATCTAAGAATATTGATACGGATAATCCGGTTCCTCGGAGATATTGACCGTTATTAGTGATGTATTTAGCCATACGTTTACTCAGTAGCTCAATCACCAGCGGCCGGTTATTATTCTTGATGTATTTTCCAATCCTATACATGTTCTCTATGTAGCCCACTAGGTTTATTTGCATGGTATCGCGAAACACGTCAATAAGTCTATTATGTAAGTCGTATTCAGGTTCTCTATAATATTCATCAAAACCGTGCAGTACAATTTTTTTGTCATTCGATTCAGTACATTGAATTTCACATGGTATCCTTTTGCTTGATAGGTCTTTCATTTCTCGTTTCATTCTTTCATTTTCTATTTGTAATTTTTTTATTTCAGTATTTATCTCTATTATGTCAGCTTTTGTTTGTTCATTTAGTTTCAATATGACTTCCGTTTTTCTGTCCATTTCTTCTCTTAATTGTGTAATTGCTTTTTGTATCTCAGTCTGAATTGTATTTCTTAACTCGGCAATTATTAGGTTGTTATTTTCTTTCAGGTGCTGGATTATAGATTCGTTAATATTTTTCAATAAAGTTGTTTCTCTGTCTTCTGTGTTTAATGTATCACCTAGCAAACTTAATACATCCCAAAAGAAAACGCTCGTGAATTGCTCCCGATTTTCATCGGCCTGGTGAGTCCTTAGAAAACCCTATATTATATACATATTAACTATTAATTCTTTTTACATTTTAATTAATTTAAATTGAAAATTTATAAATAAGTACAAACTAATTATCAGTTGTAACATTTCTATTAAATCCTTAAATGTTATATAAAATTATTATCTTAAAAACTAGCTGATGAACTACTTTAATATTTTAAATACTATTAATTACTAATATTGGCGTAGAAAATCATTCCTAGTTACGCACGGGGTGAAGGGTGAGGGGAGAGAGTAATGACTATGTAGGCTCGCTGCGTGTGCGCGGCCGGGAACTGACGCCAGCCAGCAGACCCGACCAAAACTGATTACGGAGCACCCGCGTACCGCTCGAACAGCGTGCGAGCTCCTCACGATCTCGATTTCCAATTGAAACTGAAACCTAGTGCTTAAGTAAAGTATTTATTGTTGGTGTACACTATCCTACGACCTCAATTGTGACCTTAAACTTCATTTAATCCCATATCTGGGTAAGTTGTGCATAAAATATTAACTAATTTCCTTTTTTAGGGTAAGCTAAGAAGAATAGTGATTGTTTTGTTTCTGTAGCCGCTTAAACGGATTATAATGCCTTAATCTTTTTCTAGTAAAGTTAGTGCTTGTCAAATGTAGGTTCTTAAAATAATAAAGGTGTAATTTAGCGCATCTAGATGTAGAATAACGTAGTAAATCCTATCATAAGCCATTCAGTTTCATGTAACCGTTTCTCTTCGTTTGTTCATAACTGCCACTACATCCCAGTAAAAGTTTGATTGCCTAGAGCCCCTTTAGTACTAGTTAACTGCTTTTCCCTGGCTTCGCTCGTGTCATCTCTTGATGTATCCAAGACTAGTGGCAGTACCAGTTGTCCTCCATCTCGATGTCTAATGAAGATCGATGTTTATGCAGGAACTACGGCCGGCCTCATAACTGTCTCCAGCGTGCCTGACCTGTCGCGCTCCACATCTTGGATCTCCCGACGGAAGCAGCAGTACAGGGGAGTCTGGCAGAAGTGCGCGTAGAGCCAACCTTAATCTACCCACGCCCAAAACCTATTTACTTATTTTTTTTACTACCTTTTTATATTTACAAATTATATTTTTTTATTATTTTTAAAATTAGATTATACATTTTAATTACTTATTTTTGCCGTTTTATTTACGTTAGTACAATAAAACGTGACAAATGGCGCCCTTCCTTGTCGTTTAAAGTTTTTAAGGTTGGTTCTACTGTACCTACTTCATCATTCTTTATTTTCTGGTGATGGTTGTGTGCATGTTATATTTGTAAAACGATGATAGTTATTTATTAGGCTATGTGTTGATACCGTATTAGTATTGTGTACCGTAAAGCAAATATTTAATTGTTAATTTACGTAACAATTTTATATATAATAATATATACCCTAATGAAGGGTCACATAGCTTGAATAAATATTGAAATTTTATTAATATTTTTTATCTTCTGTTTTTTTTTTTGTTATTTGTAAAATGTAGTATCTAATCTGTGTACTTCATCGTTCTAGATCAAAGCTGATAATTGTGACAGAACGGACTAGACTGCTTTGGCAATTTTTTGTTATTATCTAGCAATTGTAGTTATATAACATTTTTTTTTATTATTTAATTATTTATTTGCACAACTTCAACTTGATTAGACTTCAAATTGATTAGACGTGTTTTTGTATCTCTCTGTAGTTTTTAATTTTATTTATTACAAATAAAACTTACATGAATTGATATAAGCAGAAAAGTGCTTAGGTTGACAACCACTTCACTCTCACACACTTTCACCACAAGCTAAACATGGACTCGGCAGCAGAACAGCTTCTAAAAAGCATGGATGAGTTATCCTCTATGTTTAGCACCAGAATGGCGGAATTCGAAAAAAATCTTCCACAGTCCACCACCAAGGAATCTAATACCACGGTGAAGTCACTGGCAGCTGAATACTCTTCCTTTAAGAGTTTTGTTTGGAATTCCCTCGGCCTCATCAAGACGCAGGTTGAGCTCCTGGCATTAAGTGTGGACCGTTTGGACACACAATCACGCAGAAAGGTGCTTCTTTTCCACGGAATTGAAGAAGACAAAGAAGAAGATGTTCAGAAGCGGCTCCTCGAAGTGTTACACAATCAGTTGCGTCTGTCATCAGTAAACATTGATGCGATTGAGTCTTGCCATAGACTGGGGCCAAGAAAAGACAACACTCGTCCGGTGTTAGTACGCTTCGCTTCCATGCATCAACGCGCACTGGTGTGGAGATCCAAGACTTCTTTGAAGGGTTCTAAGCGAGTTCCTTACAAAGACTAGACAACAGGTTTTTAATGCCGCACGCAGCCATTTTGGTGTTAAGAGTTGTTGGTCGATGGAGGGCTCGATTTTTATTCTTCTACCGGACAGTAACCGTAAGAAGATTGTTTCCATGTCCGAACTCCACAAGTTAATCGAACAACATCCAACTCGTTCGTCGGGACGCACTGGTGATTAATTATATGAACGTGTATGTGTTGCATTCTGAACATGGACCTTTAAAAATCTTGTAGGGTAGTTATACATTTCACATTATTATTAATTTAGTTTAGTATTTAATTTATTTAATTGTAGATACCTACTAACTTTTGCATTTTTTAAAAAAGCGTATTAATGTCACTGTCAATCTGTTATATTTGTTTTTAAATTCTCCTTATTATGGGAAGACAAAGGGATCTGGCCCATACATCCATGTCTTCAGTATTTGTTAGCATTAAAAATGTCACTGTAATATTGTCAAATTGTCAGTGTTACTATAAGGAAAAGGTCAGAGTTCGTTCAGCCAAATTTAATTGTAATTAATATTTCTGGTTCATTTGCGTCACTATAATACTTTATTTTTTTTGTTTTGTTTAGATTTCAGTGTTTTTTGTTTAATTAACTTTCCGTCAACCTGTGCATGTGGAAATTGATTGGAGTTAATTTTGCTTATTTATTGAAATATTTTATTGTTACTTATTTGTATTTATTAAATTATAATTATTTTATTTATTTATTTATATATGTATAATGCTCATAGATGACGAATACTTTTCTTGCTCTTCAGATGAAGATCAATATGATAGTGCTGACAGTTCTGATGTATCGCATGTTGAACTTCTGGGTAACAAACTTCTGTCAATTTTTGACAAGAACTCAAAAATCCTCTCCCTCGTGCACATAAACGCACAGAGCATTCCTGGACATTATAGTGATCTTGTTACGTCCTTTAGTAATAACGTAGTCGATTGTATCCTTGTATCTGAAACGTGGTTAAAACCTTCTCTTCCATCTACTGGATATTCTATTCCTGGCTACAAGTTTTTTCGCAACGATCGCATTGGCAAGGGAGGTGGCGGAGTAGGTATTTACCTGCGAGGCCACATTCCTGCCAATGTTATTAAATGCTCAACATCAATTGGTACTGGCTCTTTAGAATTCATTTTCCTTGAAATTCTTTTACACCATAAAAAGATTCTCTTGGGTTGTCTGTATAGTCCAAATGATAAGGTGGACTACTTAAACACTCTGGAAAGTTTACTAGAAAACCTTACGCCATTATTTGATCATACGATCATAATGGGAGATCTTAATACCTGTTTGATTAAAAAAGATGCGAGGGCCACTAAACTTCTTAATGTTCTTTCTTCAGTGAACCTACATGTGCTCTCAAAGTCTTCACCCACACATTTTTATCCACATTGTAAGCCATCTCTCATAGATTTGATTATAGTTTCCAACCCTGACATTGTTCCTACTTATGGCCATACAGCAGCCCCTTTCTCCTACCACGATTTACTATTCCTTACTTTTAAAGTACGACCTCCAAAGTCCAAGTGTAAAGTATTACTCCAGCGCAATTTCAAGCATATGGATATAAACCGTTTGAGAGATGATGTTAGAAATATGGATTGGTCATCGTTATTAGCATCTGAAAATATCGATTTCATTGTCGAAAAATTTACGGCTGAATTGATCAGGGTATACGACATTCATGCTCCTGTGCGCCCTGTCCGCGTTAGACATGTGCCTGCTCCGTGGTTGACGCCTGAAATCAGAAAGGTGATGGTTCTTCGCGACAGAGCTAAAAAGCGCAACAAAGAACACCCCAGTCAGATTCACTTAGATGGCTACAAAATTTTACGCAATCGCTGCAACAGACTGTGTAGAGACGCCAAACGAAATTACATACACGATAAGATTGGTGACATGCATACCAATACCAACCTTATATGGAAATTTCTTAGGTCATTTGGGGTGGGCAAGCCCACAGTTTCATCTCAGCAAACTGTGGATCTTAACACTTTGAACAACTACTTCTCTTCTTCACCTATTACTCTAGATAGTCCTTCTAAGACAGCTTCTCTCTCCTATTTATCAAGTCTTGTCCCACCCGACTGCCCCCCATTTTCTTTTAGTCCTGTTACCGAGGACGCTGTGGCGAAGGTTGTCAGAGGTATCACTACTAAGGCCATTGGAGGGGATGGCATCAGTCTGGACATGGTCCTTCCCGTGTTGGATGACATTATATCGGTTATTACTCACATAACAAATTACTCTTTGACGAATAATGTTTTTCCAACATCGTGGAAGAAGGCCAATGTCATTCCCCTGCCTAAATCCGCCAATCCATCATCCCTATCCGACTATCGCCCTATCTCTATTTTACCTCTTCTTTCCAAAGTCCTGGAGTCTGTTGCACATCAACAATTATATTCCTTTCTCACATCCCACTCCTTATTATGTCCTCTCCAATCTGGCTTTCGACCTGCTCACAGTACGGTTGGTGCGCTGCTTAATGTGACGGAAGATATCCGATATGCAATGGACAATACCAAACTCACAGTAATTTGTCTTCTAGACTTTAGTAGCGCTTTCAACTCTGTTGATTTCGATATACTTCTGGCTACTCTTCGCTCGGCTAACATCTCACTTCCTACTATTCAATGGTTCAGTTCCTACCTTTATGGCCGTCAACAGTGCGTGAAACTGGATGATACCACGTCAGATTGGTGCCAACTAGCTGCTGGTGTGCCGCAAGGTGGTGTACTGTCTCCTCTGCTATTTTCTATCTTTATAAATGGAATATGTAATACTATCTCTTCCTCTTATCATCTGTATGCAGACGATTTGCAGATTTACCGGCACTCAACTTTGTCTGAGTTTACAGAGACTATTGCTATTTTAAACAAAGACTTATCTGCAATTTCAACCTGGGCTAAGTCTTTTGGATTACTTGTGAACCCAATTAAATCGCAAGCTATGATTGTAGGTAGTAGCAGGCTTAGGAATAAAATCGATTTCGGTTTACTGCCATCTCTTATATACAATGGTACTATTATCACATATACGGATAAAGTAAAAAATCTTGGTATAATTATGGACTGCCATATGTCGTGGGTACCTCAGGTGAATGAGGTTAGTAGGCGCATACATTACTCATATCACTCTCTCAAGCGGCTTCAATACTTTCTCCCGTTCAAAACCAAAATTATGCTGGCGCAATCTCTCCTTCTCCCTATTCTCGACTACGCTGATATCTGCTATTTGGACGTAACAGAAGATTTACTCAACAAGCTCGAACGACTCCAAAATATGGCCATACAGTTTATCTACGGCTTACGTAAGTATGACCGTGTGTCTGCATTTCGGGATGAGTTAAAGTGGCTTCGTATTCGGGACCGTCGTAATGTGCACATCCTTTCATCCTTATATAAAATCCTTCACGATCCTAATGCCCCTTCCTACCTTCGTTCCCGTTTCCAGCTGTCCCCACCTCCCATTCGTCTTAGGCGTTCATGTATCACTAAGATGCTGGAACTTCCTAAGGGCAACACCAACTTCCTCCTTCACTCCTTTTCGTTTCGCGCTGCTCTGATGTGGAACAATCTTCCAGCTATTATCCAGGATAGTCCATCTATCACTTCCTTTAAAAATAGACTAAAACAGTACTATTTATCACAAATATCTAATTGATCTTCGCAAACTTATCTCATCATGTTTATTCTGTTAAGCTTTGTATTTGTCATAATATTATTAACTACGTGTAGTTTATGTATATATGTATTTGTTTATGTAGTATATATATATATCTATATTATTTTTATGGATTATTATTTTTTAATATAAGGTATTCATTAGCTTAATCTGTTCTTTATACCCTCATTTTGCATTTGTGTCGCCTACCACATAAATATTATAACACACATTTATGGGTTGACTGGAAGAGATCTCTTCTAGAGATAAGTTCGCCCTTGCAAACTATGTATCTGACAGTTTGTTATTATGTTATTTTATGTGCAATAAAGAGTATAGTAAAGAGTATAGTAATTTTCTTTTTATAAAATGGCTTATCCTATTAAATTTCTTCATCTTCAAAAATCAGAGTTACAATATGAGGTTACTATAAGAGGAGAAATACCGGCTAGTACTGTTCTGGAACTTAGGCGACAGGTGTGCAAACTAACACAAGTTTACCCGTCGAATGATATCGCTGACTCATGTCTAGAACTGCCCGACGACATTAAGGGTATCTCAGAATCACTACTTAAGGTAAAAGCTAACTTAGAAAATTTGTCGTCGACGTTTGATGAGAACTTGGTTGACCGCATACGCTCGTTGCTCAACCACCTTCATCACAGGTTTAGTCGTCTGGAGCAGCCCGAGCCTACAAGTGACCTTCTTATAAAACTAAAACATATCAAAACTGCTTTTGAAGAATGTAAAACTATTTTCTCAAAACTTGTAGAACCTAACGAACATAAAGATTCAGAATGTGCATCCCTTGAAAAAGACAAGCCCAGCAATGGAATTGATAATTTGAACGTAACAGTCAATTGTGATCGTGGTATTCTAGGCGATATTTCTAAGCTTAAATATGATGGAAAGACTTGTGTTAGATCTTTTATTCAAAAACTCAATGAGTTTCGTAATGCCAAAAATGTTGCTGATGATAAATTAATGTCCTTTGCTTATGAAATTTTTATAGGCGATGCTCTTCACTGGTTCCGTTCTGTAACAGATGAAGTTGACAATTGGGATAGTTTAGTCACACGTCTTCGTCAGGATTTTGATATTTTTGATTATGATTACCGCATGATAACCGAGATACGAAATCGTACTCAGGGAGAATCGGAAAATATAATCGTTTACTTGGCAATAATTAAGGGTATGTTCTCACGTCTCAGTAATCCTATGTCCGAACGAGATCAGCTTGAAATTATTTTACATAACATTCGCCCATGCTACTCTAACGTACTGGCGAACTGTCCGGACGTCTCTTCTGTTTCTCAATTACAAACACTTTGCCGTAATTATGAAAAAGTCAAAGCCCGTTCAGAAAATTTTAAAGAACCACTAGCTTCGTCTTCTAAAACATTAGCCCCAGAATTTGCTTACAATGCAGCTAACAAATTTACAAATAAAAATTATAACAATTTTAGATCTTACCCTAATAATACTAGTAATAAATTACAAGCAAATTCTAACAATGTTTTCGCTATTTCGGAATCCAAATTTTGCTATCGATGCCGCCTGGATACACACAGTATGAAGGAATGCCCCGCTGAACGGGTAATTTTCTGCTTTAAATGCGGAAAGAAAGATGTTCGTTCCACGGAATGTCCTAATTGTAATAAAACGAAGACTGAACCGAATAAAAAAAAACGAGTAAGGGAAAATTGCAGCAAAACAGCATCCAATTTTTTCGATTACTCGGATTGGGAAAATTG
Organism: Elophila nymphaeata; assembly: GCA_955850985.1. Lineage (NCBI taxonomy): Eukaryota > Metazoa > Arthropoda > Insecta > Lepidoptera > Crambidae > Elophila > Elophila nymphaeata. The sequence goes on from OY039071.1 coordinate 7,414,965, forward strand.
GTTACTGACCGTTAATAAATTTTTTACATCTTATAATGTTGCTTCAATTTTCTCATGCAAGCCGAGTAGTGACCCACGCCCCTACGTAAAAGTATCCATTGAAAATAACAACGACCTCGATATTTATGGACTACTAGACTCGGGTTCTGTACTCAGCATTCTAGGTAGAAATTCTTATAAGTCATTGCTAAATTTTGGATATTGCTTGTTCGAGGATCTCAAGATTTGTGTAAATGCTGCTGGTGGCCAACGACTTAAGTCTTTGGGGTATATGCTTTTGCCAATCACTTTTGATGATCAAACTCATATTATTAAAGTGCACGTCATTCCTGAGGTGGAGTCTATTCTGATTCTGGGTATAGATTTTTGGAATCAGTTTAAAATTCTACCAAAACACTTAAAAAATGTAAATTATCTCTCTAAAGATCCTAGCATCCTTAATGTTTCGCTCGAGCAGCGTGATGAATTTCTTTGCAGTTACGAACAGCTTGGAGTATCTGAAAGGGCTATCGTTGACAGCGTTGTAGATGATTTTAAGTCAATATCCTTTGAAGAAAAAGGCTTAGGTAGAACTGATATCATTGCTCACAATATCGATACCAGTGATTCTGATCCAATCAGGCAACGTTATTACCGCATGTCTCCAGAAAAACAAAGAATCATTACAGAACAAGTTGACGAAATGTTATCTCTAGACGTCATTGAGCCATGTGAAAGTCCTTGGTCATCACCAGTATTAGTTGTTAATAAAAAAGACGGTAAACCGCGGTTCTGCTTAGATAGTAGAAAACTAAACTCGATCACTAAAAAAGATGCATACTGCCTGCCCTATGTATCTGAAATATTGGACAATTTAAGAGATGCTAGGTTCTTGTCTAGTATTGATTTATCGAAAGCATTTTGGCAGATTCCTATCAAAAAAGAGGATAGAGAAAAGACGGCATTTTACGTTCCGGGCCGCGGAACATAATTGCCATAGGCCATAATTGCTGATGGGGTACTTGCATAGCTCTTTTATATACATTAAATATATACAGGGTGTAAAAGACATGAACAGTCAAACGAGAACCATGTATTCTGCTCACCACCATAACATTTTTTTTCTTTAGACTATACCTGGGAAATTGATAGTTACGATTTTATTGAAGGTCAAAGTCATATTTTTTTTTTAATTTTTTAATGAAAACGTATTCTATACGTTATTTCTAAATAATATTTTTTTTAGTATTTCATAACAAAAAATGGCTTCAAAACGTTAGCGTTCAATGTAGCTCACTCGATGCGCACGGACACTAACGAACGGGGCCGCCGTCTGGCAAAATCATCGCGGTTTTGCGAGTTGCGTGCGAGTTGAGCCCTTTACATTGCGCGGTACAATATGCAATTTTTTTTAAGAACAAAAAATAAAAATCATTTCCCAGCAATATTTTTTTTGAAATATGTCTTATTTTGATGTATAGAATACATGGTTCTCGTTTGACTGTTCATGTCTTTTACACCCAGTATAACAGGTCGCTCTTGGAAAAGGGGTGTATATCAAACCTCATAAAAAGGAGCAGGTTTATACTTGAATCCTTCAAAAAACTGATGCGTCGGCTGCCCAGAAGAGCGTTAACTAATTTGGATATATTAGAGCATGCAAGGACCATTCCATATTTCCGTGGTGTTTTTATGAGAGATACCTTACCGCTAAAACCAAGAAAAATAGAGTGTGCGATAGTCAACTTGGACAGCTCTGAGAACCCTGGAACACATTGGGTAGCCTACGTTAAGAAATTCAATTATGCTGAATATTTTGATAGTTTTGGTAACTTGAAACCGCCATTAGAACTATTAAAATATTTAAAAGGGACTCCTATATGCTACAATTATTTACAACATCAGAGATTCGGATCAGTAAACTGTGGACATCTTTGTTTAAAATTTTTAAAAAGTTTCTGGAACATACATTTAAATAAGGAATCAAAGTAAAATGTTTATCATTAGAAAAATGTCTTTCACTGTGTCGATAACCGGAAAAGAAGCTTCCTTAATAACATATTATTCACCAACCTTACAATTAGATGGAGAATATGAATGTGGACTTTTATATTTTTCGACATACAATTCCATACCGAATATAGATTGATGATTTTAAAAATCTTTCTGATGATATTAAAGACCTAATGGCGCTTAGAGATAAAGCCAAAAGGAGGCTTAAACGTTGTGCCTCTGAGTCTAATGTCGCCAGATACAAACACCTGCCCAATAGCTGTAATCGTCTGAGTAGGGATGCTAAGAGACGCTATTTCCACGATTCCCTTGTAAATAAAAATTCTGCGGATGTGTGGAGGTTCTTGAAGTCGGTTGGCATCGGCAAGTCTCCGACCGCGTGTGGTTTTAATTTGGATCTAGATAATCTAAATAACTATTTTTCATCACCTCCGGTTACGATTGATCCAATATTGAAGACCAACACTTTATTGGAGCTTTCCAGACAGTCCGCGCCTTCATGCTCAATGTTTACCTTTTCTACTGTTACTGAGGATTCAGTTAAAAAGTCCATTCTTGTCATCTCTTCTTCTGCAGTTGGTAGCGACAGTGTTTGCTCGAAGATGATTAAGTTAATCATTCCTTTTATCCTTCCAATTTTAACACACATCTTTAATTTCTCACTCTCCTCTAACTGCTTTCCATTAGTTTGGAAGCGTGCGCACATTATCCCTTTACCTAAAATATCTAATCCCACCCTACCGAACCACTATCGACCCATTTCCATTCTCCCTTTCCTTTCGAAAGTCCTCGAGCACATTGTCCACAAGCAGCTTTCTTCTTTTCTATATCAAAGTAATCTTCTTAACCCGTTCCAATCCGGTTTTCGCCGAGGGCATAGTACAGTTACTGCTTTACTAAAAATCACGGATGACATTCGTTGGGCTATGGAGAGAAAACTCGTCACAGCCTTAGTTCTCCTCGACTTTAGTAACGCTTTTGATTCCGTTGATTTTGATGTCTTAACTAGTATTCTCAAGTCCTTAAATATTTCTCCTCAAGCTGTAACATGGTTCGATTCCTACATTCGAGGCCGCTCGCAGTGTGTTCGCCTTGATGATTCATTTTCTGATTGGTATGAACTTTCTGCGGGTGTGCCTCAGGGTGGCGTTCTCTCTCCTCTTCTCTTTTCCGTTTTCATTAATTCTATTGCTAGTATAATTTCTTCACACTTCCATCTCTACGCAGACGATTTGCAGCTCTACAGACATTTTCCTGCTTCTGACGCTAACCTTAACATTTCCTTGTTGAACAATGACCTTCAGCGCATTGGTGTGTGGGCTAGGTGCCATGGTTTGCTCATTAATCCCAGCAAGTCTCAGGCCATTATTATTTGTAGTCGAATTATTAGGAATTCCCTCGATTTTTCTTCCCTTTCCCGTATAATCTTTGAGAATGCCCCAATTCCTTATTGCGACACCGTGAAGAATTTGGGTGTTATACTTGACGGAAACCTCTCATGGAAGTCGCACGTGAGCGAAGTGAGTAGAAAGGTCCATTTTTCTTTTCATTCCCTAAAGTGTCTCCAAACCTATTTACCCTTACCTACTAAAACTTACCTTGCCCAATCCCTTATCCAACCCATTTTCGACTATGCCGACGCCTGTTACCTTGATGCTACTGAAGAGATCTTGAACAAATTAGAGCGTCTTCAAAACCTCTGCATCAGATTTATATTCGGCCTCAAAAAATTTGATCACGTCTCTGATTTCCGGAAGAAACTCAACTGGCTTCCTATCAGGGATCGCAGGAACACTCGTATCCTTTGTCTCCTCTTCAATATCCTTTACAATCCATCCTATCCTGTCTACCTTCGCGAGCGTTTCTCTTTCTCCAGGTCTCCCGAAGTTCCCTGTCGATCACATCTTCGCACACTTCTTTACATCCCACCTCACAAATCCGATTTCTATTCCCACTCCTTCACTGTCCATGCAGTTCGGCTGTGGAAATCATTACCATCCTCGATTCGCGAATCTCAAACAATATCGCAGTTTAAGGCGCGAGTAAGAGCGCATTATTTTTCTTTAAATTCTTCTTAAATATGTTTATTATTTATTTTACTATTGTTGATATGTATTTTATTATCGTATTTGTTTCTTGATGTCATATTGTTTCTTTATAATGTATTTATGTGTATTTAAATATAGGTATGTATTTTTGTAATAGGTATGTATTTTATAATATTTTATGAAACGGGTACACACGTCTACCTATTAAAATCTCTCTCCCATATATGGGGCTGCTGGAAGAGATTTCTTTTAGAAATAAGCAGTACCTTTGTACAATTCTCTGTGTTATATTATGTCTTCTTTTGTAACTGTCTTTGTGTGTACATTAAATGTTAAATAATAATAATAATAGATAAGCGAAATAACAAGTTCTACTACGGTGACAATGAAGTCACCTGGCATAACCAATGTTAAGGATGGTATGTTCTCAGCTTCGATACCTTTAAACAAAATCTTAGGATTCGCAGAAGATTATAATAAAATTATAATAAACTGCAAACACGAGTTGCTATTACTAAGAAGTAACACCAACCTCAATCCTTTGAAATTAAATGAGGGTGAAATTGTGGATGATATTGTAATCAATAAAGTAGTATGGCGTGTACCTCATGTAAAAGTGTCTAATCGGGAGAGGATTAATTTACTGAAGCATTTAGAAAAAGATCGAGCAATAACTCTAGCATTTAGAAATTGGGATCTTTATGAATATCCTTTGTTACCAAAAACACGGAAGCATACATGGTCTATTAAGACTTCATCATAAACAGAAAAACCAAGACTTGTTATTCTTGCACTTCAAACTAATAGAAAAAATATAGCTGGATTATCAATGGCTGAATTTGATCATTGCAATGTACGCGACGTCCAAGTATATTTAAATTCTAGATATTTTCCTTATGAAAGCTTAAATATTTGTTTTGCGGAAGACAAGTTTAGCTTATTATATGAAGAATATGTCAGATTTCAACAGTCTTATTACGGACGTAGACCTGAACCTTTATTGAGCCTAAAAGAATTCAAAGACATTGCACCTTTGTTCATTATTGATTGTTCCCGACAACAAGAAATGCTAAAAGGTTCTATAGACGTGAGAGTTGAAATCGAAACTGATCAAGAAATACCGGATCAGACCGCTGCATATTGTCTCATTTTTAACGATTGCATATTCGAATACAAACCCATTAGTAACATTGTAAAAAAAAATATCATGAATAAGGATACAGTCATAGTGGACGTGCAGGGTTTTAAAAATGAAAAACATGAAATGAAATGAAAATGAAATGAAAAAGCTCTTTATTTAAATGGACTTTGCTAAGTACTTTTAAATCGTCAAAAGCCCTACCACCATTTCGACGAAATAATTATTTTACTTAAATAATTATTAGTATGCTGAGACGGAGGAGAAATGGCAAAAGAAACTCCGCAGCTTACAATTTCGTAATGATTTCAAAACATCATTACATGTCCATAGATATATCAATATGAATAAATTACAATTTTAAATGCGTAAATTTGGGCAGATTTTACTCCCACGCGTTTGGATCATTTAAATAATCATTTAACTTGTAATAAGCTTTTTTATATAATTTAGATTTTACAGTTTTTTTAAATTTATTAATAGGCTCGTCTCTAATATTCTTCGGAAGCTTATTGTTAAAATGTATACATTGGCCCATAAAGGAATTGCTTGTTCTGTGGTGACGAGTTTTATATACAACCAAATCGTGTTTCTTCCTAGTATTTACATTGTGCGTATGACATTTCTCGGAAAAATTCATAATATTTTTCTTTACATATAGTAAGTTTTCCAGTATATATTGTGATGACACAGTCAGAATATTTATCTCCTTGAAATTTTCTCTGAGGGAGTCACGCGGACCCAGTTGATAAATTGCTCTAACAGCCCGTTTTTGCAGCACAAAGATGGTATTAATATCTGCAGCACTCCCCCAGAATAGAATAGAATAGACATATTTATTTGTGGTACATAGGTACAAAATAGTTGTTATAATTATACAGATAATCCATGACTATGACCTGCTTTTACAGCATACAAATATTAACTAATTGTCATTTTTCCGGTACAAATTCGAAATATAATGTTCATGCTAGTAATATATCATGCTAATTATCATTATTACAAGAGATATGTCAAATAAAAAAAAATCTATACATTTCAATAAAAATAATGTCAAATAAAAAAGTATGTCAATAAGAAATAGTAATAAGAAATTGTCAATATCATAATTATAATAAAAAGAAAATCCCATAATCATTATGTCACTAACCCTGTACAGTTTTATCTTTAAAAAATTCATCGATCGAGTAATAGACCTTGTCCAGTAACAAACGTGAGAACGTGAGCGTGTTTCTTAAATAACTGCTGCTTCAAAGAGTCCGGTAATTTATTGTATACTTTTATAGCCATTGCAAGAGCACTTTTTTGGTACAATGCAGTATGTGATGGTGGCAAGTATAACTTAGAATTATTTCTTAAGTTTCTTTTGTGTACTGTTGCAGCCACAGTATATAATTGAGGATTCATTTTTACAAAGATAGTCATTTGCAGTATGTATAAAGAAGGAAGTGTCAAGATTTTCAAAGACTTAAAGTGTTCTTACAAGTGTCAATCGATTGTATGCCTGTTATAGCTCTAATGCATCTTTTTTGGGACTTAAATACTATTTCTCTGTTTGTGGAATTCCCCCAGAATATAACGCCATACCGTAATACCGAATCTACAAATCCGTAATATGCTGTACGAGCTGTTTCTATGCTTACTTATATACGTTACTTTGCTGCTATACGTTTAATTTGTTTCAACGCGTACGCGAAACTATTAATTTTTTTTACAAAGTTGCTCGGTATGGTGATTCCAGTTTAAACTACAGTCTATACTGGGTGTAAGAGACATGAACAGTCAAACGTGAACCATGTATTCTATACGTCAAAATAAGACACATTTCAAAAAATAATTGCTGGGAAATGATTTTTATTTTTTGGTGTTAAAAAATATTGAAAATTGTACTGCGCAACGTAGAGCGCTCAACTCGCACGCAACTCGGAAAACCGTGATATTTTTGCCAGACGGGGCGGCCCCGTTCGTTTGTTTCCGTGCGCATCGAGTGAGCTACATTGAACGCTAACGTTTTGAAGCCATTTTTTGTTCTGAAATACTAAAAATAATGATAATGTTTCTTTGGACAATAATTAAGAAATAATGTTTAGAATATGTTTTCATAAAAATATGAAAAAAAAAATTATGACTTTGACCTTCAATAAAATCGTAACTATCAATTTCCCAGGTATAGTCTAAAAAAACAAAAAATGTTATGATGGTGAGCAGAATACATGGTTTTCGTTTGACTGTTCATGTCTTTTACACCCGTTATATATACCTAAAAATTTTGTCATATTTACTGGTTCAATGTCAACTCCCTTAAAGTTCACCTTAATGTCAACTAGATTAGTTTTTTGTCGAAAATGCATGATTTTTGTTTTCTTTAAATTAATTAATAAGTTATTATCATTTAACCATTGAATTATTGATTTGATTACGTCATTTACTTCTTTTTCATATGTCAATTTATTACTGCATTTGACCACTATGGTACTGTCATCAGCGAATAAAATCATTGGGTGTTTCTGACATTTGGGTAGGTCATTAATATAAAGTAAAAATAATAAAGGTCCCAGAATGGAACCCTGTGGGACACCAAATAAAGATTGTCTATAATCTGAAACAAATCTTTTCTCAGTTTTTGTTTTCTGGCATATTTTAGTTATAATAGTACGTTGTCGTCTATTGCTCAAATATGATTTTAGAAGCTGTAGTGCGTTTCCCCTGATCCCATAAGCACTTAACTTATGTAGTAATATATCATGACGAACATAGTCAAAAGTTTTCGTCATGTCCATGTATATCGCGCAAATAGGGTTTCTTTTATCCATTGACTGAGTTACTAATTTCACTAGATTATAGATAGCCATATTTGTGTTTTTTTGTTTTCAAAAACCGTTTTGTTCTTTGGCAAAGACATTATTTTTTTCTAAAAATGTATATAACCGACTAAATATACATTTTTCGAACATTTTGGAAAATATAGGAATTAGTGAAATAGGCCTGTAATTAGCTGGATCATTTTTGTCACCGCATTTATATATTGGTGTAATAACTGAAGTGTTTAGTGCATCAGGAAATATACCCATTGAAATTGACGCGTTGATTATATGTGACAATGGTATGCTTATTATTTTGGCACTCTGTTTAATTATTTTTGTTGCAATCCCATCATATCCCACACTATTAGTAGATTTTAATGTTTTAATAATCTTTAGTATTTCTAAAGGCGTTGTAGGCCTTATTAATATTGAATTTAGCAGCTTGGGAATACTAGAATTGTTGCTTTTAGAAAACGTAGAAGTACTATGTATCTGGTCAATGTAAAAATTATTTAGTATATCACAAATTTGATTTGGACAAGTAACATATTTTTGTGTCTAATTTTGTTAATAGTTTCTTTAGGATAGTTACAATTGTTGTCATTAATTAATTTCCATGTTGCTTTCGTTTTATTGGCAGCATTCTGTATTATGAAATTATTTTGAACTTTTTGTGTTAATGTTATGATTTTTTTATATCGTAAGGAGTATGATTTCAGTGTTTGCTTATTTTTGTCAGTCCGTCTATGTCTATACTCCCATAAAAGTTGTCTTTTTCGTTGACTGCATAGTCTTATGCGCCGTGTTACCCATTTGAGCTTTTTCCTAATACGTACCTTTCTCTTAATCCACAGAAAACATAAATCATAAAATAAACTATGTCGTCGGCTTATTGCAAGAACTCATTAACTACAAATAATCATCAAGTACACTTAAACGCACGAACGAATTTATCTGGATGAGTTTAATGTAATGCAAAAACACATTTTCTTCTAACTTTTCAAATTTAGACGTTATGACCTATGCATTAAGTCATTAAATACTATTTTAATGTTTTTGGGTGATGTGAAACTCACTAACCACCAATAGTTGTTTTTAGTGATGAAAAAGTGTGTTAATATTCCATTTTGGTAAATAAAATAATCAATAAAAGAATATAATGACTTTTTATGCTTATACTTGACTTACAAAACTGTTAGGTAACAGTTGGCTAAAATTCACTATTTGCACGTAATTAGTTCTGTCATAAACACAATGTGCATCGAAAAGGATTAAAAGAAACTTAGTGACTTTTATCAAATTACATTAACAGCAAAGTATTATCATATTTACTTGGCTAAAACTAATTAATGTCCCATAACAATAAATATCTTTACAAAATTCAATTTTTTTAAACAATAAATGCAGTTAATTAATTCTTCCAGATAGACAGTGACTAAATTTTTCTAACGTTAATGGTATTTAATGAATTCTTTTCGACGTATTTCATTTAAAATCGACGTGGTCCGCGCTGAATAGGTGCAAGGAGTGCGCGGGCGGGGTGCGGACGCGCGGGCTCGATCTGCCTCTGCTGCTGCGGTGATCATTCCGCCGCTGGCCGTTGGACGTAGGGTTGCATTGTATTCATTAGCAGTTAGTGATTTCTAGCAAAATGGATCGACATTTTAATTTTAAGCCCGGAAGAGCTAGTGCGATGTTAATAATGTTAGATAATAAGGAGAATACAAGGAATAATTCAATAGAAGATGTAAGTATTTTATGGTTACGGCTGTTTTAATAATTCCGGGAGCGCGCGGCGTGCGATGTAGTGTCGCATTGTATGAATTAGCAGTTAGTGAATTCTGGCAAAATGGATCGATATTTTAATTTTAAGCCCAGAAGAGCTATTAATAATGTTAGTTAATAAGGTAAATAGTCAAGGAATTATTCAAAGGAAGCTGTAAGTAAGTATTTTTTGGTAACGGCTGTTTTAAGGAAGTGAATAATAGTATTGCAGCGTTCCAATTAAGAAAAACAGTTGATAATTAAGTGAAAACTTATTTATTAGTTAAGAGACACTTATGGCGCGTACAATGGTTTGTAGGAGAGAGAGTGAGGCGTCGGTAAACCAGATTTACATTGGAATCTTATTTAGTGGCGACATCTAGTAACAAACAGCAAAGTTGTTATTCAGTACAAACTTGAATATCCTTACCATACACCCGCCCCATTTAAATTATTCAATACTTTAAATTTTCAAACGAAATAATGACATTATAACTTAGACAATATCCCCCAAACAGATACCGTGAAACATGCCCTAAGGCCTAAGGCTCTTAAAGTATGAAAATAACAATAAAGTTTAACAAATTTAAGTAAATAAGCTAAGTGCTTTTGGCATCATTAAACTAATTAATAAGTATTACAATTTGCTTAAAAATATTTTTAAATTTATAAATAAGCACATCATAGCTTATTTATTATATACTAAAACAGATATAATGATGTAAAAAACAGTACAACAAATCTACAGTACATGTTACTATGAGATAGCAGTACCCCTAGTACGAGTTTGTCAGTTTGCGAGCTCGATCAAACTCGTACTAAGGCCACAGATCAGGTATAACACTTATTTATCATTTTTAATTAATAATACTGAGTTAACTCAAAACATACATTTACAGTTTTATATTGATACAAAACCTAAAATAATATTACAATTTAATTGTTTTGTTCAAAGGGTAAAGGTACAATTTTAGTAATAGGTCTTGAAAATGAACCAGTTTTAGTTTTTACAACAGCAGCACGAATATGATTATCTTTACCTTTATACAACTCAACAACACGCCCTAATGGCCAAGACATGGGTGGTTGTTTATCATCTTTCAATAATACAATTGTATTCAACATTAACTCAGGATTTTCTTTGTACCATTTGTATCTCATCTGTAATGTGTTCAAATAGTCAGTCTTCCATCGTTTCCAGAATTTCTCTCGAAGTTTACATATTTGTTGATAGATATCTAGCCTGTTATCAGGAAACTTTGTGAAATCACCTTCTGGGAACGAAGTAAGACTGCTTCCTATTAAAAAATGAGCTGGTGTGAGACATTGTTCATCACCATCTAAGTCGCTCAATGGGGTTATGGGTCGACTATTCACAATAGCTTCAATTTGTGTTAGAAAAGTATACAAATGTTCATAAGAGAGTATGGTATTTCCTAATACTCTTTTTAAATGATGTTTCACAAGTTTCACAGAGCTTTCCCATAGCCCCCCCCAATGAGCTGCATGAGGAACTATAAAACGCCATTCAATGCTCTCTGAAGCTACATAACTAGCAATTTGCTTAAAATCATTTAGAAACATTTTATGCAATTCATGAAGCTCATTTTTCGCCCCATGAAATGTAGTACCATTATCACTGAATATTTTAGCACATTTACCACGTCTAGAAAGGAATCTACGGAAGGCATTTAAAAATTCTTTAGTAGTAAGATTAGAAACCAATTCAATATGAATTGCTTTAGTACTTAGGCAAACAAAAAGACATATATAACCTTTAGTTATGATAGGTTTTCTCATTCGGGCAACCTTGACCGACAGTGGCCCTGCAAAGTCTATGCCTGTGAACAAAAAAGGTCGAGAAGGTGTTACACGATACTTAGGCAAGTCAGCCATTATCTGCGAAGCAGTTTCAGCCCTATACCTGCAACAGCGCACACACATATGTATAAAATGACGAATACAACTTCGTGCATTCAACGGCCATACAAATCTTCGTAAACTAGATAACGTCGTCTGCGTTCCTGCATGCAACAGTCTCTCATGCTCATACCTAATTAACAAATTAGTGATATGACAGCGAGCTGGTAGTAGCAATGGGAACTTTTGCTCAGCTGGTACATTAGCATGACGTAAACGACCGCCCACGCGAAGCATTTTCTCGTCATCTAAAAATATATTTAAATATTTAAGAGACTTTGAGCCACCACCATGCTTTGAGGAAGCATAACCATTGATATCTTTTTGAAAATGTGCATGCTGCACACATTTAATTATAGAAATGGACGCCTGCTTGAGCTCTTTAGCTGTTAAAAAATTTGTGTTTTTAGATTTAGTTTTTGTATTGTTAATAAATCTCAGCACATATGCCATTATCCTAACTAAGCGACTCCAGCTAGAAAATCTTTCAAATAAACCAAGAAAACCATTTTTACTTTCCTCCTGTGTAAGAAGTGACACACTTGACACAACAGATTCAACTTGTGTCAATTCAATGTCTGACGAAACCTCAGGCATTACTTGAGGTGAATGAAACCAAGGTGAATCAGGCTTTGAAAGCCAGTGGGGCCCAAAGAACCATAATTTGCAATTGGGAAGCTCTTGTGGCTCCATACCACGTGAGGACACATCAGCAGGGTTCTCTGATGACTTAACATGAAACCATTTGCTTTTATGGGACAAGCTTTGTATTTGGGCAACTCTATTAGAAACAAAAATATCACGTTTAGCAGGATCATTTTTAATCCAACATAGAGTAATCATGGAATCAGTCCAATAAAATAATCTATCAGAGGGAATATTTAAAATTTTGGAAACAGTGCTCATAAGTTTGGAAAGTAACAGTGCAGCACAAAGCTCTAACCTTGGCAAAGTAACATGCTTGAGAGGAGCAACTCGTGTCTTCGCACAGACTAAGTGGACTGTAATATTTTCAATATGACTGCAGCGAACGTACAAAACACAGCCATATGCCTTCGTGGAGCTGTCTGCGAAGCCATGAAGCTCTATCTTCTCTGCATTGGGAATAAGCATATAGCGAGGCACTGAAATGACATTCAAACATTCAAGATTTTTACAAAATAATTTCCATTTAAACAGAATAGCATCAGGCACCCTGAGATCCCAGTCAATATTAGCCTTCCAGATTTCCTGCATTATTAATTTAGCATACACAGTAACTGGAGCAATGAAACCCAAGGGATCATAAACCTTAGCAATATCTGACAAAATCCTTCGCTTAGTGTATTCTTTTATTGAAACTGTATATTTGGGTACATCTACTTGGAACTTGTCCGAGGAGGGTTCCCACTTTAATCCCAAAGTTTTTACACAAAACTCTTCTTTATTATCAAAAGAAAATTGACGTTTCTCACGTCTATCAGGAGGAATCCGCGACATCAATTCAGAACTGTTAGAAGACCACTTATGTAACTCAAATTTTCCTTTACCTAATAATGTTTGCAATTCATTCATTGTATTCAATGCAGAGGAAAGGTTATTTTCACCATGTAAAATGTCGTCAACAAATGTGCTATTTAATAATGCATTAGAGGCAGAGGGATAATGCTCACCTTCATCCTCAACTAATTTCACCAACGTTCTAGTAGCAAGGTAACTGGCAGAGGCTGTCCCATATGTGACAGTATCGAGTTGAAGACATTTTACATCTTGTGATGGATTATCTCTCCATAAAATACGCTGAAGAGTTTGGTATGGAGATTTCACTCGTATCTGCCTGTACATTTTTGTTATGTCAGATGCAAATACATAGATATAGGTACGAAATTTGAGGAGTATGGTAAACATATCAGGCTGCACCACTGGGCCCACAAGAAGTACGTCGTTTAAGCTTAAACCAGACGACGTAGGTTGAGAGCCATTAAAAACAATTCTAAGCTTAGTAGTAGAAGAGCTATCTTTTATTATAGCATGATGCGGCATGTAATATTCAATTTGGTTACCTTTGTGAGGATTTATATCAACAAAATGGGCATGACCGAGGTCGATAAACTCATCTATAAATGCTTTATAATTTTTAAAATATTCAGGATTATTTTGAAATTTCCTTTCTAACGACATAAGGCAACAGAAAGCAACATTGTATGAATTACCCAACTTTGGAAGAAGATCTCTATTAACTGGCAGATCTACATGGTACCGTCCGTCTTCACCCCTTGATACTGACTCTAAGTAGCTCTGCTCGCATCTTTTCTCCTGAAATGACAAAATAGGATGATTAGGCATTTCTTCTAGTTGCCAAAATTTTTTAATGTCATTATGTAACACAGACAAATGACAAGGACTCTTGAGACTTGTGACATGTTGGCCGGTTACAGATATTTCACCACAAAATACCCAACCAAATGCAGTATTTATTAATGTAGGCATATTTGGGCCCAAGTCCAGTTTGCCTTCTTTAAGACATTTTGCAAAACATGAAACACCAAGTATCATATCAATCTCCTTAGAGATATTAAACTTTGGGTCCGCTAAATGCAAATGCATAAGAGACGGCAGTGCCTCTTTGGACACATCCACCATAGGTAAGGGATCAGTAATAAATTCTAACACACCAAATTCTGAACAAATTTTAAAATCAGAACAGTGAGAATAAACTGATAATGGAATCTTATGTTTTATTTTACATGTATGACCTCCCACCCCGGCCACAGCTAGGTCTGTATCTTCAAAATCTACACATTTTAACTTATTAGCAAATGCAGAGCTAATATAATTCTTTTGGCTTCCTATATCCAAAAGTACCACACATTCATAATGCTTACCTTCATTGTCACATACATATACTAATGCAGTAGGCAGAAGAGACACCTGATATGTAGAGGTATTATTATTTTGTGTAATCACTGAAGATGTCATTACTATATTTGTCGGGGGTTGACATTGGGAATCAGTAACTGTTTTGTTGGAAGCTACAGTTATATTACATGTCTGTGAATCAAGGTGTAATAAATTATGATGCCTTTGCGAACACTTTTTACAAACAATGTCTCTAGAACAACTACTTGTAGCATGTTTGTTTGACAAACAAACAACACACAAATTTGCATTATTCACAAATTTGTTTCTATCACTTGTAGCCAATTTTGTGAACTTAAAACATTTTGATATTGAGTGATTTTTATTACAATATAAACAACAAATTGACTTACCAGTTGAATTATTGCTGCTGCCTACAGTGACATGAGCAGTGCTCTTTACAGGCATAAGCTTTGCAGGGGCCACTGCCTCTTCACGGCATAACATATCCAATGCTTGACAGCGCTGTTGGATAAAGGTTAGAAATTGTTGCAAACTAGGAAAATCACTTGCACTTCTCTGCAATTCAAAATCACGTAAAGAACTATAATCAATTTTAGTAGACAAAACATGAATGAGAATAATGTCTTCTAAATTAGAAATATTCAGTGATAACAGTGAATTATAATATTGCATAAAATCATTTAACAATTTTCTTAATGTATAAGATTTACCATTAACTTTGTTTAAAGACAAAATATGTTGTAAGTGATAATTAGCTATAAGCACCTTATTGTCATACCTTGACGTAATAACAGACCATGCCTTTACATAGTTTTCATTCGTACACTCCAAAGTCGTAACTAATGAAGCGGCTTCGCCGACTAAACACGACTTCAAATAGTAGAATTTCTGCACGGGACCAAGATCTTCATTATCGTGCACCATCGTGACGTATAAGTCCTTAAACGAAAGCCAATCCCCATAACTTCCACTAAACTTAGGTAGTGATATCTTGGGAAGATTAGGCTTGCGTACTTGCTCCTGCGACGAAGAATCGCTCGTCGATGACATGGAGGAACGATGCTTTATTTGTTCACGACGTTTACGAATTTCAGTTAGAAGTTTTTGACACTTGCACTCAACTTTCGAACCCTCAGTGCTTTCAGTCGGATCCATTGCTTCTAAATTCAGGTTCACGTCCTCCAGCTTTGTAAAAAGATTACTTAGGCGTTCAGCTGCAACATCCAGTGAGGCGATTGATTGCACAGTGTTCATGTCCCCTAGCTCATTCTCCACAAGAGTGATACGGCCTTTTACGTATCGTCTTATATTTATTAGTCTTAGTTTCTCTTGAAGTATATCGCCGCGTGCGTCGTCGAATTTGTCACCGGTCTCCGCCATTTTGTGTGTGCGCGGCTGCTTTCGTTAAGCACAGTTCCCGCCGGTCGTACAATTTTCAATTTCGCAAACGAATACAGTGTGGAACTCGCTGATTTGTATTGCACTCCGAAGAAGGACCATGAATAATAGTATTGCAGCGTTCCAATTAAGAAAAACAGTTGATAATTAAGTGAAAACTTATTTATTAGTTAAGAGACACTTATGGCGCGTACAATGGTTTGTAGGAGAGAGAGTGAGGCGTCGGTAAACCAGATTTACATTGGAATCTTATTTAGTGGCGACATCTAGTAACAAACAGCAAAGTTGTTATTCAGTACAAACTTGAATATCCTTACCAGGAAGTATATTACAAATTTGATGTGTTATATTCAACAGATCTTGCTACATGGCAACAAAAGTATGAACAACACGTGCTGTTAAAAGAACAAAGTAGGGAAGCCAAAGAGCTAGATAAAATTCGGTCTAATTCAGATGAAAACTTTAATTCTATTACGTTAGATTTACAAAAGGTTCTTCATATGCCATCTAGCAATGTCTCTCTTCTGTATTACCTACGCAAGCTGAACATTTACAATGCTACCATTTACGAAGCTCGTAAACCAAATGATGGTTTATGTTACTTATGGTCAGAAATAGATAAGAAAAAAGGGAGGCACAACTTTATATCTATGGATTAAACGTTTACCATTAACAATAACAGAGATATAAATTTTTTCTGACACCTGCAGCGGGCAAAATCGCAGCCAATATCTTTTATGCTTGATACTTTATTTAGTTCAGACAACACATCTCAAAGTTATAGAGCACAAATATCTTGAGTCTGGACACACTCACATGGAAGTGGACAGTATGCATAGCGCTATTGAAAATCAAATGCGCCGTATGTCAATTTTATCGATGACAGATCTTTGTAATGTCATTAGATTAGCGAGGTCAGGTAGAAATAACAAACAGGGTATACCAAGAAACCTTATGAACCTATAGTGATGGATAACACAGATATTTTGGACTTAAAAGATCTAAAAGAGAATTTGTTACAAAATCGATTGGTTTCTACTGATGGACAAAAACAGCAGTGGCTGAAAGTTAAATCTTTCAGGTTTGAGATAAAATCTCCTAATGTTGTCAAATATCGATATGACTACTTCTCCGAATATAAAGAGCTGAATGTATCAAGTTCAGCTACTGATAGTCGGACTGGTAGGCAAAATTAAAATCTACGAAAGCGCAAACATAACAAAGACGCTGTGAAAGAATTTGATTACAATACTTGCATTTTTTTTCAAATGTAAGTATTGTAATCAAATTCTTGCGTATAACCAAAAATTACCCATCACAATAGCCAAAAAAAGAGATCTATTAAAAATGTGCACATAAAAAATTATCCCTCCTCAACTCCATCATTGGTATAAGAACATACCAGATAAAGAAGGGCGAGATGTTTTGCCAGAATAATGCTCAGATGCAGAAGAATCTTCTGATGTTGAGGAGTAACTGTAGTCGTTTTTTTTCTTTATTAATCCTACTAAATTATTACATTTGACAAAGAGAAATGTCATTTTAGTTTCCAAAGAATTTACTTACCTAGTTTAAGCAACACTGTGTTCATATAAAGGCTGATTATTCGTAATAAATTAGAGCTCATAAATACTCACACCTAAGTGCGATTTTAACGCAAAAATTAACTGTCAAAATTTTGTTCAAATGTTTGCGGTGTCCTACTGATCAAAGTTCCTTACTGTCCACACGGACGAAGTCGCTGGTGGCAGCTAGTTTGTCATGATTTTGGCATGTTAATGATAGAAAAAGTTCATTAATTTATTTCTCACTAGCTTTTGCCCGCGACTTCGTCCGCGTGGAATAGTTACTTTAGGCAGCATTTTTTGTGTAGGTACTTATTATGCAAAAAACACACATATAAACTGCAGTGCACTACAGTAAATGGCATTTTTACAATCTACCATTTTAAGTTTTTCCATCCTTTGCTACTTACATGCAACCTTTCATCCCCACATGGGTCAATATTTCAAAAACGCTAGAACAATATTTGCGTTTCATGGTTTTATCTTCGACACTGAGGAATCGCATAAAAATTTTCATTTCATATTTCAGCCCCTTCATTCCCCTTTTCACAAAAAGGTAGGTTTTATTCCATTTCGAGGTTCAGTCTATTTTTGTACCAAATTTCAATAAATTCGGTCCAGGTGTTAGGCGTGAAAGCGATTAAGCTAAAAAGTCACGTCCACTACCTTGGATCTCAAAATGGATGCTGTATTCTGAATCCTGACTCTGAATACAGCATCCATTTTGAGACCTCCGAAAACTACAAAACTGATACCCCTATCAAGTTTAATGGTGTATTAGGAATCGGGACCTCAGAAAACCACAAAAATGACACCCATATCGATTTTATATTAAAAAGTCGCGACCGCCATCTTGGATCTCGAAATAGATGTCGTATTCGGAATCGGGACCCTCAAAAGCCACGAAAATGATACCCATATTGACATTATGTTAAAAAGTCGCGTCCGCCATCTTGGGTCTTTTTAAAAATGGTTGTTGTATTGGGAATCGGGACCTCCGAAAACTACGAAAATTTTACCCTTATCGAATTTATATTAAAAAGTCGCAACCGCCATCTTGTATCTCGAAATAGATGTCGTATTCGAAATCGGGACCCCCGAAAACCACGAAAATGCCACCCATATTGACATTTTGTCAAAAAGTCGCGTCCGCCATCTTGGATCTTGAAATAGATATTTTATTCGTAATCCGGATCCCCAAAAACCACGAAAACGATACCCATATTGACATTATGTTAAAAATTCGCGTCCTCCATCTTGGATCTCAAAATGGATGGTGTATTAGCAATCGGGACCTCAGAAAACCACAAAAATGACACCCATATCGATTTTATATTAAAAAGTCGCGACCGCCATCTTGGATCTCAAAATAGATGTCGTATTCGGAATCGGGACCCTCAAAAACCACGAAAATGATACCCATATTGACATTTTGTCAAAAAGTCGCGTCCGCCATCTTGGATCTCGAAATAGATGTTTTATTCGTAATCCAGATCCCTAAAAGCCACGAAAACGATACTCATATTGACATTATGTAAAAAAGTCGCGTCCGCCATCTTGGATCTCAAAATGGATGGTGTATTAGGAATCGGGACCTCATGAATGATACCCATATCGATATTATATTAAAAAGTCACAACCGCCATCTTGGATTGGATTTTTATTTGTTATCAAGTGTCTAAATTCAAAGTTTCATGGTTTTATCTTTAACCATGACGAACTTCCATACAAATTTTCATCCCCAATTTCATCCCCACATGGGTCTAAATTTCAAAAATCCTAGAATTAATATTTCTTTCTTTCTTATTAAGTCCCTAATTTCAAAGTATCATGGTTTTATCTTTAATAATGACGAAGTCCCATACAAACTTTCATCCACTATTTCACCCCCATACAGGTCAAAATTTCAAAAATCTTAGAACATATATTTCTTTCTGTCTTATTAAGTGCCTAAATTCAAAGTTTCATGGTTCTATCTTCAAAAATGACGAACTTCCATACAAACTTTCATCCCCTATTTCAACCCATACAACCTTTTTTTTGCGATAAAAAGTAGCCTATGTCCTTTCCCGAGATCTAATCTATAGTTGTACCAATTTTCATCACAATCGGTTCAGTGGTTTAGACGTGAAAGCTTAACAGACAGACAGACAGACAGAGTTACTTTCGCATTTATAATATTAGTAAGGATGATTTGGTTTCGGTCATCCTTTGTTTTTGCCATAGCTTAAAATGATATTCTTTCAGAAACCAAATCCTAACTTAATTTTTATATCTAATTTAAGAAGTTGTTAATAGCAGATTATTATAAAATGTTTATGGCAAGAAGTCATTAACTTTGATTTTTAGCTTTTAAAAAAAACGTTCAGTATATTGAAATTAATGTTTTGTTGATTTGAAAAATAAATATATTACACTGTTAAACTGCATTTAATTTTTTTTTATACCTATTGTATTTAACATGATATGGCACATTTAAGATTGAAAAAGTTCATTAATTGTTTTCTCACAATTTGATTTTGGTCACTTAGTGAGTTCTTGAAATAAGCCGACGATGTATAAGATTCTATGAATTCGTCATAGGCACTGTTTGGGTCATGATTTTGAAAAACTTCATAAAAACTTAGTCCTTGCAAGCAGTTTAAAAATTTGTCTATATTTTCAGAAGAATAATCCCGTCTCTTAACATACCAGTATTGTAATTTGCTTTTCCTTTGAAATGGACAGCTTTGGGCGGTGTGATCAGATAATGCAAATTCTAGTACTTTCTGTTTACACCCCTTAATATTTGTCGCTTTATTATCTAGACATGATCCACTACTAAGTCTGGTCGGTTCTCGAATTAACAGTTTAAGATTATGATTCAGTAAAAGATATTCAAAATTTCTAGTTACATTGTTACACTTAAGAATGTCAATATTAAAATCCCCGCATAATATAATTTTCTTTTTCTTATTACTAAGTTTACATAGTACATAGTCTAATCTTTTCATAAAAAAGTTAATGTCAGAGTTGGGTATTCTGTATACACAAAGAATTATAATATTATATGATGTCAAATCAATTGCACAACATTCAAAGGTAAACGGTGAAGAGCAGGCCAATATTTCGTCAAGTTCCCTGTATTCCAAATCTCGACGCAACAAAATGCATGTACCCCCTCGTTTTTGTTTACTTCTTGAGTATACAGGGTGTAAAAGACATGAACAGTCAAACGAGAACCATGTATTTTGCTCACCATCATAACATTTTTTTTGATAGTTACTATTTTATTGAAGGTAAAAGTCGTAATTTTTTTTTTCATTTTTTTATGCAAACGTATTCTATACGTTATTTCTTAATTATTGTCCAAAGAAACATTATAATTTTTTTTAGTATTTCATAACAAAAAATGGCTTCAAAACGTTAGCGTTCAATGTAGCTCACTCGATGCGCACGGACACTAACGAACGGGGCCGCCGTCTAGCAAAATTATCGTGGTTTTGCGAGTTGCGTGCGAGTTGAGCCCTTTACATTGCGCGGTACAATTTGCAACTTTTTTTAAGACCAAAAAATAAAAATCATTTCCCAGCAATATTTCTTTTGAAATATGTCTTATTTTGATGTATAGAATACATGGTTCTCGTTTGACTGTTCATGTCTTTTACACCCAGTATAGCTGCAAGTTTATAGTTATATAGTTATATTTTCTTATGGTCTTCTTTGGGTATGAAGTGTTCACTAATGCATATTACATCGATTACAGATGTTTCTGAAAGTTCTTGTAGACATGCTTCCAAAAAATCAGTTTTATTTAACAATCCCGCTATATTCTGGTGTAAAATATTAACGTATATGTTTTCACTATTGACGAAAGGAATTGTCTGACTCCGGGTTATGTAACTCAACTTGTGTAGTATGACGATTTTGGATATAGGAGGGACCTTCATTTGTCGAGCAGTCTTCAATTGTTTAAGTTTAAGTCGTAGTTTAAGTTCAAATTCGAGTCAACAATATATGCATATTCCTTCACTGATACGTCAAGGCATAACAAATTATTAAATGTTTCTATTCGCCAGTTATACATTATTGCATAGTCTCCACATCTATATGTGGGCAGACATATATAGGTAATTCAGAAGTTGAGAAATGTGAAACACCGTTGACTCACAAATGATTTATTTCACGACTCACAAATTATCGCACTTCTTACTTTCTAAAAAGACACTTCCGCACGCTTCGGTGGTTACGAATCGAATGCGCACAAGTCAAGATGGCCGCCTTATTATACTGCCAACCATAGATAATCTTGAGCTTCAATTCTTTTTTTTTAAAAAACCGTTAACGTTAATTTAACAAATATTTTTTTAATGTATTTTCTATAAAACGATAACAGTCGGCCATCCTGAATCCTGCGAGTCCTCTCGTAGCCATAGTTATGTACAACATATTATTTTATATAATCAATAACTTACTGAATTAATAAAAATTTTTGATTGATCTGTTTTGTATATAAGCACTATAGTTAGGTAATATTTAAGTACTGACATGAAAAATTAAAACTTACATAATCAATTACAATTTACACTGTATTACGTATTTAAATTATAGTTTCTATTATTTTATAAATTATTATTAATAAAGATTACAATTCTTTTATCACTGTTATTAGCAATCAAATTTCATGTTCCGGCAATCCACGTACCTAATAAATTGTTCCATCAATTTCATTATTCACATAATTTACTTAACAATTCAAATATCAATCTTATTTATACACTCCCGACATGGCTTATTGGCCTCTTTTGTGTATAAATATATCTCAATAATCTAGCGTCTCATATCGACGATCCCTAAGTATAATCACATAACTGAAAATAGTAAATTTTACAGGAGAGCGATTCAAAGATTTTAGATTTGTTCGTTGATCTGTAAATTTTAAAGTATATATCCAATGGTTTCCAAAATCGGCAAGTAAACAGAAGATTCAGGTAGGAATATGATGAATATATATTTATTTTAATTTTAATATTATATATATGTTATATTGCAGTTACTGATCTTGACTTCGGAACATAACAACCATTTGATTATTCAAGTGGCACATACTGCATTTTACATGGGGAATTACTTAACGACAAACGATGTAAATGGTATTTAATTATTTTGTTGCCGGAAAAGTTATTACTTTATTTACAGATACGGGATTAGACAAATGAATAATAATGATTAATTCTAAATTAAGTTTTATTAGTTTAGGTATCACAATCAGCATAACAATCATATTTTTTTAATGATATTACATCATAAATCAGTCTCAAAAAATCAGTGGAAACAGTAAGCTTAATTTAAAATTACAAAAAAGTTAAATCAACAATAATAATGAAAATAACACAGTTTTTTATAAAATAACAATGGCAAAAATGACATCAAAGAGATATATATATATATATCAAATAACATAGAATAAAATTAAAAAAAAACTCTTACTTCTTATTTGTTATATAATATATTATCTAGTTAAAGTAATATTGCAGACAATAATATTGCAAAAGTAAAATAACACAATTTCTATAATATTTTTATTATTATTTTTATTAAAAGTAAGTAAATGGGAGCATTAATCTTCAGTCATTCTTATCTTAAATCAGTCTTTCCCAATGATTTTGACATGAATACTTATAACCATTAACAATAAAATAACTTTTTATTAATTATATTACTAATTCAAATACTTATCTTGTAATACCACGTAATATAATAAAATAATATTGTAATAAAATGTAAATTTTTCATTATTTTTCAATTAAGTACGTATTAAAAAGAATGGCAAATTAATTATGAGTATTAATCTTCATTGTTATCTGAGTCAGAAATGTATCCTTGTTGAAATGAATTGTAATAATTATGATATTTTGTAGGAATTACCAAGTTGTCACATAAGTATTTTAAATCATTAATTTTTAAAGCAGGTAATGGAAGAAGTCCTCTATATGCTTTTCCTATTGTAACTTCTTGATCAGGCAGATTTTTACGTCTTCTATTTTGGGTCCTAGATACTATCAAACGACTGTAACTATCTTGACCAAAATCAGTTTTATAGTAGAAAATATCGGGATCTGAGGGGCCTACTTAAATCTCTCTTATTTTAGACCACAGAATTTTATTGTTGCTATCATTTTTGGACCAATTTTTGCCATCGAGTAATACTTTAAAGTTAAATACATCGTCATTGGACATTTCCTTTACATCATATGGAGTTCCAGACTCTTTGGCCCAACTAACTAAAGTAAACCATTGTTCAGGCGTGTATATGGTCTTATTTTTTGCAGAACGTTCTATCAAAGCATGGATACTGTCGTTCTCGCTTTGCGTATGCCCCTTTTCTAAAAATCTGTGAACTATGTTAACATTAAACTTTTTGGCGGCATACAGATAAAAGGCGAACACTATTCTGTTTCTGTTTTGTCCGCTGCAATTATCAGAATAAAAATAAAACGATTCAATACCTTTTTCTGAGTTGCCTTTGATGTATTCAAACAAGCAGCTCGCCACTTCGTTTGCTCCTTTTTTGGCAATACCCTTATGCCACACGTAACATTTCCCAATCTTTTTGCCCATGTCGAATATAGTAAAATTGAAAACGGAAAGTTTTCGTTTATAATACAAAACACTAGTTTCAGCATGAGGAGTTGACAAGACCTTTTGAAAATCAAAAGCAGCTGTTAAAGTATCGTTAGGTGAGTTAATAGCGCGTAGTTTGTCTTGATTTTTTAATTTCCTGGCCATATCTTTATTTTTAATGTGACTATCATATTTTGTGAAGACTTCCAAATCTACTGGCTTCGGACTGTTTTTGAATGCCGTACACTCATCACACTGATCTTTTTTAGGGCGATGGAATTCGATATTAAAGTGGTTATTCAAAATATCTGTATATTGCCTAACAGTCATTGCTCTATTAGAATATAAATCAGACTCTGAAATCCAATCATTATATAATTTAAACATTTTATTTATTGTGAGATCGCTATCTAAGTATAACTTGGAAGAATCTTTGCGGGTATAATGAGATTCAATTGGTGAAAAAGATTTCACATGATCAGTTACACTACGAATCATTTCATCGTCTATAATTATACGATGATTTTTGTGATGACCTCTGTCGTCACCTTTGATAAGAATCCCATCGCCATGTCCTAATTTGTTTAAAGCAGTTCGAACAATGCCTTCTCCAATAGCAAAAGTGTTTAGAAACATAGTTCTGCATACTTTAGTTTTATTCGCTCCCCCTAAGTTTTCAGGTAAAAATATCTAATAGTAAACTTTCTATTTGATGGGGTTTCAGTAGTTACTCGTCTTTTCGTTATTCTTTCACAGTAACGTGTCAAGAACTCCCATTGGCGCACGCGTTCACCAAGACTCCAAAATCTTTCAAACAATTCGTTTCTTATAGTTTGGCAAATTTTTTCATTACATTTAACTCTACATTTATCACTACAAGCAGGTAACAGTTTTTTCGGAGGTCTTATCTTTCCGTTACGACTCTTGTATTCTTGACCTAAATTTCTTAACAATTTTCTTTTATTATCTTCCCATTCGCTTTTATGTATCCTTCGAACTTTCCCCTCATCTTTTTTCTTTGTTAACTTCCTCTTTCTCAATTTTTCTGTAATAATGATTTCGGAATTGCTTGATTCAGAATCGGCTTTGTAGGGACTATTTACTGATTCTTCAGGTATTGTAGCTAAGGGTGAGTTTACTGCATTGGTAATTGTGGATACTGAAGGCAAACTCAATTCAGATATTGCAGAATTAATAGAAGTAGAAGGAGAGACTAACGGTGTGCTCGTATTAATATGGGTTCTACGGCTTTTTGGCGTAGTAATGACAGTGCTTTTTATATTAGACGCCGGTGTCTTTGATATATATAACTCTAAATCAGTCTTATTTGATTCTTCTATCATTGGTGCCAATGGAGAGTCAACTGTGATAACTGTTGCTACAGATAACAAACTCAAGTTGGGAGTCATTGTAAGATCCATGTTGTTTACTATAGTTGAAATAGAAGGAGAAAACAAACTTATGTTATCATTAGCATGATCTTTAGAATTTTCTGGTTCAAGGGCAATAATAACTTCAGTGTGAGAAATTATATCATGTTGCTCATTCATTTCAAAACCCGCAACAGTATCATTTAGTGGACCTGAAAAATAAACAAAATAATTTAATAATTTACCTATACAATAATGACAGTAGTTATTATTGTAGTTAACTTTTTCTGTTCGAAGGACCTTCAGAATTGTTTTTTGTGCTTATTATTCTCAGTTCTTCTACTTCTGATTTACAATAGTCAGCTGGCAATGGTGACACTAAAACAAAAATAAATTAATAAATACTTCAAACTATCACAAAATCTAGCGTTTTACGAATGGATATCATTATAAACAATGGTTCCTTATTATAAAAATCAATAAATGACAAATAAATTATGAATAATCATATTATGTTTCAGATATACAACTAAGTAACTACTTAGTATTCCAAAGAATATAATTTAATTACCCACGCCGTACAATTCAGTAACTACCATTTACTCCAAAAATAAAATATTATTTCCTACGTACAATATAGTAACTACCATTTACTCGAAAAATGCAATATTATTTCCCACGTACAAATAAGTAACTACCGTCTACTCGAAAAATGTAATATTATTTCCCACGTACAATTAAGTAACTACCACATATTGATTTAACAACAATCTGTTTACCGGTGTATAATTTACTATCTGTCATATCGTGGTATTTTCAAGGGATATTCACATATATAACTGTAACACAGCGATGCCATACTTAATGACTAAAACAAAGCATTTTTGTTTTCTTTTATGTACAAATAATATTGCAAAACTTCATAAAACTAAGTATAAATTATTTGGACATTAAATATTTTCAAAAAGAAACTTAACCGATAGTGGCTTAGTTCCATCTATATGTTTCTGAAGTGGATAATCACTCATTTCCTCGACTGGAACAGGTATATTTAAAGATTTGAACATTTTTTTACTTCTATAGTTCATTTCGGCAAGATTTCACTATAGCATGAGCGATGCGACTGCGCCGTTCGAGTTTGCGCTCGTAACTGGCACAAGCGGTGTGCGGGAGGCCCCCCGCGCATTGACGCCCCAACGTATGATTCATGTAGTGGTACTTCGGTATCATTACGACGGAAAATATAATTTAAATTGCAGTTATAGCATTTAACATACTTCGAAATATTTATATTTATTGAACTTTTTCACTTTTTTCTTGCATAAACCGATAGAGTTACTTCTTAGGAAGCCAAAGAAACAAAAAACTGAAAATCACGCAAGTGCCAGATCTGGGATTATACTTAGGGACCGTCGATATGCAGATGATTATAACTGCTATTTACACACTCCCGACTTGGCTTATTGGCCTCTTTTGTGTGTAAATATATCTCAACATCTGGCGTATCATATGCAGATGATTTCTTATGACTAGATGCTTCAAAAATTTGGCTTATCGGCCTCATGCGCATCGTAGTCTTCCTCTTATATCCAAATATCTTAAATTTATTTCCAACACCTCTTACAATTTTCAATAATATTATATTACAATCATCATAACAGTTTATATGAATAAGGCTCATCTTCATGATTCATGTAAACATATTCAATTCATAATTATTAATTTATTACATTTACAACTATGTCACAATCATTTCTCGACTTATCATTGCCTACTTCAAGTTCACCCTCATTATCAGATGAGTCGTTACAATTTCCCTTTTTCAATCCCTCATCATCCGTTTCGTCATTCAAGTATTCTTGAGTGTACGTCATCCAAGGATATATTTTATCTACAGCTATAATTCCCTCATACCTCCTATTCTGTTTTCTTGTTAAGGGTGTATCTTCGATAACATACCTATCATGATCTAAAGCTTTGATAATTCTATAAGGACCTTGCAGTTTGGGTAATAGCTTTTTTGATTTACCATTATTATTTGAAATATCTCTCTCTATTCTTACTAGATCACCTACTTCGTATTTCCTAGCTTCCTTACGTTTGGAATCAAATCTTCGCTTTTGCTTAATTTGTTCACTTGCTACTCTTTCATTAACTTCACGTCTTATGTCATCTAAAGATTTTAAATTTTTATTCTCACAGTCGAGTAAAGAAGATACTACGTTATCACCTTTCGTACGTAACCTCTGTCCGAATAAGATTTCTGATGGGCTTTTTCCTGTCGTTTTATTGATCGTTGTATTGAGTCCTAGCTGTATGTCTTCTAAATGTTTATTCCATTCATTTTCAGGACGGTTGTGGTTTTTGGAAGCTAATGAGGCTAATATTGTGCGGTTGTACCGCTCTACCTGTCCGTTTGCCCTAGGAGTAGCGACGGCATTTAACACATGTCGTATGCCCAATTTACCAACAAATTCCTTAAAAACCTTACTAGTGAAAGATGTGCCTCGGTCACTAATTATTCGCCGTGGCACTCCAAATAGACTAAAATAATTACTTAATACCTTTAATGTTGTTTTGGTTTTGGTATTCTTAACACCGTATAGATTAATGTATTTTGAATAAGCATCTATTATGACTAATAAATACGTATTTTTTTGATTTACTTTTTATAAATGGACCTAAATGATCCAAATGAATGGTGTGAAAAGGTTCTTCTATTTTTGGAATGGGGTAAAGTAAACCTTGTTTTTTTCCCGAGGGAATTTTGTGGTAAGCACACTCCAAGCAAGATTCCACATACTTTTTAACAAACCTCCTCATTCTTGGAAACCAATAGGAGTCTCTTAATTTTTCCAAGGTTTTCTCCACCCCAAAATGTCCCAATTCATCGTGGTTTTTCTGAAGTAATTGCCACCTAACCCCTTTTGGTACCATCCATTTTAATTGATCATTAACAATACGGTACACCTTTCCGTTTTTTACTTTATAATTTTGATGAACATCAACAACATTTTTGGTATTTGAATCTTCTAAAATATTTTTGATCTTAACTATCTCATCATCTACGTTCTGCATAGTTACCAGCCAGTCTTCCGCCTCCACGCTTAAAACATCAAACATACAATCCGTTTCTCTACCTATTTCAATAGCGTTCCTGCTAAGCGCATCTACATGGGACATACGAGAGCCTGGTCGATACTCTATGCTACAATCATATTCTTGAATTTGCAACCACCATCGACTTATCCTTGGTATAATGTCCCTTTTGGACAAAGTTGTTCTCAATGCATTGCAATCAGTAATAATAGTAAATTTCATACCTAATACATAAAATCTAAACCTGTTTAATGAGGCAACCACAGCCAGGATCTCTAACTCAAAAGAATGATATTTCTGTTCTTCTGAGCTAGTTTGTCGACTATAATATGCCACAGCTTTGAGTTTACCAGTGTCATCTTCTTGAAGAAGCATACCAGCTATGCCAGTTTTACAAGTATCAGTGTGTATTTGTGTTTTAGCTGATGGATTGTAGATTGCTAGAATAGGCCTCTTGAGTAATTCGGATTTTAAAAATAAAAAGGCCTTGTCTTGTTCAGCGCCCCAATTCCATTTTACATTCTTTTTTAAAAGACAAGTCAATGGTGAAGCAATTATTGCAAAGTCCTTTACAAAACGCCGTAAGAAACTCACGAGTCCTAAAAATTGACGGACTTCGTGCTGATTGGTAGGTGCCTTATATTTTTCTACCGCCTCTGTTTTCATAGACCCTGGGCGAACACCTTCTTTAGTTATTTCGAACCCTAAGTAATCTATTGTCGTATGAAAAAATTTACATTTAGCTATTTTCAGAGTTAATCCGGCTTCCCTTAATAATTTGAATACAGATTCCAATCGTTCCATCCCTTGTTGAATAGTATGTGCGGGTATTATTATATCATCCATAAATGCAAAAACATCACGATTACGGCTATCTTTTAACATTTTATTTATGGTTTTTTGAAAAACTGAAGGTGCATTTGCAAGCCCAAACGGCATCCGCGTAAACTGATACTGACCATCAGGGGTCACAAAAGCAGTCTTATCCTGAGAGGACGGAGCAATTGGAATCTGGTAGTACCCAGAAGCTAAATCGAGTGTTATAAAATATTTGTAACCCCCAAGACTGTCTATCTGGTCTTCTATCCTCGGTAAAGGGTAATGCTCTCTAATAGTTTTGGAATTTAGAGCTCTGTAATCAACGCAGAGTCTTTTATCTCCAGTTTTCTTTTGCACTAGAAGCATAGGGCTAGCATAAGAGGAAGCTGATTCTGTAATAACACCGCTATCTAACATTTCTTTTATCATTACCTTTACCTTTGCTCTTTCGGTATGGGCTAACCTGTAAGGTCGGTACACCACAGGAGTTGCATCTTTTAAATTTATAGTCATTTCAGTCAAATTCGTCAATCCTAAGTCAGAAATCCCAAATGAAAAACAATCCCTATAACTATTTAACATATCTTCTAAAGAAACTTCCTCCTCACTTAAAGTATTTCCTAATGAAATTTGATCCATTTTAAAACAATTGTCCTGATTTTCTAATCTTAAAATATCTGTAGTACATTTTTCCTTAATAGTCTGCGCCCTAATAAGTAAATCCCCTTTGTTTAATTTGATATATTCTTGTCCTAAGTTCACTATAAATACAAAACCGAAGCCATTTGATATAGTATAAGCACCAGGCATGATATAGTATTTGTATCTGTTGAATTCTCGTAACGAACCTCTAACATAAACGACGCACGTGATTTTCTCGTCAGTTAAAATTGGTACAGCAGTCACAGATTTAATGGTTATATCAGATTCTATTCTCAATTCTAGTTTGAGTTCTTTTACATCATCAATAGGTTGCTTATAATATATCAAATTTCGATCAGTCTTAACTATAACTATACCAGTCTGTTCAGTAAATGTATGTCCTAGTAATAGTTCATATTTAAGCAAATCGTTCGCCACAACATATACCTCGGTTTCTGCCGATATTCCTTGAACAGTCAAATTAACAACAGCCTTTCCAATAAAATTGGACTTATAATAGTACCACCAAACCCCTTAAGGGAAATTAAATTGTTCTGGACATATGGTAATTTTAACTGTTCAAAATTAACCTGCCTTATTAAAGTAGATTGGCTTCCAAGATCAACATAACATTGCATTGATATACCATTTACATCAATAGACATGACGTATTTATCATCATACGAACCTACTAGTTTTATTTCAGATACTTTATTTTTGATATTATTATCATTCGTCTTCTGAAGACGTCTACATGAAGATGCTTGGTGTCCTAAACGATTACATATATTAAAAGATACCAAAGGTTTAGAGCATCTAAAGCTAGGATGACCTATTTCACCACAATTAAAACATTTCATAGTACATGCATTAGTTTTGTTATTGCTATCATTCTGTCCGTCTAACTTTTTTTTAAACATGGGTTTAAAACTTTTAGCATCTTCAGTCTTAATAGTTTTTAAATACGCTAATAATTGCTCGGGCTGAGAATAATTCCCTGCTTGAGCACCCAATCGCATACCCCTATCATCAAGGCCATAAATAATGCAGTCTACAGCCTTTTTACCGAAAATTTCACACCTGTTCAATAAGTTAATCTTGTGATAAAAGTAAGTTTCTAATGCTTCGTTGTGTTTAACCTTCCTATCTAACATCTCGTTTAAAAGGACTGCATAATTCTCGACCGTAGGAAAAGTTTTTAAAAACTTATCTTTCCATTCGGACCAGGTGAAATTAACTGAGGGTAGTCCTTGGTACCAAACCTTAGCCACACCTGATAGCTTAGGCAATGCGTAGTGCAAGAGCTGTGTTTCATTCCAATTATAAAGTGTAGAGCATTCCTCGACTTTATTAATCCAAACATTAATCGATTGTTCTTTGTTGGAGGGATCGAACTCGGGGACAGCATTAGTACTCATTGAAAAATGATTTTGAGAACTTGTAGAAGGCAATGCTTTCAATATATCCAATAAATCTTGAGCCGAAATATTACCAACTTTATCATTAGATGTACGCCCACCTTTACGTTTATGGGAGCGTTTATGCTTCCTTCTACGACTAGATCTACCCGAACATTCACTATCAGAAGAACTAGTTGTAGTACTCACATTGGAAGACCTTGGTTTACTTCCTAGGCGATCACGTTGTCGAACATAGAGTGTTTCCGTCTTACGTCGGCTGCGCGATCGATCACTGCACCTTCTTTTCCGTTGCGGAGACTCAGTAGAACTGTCGCGTACCACGCGTCTTGAAGTCGATCTGTGCTTAGACCGACGTTTATTGCCCTCGAGTCGAGGGGTCGTTCCCCGTGACTGTCTTTCTTCATAGGGACCCATTTTCAGTTCGATCTGCAACTTCCGAAAGCATTAGTTCATATTCTAACAGATTTCGTAACACCCGAAAGAACCTTTACATGAATATTACTAATTTACCTACAATTACTATGTGACTAAATCTCAAATCATAAAATTTTAACTAATCTTATGACAAAAGTGCGTAATTAATCTAATTTCAAGGCGAAATACTCAAGAACAATTAAAAATCAATGATTATTCTTTTCTTATTCAAGAAAGGTGGGTAGATGTAAATAAAAACTTTTTTATAACAAGCTAATAGATTCACTAACTTTACATTTTATTACCTTTAACACTTTAAGAAAACCAATTAGATCGAATTACCATGTGTTTCTTTTACTTATTAGCAGAATAAATATGAAAATGTACCATTACCTGCGTAATACACTTGCGGTTTTGTAGACGTGGGGTAGTTCTGCAACTATTTTTATTATCCCACTTCTGAACTATAGGTAATTCAGAAGTTGAGAAATGTGAAACACCGTTGACTCACAAATGATTTATTTCACGACTCACAATTTATCGCACTTCTTACTTTCTAAAAAGACACTTCCGCACGCTTCGGTGGTTACGAATCGAATGCGCACAAGTCAAGATGGCCGCCTTTTTATACTGCCAACCATAGATAACCTTGAGCTTCAATTCTTTTTTTTTAAAAAACCGTTAACGTTAATTTAACAAATATTTTTTTAATGTATTTTCTATAAAACGATAACACATATAATAACATTTGTGTGTTT